>JBAJHW010000004.1:18468765-19186265 GCA_037013535.1 Intellagama lesueurii
GTCTAAGTCATTATCGAAAACCACATTAAAGTCTCCACTGCTGTCTTTCTTAAACTACTTTATCACATGGACTTGGTAGCTTCAATTTTAACTTGATCTGTGACATCTCCAAAGGTTGACGTGGTTGGTAGTATTAGAAAAGTAAATACATTAGAAGTAGCTAGTTTTGTTGCAAACCTAGCAGCTTAGCAGACCAAACAGGATGTGGTGGGAGAACCAAACACCCAGAGTTCTTCTTGGAGTGAAGGAGACCATAAATGTATTGGTTACAGGTGAGGAAACCTGGCCCACTCTAGGGCACCAGATCCAAGCATCAAATGGTCTGCTTGCAGTTTAATGATACCATCCCCACCCCGACTGCTGGGGAAACCTGAGATGACAGGAAGTGGAAATCCCATAACACAGGGTTGCGGCTTGGGGTACCCTGTCATCTAGGAGATATCTTGCAGGAATAACAGTCCTCAAAGTATGCATGTTCCTGGCAGCTGCCTTTCATGTTCCTTTAGGGGGATCTGCAAGTGAGGAATAAAGGTATATTAGCTCAATTCCCCCTCAAACAGGGTCTAACTTTATGCTCCTAACTACCATATGAAGGTGTGACAGAACAGTGTTAGGTTTATATCCAGCACAACAACCTGAGATGACATTTCTGTTTTACATTCTGCAGCATGACCCAGAACCAAAGTCTGTAAAAACAACAACAGGAGGGTAGTGAAGCTCCAAGAAAAATGGCCAGGAGGTTGGGCGGAGGGGCTGCTTATAGGGTCTCTAAGTGGATCGGATAGAAGCCTGATTCTCTGGTTCATATGTGTAATGTCAAATATTTGGCACAACATTTTATGTCTTTATATTGCAGTGTTCTAGGCTATACATGGCCAGTACTATGGTACGAGTGGCAACTCTTAAATTGCCAGCTGGAAATGAGTGAATGTTATGTTGTTTACCTTCCACCTACATAAGCTGTGCAACAGGATTCAAGCCAATAAGTTATAAACGTATGTAAACAGTGGTAATGTTTGGAACTAGGAAAGATTACCCTGATGGCAGAAATAACCTGAGAATAGTGTGAGAAAGCATTTTCTCATTTGGGTTTGCCTCTGTGTGGGGTAAAGGTGGGATTGTCATTGGTTGGACCACCATAACCACCCAAGTATTACCCTCTAAACAAAGCATACCTGATTAGCCTGGTGGCCATAGTACTAGAAAGGAGAAAACCAAGAGTGAATGGGCTGCATGTATTAGGAAACAGCCTAGCTGTGGTATATCGAGATTCTCTGGAATCCTGCCATCATACAAATTCAGCTTCTTTCTCTGTGAATACAGCCTTTATATTGATGATTTTTTTTACTATTTTCAAAAAACAAACAAACCCTGAAACTGCGTTGAGCATGACAGATGGAAAATAGTCAATCAGTCAATCAATCAATCAGTGACAATGTTTACTTATTTGCTTGTATACTTGTATATCTCACTTCTATATCTCACTTCTATACCACCTTTTTTGCTAGGGCACCTAAGGCAGTTTACATGATATAATGATATTTTACTAGAGATAGGATACCAAAGAAATGAAAGAATGGGGAGAGAAGAGAAAAAGAAAGATATTCAGAAATCAACTTTTTTTAAATGGACATGTTTTTAAATGGTTTCTAATGTATTGTATTTCTGTGTTATACTTTCTTTAATTGTGTTTTAACAGGATGACCTTATGCATGTTTTTTTCTGTGCCTCTTTCTTATCTATACGTAGCTAATCAATCTCAACTTGTTGTAAGCAACTTTGGCTCCCAGTTCTAGGAGAAAGGCATGGCAGGAATGAACAAACTCTTCTATGCTACTCTATAATGACCAAGTAGACATCATTACAGGAAGAGGACTGGAAAAGCCAAATGCCATTCGGTCCTAGCTAAACCAATGGGGGGACTCTCAGTCTCACTTTTATCCACAATATGCAATACCCACTGGTGAAGGACTGAACTAGACAAACTACTAGCTTTACACTTAGAAAGCGACAACATGTTTTCCCTCCAAAGTCTCAGTCCTTTGAAGTTCTGGAACCAGATGCAAATGAAACCCATCCTTAACTTCCAATGAAAAGACTCCCAACAAAATCAAGATAATTTGTAACTCAGGGAGCTGAGAATTCCTGCACAAGGATAAACAAATAGATTTAGGGAGTTTGTTTTCTAACAGTGTAACATGCGTTTTGACCGAAAGGAAGTAGAGAAAGGTTGAAGAGGCCAATGATTGCAACTGGGCAATGGAGAAGGTTCTCCTCCTTTTGCTGCCATTGATGCAAAGAGTTTTTATTATGGAAAGAATATTTTTAATATTTAATAAAATATTGTTACACATATATGTAGCTTTGAATGCAGATTAATAAATATGCAGAATGCGATTGTACAATCAAAGAGTCAAGAATAAAGTGAGGTTAGACTGCAAGAAGACTTTCTAATACTCTTTGCCATCTCTTGTACCTCTGCAGCATTTCATACTAATTAGTGTTTTGTCTATGCTGGTTCTAAATGTCTCTGTCAGAAGGTGTTGTTAATGTGATCCTAACGTTCCATGTTCCTCCTGCTCTGCCTCAATCTACTGTATTTTTGTTTAAGGTTTAAAAGCAGTTAGGTATCATTGTTACAAATGCATCAACTGTGAGAATTTAATCCCTGGTATAATTTTGCTTCAATTTGAAACAACCCTAACAGCTAAGGATCTGTTGTGAAGGAAACCATGTTATTTTAGAAAAATGTAAATTGGCCATTTAGAATTATTTCAGTTCCTCTCCGAGAATAGAATCTTTCAAAGCAATTGTGCTGTTTTAGAATGAAAAGAAGGAATGATGGCGAGGGAGGCAGGGAGGGATGGGAAGGGAAGGGGGAACATTCAAACAAGATACTTCTTCCTGAACTCTTTACTCATGCAAAGGAAATATATATGGAGAATCAGATCTTGGAAGTTTTATTCATTTGGGGAGGGACCCTAGTTTTGTGGTCTTTCTTTCTTTCTTTCTTTCTTTCTTTCTTTCTTTCTTTCTTTCTTTCTTTCTTTCTTTCTTTCTTTCTTTCTTTCTTTCTTTCTTTCTCCTTGAAAGGTTCCAAGGCAGCTAGGTAGGGTCGTTCTAGCCAGGAAGGGCGGCTGAGGGGCCTAACGCCAAGGGAGGCCCGGAGAGAAAGAACAAGAAACCAGGCCTTCTCGGCAGTGGCCCCTCGCCTTTGGAACAGTCTCCCCTCAAAGATCTGTCTGGCTCCCTCTCTGGGTGTTTTTAAGAGCAAACTTAAGACCTGGCTCTTTAGGCAGGCTTTCCCTCCTGTCATCACTTGAATATTTTTCCCATCTTGAACTATATTACTACTGTTGGTTGTTTTTTTAATTTATTTTATTGTTTTTATTTTATCTATTATTGTTAGCCGCCCAGAGTAGACTTCGGTCTAAATGGGCGGGGTATAAATTTAATAAAATAAATAAATAAATAAATAAATAAATAAATAAATAGGGTGACCATAAGAGATGGGCACGAACTGCACATCAGTGGTTTGGCCCGGCACCTGCACAGGTGTTTTTTGGATGTTGCTTCAGGTGAGGTAGGGAAGCCCACGCTGCTACCAGTGACCGGGTGATCACCCAGAGGAGCAGGGGAGGGAAGTACGTGGCGCCCGCACAGGTGTTCAGTAAACCGGGCTGAACCGCTGAAGTGTAGCTTGTGCCCATTTTTAGTGACCACTTATGAGTCATCTCAAAAGAAGAAATGTGTTACAAAATAGGAGACAAGATGATGGAGGGTTACCTATAATTTATAGATAGAGGAGGGTATTTAGAAATAATGACCATTATTTAAATATCTCATACGTTGCTCCTAAATTCAGACCTTCTTAAAGGGACCAAGATAGTACAGTTGAAAGAATTTGTCTCTGTTTTACAGAATCACTGCTGGTTAGAAGATATTACAGTGACTTTGAGGAAACAAAGTAGATTGGCCTATCCTAGTTAAGTCCTGAAAGTGAGGCTGATAAGATGGAGGGAGGAGTAAGATGCAGAGCCTTTTCAGCGGTGGCCCATCACTGTAGAACTTCCTTTCATGAGAAGTGAACTCGACTTTCCAGTAGATTGTTTTTAAACAGACTCTAGTTGTTCACAGCTGCATTTGATTGCTTAGTTTCAGGCAGGCTGTGCTTTTGATTCTAAACTATAATTTAAAATTGTATCTCCTATTTTAACTACTGATCTTTTGACTGAATTGTCTGATGTACGTATTCAAAGTATGAATGTTTAGTTCATTTTTAAAAAAAATGTTATGAACCACCTTGAGAAAACTGTATAGGCCTCACAGGAGGCATATACTACATTTATGAGTGAATGAGTGGCCTGACTCTATGGCAGCTTCATATGTTTCATTAGATTGTACTAGAAACATTAACTAGATAGGGCTTTTTATTATTTAAAGAAATGTTTATTAAAACTATATGAATGAATGAATGAATGAATGAATGAATGAATGAATGCATGCATGCATGCATGCTAAGGGAGTAAATGAATGCATTTTTAGTCAGCTGGATAAACCACAGGCATATCACTCACAAAGAACACTAAGAAAAATTGTTATGTTGAGTTCCCATCCCCACCTCACCAAAAGCCAAGTGATTGGAGATTGTCTCCAATTATAATATTTGCTCCCGGATTAGAAGATGGACTTGTCAGTCAATCAATCTCTGTTCCTCCATCACTTTTGGTAGTTTTCCATAAGCTAAGCCTACAGACTATGTTTCATATTTGCCAACTGTTTAGGGATCCTATACCCCCCGGTGGCATGACAAAAGTGAAAAAGGAGCACAGTCTTACAATAATATGTACTGTATTGTATTTTATTTCTTATTTTATTCATCTTTTTTTCATTTCAGAAAAAAACCCTATAAACATAGCAAGTTAACTGATCCCAAATTAATAAAAAAATTTAAATTTTTATATTAAAGATCGTTTTCTAATTGACTTTAAATTAATTAAATCAGATTCATTACAGAAGAATTTCAACACAATATTTTACAGTAAATTACTTTTGTGGGGGCTGGACTATTTTGCGGGAGGAGGGCTTGGTGAGGTGCATATGGCACACAGGTTTCAATCTGCCCACTGCAGCCTGAAGGGAAAATGTTTATATTTTTCCAATAGGAATTTAAGTTTATGCTTTGTTTAAAAGGGCACCTGTGATCACAACCATCTCTTTAGCAATGAAAACCTTCTACTACACCAAAGGATCTCCCATCTGGCCTTGTCAATGGCAGTCATCATCCACAGCAAAATTAACCAAATTTTAAAGCTTCTCTGTAAACTACTATCTGCTTTAGGCAAGACAGAACTATTGCTAGAATATGTAACCACTTAGAGAAATTAGGACATTTTTTGCACAGAGATTTGTTGTTGCTTTTACTCCTGTGCTTTGAAAACAGGTCCTTAGCGTCATTATTAATTATGTTCAGTACCAATATCCTTTCAAGCTGACAATCTATGCCAGCACTTTCTTCAGAGAGTGTGTGTGAGAGTGTGTGTATACGTCTGTGTTTGTGTATACTTTGCCTACTTTTCCCTTGCCTTGGCCTTTGTCTTATTGTCTGTCAACTCTATGTGACAGGACCACTTTCTCAGTTTCTCAATCAATCTCATGCACCATTTGAATACAGGTGGAATCTGAAAGCTTTTCCTTTCTTCACTGTTGTTTTGATTAATCCATAGGATGTATCCAATAAAGCCAGGTAACCGGTAGTTACAGCACCATGGAAAGCTCCTAGTGAGCTCCTACTACCCAGCCACAGGTGAACAGAGGCCTTTATAAGCCCCTCCATACAGTCTACCCAAGCCAAGCACCATCCCGTTGCCTGAAGAATATACAGTAAATCCTTAAAAGGTCACCCAAAAAAGCATTCCGTCCTTTTTATGACTTCTGGGCTGGTTGTATGCAGGCACAGATAACCTGTGTGCCAATGGGTAGGTGTGGTGGCGCAGGAGGTACTTAGATGAAGTTGCTTTTAGGGAACCTAGTCAGCAATCCAGTTCAGTACCTTAGCTGGTGGTATAGTGACCAGGACTTGGTCAACCTCTGACTCTGAGCTGGAGTTCAAGGCCGTGACAGCTGAAGCTGGACTGAAAACAATTCACTTTTCTGAGCAACGTATCTATCTGATGAATTTAGAGTTGATCTTCTAAGCATAATGGCTGCCAGAGATGCCTATGAATGGCACTGCTGTATCAGTGCATGTAGAAAATTAAGCCAAAACTGAATAAAGAAGTGAGATGTTCATACTTTAAAGAGGTGTATAGCTCCCACTGACAGGTATCAGATTTAGCTTCCTTAATGTCAAATTTGTATCCAGAGAGCTAAATACATGTCTAAAACCAGGCTTATTGAGATGCAGACCTCCAGCTCTTCTAAACTCTTTCAAAACTGCATAGCAGCATGTTAAGTTCCTTTTGCTAGTGGCTCCCAAACTCTATATGATACCCTGCCCGACTTTTTAAAAGTTTCTGTTTGACACACATTCCCCACCGACAAGGAAGAAAACCTGTTAAAATTTGAGTGTCATGTCTCTTCCAGATGAGGAATTTGTCCTTTGTAATGTACCTGATTTGTCATTGATGTTATTGGTATTATTCTCCACCATACATATGACATCCTCCTTCCCTTGATCAATACAGTGACATATACTGTGAATTTCTGTGCATTTGTTCCCTCCTAAAGGTGTGATTTATTTTTAGTCTTTGTTTGTTTGTTAGTTTGTTCTAGAGGTGGGTTTCAGTGCTATGGCATTTCCCGTGAAGATAATTTCCATGGCAAGAAACAATACGTACGTGCATGCACATGCGTGCACACAAATACACACACATCCATTCTAGAAGAGAAGTTCTAGTTTGGCAGGAGGGAAGTGGATATCTTATGATATCATTTAGAGTTTCTAGGTTGTCAGAGAAGTGGCTTCTAAAAATGTGGCTTGGATATGAATCCCCACATTCATTCATGACCAAGAGAAAGAGGGATGGAACATTTGCACTGTGTAGAAATTCCCAATGTGTGCTGGGAATTATAAGTTATGTCTTGAAACTATAGCCTGCACGCTAGAATCTACTAGCCATTGCCTCAGAAAAGCAGCTCATAGGACTTAGATGCAAAGGACCCTTCTAAGAACATAAACGTTGCTCAAATGAAACTTGGGCCACCACACTAGGAGTGTATCTACACAATACAAATATAGAAGTTTGATTCTACTTCAGCTACCATGGTTCTATCCTAATGGAATCCTGGTATCTGCAGTTTGTTGAAGTGCTTAGAATTCGCTGCTGTATTTCGTGGTTTGGCACTAGGAATTTCCAGCAGAAAATTCTAAAGTACCTCATCAAAGAACAAATCTCAGGATTCCGTAGGATGGAGCCATGGAAGTTTTAAAGGATTCAAGCTACTAGAATTGTGTAGTGTAGATACACCCCAGGTGTTATATAGCCCAACATCCTTTTTCAACAAACTTCTGATAGCCTGTAGGTACACCATGAAAGCAATGGCCATTGAACATTTGGTACTCATCAGCAACCTGCCTATAAAGAGCTAAGATCCTTTTGCTTTACTAAGTGATATCTAGTATTGATTTCTATGGGTTCTAGAGAGCTTTTGTTCCACATGGACAGCTCCTCTTGGTTGAAAATGAGTTCTGTCATGTGACAAGCCACTGTCAAAGAGAAGCAAAAGTCAGTATCTTCAAGGACCTGCCATTCCAGTCTAACAAGAGTATACACACTGATTTATTTATGACTAAGCTGACTTCCTTCTTTAGAAAACAAAACAAAAAAGTTCAGTGGGGGTGGGGGAGTGTGCAAAAGCAACATTCCCAGAGGGAGCATGTATTCTAATTCTATTGTTTCTGCTAACATCAGTATATTGTCTTAAAGTACAACAGTAATTTACTATATTTATTGCCAACATTGTTTGCAAGGGGTTGCAATCATGGCTTTTTTGTTTTACGTTTTAGTAAGTTGTGCAACCAAATATGCCCTTTGCCTTTCTTAATGGGATGGAGTTGGTTAAGAAGAGACATGAGCTGTTTGTACGAGACCATTGTTGCATTACAACAATGGAGTCTGTCATTCACAAACTGGTTTAATTAAAACAAAACAACAGAGCAGCAAGGAAATGAATGTGGTGTGATATATACATTGATTTCTTCATGAGTCTTTCCTATTCTGTTGATTTTTATTGGCTCACTTCAAACAATATAGTTTTAAAAACTTTTCTAAAGCCCATGAGAAGATATGCTGCCTTTTGGAAAGAATGCTTTACTTGGCCCTGGAAATGTGGACTGAAAACCACATTCAAGAGCTGTAGTGGGGGCATACAGATCAAGTGTGCTAAATATTTTTTACACAAGTGTCAAAAGCCTGTTTACTACAGTCTAGTTGCAAGAATACTGTCTAGAAACTAGAGATCAAAATCCAGGATGCAGATAGGAAGTGGACTATTCAGCAAGAAGGTTTTATTCTCAGCCACCCTATAGTGTGACCAAGAACCAGAACCTAGGAGATGAATATGCAGATGAAGGGGAGGGTCTATATAGATAAGAGGAAGTATTCTTCTTAATGACTAGGCTCACTAGTGGTAGGGAACAGACTTGTTTATTTTATATTATTCGCAGGCCACTTTTTTTCCAGTGAAGGACCCAAGACAGTTCACAATGTCAAAACAAATAATACTAAAAGCACAATAAATTACAGATTAAAAAACAGTTAAGCTACCATGATAACTAACAATCTATTAAGTAATTACAAATATTTGAAATTGTAAAAGCAAACTTATGTAGAAAAGCAAAAAATCTACACTAGCCATAGTTATTAAGAGGTGGGTTTTCAACTGTTGGTGGAAGGCTAAAAAGCTAAAAAAAAAGGGGCTTACCTGAGAAAGAGCATTTCACAACCTGAAAGCAATCACGCAGAAGGCCGTTCCTGCGATGGCAATGGGACCGAGAAAAAAGCATTGTTTGAAGATCTGAAAGGCTGGGAAGGCTCATTGTCTTACATTCACTAGCACACTCTTCACTTACTTTTAGATCAGTGGTTCCCAGTTTTGGATAATCTAGGTGTTCTTGGACTACAATTCCCAGAAGCCTTCACCACCAGTTGTGCTAGCTGAGATTTCTGGGAGTTGCAGTCCAAGAATACCTGGGTTACCGAAGGTGGCGAATCACTGTTTTAGACGACTGTGAAAGGATCTGAATTCAGAAGCACTATGGCAATAATAGCTGATCTTTTTTCCACTCATCTCTGGGTAAGTTGACCCTTACTGTCCAGGATCTGATATTGGACTGCAGTATGTTTTGGTGCACTCTGCACAAAGGTGTACCATAACTCTCCTATGCAAGATATAACCTCTGTACCTCTCCTCTTGCAAAATACATCTTCTCTCTCCACACACAATCCACTCTGATTTGACAGGCATTCTGCTAGTCAATGGGAAGTCTTTATTTTAAAAAATAAAACAAGTTTGGTATTTGTGATGATATTCTGAGTGTAGGAGGTGCAGTAGCTAGTCTTCTGTAGTAGTGAGAACGGTGGTTTGGCATCTAAGCAATCCAGATTCAAGCCCTCATTAAGGAGTGACATTCACTGGAGGACCTCTCTCAGACTGACACACCTCCCATAGCAAATGTGAGGATGAAGTGGCGAGGAGGAAGCCATGTGTCATGTTTCCCCGGCCAAGCCCACTTCCTACAGTCACTCAGCCACACTGCCCTTGCTCATCCTGGGATGGGAGTGCCCAAGAAGCGTCAGATGTGGTGAAGGCTGGACTGGAACCATCTCACTCCAAACACCTGTTTAAGTCTCCCAGACTTTGAGTTCAACACAAAAGGGAAATTCCCATGGATAGACACAGAGAATGAGTGTGCCAGCCTTGCAGTGTGGCTGGCATCTCCCACACACAAACACTGCAGAAAAATCCCAGTAGCTAGTCAAGGCAAGGACTGGTTTTAGTGCCATTAAAACCACCCTCTCAGTCAAAAATCTAAACAGCTGCTCAAGATAATTTTTGTTGTTTATTAAAAAAAGAAGAAAAACAATTCAAAAGGACAAAAGAGATAAAAGCTCCAAATGGTTTCAAGAAACAGTTCTTCAAAAATAGGAGCAAATATGGACACAGACATACAGAATTCAGCAAAACAAACAAACAAACAAACAAAATTCATAGAAGCTAATTTACCATATCTATATTCATACCTGAGTGGAGAGATAAAGCATTTCTGGGCATGCACAGAGCGCAGACTCCCAGCACAGCTTCATAAGAGGGCAAATGGACCCAGAGCTTCATCATGAGTCAGGCAGAATCCCTTCAGGCGGCAGTGGAGCAAGGCATCATTCCCAGAGACATGCTAGCTGCCTGACTAGTTTCTCAAATCCCTTTTTATACAAGCGAATGAGCCATGAAGCGCCTGTTGCCCACACATCTTAAGTCCCTTGCATGTTCTATCAGGACAAAAGTCAGCTTCCTGACTTGAAGCCATTCCCATCGCCCAAATCTATGTAAATCTCTGGGAAAGCCTCGGACTGAATCCTTTCAAGTCAGGGTTATAGATAAGGTGTTAGTGTCCTTTTGGGGCAGCTTTAATATGTCCTCTAATAAAGAGAAGCATGGAAACATCTGCTCTCTTGCTCAGTCCTTCCTTTGAAGTGTTCAACAGCAGGAGATGAGTTGAAGGTATGAACTGTTTCTGCACTGACTTCTACCTGTGAGGTGAACCTCCCAGGCTCATAGAAGAATAGAAGAGTCAAGAAACTATATTTCATATTTCATACACCCCAAGTTCTCAATTTTGTGACACCATGCATGCCTCCTTGAGCTCATTGGCAGAAAGATGGGTTAGAAAAGCAACTAATAAATCTCCATTTGACACTTTACTTTCTAAATGAGGGAATCTGTGGAATGACTTGACCACTGCTGGTGTAATCATAGCTGTTGTATATCTTCTTCTGGTTGCAAGGACAGATGACATCTTAAGATATTTGTGATTGTATTCTGAACCACATGTTGGGGGAGTGCAGAGCTTGAAATGTTATTTTTTAAAAGGTGATTAATTGATTAAATCTTAGTTACCATTATGATTATAATTATAAAAATGTAATTATTTTTGTTGACATTTCTGGGAAAGGACTAAAACAGTTACTTTTAGTTAATTTTAAAGGATTTGAATGCTTAGTGTATAAAAATACTATAAGCTGCTGGTAGTTGTAACATAGTCTTTCCATCCAGCTTGTCATCAGTTCACCACTCAGATCAGAACATAAAGTAGAAGTCCAGTCCATATCAGAAACTCAAATTTGAACACCATGCTATTCCTCTTCCATTGTTTAGTAAGGATGTATGGAAGCAACTTATAAAAGTAACTAAAATGTATGATTATACTACACAAGGATTGAAGATGATTGACCTCTTCTATTTTTGCTGCTATCAAAGAACACAGATGAATCCATGATCAAAAGGCTGTAGTCCATTTGTGTTTCTTATGTGGCTTCAACACCATGCACTACATAAACAGAGAAAAGCTGATGGGTGCTCCGGGTGGATCTTTGTATTTCTTGTGTCTTGGGCGTTTGGATCACCTGCATAAAAATCTTCTGTTCCACAAATGTCTTGCTAGTGTTGGCAATTCACACAGGAAGTGGAGCAAGCAGCCAATACTAACATAAGACAAATAAATTAGAGACATTGTCACATTGCTTATGAGGAAAGAAAATAATTCCTCCAGTTCTAAGGGTGCCTTTGTTACTCTGCTTTCCATTCCTAGGTTTTCTTTCACGTAAGGCAAGGGCGGTCACTCTGATGCTTTTGGACTGTGTTTGAGCAATAAACCCATTTTACCTGGTCTTTAGTAGACATTCCAAATTTTGATCAAGGTGTGATTCCTCAATAAAAACAGAACGGCTTCCAAAAGTTGCGGGAGAGACACATTCCAGACTTTAAAATAACATTTCTTTCAGAGTTTTACAGGAATATCCAAATCTGTGTGTTTCATGATTTGGAAGCACACTGCCCTTATGTCTAGTCGATGCTGATATTCATCATAAGCAAGTCATGAAGATTGGGTAAGACTGGCAAAATGGCTTTCTCTTCATGAGTCCATGAATCACGCTTTGGAGGTAGTGACCCACAAAAATATAGAAGCTAGCAACCCCTTTTATTGTACGCCACCTCGTCAGTTGATTCAGAATGTCTTTGTTAAATTATTTCTCCCACTTCTCATTGTTTGTGTCTTCTCTCTTTTTCAGTAATCAAGTTCCACCCCCTAGTTTTTACATCTTTACTCATCTTCCAGTAGATAAATGTTGGGTTGATTGGGGATAAGGAGTCTTCTTCCCTCCCACTTCCTCCATGTTTAGAATGATATGGTTTCAGGGGACGGGGGCACAATTTGTCAAAAATTGATGGAGATTGCGGCTTGAAGGTTATCATGTCTTCTCCCCATAATTCAAATGCCACTATTTTCCCTTATCTTCTTTCTATGGTCCTTCTCATTCTATTCTGTCCAACAAGTTTCAGTTCCTTTTTTACTTTTCACACTCCCATCTTTATTCCTATTTCTGCCATATTCAGGGAACTCCACTGTCATCTGTGCTGAAAACATGCACAGCTGTAGTGCAATACCGTGCCTCCTTCTTTAGGTAACAGTTTATTTTGAAATATCTGGATTGCATTGAATGAGGAAGGTAAATGCACGTACAGTATTTGGCTACTGTAATATACTTGACATGAGGATAATCTTGAAGATAGTTCAGATGCTACATTCAGGTCAAAATGTACACACAAGATTTTAACAGGAGTAGCTCACTGGGAAACAAGCATATTGTACTTTAAAAACTAAAAAGGAAGTTTTTAATTCTGTTGTTCGAATTGACTGTATTGTTTCTCAGAGATTTTAAATTTGTTTTACTGTAAATGTTATTGCTGTTTGTTTTAATTTGCATTGTAAACTACCCTGGGACAAACATTTGATGTTTTAAATAAATGAATACATTTCCAGGAGGTAGACAGTTTGATGCTGTGAGTGCTATATAAACCTATTATCTAAATTCCAGCAGTGTAATTTTAATACAATTCAAAAATCTCTAACCTGAACCAGTTTATGATGTTCAATTCAATGTCTATGACAGTGACAAATAATATTAGTGCTGGCTAAGCAATCTTTTTTCTTCAGGCCTCGTCTGTTTCAATTTTCAGTCTGATAATATGGGAGGCAGATGGTCGGAATAATCCAATTCTTCTGGCAGTG
Organism: Intellagama lesueurii; assembly: GCA_037013535.1. Taxonomy (NCBI): domain Eukaryota; kingdom Metazoa; phylum Chordata; class Lepidosauria; order Squamata; family Agamidae; genus Intellagama; species Intellagama lesueurii. The sequence goes on from JBAJHW010000004.1 coordinate 18,482,057, forward strand.
TCTTGAAGGCCATTTCAGGTCTTGGTTAAATAATCCATTTAACATTTAAATATTTCAGTATATGATACGTAACTGCAGGCCAAGCATTACTGGACTCAGTAAACCCAAGCAGGACCGTGATCTGAGGTCAAAACCTTCCTCCAGCCACTTTTAATATGACAGCAATTGGTTCACCTAGGGCAGTGGTTCCTAACCTTGGGTCCCCAAATGTTCTTGGACAAACAGTCCCAGAACATTTCACCACTAGCTGTGTGCTTGCCAGGATGTCTGAGAGTTGTAGTCCAAGAACACCTGGGGACCCAAGGTTGGGAACCACTGGCCTATGGGCTAGCTTCAGTTCTATCGCAAATCCTTCGATAAGAGGTCTACTTCTTTTCTGTGTGACTGTCTCACACTCCGTTTCAGTATTCAGGGCCTGTGTATTTTAATACAGGGTGGTGGAGGAGAGCACTCCTTTGTCTAACAGAACACCAGAGGTGAAATCTGAAACCAATACCTCTGATCTGAATCTGCAGCTCCTTTTTGAAACTTGCTTTCAGGAAAAGAGCCTAGCATGCACATCTGGCCATGACTTCTGGAACTTTCATGTTTCTCCTGCACCACCCATAGGTCTGTGCTACCTTGCCTGATAAAGATCTGTGCAGAGTTGAAAGCTAGTGTATGTCCGCAATTTTTTTAGTGATCTAATAAATGTATTACCAACCCTTGCCTTCAGACAAAGTGGTAGTAACTTGCTAGTTGTTGATATACTGCACCTTTAAACCACTCACTGACCAGAGCTCTCTGGATAGTGTACTGGCTACAAAAATATATATAAAATACAATACCTTAAAGCTTTGACTAAAAGGAGGGATTATAAAACTTCCAGGAGCAAATTTCAGCATCTACAATGACATGTAAAAAGAAAAAAACCCAACAACAACCCACAGCAGCAGGATAGGAGTTCTAAGATGAAGAAGCACTGGCATGGGTCAGAAAATAATCAAAGAAATAAACATATCTTCACCTGCTGCCAGAAATACCATGATGCCATCAAGTGAGCTGTTCTAGGGAGGGCATGTAGATGGAATGCTACAACTGAAAAAGTTCTGCCTTTTATAGCCACCTGCCTTGCATTTGGCAGGGGCACACTCAGGGTGGCCTTTGATGATGACCTTAGGGTCTAGATTGATACAAATGGGAAAGGATGCTCCTTCAGGTAACCTGGATCCAAGCCAAAAAAAAAAATCAAAGTCATGCATAAATAAATTAAATCAGTTTAATTAACTGGCCAATAACCTACTGTGTTTGTATAAGGTTTGCATTAACGATGTGCTTTGGACAAAACAAAGTGGGGTTTTTTTGTGTTCGTTTCTGAACTGGTCTGAAGTGAAGTGTTTAAACTGAATTGGAGCTCTCTGGAGTGTCAAATTCTTTTTTTGGCTAAAACAATGCTGACATTTGGGGAGAGGGGGATATACATGATACTACTAGGCAGCCGATCTCACCTGGAAAACAGAAATAATATTGTGACCAGGAAGTACAAAGCAACAGGAGGTTTACCACTCAGGAGCCAATAAAATGCCCAAGCTCTCTTAGCTTGGTAGAGCAAGGGAAGAGTATTGGTCTCTCAGAGATTGCTATTTGCATTGGTTCAAATTGCACTGGGTATGTGCACTGGAGATTATTTCTTTTTTTTAAGGCAGCTGCAGATCTCAATCCAATCAGTTGAGTGCCTGTGTGTGTGAAATTTGTGCCACTGACATCTTGCGTTTCTTGTGCATGTTTTGAATTGGGTAAGTCACACCAGAATCAGGAGCAATTTTTCATTCCCAGCCACCTCCTTTTGCACTTAACCTTTTAAATGCCTGTTTCTGGCTTTCACTGTTTTTATGTGTATGCCTATGCTCCAGATAAGGCATTGTTCAGGCTTCACAGGGCAAGCCCAATTCACCATTTTTGAACTCTTTGGGGTTTTCAGGGTCTCTCTGCCCAAGGAACTGAACAAATATAATACAGTTCAATCAAGCAAACAAGCAACAGTAACTTTCCCACTCAGTTCCAGCTCTAGGCTAGGTAAAGGTAAAGGTTCCCCTTGACAATTTGTCCAGTCGTGTCCGACTCTAGGGGGCGGTGCTCATCTCCGTTTCCAACCCAGAGCTAGCGTTTGTCCGAAGACAATCTTCCGTGGTCACGTGGCCAGCACGACTAGACACGGAACGCCATTACCTTCCCACCGTGGTGGTACCTATTTATCTACTTGCATTTGTATGCTTTCGAACTGTTAGGTTGGCGGGAGCTGGGACTAGCGACGGGAGTTCACTCCGTCGCGTGGATTCGATCTTACGACGGCTGGTCTTCTGACCTTGCAGCACAGAGGCTTCTGTGGTTTAACCTGCAGCGCCACCACTTCCCTCCATGCTCTAGGCTACTCCACCCTCAAATTTACCTCCTTATCCCACATTTGAGCTCATTAATTTTTTATTTTTCCAATTTTCATGTCCCCCCAACCCCACTAACCAAATACATGTAAGTAAAAACACTATGGAACATTCAGGTACAAATCAAATTTGACAACCTACAAATCAGCTCAAAGTGAATTGGTTACAATTTGCAAGACAAATAATTTGGACAAAATCAAAGTGGATGGCTCTTGCACACCTCTAAGTTTCCATAACTTACCATGGCTAACTAAGGTGTGTCTTGGCTGTGTGCCTGGTCATGCTCTTGACTATGCAACCAGGACGTGCGTTGGCACTTCATCAGGTAGTAACAATTAGCAGCAGCAAGGTACAGAAACCTTATGGGAACACCAAGAGTTCCAGCCATTGTCTTTATGTTCCCAGTGAGAGATTATTGTAGGATTTCCAGGTTCAAGAGCCGTAGTGACCCGGCCCAGTCTTCAGTACTATTCATCTTGAAAGTAGGTTGCTATTTGCTATTTTTCAAGGTGAGTTAATGGTCTTTCAGTTGTAGTAAAACTGTGCAGAGACTCATGCCATTTGTGTGTTATGGATGAAAGGGTAATACCAATTTATTGAAATCAAAACATAAGAGAGAGGGAGAAGAGAAACAAGCTGAGGGCCCCCAGCAGGAGACAGCTGGATTGTCTCCATGTGCATGCAGATGGACTTGTCAGGCTGCAACAAAGGGATATGGCAGGAAGAATGGGTAAGAACAAAAAGACTCAGAGTGAGGGATTTGTGTATGACATTTTCATTCTTATGCAACAGGTACAAAAATAGTTTAGCTTACTGTGTTTTCAGGATCCTAATATGAGCTGAATTATAAACACAAATACAAATACAGCACTAAGGATTTGGAAAAAACACACAAAAGGTGTGGTGCTCCCATTTGGCTCGATTGCAAAGGGGAAAAAAAGATAGCATGTAGAGTGTTTTGTTGACTCACACTGAGCTTTTAAGCCTCCTTAGGTTGTCACATTCTCTTTCTGTCTGTCCCTATTTAGGGAATCTGCTCAAATAACTGACAAGAAAGAAGGTGACTGACTGGACCTGTAAGAAATGGGCAGGAAAAGCCACGGCTGCCTTGTTTTCTGTTGCAGTGGAGCAATTTAAGAAATTTCTGCACAATCCAGAATACCCAATAGAAAACTCTATGTGAGGGCACTAAGAAGGGTGGCAACCTCCAGTTCTAAATAATGCCCTCTACCACAGGGAGCACCATACAGTTCTAAACATGAGGTATGGCGAGGTATGGCGATGGCACAGTTCCTACTCATTTCAGAAGAACGGTGAACAGATGTTTGAAGGCTGTTCACTGTTCTGGCACTGTGACCAACCGTCAGTCTCGAGGTAGTCAGATCAGCCGTCCCTCCACTCTAAATCTGGTGCTGTTGAATGCCAGGTCTGTATCCAACAAATCCCAGATTATCCAAGACCTTATTCTGGAGGAGGATGCAGACCTGGCATGCATAACCGAAACTTGGATGGGCGGGGAAGGGGGTGTTCCCTTGACTCTTGCCTGTCCTCCCGGTTACGCAGTCCAGCACCAGGGTAGACTGGAGGGGCGGGGGGAGGAGTAGCCATTGTTTATAGAAACACTCTGGAGGTTGTTAGGCGCTCTACGGTGGTGAAGCCAGGTCTGGAGGCCCTCCACGTGTCGATTGGGGCCAGGGATAGTATTGGGATCTTGCTGGGTTACCGCGCTCCCCGCGACCCAGCCATTTCCTTATCAGAGCTGGCGGACTTTGTCTCTGCGGCACTGTTGGAATCCCCGAGGCTTCTGGTCTTGGGTGATTTCTAAATCCATGCGGAGGCGGAGATTTCTGGTCCGGCTCTTGAGTTCTTGGAAACCATGGCTTCCTTGGACATGTCCCAACATGTTAACGGCCCCACCCACGTGGGTGGTCACACGCTAGACCTGGTGTTCTCCACTGAGCGGAGTGAGTGTGGTCTGATGGTAACTGACCTTGTGTCAGTTCCCTTGTCATGGTCGGATCACCACCTAATAAAATGTAACCTCTCGGTAGCTCTCCCTCCCCACAGGGAGCAAAGACCTATTTTAATGGTCCGCCCTCGAAGGCTACTGGATCCTATAGGATTCCAGGACTACATGAGAGGGATTCCGGCTTATCTGACTGGCGCTCCTGTCGAGGCTCTGGTTGATGGCTGGCTTGCTGCCGCCACCCGGGCTGTTGACACGATCGCTCCTAAACGTCCTCTCCATTGCAGAGCTCGGCCAGCGCCCTGATTTAACCAGGAGCTGCGAGCTATGAAGCAAAACAGGAGAAGGCTAGAGTGCATTTGGAGACGGAACCCGACGGATTATAATCGGAAAGCTGTCAGGATCGCGACTAACCATTACCTTACTAAGGTGAGGGCTGCCAGTCGAGCTCACTTCGCTGTCCGGATAAGCGAAGCTTCAAATCAGCAGGCGGAACTTTTCCGTATAGTCCGTGATCTATCCAGAATTGGTCTAAGTGATAGGCCTCCTACTAGTATTTCACCTGACCAATTTGCAGCATTTTTAAAATCTAAAGTGGAGGCCATCCTCTGGGAGCTCTCTCTTTTTTTGAACACAGTAGATCGAGCAGAGACGTCCAGCGCTCCGCCTTGCCCGATGAGACTCAATCTCTTTCAGCCTGTGACGCCAGATATGGTGGACAAAGCGCTTGACCGCTGTTGTGCCACCACCTCCTCCCTTGACCCTTGCCCGGCCTGGCTAATCAAAGCATCCAGGCCTACAACAACCGAATGGGCCACGCAATAATTAATGGGTCTCTCCAGGAGACCTCAAGGAGACACTCATTAGGCCCATAAGGAAGAAACCAAGTTTGGCGGCGGACAACATTGGCAATTATAGGCCCGTCACCAATGTTTCTTTCCTCAGAAAAGTGGTAGAGAGGGTGGTGGCTGACCAGCTCCAGGCTCTTTTGGATGAAACCAATACCCTGGATCCATTCCAGTTGGGCTTCAGGCCGCGCCACAGTACAGAAACGGCATTGGTCGCCCTGTTTGATGACCTGCTGAGGGAAGCCAACAGGGGCAAAATGTCTTTGTTGGTCCTCCTCGATATCTCAGCCGCCTTCAATACCGTTGACCACAGTATCCTCCTGGGGAGGCTCTCCGAGCTGGGAATTGGTGGTCTGGCGCTTGCCTGGCTCCGATCCTTCTTGGAGGATTGTCCTCAGAGAGTACAGCTTGGGGACTGTGTTTCAGCCCCGTGGAGTCTCAATTGTGGGGTTCCGCAGGGCTCGATTATCTCCCCAATGCTGTTTAATATCTACATGAGGCCGCTGGGTGGGGTCATCAGGGGGTGTGGGGCTTCGTGCCATCAGTACGCTGATGACACCCAGCTCTATATCTCCTTTTCTCCAACCACAGTGGATGTCGTTCTGTCCCTTCAGCGCTGCCTGGAGGCTGTACTGCAATGGATGCAGGAGAATGGACTGAGGCTGAACCCGAACAAGACGGAGGTCCTGAGGGTGAGTGGCCCCTCCATTGGTGGTTTGGGAAACTCTCTCTCTTTTGGGGGAGTGACTCTCACCGCGAAGAGTGAGGTTCGCATCTTGGGGGTCCATCTAGATCCAGCGCTCACCATGGAAACCCAGGTGGCGTCAGTGGTCCGCTCTGCCTATTTCCATCTGTGGCGGATTGCCCAGCTGCACCCCTATCTTGATGTTGGGGCGCTCACCACTCTGGTCCATGCGCTTGTAGTCTCGAGATTAGACTACTGTAATGCGCTCTACGTGGGGCTACCTTTGAGATTGATGCGGAAGCTTCCAATGGTGCAGAATGCGGCGGCCAGACTTCTCAGTGGGACGAGAAAATATCAGCATATTTCCCCCACTCTGGCTGCCTTGCATTGGCTGCCCGTTCATTTCCGCATTGATTTCAAAGTGTTAATGATGACATATAAAGCCCTAAACGATTTAGGACCTCGATATCTAGCGGAACACCTCCTCCCACCTAGATCTACCCGAATCACTCGTTCTAGCCAGGAAGGGTGGCTGAGGGGCCTAACGCCGAGGGAGGTCCGGAGAGAAAGAACAAGAAACTGGGCCTTCTCGGCAGTGGCCCCTCGCCTTTGGAGCAGTCTGCCCCCAGAGTCTGGCTCCCTCGCTGGGTGTTTTTAAGAGCAAACTTAAGACCTGGCTCTTTAGGCAGGCTTTCCCTCCTGTCATCACTTGAATATTTTTTCTCATCTTGAACTATATTACTATTGTTGTTTTTTATTTTATTATATTGTTTTTATTCTATCTATTATTGTTAGCCGCCCAGAGTAGACTTCGGTCTAGATGGGCGGGGTATAAATGTAATAAATAAATAAATAAATAAATAAATAAATATGATGCAGCCTCCCTTCCCCTCTGGTTGTTTCTCTCTTGGGACCCTGGAGGTTCCCCAGACCTGCCCACTCCTGCCTCCAAAGCTTGCTGGCCAGCTCACAATCTGAGAACGACTACCTCTGATAAGGTTTAGAAAGGTAATTGCATGGAATTCCTGCTATAAGTCATCTATGATTTAAGGCCTTGTGCATTAAACATGAAAGCACAAACCATATGTTTATTTATTTAACTTGTATTCTGCCTTTCTCTCTGTGAGGTGACCCATTGAATCTTAGTTTTTTGAAGCAGACATACTTGCTTTATGATTTTGCTACTTTCGTTATTTCTTGTTCTTAAAACTGAGAAGAGTGGAATAAGCACGGTGAATTTAACTAATGCAAGGAGTATGCGTCCAATTTTTAACGGCAGTGACTGCGTATTGTATGTCAGATAATATATGTTGACAGAAGACATTGTTCTTACAATGGAAGGTGTGCTTTTAAAGAAAGGTGGAACACATGTATTTGAAAGATGTTTCCTTTCCCCCCTGAACTTAAACTCAGACCTCACACCACAAGCTATGTAAATAAATCTTGGCTGCAGTGGAAACAGCTTAGAGGCTGCCACCTTGCTTCTTTGCATTGCAGACTACAGGACAGCTCGGCACACCAAGCGGCCTTTCACAAAAGCATATTTACAAGAAATAAAAATTAAGTGACAGTCTGGCATGAATGCTCCCCACCTCCTCTCCTTCCTTATGGCTTGTGTGGTATTTGGATAGCTGGCCTCTTTAGAACAGCACAGCTACGGTGTGATTCCAATATTGTTAGACAGCTGCCTCGCAATGGGAAACATCCTGCGTATGGCCAGGCCCTCTCGCAGAGTAGGGGGTTAAAGGGAAACATAAAGGCGGGTGAATGGATGATGAAGCTATACTCATGTGAGTGTGAATTAGCCTTGGCTTTGGGGCACAGCTGGAAGTGTGGGAAGCAGCTCAGGGACATGTAAGATAGCATTGCAAAGCTTCCCATTACCCCTCGTGGTTTTGGCAATTTTAAGAGACACTGTAGTTTAATAGTGAGAGTGTTGAATAAAGGCAGTGGCAGAGTGGAAAATTTGGAAGTGTGGGTGTTTATTGCATCAGTCACCACAGCCAACCTCCACAAACATTCAAACATTCAGGCAGCTAGATCATCTCATATCAACAAATGAGGGACAGGCTTTCTATAAAGTTAACAGCTCTTGATTTGTAGACTTTACCAGCAGAAGTGATTTTCAGGAATTAAGGACTTTCTTTCCCATTCAGTGATCCCCAAAGGTTCCCGACAATGAAAGGGATTCCACATGAGGATTGGGATCTTCAGGGGAGGAAATGGAAATATTTTATTTTGGAAATATTGCTGCAGTTGAATGATCCAATAATTGAGTTGGAAGTGGCCTATAAGGCCATTGAGTCCAGCCCTCTGCTAAATGCAGGAATCCTAATCAAAGAAAATCTGATAGATGGATGTCCAACTTTCTCCTGAATGCCTCCAGTGTTGGAGTACTCACCACTTGCCAAGATAATTCCACTGTCTTACATCATCAGCCTTACGCAGCATTATTTACAAAACAGGATTCAGCCAATGATGATTTTACTGATGGGAGTAATTTTTGGAAATTAAAGACTGTTCTGAACTCCAGACTGCTTCCCTTTGATGAAAGGGATCCCAAGGGAGCCTTGGGACCTTTTGAGGGGGGATAGAATTTTTTTTAATTTACAAAAAAGTAGGTGCAGCTGTTGACATCAGCAATGTGCTTCTTAAGTGTCAATACTGGATTTCGAATGTGTTATATGCAAGTATTTATATGATAAAATTTACTAGAATACTTTATGTTTTGTTTTTTAAAAAACATGTTGCTCCAATCTAAGGTTGCCAACATTTTGCATCCCTTGATGTAATCTTGTTCAGCAGTTTTCCTTTAGAATCTGCCTCTGAAGTTCCTTTGTTCCAGGATGTCCACAAAGTGCCTTGGGAGACTGAACTGGTCTCCCACTGGTTTTCTGAATGTCACTACTTCTAATAGCAGTTTGTATCCGTTCGTGGAGGGACTGCCATGTTTGTTGAGGATAAAACACTGTAGAGCATTGCTTGGAGAACATGATAAGAGATAATATTGGAGAATCATTATGTATATGAATGCTGGATATTGTGAATCACATTATTGGGTCTTGTAACAGAGATTCCAGCGCCGATATAGGGAAAATGTGGTTTGCCACAGATCTGGTTCCAGTGTATCTCTGATGTGATGTCTGTTGTTGATGGCGGGTAATCTTGTTATCTGTAACCAAGTGCAGACCTCACACCTATCCAGAATGGGCTGTAGATCACTGATGATACAGCGGGTTTAAGTGGTGTCAGTTCTAGCTGACAAATTTTCACCTTTTGCTAATGCTTTAAAGACTTAGGAGAAAATCTAATATAGTGAAAATGCATCATGTAAATAGTAAATATTATTAGGTATAAATTAAATTAGTTAAGATTATTGCAACATTGCAAAATTGCTGAACATATTCATCAATCTGGCTGCAACTTAGCTAAGGAACAAGAAGTTCCTCTTTACTAATATATGTATCTGAACTCTTATATCTGAGTCTGTGACTCACAAGCTATTTAGCCACTGTATTCGTAATTAAGCCAGTGGGTCACAGCTAGCTTAAGCCTTCATACTTCAATTAGCCTTAATAGTTTGTGGATAGCACTGAAATACCATAATCCTGAAGCCATCTGTTCCAGAGCAGTCCTATTAAAGCATATAGAGAGACTGCTTTTTCAGGTATAAAGGAAGGTTTTTGGCCATTCCCTTGAAATAGGGCTTTGGGAGAAGTGCTAATAATCATCATCTTAGAAATGCAGAATTGAAAGGGACCCTATGGATCATTGAGTCCAACCTGTCAAAGAGGCACAGCAGGGAACTGAACTCCAAATGCCAGATGCCTAAGCCACTGAGCTATAGAATTACAGAATAATGAAGCTGGGAGGGGCCTATAAGGCCATCGAGCCCAACCCCCTGTTCAAGGCAATACACATCAAAGGATATATGTCAGGTGCTTGTCTAAATTTATCTTGAATGTCTCCAGTGTTGGAGCACTCACCACCTCTTGAGGTAATTAATTCCACTGCCATACTGCTCTAACAGTTAGGATGTTTTTCCTGATATTCAACCATTCAACCGAAATCTGGCTTCCTGTAACTTGAGCCCATTGTTGTGTCCTGGGATGATCAAGAACAGATCCTGCCCCTCCGCTGAATGATAGCCTTTGAAGTATTCGAAAAGTGCTATCAATCTCCCCTCAGTCTTCTTTTCTCAAGCATGCCAAATTCTTTCAGTCCTTCCTCATAGAGCTTGGTTTCCAGCCCCCGATTATCCTTGTTGCCCTTCTCTGAATTTGTTCCAATTTGCCAGCATCCTTCTTGAAGTCTGGTGTCCAGAACTGGACACAATACTCAATGTGAGGCCTAACCAGTGCTGAATAGAGGGGAACTAGCACCTTGCAAGATTTGGAGACTATACTTCTGTTAAGGCAGCCTAAAACAGCATTTGCCTTTTTTGTAGACATATCACACTGTTGGTTCATATTCAGCTTGTGATCCACAATGACTCCAAGATCCTTCTTGCTTGTAGTATTGCTGAGCCAGGTATTCCCCATTTTGTAACTGTGCAATTGGTTTCTTTTTCCAAGGTGCAGTACTTTGCACTTATTCCTGTTGAATTTCATTCTGTTGTTTTCAGTCCAGTGCTCCAGCCTAACAAGATCATTTTGAATTTTGTTTCTGTCTTACAGGGTATTAGCTATCCACCCAATTCTGTGTCATCCGCAAATTTGATTAGCATTTCCTGTACCCTCTGATCCAGGTCATTAATAAAAATATTTGAGAGCACAGGGCCCAGGACTGAGCCCTGGGGTACATCACTTGTTACCTCAGCCCAGTTTGAGAAAGAGCCATTAATCATCACCCTCTGAGTATGATTCTGTAGCCAATTGTGTATCCAACAGTTGTTCTATCCAGCCCACACTTAGTTAGCCTGCTAATCAGAATATCATGGGGCACTTTGTCAACAGCTTTGCTGAAGTTAAGATATACCATGTCTACAGCATTCCCTCTGTCTATCAGGGAGGTTACCCGATCAAAATATTAGATCAGATTCGTCCAGCAGTTCTAATGTTTATTTGAAGTCAGGACTGGAAATAAACAACCAGAGAATATCATTTATTCCATATCAATTAAATGAAGAAAGGACAATGGGATAATGTATTATATGGAACAATGCAAGTGAAAAAATTAACCAAGATGTTTCAGCAAACTTTCTGAACATTTTCCTCCCCTCTAAGGTACCCAACTTTTTTTGTTTTTACTGTTTCTGCTTCTTGAGCAGGTGGAATTTTGCCCATCACTCCATAACAGGCAAAATTTATCTTATTCATTTTCTATGTGTCAAGCTGCAATTAGCAGCAGGAACTTTGCCAGTAAAAATGTTGGCTGCCTATTGCATCTGAAGAAATGGGGTGCTGTCCATGAAAGCTTATGCTAGATAAAACTTGTTAGCCCTGAAGGTATCACAAACCTTTTTTTGTTATTCTCATACTGTATTTTATCTTTTTATTGTTTTACATCATTATAATAACTATAGCTACAACAATAAAGCAAAGTTTACTTCTTTCCTTAATTACAGTTGCAATTCTGTACAAACTTATCTGGAAGAAAGTCTCATTGGCTGGATTCCTATTCCTGTTTGCATTTGGTTAGTGTAACTTGCTGCAGCTAATTGTCGTTAATTGACAAGGTCCTGGGTTTCAGGGATTGATTGGGCACATGTAAGAAAAGGTAGTCAGATATACCAGATAAACCAGATATGCTTATCATGAGATATGTAGGACTTGCCAAGGAAACTTTGAACATAGCTGAGCTATAGATGAATAACAGATGACTATGTTTTACCCAACCCATGGATCATGGACTGGACTGGATTAAGAAATTGATTATTGAAACTGAGAAACATTCTACCAGTTTTTCTAAAGTACCCGTGATTTGTATTTTCTGTGTGGATGTCACCGCTACAAGATGACTTCTTCATACAGTAATGAGCAGAAACACCTAGGACTTTAGACCTTATAATGACAGGGATAGTTGTAAGAATTAGATTAAGGTCAGCGTGGACTTAGGACCACAACAATTTTAAAGGGCTACTAAGGTCCTACAGTCCCCCCTGCTCCTTTTGATTATTGACCTCACACTGAGATAGTTAATTTTGGACCACAGGTACCAGACCTCAAATATCAACCTCGGTTATCATCAGAAGAAAGGACAAGGGCCATAGTTTCATGGTAATTGTCTCCTTTGCTTGGAGATGTTGTGTTGTATGCTATCAAGTTACTTCCAATTTACAGTGATCCTCACAGGGCTTTCAAGATATGTGAGATAAATGATGGTTTTACCTATGCTATCCCCTCCCCAATGAGTTTCAATAGCTAAGCAAGGATTCAGACGCAGATCTTCTGAGTCCATTACACCACACTGCCCCTCTTGCTTGAAGAAAAGTCCAGGTCTAATCCGTGTTGTCTCCTGGGCGGAATAGGAAAAATTCCTTCCTGAAACTGGGATGGGCAGGGAAGGGGGTGTTCCCCTGACTCTTGCCTGTCCTTCTGGTTATGCAGTCCAACACCAGGGTAGACTGGAGGGGTGGGGGGGGAGTAGCCATTGTGTACAAGAACACCCTGGAGGTTGTTAGGCGCTCTGCGGTGGCGACGACGGGTCTAGAGGTCCTCCACGTGTCGATTGGGGCCAGGGATGGTATTGGGATCTTGCTGGGTTACCGCGCGCCCCAGCCATTTCCTTACTGGAGCTAGCGGACTTCGTCTCCGTGGCACTGTTGGGGTCCCCGAGGCTTCTGGTCTTGGGTGACTTCAACATACATGCGGAGGTGGAGGTTTCCAGTCCGGCTCTTGAGTTCTTGGAGACCGTGGCCTCCTTGGACATGTCCCAACATGTCAACGGCCCCACCCACGTGGGTGGCCATACACTGGACCTGGTGTTCTCCACCGAGCAGAGCGAGTGTGGTCCGATGGTGACTGACCTAGTGTCTGTCCCCTTGTCATGGTCGGATCACTGCCTTATTAAATGCAACCTTACAGTGGCTCTTCCTCCCGATGGGGAGCAAGGACCTGTTTTAATGGATCACCCTTGAAGGTTACTGGATCCTATAGGATTCCAGGATACCATGAGGGATTCCGGCTGATTTGACTGGCGCTCCTGTCGAGGCTCTGGTTGACAGCTGGCTTGCTGCTGCCACCAGGGCTGTTGACACGATCACACCTAAACGCCCTCTCCGGCGCAGAGATCGCCCTTCGCCCTGGTTTAACCAGGAGCTGCGATCAATGAAGCGAAATAGGAGAAGGCTAGAGCGCATATGGAGGTGGAACCCGACGGAAAATAACCAGATAGCTGTCAGGATCGCAACTAACCTTTACCAATCTAAGGTGAAGGCTGTTAGTCGATCTTACTTCGTTGCCCGGATAAGCCAAGCTTCCAATCAGCAGGCGGAACTCCCTCTCTTTTTTTGGGGGGGGGGGGTTAACTCTTACCACCAAGAGTGAGGTTCACAGTTTGGGTGTACATCTGGACCCGGTGCTCACCATGGAAACCCAGGTGGCGTCAGTGGTCCGTTCCACACACTTCCATCTTCAGCGGATTGCCCAACTGCGTCCCTATCTTGATGTGGGGGTACTCACCACTTTGGTCCATGTGCTCGTAGTCTCGAGATTAGACTACTGCAATGCACTCTATGTGGGGCTGCCTTTGAGACTGACGCGGAAACTCCAGATGGTGCAGAATACGTCGGCCAGACTTCTTACAGGGGTGAAAAGGTACCAACATATTTCCCCCACGCTGGCCGCCTTGCATTGGCTACCCATTCGCTTCCGCGTTGATTTCAAAGTCTTAACAATGATATATAAAGCCCTAAATGGTTTAGGACCTCGATATCTGGCACAGCGCCTCCTCCCACCCAGTTCTGCCAGAGTCACTCGTTCTAGCCAGGCCGGGCGACTGAGGGGCCTAACATCGAGGGAGGTCCGGAAGGAAAGAACGAGGAACCGGGCCTTCTTGGCAGTGGCCCCTCGCCTCTGGAACAACCTGCCCATGGAGATCCACCTGGCTCCCTCTCTGGGTGTATTCAGAAGAAAAGTCAAGACCTGGCTATTTGGGCAGGCTTTCCCTCCTGCCGTATCTTAAATTCACATTTTGCCATCTTGGATTTATAGTATATATTTATTGGTTTTTTACTGTTTTTAAATTTGTAATGCCGCCCAGAGTAGACCTTTGGTCTAGATGGGCGGGGTAGAAGTCCAATAAAATAAATAAATAAATAAATAAATAAATAAATAAATAAACTCTAGAGAGCTGTAGCTAGTTAATTTTAATAATACTGGTTTAGATGTGCCAATGGTCTGATTTAGTGAAAGGAAGCTTCCAATGTTGCTATGAACATGATCAGATCTTTCAGCCCAGCCTAATGTTTTACAAGCTGTTTTTTTAAAGAACCTTAGGGCATCATACCAGGAGGTTGCTGAAAATGGAGCTGGAAAGCAAGAAGAGGGGGTTTGTACAGTCAGAGATTTTCCTGCCCCAGACTGCAATGGTGAATGTGTGGCTCATCAGATATTGTTAGGTTGTATCTCCCATTACTGGCCAGCATTAGCTTCGCCAGATAACTGCAGTCCAGCAACACACAGAAATTCATACGTTCCTAATATCTGTTAGAGACAAGGACTCATAGCTCCTAAAATCAGAGCAGAAAATCCTCATACATTTCTAGATTTTTGAGATTTATTTAGGTCAGAATCCTGTAAATTAGACTCCCTGGCCTAACTCCATTGCTGTAAATTTTAGCAATGAATTGCTCCAGTTAAGAAGTCAGCATAGGCATTTGCTATGACACACAGGTCACATAACATTGACAGCAAATGCCTACTGACTTCTTCACTTGTGACAATTCAACACTGAAATTCATCCTGGTAGAGTTAAGCCAGCATAAATATGTGATATGATTCTAGCCTTACTTTTTAAAATTAAAACCTTAAGTATTTCAAAATTAGTGGCCTCTCTACTGTGATCCTGAGGTGCTAATGAGTGTTTAAAGCACAGGTTCAGGTTAAACATCTGAACACAGTAAGATTGTTACCTTATTTGTGTATGAGACAGGACTTTCATCTTTGGATTCCAGTATCCAAGTAGTCAAATAATGGCTACTTCTACCAACAGTACTAGAATGACAGTGAAGCAGATCTAATAATATCCCCAGATGGAGCTAATTAGAGAAAAAGAAGTGGCTTTCACTGCCCACATACTGTTAGGGTTCGGAAACCTGTGCACCCATAAGGAGACGTTCCGTCAAGTGATCCATCTATATGTTGTCTTGTCAGCAATGGTGTTCAAATTCCCAAGAAAGTTGTGCTGCTACACCTGAGACACTTAAAGAAATGTTCCTCATAAATCCTCATTAAGGAGGACATCATAAAAGAAAATGGTTTTTACAGTGCTTTCACACAGATAAAACTGGGCATGGAGAGGTTCCAGGTTTGGTGACTGCCACCCAACTACTAACTTTCTCTGTAGTTCTCATGTTGGTAATGACCTCAAAATGGCCTCCAGGGCAATCACGTGTTGGGGACAGGTTGCCCTCAGAACTTATCTATTATTAACTTGGGGAATAATAATACAAAAATCCTTTGTTGATGATGCATCTGCAAATGCAAAGGAGGATTTTAAGAGCAATGGATGTCAGTCTTGCAGGCTTTTAGGGAGAACTGCAATTTATGACATGTTGGGATAAACAGTTGGATTATATTTCTGAAAAACATGTCCCATCAGGTAAAATCATTGTGATTATAGGCTCTAGTAGTTTAAGTAAGGAAGTTATGCGCTAAAAGGTTGAAATTGTAAAACACATATGCTTGTGCTTAACTGCTAATCCTTCTCTGTATCTATGTTGAATAAACATCACGAAGATGAGAGGGGGAAGCCCCTCCTTCTAAGCGTTAAACAATAAAAGCATAATGGCAGGTTGTTTCACTTTGAGGAACAAAGACTAATGTACAATTTTTCTTCAAGTTGTACCTAACTATTATTGGTCTTTCAGTTCTATCACAGTGGAGAATGTAAATTAAGAAATTGACCTAATTTCATTGCTATCAATGGGGAGAAAGTCAAGCATAAACTTAATTCTCTCATACGTAAATCAGTGGGACTGAAGAGTTTTACCTTTTGTCATACTGTACCTGTTTAATCTTGTTATGCTTCTCTTTCCCTCAATGGAATTAAAAATTCTGCATTTTTAGTGAGATAAACTGATTTTATATTCAACACCAATTACCTATGGCTTTTGGAATTCCTGTGGCAAAACCTGCCACACTTGGCGAGCAACCTGGTTTCAAAAAACAAACACACATTTTAAAAAATTATAAAATAAAAATGCTTCATAGTATGCTTCCGTTTCTCCTAGTGCAATTTACACCATGTACATAAATGTTGAGAGTCTCAAAACCAGAGAAGTATTTGAAGAAAACCAATGTACCTTTGCTGTATATTAAAAATTACAGTCTAGCAATTATTGCATGAGCTCATATATGAGCTGGAAATATTTCTTTTAGGATAAAAAGGAACTTCATGAGACCCTTTACGTCTCTATATATTGTGCCTATCAGAAGCATGTGCCAAAATTTTGAGCATGAAGTTAAAAAAAAAGTCTTTGTAAATTATTCCATAAATAACGTGTCTGCATTTTTGTTCTGCTTTTATGAAATTTTGTTTAGATCTTTTATTGTTAACGTAACACACTTCTTTTTAACATATTTGTGATCTGATTTACTTTAAGTTGCAAATTACCTTAGATACATACTGTTTTTGAGACACTTTTCTAAGTAATAGTTTCTCCATGATTTTTCTGCGGGGAAATAAAGACAGCCTTGCCATACCCCTTATGAAGTGAACTGTGAAAAAAAAACACACATTTCCTCTTACCATTTCCCCTTTTTAACCTGGTTGTGTAAATGTTTCTTAGTTAACAGGTAAAGAGCTTGTTCCTGCAATATGCCTTAGAACTGGAAAAGATATGCATTGCTTTAGAAAGCTTACACTTACCACAGAGTTAGTGGAGCTATTAGTTACTCTGCATGATAATTTAGATGAAATAGCAACGAAGGGATTAAGGAGTATATAACGGAGACAGGTGATGGACGTATACTGTCTGTCATTTCTTTTACAAAATCAATTTTTTACAATCTTGAATCCTCCACAACTGAACTTTTTATAACACTTGATCCAGATCTTGGCAAGTTATTTTTCAAAAGAAATGGAGTAAAGTTATGGTTGAAAGGCAAGGAGAAGTTGGTTTCCCTCAGCTACGATTTTAAAGTAACTCTTTACCGTATTTGTAAGTAATTAAATAATTAGTTTAAACAACACAAATGTAGTGTAGGATGCTAGTAATGGCAAGATGAATTTTTTGAGATACTGAACACTCCTAGTAATAGGGACACACACACAGCTTGTAGAGATAAAAGTAACTAAAACAGTTGCAGTTCCACCACAAATGGAATCAGATTACTCCTCTTCTTACAATCACAGTGCAACTTAGTGACCCTTAGTTATTGAGAAAAGTTGTTTGTAATGAATTACTTCCAACCTTTGCTTTTCTCCTAATACGTTCAAGAACATGTGATAAGAAATTAAGTTCTTTGCTCTACAGTACACTTTCTATATGCAGTGTCGGTTGACAAGCTTGTTCTGGCATATCAAAATTACTAACTCAGAGCTGAACCCATGACCTAATTAAAGCTAAAGGTTTTCCATTTCACTCAATTTCATATTGCTGAAACCAACAGAAAGTTATCAGATCAAATAAGTTGCACATTGAGTCATAAGTTACCAAGTTTAAACGAAGTAAAATCTAGAGTGTCCTGAAACCTGCTGGGTGCAAAAAAGGAGAGCTAGCCCTTGTTTGTGTAAATTATTCCAGGCATTCTTTCCATCTAAAATTTCTTCAGCAACTGGATTTACAGCTTAATAAAATAAAACATGGAGAACTCACTTCCCCAAAGAATGCTTCTAGTACGTATTAGCAATGTACTACAGTAAATTATTCTGCCATTAAAAATGCAAATGGACCTTAGGAACAGACTTTAAATTCTACCAATGATATGAGTATTACTTCTCTTTGCTTTCCCAAATGAATTTCTGGTGATGGAGTATATAATCAGTCCTTCACATCGTATGTTATTAATAGCTCTTGTCTCCCTCCTTAAAGCTGCATGGTATATGACTGATAAAGCAACTATGCTTTACTTACTTTACAGGTTCACTTTTTGCCCATGAATTCTAGCGTTTGTATTCATGAAGTACTTATCAGACAAGCCCTACAAAAGAAATTAAGCATGAGCAAGGAGTGGGTGGTGAGGGATATGAATTAATGAGTTAGTTTATTGATCCTCCAGTATAAAGTGAAGAATTTGTAAATCTAGCAAAAAATACTCGGTTTATAGCTGATTTGTTTTTGCCTTGTTTACTAAGCTGAAACATTTAAAATGCAGTGCAGGAATTATCTTTCTTTAAAAATTGCATGTTTATAGAAAAATGAAGCAAAACGTATTTTGAGAGAAATAATCTTGTTTAGATAACAATTAGCTTTTCATGTTTCTTGGTTGAATAAGCTCTTATAAGCAAGAAACCACCACATAATGAGTGCTTGAAGTTTGTTAAAAACATATTACATGGGAGAAACATAAAGTTACTTATGTACAGACAGAGAAAAGATCTAGTATTCGGATATGCTTACATAGACATTTAATACCGACTCTATTTTCACACTGGGAACTGTTTTAGAGATTCTCTCCTTACAGATTTAAATATTTTACCAACCTTTAGTAATTTATCTTACAAACAATTTGTACGCTTTCATTAATTAGAAGGTTTCCAGGAACATTTAAGATGAGTTTGGATAGACAAACTTCTGGCAGTGTTCTTTGTTCTTCCTACAACAAAGCAAAATGTGTATATGTAATACATATCATGTATGTACAGTACATCTCTCTCATACACCCCAGAAATATTTTAGGGGGGGGTTCATAATCTTTCTTGCAGCATCTTGCTTAACACTGCATTAAAAACAACAATATAACATTAAAAAGTCAACAAATGAAGCACAGAACGAATCTCGGATTTTAGAAATTCCGCAGAGCTTCGGAGGTAGCCTCATCCTTCCATAAGTCTTGTCCTTCTTCCTTCTTTTTAGTCTAATTGCCCCAAGAATTTTCTTTCCTACCTTTCAAACCAATTCTTACCGCCAAAGGGGAGCAATTGAGAAACCCTGTTCTTTTCCTCCATGTGTGCAGAGGGGAGAATACAAACTTAAAACTACCTTTGAAACGGTACTACTGTACCCTTCTTGCCATCTGACAGTGCGGCCTGCAGTCCACAAAAAGGGAAGCCAAATTAAACTTGTTAGCCTTGGAAGGTCTCGGAGGACTCCCCCCCCCCCCCCAGATATAAGGGATCAACAAAGCTACCCCCCACCTCCGGAAATCCTCTTTTCCTGAATCCTCAGCCCCATCCACCTGGAGCGTTCAGGCTGCAGTCCTCCTATACACAAGCAAATCCTTGTAATGGCAATGGGACTTGCACAATCCGGGGGGCCACTTTTAGCCACGGTTGGATTGGGGAGGGGAGTTTATGTCGGGTGGCCGAGCACCTGCCTCGGCGCAGAAAGCCCCAGGGTTCGATCCCCGGCATTTCCAGGTAGAAGCGGGCAAGGTCTCCCCATCCGAAGCCCTGCAAGACCCCCCTGCTAGTCAGTGTCGAAGAGAAAGCGAGAGAGAGAGAGAGCATATCAAGGGACCACGCTTTGGACTCCTTGCAAGCCAGCTTCCGACGTGCCTCGACTCTCTTGAAACTTCCCGCGTGATGCATTAAACGTGATCGAGGGTCACCAGATTTTAATTGAATGTGTTTTGGGCCGCTAGCGTGGAAATCCCTCTCTTCCTCTGCACCACTGAAAAGGGTAACGGGGTGAGGACCCCCACTCTGCAGCGAGGCCTGCTCTGTGGCGTCCGATAGCCCCCCCCCCTCCTCCTCCCTTCCCTCTTCCTCCTCCTCCCTCGGTGCAAAGACGGCGTGACTGATTTTATTCTCTCCGAGCCGCCTTTCCCTCGTGGGGCGGCTACTGCCGCCGCCGCCGCGAACCGCGCGAGGGAGGGAGAGAGAGAGAGGGAGAGGGAGAGGGAGGAGGAGGAGCCGCCGCCGCCGAAGGAGGCCGGGCTAAGGCCGGTAGCGGCACCCGGGGACGCCTGCACTGTCTCTTTAAGGGCTCTCCGTCTGGGGTGGCGCTTTCCTCTGTGCGAAGGCTCCCTTTGATATTAATAGTGTTGGTGTCTTGAAACTGACGTAATGCTCGGAGACTGAGGTCCCGACAAGCGATAACATTTCTGATAAAGAGCTGATCTCCTTGCAAGCTCCAAAAGCCGCCTCGGCTCTCCTCCTTTTTTGGGGCTTGTTTGTTCCACTAGAAGCCAGGCTCGCTCGCTTTGCCTCTTTCTCTCTCTCTGTCTGTCTGTCTGGCTCGCTCCGCTTTATAAACATAACCAGCGACATCCAGGGCTTGTGTTGTGTGTGTGTGCGTTTTTGCGCTTCCCCCTTTCTCTCTCTCCATCCGCAGAGAGGGTGAGAAAGGGGGGGGGGGTTTGCAAAGGCAGGTTTCTCCCCCTCTTAACCCCCTCCTTCTCCCTCTCTCTCTCTCTCTCTCTCTCTCGCTCTTCCTCCCTCCCTCTCTCCTCCTCCTCTCTCTGCTTTTCCGCCTCCTTCCTTTCCTTTCCTCCCCCCCCCCCCCGGCACCCGCGCCGCTTTCCACCTCTTCCAAAATAATCCAAGATCAACTCTCTGGCAAACAACAGAAAGACGGTTCATGGCTCAGGCGACACTTCCACCATCTTTCAAGCTGCTGCGGTTGTTATTATTATTCTTGCTGATTAATCAACAGGTAAGCAGCGGCGGCGGCGGCGGGGGGGGGGCCCGGCTGGTGGGGAGGAGAGAGAGTCGAGGAAAAAGGGGGAGGTAGGGGTTGGGGTAGAGAGCAGGGTGCTTGTTGTGAATACGTTGCTGTGTGCGTGGGGGGGGGGTCGGCGGTGGCGATGGGGGCGGAAATCCTTCCTTGCTTCTGATGGTGACTGCGTATGTGACTTGTGTTGATCGTGGGTCCACATTTTTTTTTTTTTTGCTAATATATAAATCGTCTCTCTCTCTCTCTCTCTCTGTGTGTGTGTGTGTATGCGTGCCCCGCGCGTCTGGGTCTGTGAATGCGTGTGCAGTGAGCAATCGGCGGAAAAAAAAAAAAAACACCCCTGGGGTGGTTGGAAAAGGAGGCTGAGTTTTTGCTGTTTTGTATGTTTTTAAAAAGAGGGGGGGGGTGTCAGAAGAGTCTCAAGAAGGAAAAAGGAAGAGCTCGAATTTCGTAGAGGATTTTGGACACTTTGGAATTTTTTTTTTAATATCCTCCTCTTTCTCCTGGTCCGCCTTTTGTGGGTCAAAACCATGTGTTGCTCCTTGGGGGAAAGGAAAAAAAAAAAAAGGGGGCAACTTGGAAAACTTGCAGTAGCCCTGCTTGGCGGAGTCAGCAGGGGTCAAGTTCAGCCGCCGAAGAGAGAAGCCCTTCCCCCTCCCCCCCTCCCCCTCCCCCCCCCCGACAAGAAAAGAACTTCTAAAGCGGCTGCTGTCTTTTCTGCCTCCCTCCCCTTATGTGTGCATAGCTTTGATTAAATTCTCTTCCATATAGGAAAGGAAGGGGGGGGGGACCGTCCGGAGGGGCTTTTTTTTTCTTTTTCCTTTTTTTTCCTTTTCCCTGTTTTGTTCTGTTTGGGGTTGGTTGGTTTCAAACATTTGCAAATCCTGCATCCAGAGAGTTTGGTGCAAAACTAGTGGAGCGTTCCACGTTTTTTTTTCTTTTTGGTTTGTTCTTGGAAGACGTTTCTCTTCTCTCTCTTTTTTTGTTGTTATTTTTTTTTTTTAAATGGGGATCGTGACCAAAACTCCAGGCTCAAGAGGGAGACCATCATGAAAAGTAGTAAGTTGGGTAGTGTGGGTCGGGGGGGGGGGGGGAGAGAGAGACACACACACACACATATACACACTGTGTTGTATGTGTAACTTCTGGATGGGGATGGAAGAGTTGAAGTGGAGCAAGGCAGAGAAGGATGATGGGCAAATTAGATGTATAAAATGAGGAGGAAAAAACAGATTGTACTTTCTCTTTCTTAATCCCCCCTCCTCAATACTGGGGAAACAGGACACGTTAGTGTGATCCCATCTTTGAAAGCAGTTAAGGACTTTCTCCCTGTAAAGGCCAGGACCTGCTGTTCCTCTGTCCCAAGTTTGTTTTGAGTTACTTTGTCTAGCTCCCAATGAGCCTCCTCCTCCCCTCCCCACAACTTGCTTACACTTGGGACCTGTGTGACAGATTTCCTCTCTCTCTCTCTCTCTCTCCCCCCCCCCCCCTTCTCCTGGCCCTTTTGAAAGTACTGAATGAATGAAGAGCTGGAAACTTCCTAAGACTTTGAAAGAAGCAACGATTTCAGTTCTGTGAATAGTAACTTGTGATAAACAGTTCAAGGGAAGGGGGTGGGGTGGTTGTTGGTAAAAGGTCCAGGAAGGATCTTTCTTTCTTTCTTTCTTTCTTTCTTTCTTTCTCTCTCTCTCTCTCTCTCTCTCTCTCTCTCTCTCTCTCTCTCTCTGTGTGTGTTTGTGTGCTATGTAAACTTGACACTTTTACCCTATGGGTCTTCCTGCCCCTCATCTCTGCTTTTCATCTTAAAGAGACGTTCAGTACCACTGTCCAGGGTTTAACTTGTACTCTGTTGGACAAGAGAATTTCCCTCTCAATTTTTTTTGTAGATTTTAGTTGTAGCGTGTTTGGTTTTTTTTCCAGGTTTTTTTTCCCCTTATTTTTTTTGTTATTTTTTATTTTTGGATCTCCATCAACTGAACATAAAAGAATGGGAGAACTGAAAACTGGACCATAAGCACACAAAATGCAAGCCACTGGTGTTTTTTTTTTTTGGGGGGGGGGGTTGCCATCACAAAGTGTCAAACTTCTGAATTTCATTGATTGATAGGGGAGAAGGGGAAACGAGAGGGGAAATCCAGAGGCCAAGTGATGGAATAAATTTGAGGAAACCTTGTAAAGAACCTGTTCTCCATTTACCTCCTTGCCAATGACCAGGAAGTATTGGAGCAAAACTGGAGAAAATACAACAGAGGGGAAAAAGTTCAAGAAGAGAATTGGAAAAGTATATTGATAGCTAAGTGTGTGTGTGTTCACTTTTTAGCTTGTCCTGTATACTGCTGTAAGTTAAAGATGATAATTAAGAATAAGGAATACAGAGATTTCTGGGTGTTTCAAATCAATCTTTGGCACAATGCTTGTATTAATAGGGCTAATAATTGTATAATTTGATCGTTCCTTCTATTTAAACATATTTAAAAGGAATGCTAAAATCACAGTGCTGGGTAAGTTTATTTAGGTTCTCTGGACTTTTATGGTCTTAAATAAAATATTTTAAAAATGTCACCTTGATAATAGAGAGAAAAAAAGTCAGACTGGCAAATGTAAAGTGGATATTGGTGTTAAGAGTTACTTCCTTATGGTGACAAAACAATAAAAGTTTCCAGTAGTTCTTTCTGAACAGAAGGCAGCACATCTCCTCATGTTCACAGTACATCCATTAGGTGAGAAAGCTCTTTCAAATACTTCACCAAGTGACAGATTTGAAATCTTAGCGAATGTATACTGTCAAAGGGGAGAAAAAGGGTCCCCCCCCCCTTTAAAAATCTTTGCTCCTGCAAGTAAATGCAGGCTTTCATGAGAACACCAACTATTTCCTGTAAATCGTGATGCTGACAAAACTGTCTGGAAATGATATCAACATTTTGCAAGGTTTCTTTTTTAAATGACTGTAGTGAAAGTTAGCTTCAAACATGGCTAATCCAAACAAATGGGACATTTCATTTTTTGCCCTTTAAGAAAGAGGCATAGAGACCTTTCTGTTTCTTTCCTTTTAAAGGGGTGTAAAGTTGGTTAAATCTTACATTACTGATTATACACGGCCAGTATTATAATATTACGCAGCGGCTTAACTTTAAATAAATACTCACAATTTAGACATGATTAGGTTTAAAGATTTTTCTCTCTCTCAGTATGCTATGATACTTTTGATTATTATGGCGATATCAATGAAAAATGGAAATTCACTTTTTTGGTAGCATCTGAGTATTTATAGTTATACCTCAGTGCCAATTCGTGACAAATCTCTAATAGTTTCTAGCCGCTCTTTCTTTGATTAGGAAGTATTCCACTTGTGGAGTATGAGCTGTTTTGATGATTATTTACTTTAGAGTCGTTTGCAGGAATTCGTATTTACTCCCCCAAAGTAGTCACTTGGGCAACCTGCTGTTTGAGGTGGACAGACTTAGCCAAGATTTCTATTGTTAGTTTTTAAATGCTTCTATTTGCATGCAGTATGCAATAGCTTTTTCAAGACTCTTTTGAGTAGCACTCTGGCTACTTTTCTAGCCGTGAAGCACACTGTTATTTTGCATGGGTATCTCTAAAATAAATTGGTACATTTTCTTGTGTATCCTGAGGAAGACACCCTCTCCTCCCCTTTGAGATATCCTTTTGCTGCAATATCTTTTTGCAGTGAGTGTAAGCATGTTTTCTTGGCAATACTTTCCACCATGTTTCTGCTTTACTTTTGTGTAAGTATGCGTAGTACTTCAGCCTTAAAAAAATTCTCCTGCCATTCTATATATCAGGTGTGCAAAAGTGCAGGAAGAATGCATATGCATATAGACTATTTGCATACTGCAGCTCTGGTAATAAAGATAGTACGTAAAAGCAACAGTTCCTATGGCTTGTTACAGTAGCTGTTCATTAGATCCCAGCCTTCAGCCCATGTTTTGATTTTCATGCAGATTGAATCTTTTTGGGAATGCCTTACGTTTTCTGATTGTTAAGACCACACCAACCAATTACTTCTTTCCGTTAGGGTATAAAAGCAGCTTTCTTTATAGACTCATGGTTTGATAGTGGCCTACACTCTTGGTTATCTGGTTCTGCAAAAATTAATTTCATAAATATCCGTAATTATGAAGCTTCCAAACATGGGTATCATCCTGGTTGTTATGTGTCATTTTACATAATCGGCAAAAGCTTTAGGAGGCATATGTGTGTGTTCGAATGTATATGGCTGACCTAATACCTGTATTTACATATTATAATTGAACTCTTACTAACTACAGTATATCTTACCTGTAGCCACATGACAGAGTTGATTGTCTTAAAAGCTATCAAGCACTGCTGTACTTTATATGGTTAGACAGTGTATGGTGAAAAATTAGAGACAGTTGATGGGTAAACATTTTGAACATGTCCGGTTGGAGGTTAAATCTGAAAAAAAGTTTTGCCTTGCAGAACAGCCAAATGGGAAGTACTGACACTTTTAGTATGCTTTGCATTGAAACAAACTAGGCATTTACAAACCATAATTTTTAGGAATGTTTATGTGTAAGATCTAGAGAAATTTTTGGGACTTAGTTTTGCTGTAATAGCTTTGGGATTATGCAATTGCTTGTAGTATTGACTGCAGACAGTAATATATTCTGATGTTAAGATTTTTGTTTAGTGTATAAAATGAAGCCATTCATTCCAGCAGACTGACAACTTTCCAGTTGATGTTTGCCTTTGCTTAATATAGTTTCCTCAAGACTAGTGAGGTAGTTTAGATTTGTATTTTTGGCAGTGTCAAATAAATGTACATGTAGAATTTTCTGCCCAAGTATTGGACTTCACAAGTCAGAATATGGGTGATTAAAATCAGGCGTATATGTATACATCTTGTACCTTTAAACTACGGAAAACTTTTTGTTTATATTTACGTTTTTGATGTCAGAAAAGAAAGAATAATTTTCCCCCTTGTTTTTGTCACATTTTTCGGTGAAATTGTTAGTGTGGCTGTAATTAAAGGATTTTAGTTGATTAATTATCTGTTTTAACTATAGACTACATTGGCTGCTGCTGCATATAATGAAAACACCTGCACACCTGCTCCTTTGAGATGCTAAAGTCTCTAAGTATGACAAAAATGGAATAGCTTTTTATTTATTTTTAATATTTTTCTTTTCATTTCCAGTTGAAATGAAACACAACGGAAACATGATAAAAAATTATCCAGCATGCACATTCTACTTCATTCCACAAATTAATGCTTTGCTGTTTCAATTAATCAGTGTAGCCTTTAGCTGATTGATTCACTGATTGAAATTTGTACACAAATATATTCTTTTTAAATACCTCTTACTGACTTTTGGAAAAGTTAATTTGAGCATATCAGATGTTTTGATCTTTCCTTAAACAGATGTTTTATTCTCAGTTGTGATTTATTAAAAAGAAGGGGGATTTAAAAAAAACTTATGTTTTTGAAACTTTTTAAATGTATATTGTTACAAAAGAGTTATAATTTAGTTTTGACAGTTAAAATCTCCACCCAAATCTAGGCTATATTGAACTATATTGATAGTTCCGTGATTAGTTTCAGCACAGGTTAAGAAAAAATAAGTAATTCTTCAGTCATATTGATATTTATTATTATCATTTTAAGTAAGTTTGTAGTCATTAAATATTGCAGTCTATTTCATGAATTCCAGTAGGATTAATAGCACAATCCTATGCATACATACTCAGAAATATGATCTGATGTCTTGAGCGTGAACTTACTTCAAGAGAATGGGGAACAGAATTGTGCTGTTAGACTGTAATGCAATGTAGAAGAAAGCATACAGAAACTTACTCAGTAGTCAGTCCTGTTGAATACTATTGGCATTACTCCAAATGCTAGTAAGTGGTTAAGTGTGGATAGAATGACAACCTGTGTTCTGTACACACTTGATAGGAAATAAGCCCCACTGAACATTGTGTGACTTACTAAACAAAGATACATTTATTTGGGAATAAACCCCACTGAATACAGTGTGGACTATCTCAGAGTAAGCATACATGAGATTGTAGTGTAATTCTAAATACATTAAGATTTAGTAATCTATTATTTGGCTAGGTTTGAAAATATTAGAGCTAAATCAGGTAAACACAAGTTGTGTTGAAAACTTTGAATAATGGTGTATCCTACTTTTTATAATAGTTGAGTATATTGACTTCTATGGGAAATGATCAAACTAATTTGAAGGAGGCATGGGTCATGTTTGTAGCAAACCTGTTATATTTAAAGTACGGTAGTTAAAACACTGTCTACAAAAGATTTTCCAAAGGGATAATGGGTTTTACTTTTAGATTGGTTTTCACATTAATATACGCATATAGAAATGTTTTTGAAGGCAATTATATAAACATATTTGCCAATGTTGCTTTCATTGGTCCTCAGCATATTTGTTCTAATTTTTTCTTTCTTTCTCCTGCATACTGTGATAGCTTCTAACTGCATGACCTGGTGGCCCACTGTTAAGCAGGAAAGAAGGGAAGGACACAGTGGGGTACTGTTCTATGAAAATGTTCTGTCTGGAAGAGGATGGAGGCCCTGTGGTAGCTGTCCTGGAGTTAGAGTAGTCCTGTTCTCTGAATCCCCTCTATTTGAATTCCATTACCTACACCTAACTAAACTACTTCCCACTAGTTAAGTTGCTTGGTTTGTGGTATGTTCTGCAGTTATGTGTGAATGAACGATAGCTGGTTTGAGATATCCATGTCAGAGGCAGCTACCTTACTGAGTTAGATGAAAAGAAATGTCATAACAGAGACTTTCCTCACCATATGTCTCAAATTCAGCATGATTTTTCTGTATGCCTCATTAACTATACAAATGGAAACGTTCTGTCTAGTTGCCTTATTTATAGCATCCCATAATTCTGCTATCAAATGTGTCCATGTTGTAGGATGTGAACCATGCTGTAAAATATCCTAACTGAAGGATTCTATCCATCAATGTTTATAATTCAGACTCTGCCCCCCCCCTCCACAACCCATATCCAGTCACCCACCCTGAGACATAGATTCTGAAGTTTGGTGATGGCCATTGCTAAATTCTTTTTAAAGTATATATTTATATATATTCCACATTTCGGGAGTTAATTGATTATATTTACAATAGTTGTACGCTGAAGTCATTCACATATGTACGATCTCTGATTCTAAACTGTAGGCGATTGTAGGCATTTCCTATGTGAGAAATGTTTTTGCCCTCTAAGCATAGATTTGACTTTTTTTTCTTCCTCTCAAATGTATTTAATAAAAAAATTAATTTTTCAAAATGTAACTAGCCATTTTTAAAACTTGCCATAAACTTTTTACAAGAGGCTAGACACCTTCCCTTGGTGGTTTTATTTATACAAGAAGCAAACTTTCTCTCCCTCTTTCTTGTACTCTCTTTTGCTCTCTCTCTTGTTTTCTTTAAACTAACTGACGTAATGCCAAACTTTGCTTTAAAAGAACAGACAGAAGTAATTGGTAGCTTTTAACTTTTAATAATGTTCTGGATTGGTTTTAGTGGCCTAACTGCCATTTTTTTTTAAGAACTCAAGAAAAACCGGGCTTGAAGCCTGAAGAAGAAAGACCCTGTTGATGCAGTTATTTTTATTCTTGTTTTCAGTCAGTTACTTAAAAAGAGAGAGAGAGAGAGAGAGAAAGGAGTTTTCCCGCTAAGTTCTGCTAGATGTCTCCAAATGTATTTTGTGACTACACGATACGGCAATACAAGCTCACTGAAAGATGCAATATTTCCCCATTTTGTTTTGGAATATATTATTACTCCCTCCTTAATTTGAGAAGTAATCTGTTTTCTGATTGCTATTCTCAAACCACTTTAAAGGAAAAAGATGTGAAGAAATAGGGAGAAGTAAACAGGACAACGGAATAGTGACATACATTGTTTAGAGGAATGATCGCACGTGTTTCCAATTAATCAAACACAATTAAAAATAGATCCCATTTTTCTTCTGTTTCTTCTATACTTTCTGTTTTGCAAATCTGATGTTTACTAAGAAGGATAATAGACATCACCATATGTGATGTAATTTCTTAAACTCTTCTGTTTAAAGCATTTAAAGCATAGTATTTGCTTTGTTATCTTTCACAGTCACATTTCCATCCCCAAGTTAGACTTTTTTTCACACCACCAGAACTTTCTGTCTGTAACTGGATTAGGCAAGAGACGTCTTGGTGAAGTTGGCTCTGATGAGACTTCATGAGTTGCCAAATTTCAGACTCTCTGAAAGGCCAAGTTCGCTTATGCCAGTTTTTCCTTTCTTTAGGGGAGGCACTCCACCCAGTCAAAGGGGCCCCACCCAAAGCGAAGAACTATAATTTAGTGGCACAATTTTTAAAATGTCAATACTCCCTGGAGTTTAAACCCTAGCCTTGTCTTGATTTTTAACTTTCATTTCAACACTCCTATGTTCAAGGACTTTCTTATCAGTAGTTGTTCTTTGTTGGGTTGTTTGTTATGATTCTCACTTGGAGAGGAGATTCATTTTGAAGAGAGGGGCTAGAAAGTGGTGTGAGCTTCGGGTATTTTGGGAATGATCAAACTATATTTTAGGTCATACAGTAATATGATTATGAATCTTGTGAGTACTCACTCATGTTTATTTCATTGCTAGTATATTCTATATAGTAACGACAGGTATTATAAGACATTGGAAATGAAGTAGGTGGTTTAAAAGTTAGTTTACTCCTGTTGAAGATAGTAAACCAAAAGTATTTAAGCCTGGTACTTCATATTGACTAACTTGTAAATAAGGGTGCATCTAAATCTGCTTGCTAAGGTTATTGCTTCGGTATCCAGTACTTCATCGTACATAAATCCATTACCCTCCACACAGTTATATTTGTTTTGTTTTGCATGTTTTAACCAATTAACATGTGAAAACCCTGCAGTTTCCACATTAGTGCCTGTGTAAATATATGAAGCAAATATAGGCAGTGAAACATTCTACATCCATATTTAATATATTTCAACTGCGATTCTTCCATGATGGTTGAAAATTAAATGTAATAGCAAGGGAGAAAAAGGTGAGAGAGAAGGGGGAAGACCTATCTTGTGCACAGCTTATAAAGCAAGGAGAGCTTGCCTTTTCTCAGGGTTGCTTGTTTATGTGGCCTAAAACTGTACGTGGAGGATGATGTTGAAAGTTAATCAATCCTACCTATATTCCTCTGCAAAATTTACTTAAATACTATGTTTCAGTTTTGCCTCAAACCATTTCAAACCATCTCTGGCTCAAGAATCTACCATTTCTGGGTTCCTGAGAGATTAAGTATGACAGTTTCTATTATATAATGAACAGCCGTATTGTTTAAACAAAGGTAACATATTTTGATTTGTGTACTTTTTTCCCTCTGGCAGTTGGCAACAGATACTATTACTTGAAAATGGGGAAGGTGAATATCTGAATTGGTTTGAAACATCTAATATACCCTGTTTCCCCGAAAATAAGACCTAGTATGATTTTTCAGGATGCTTGTAATATAAGCCCTACCCCAAAAATAAGCCCTAATTAAGTGAAACCCCGCCCTCCACCCTTGTGCAGCAACCAGAAGATGATATGACTGTATTTGAATAAATGTAGATTGTTGTACATGAAAAAAATAAAACATCCCCTGAAAATAAGCCCTAATGCGTTTTTTGGAGCAAAAATTAATATAAGACCCTGTCTTATTTTTGGGGAAACACGGTAGAGGGATGGTTGTTTCTAAATCACTGAATCAATTGTACACCATTTGTGCATATTTGAGCGTTCAGATAATATGAACTATTTGTGTGTGTGCACACAGAATGTACAGTGGCTTTTTTTTCTTTTAGTACATACTCTATGTGCACATTTATGTGTACACATACTTTCTTCCTCTCTTGTGGACTGCCTTCATGTGCGATTTTCCTTTTTTTTTCTTTCTTGCTGAACTTTAGCTTTAAATTCTCTAATGTTCCCGGCCTGCTTTTTATGAATGTTCCAAGGGTAACAAGTATGCTTATCAAAATATAAAATACGCAACTTGTTCATTGAAAAAAAGAAGGCAATTCTAACCGCATTGATTTATATCACTGTTTTCCTCATGAATACCATGGAGTTAGCATCTGTAAATGCCATTAGTATCCTGTGGTCAGTAGCAAACACCTGACAGATTTTAACAGAGCAGTATTGTGGCCATAATTAGTGCTTCAGAGGGAAAAAATTACATATAACACTATTTGAAATGTTTGGAACAAATACACTTCAGTGCCTTTGGAAGTTACTGTTGCTGTGATCTAAAACAGTCTCTTCATAAGAACAGTGGCAGCCTGTCATTCTCCTGTCTGATGTTGTTTAATATGGTTTTGGGGAGTGTATACTTTTTCACACCACAAGAGTACCAAAAAGGCAAGTAGGCAAATCCGTAGGCAGAGACTATGGAAAAAAAAACAACACCACTGATCAGGAGATTTGTTCAAGATGGAACACATTTATGAGTCAATAAAAATTGAATCTTCACCTTGACGTAATACAGTTCAAAAATAGATATAGATAACTTACAGTTGCTTAGATTATGTGTATAATGTGCAAAACAGAGTGGTTTAACATGTAGGCCATCATTTAGCCCTAATGGACAGGATCCATTGCTTCTTAAAACAGTTTAACCAAACAATCAGATCAAAACAGAACCCCCAAGACAGAAGGATCCTTTTGCCCTAACAAAGGAGTACTGTATTGTGGCATCTTAAAGCCACAGTGCTTTAAATTTGGGCTTTCATGGATTGTGTGACATATTTGTGGAAGTAAATTGTAATCCATGAAAACTCGCAGTGGAATAAATCTGTTAGGCATTAAGGTGCCACAATACTTTTGTTAGTACTTTATTTTCTCTTAACAGGACTAATTCTTTGAAAATGTCTTAAAGTAGGTAAACAAATACTGTACTCTGTTTCTGACTTAGTGAGCAGAGCAGAGTTTTTCTCTTTGACTTGAAAGTCAGATAGCTCTCCTTCACTGGGAAAATGGGAGAAGAATTTCAGGGTGGATGACTCTGTTCAAGCAAGTTCTGCCAGCAAAAGTTCCGCTTTTCAGATCTATAGGTGTTTCTAAGAATGATAGGAAGAAAATCTAGTACCCTTAAATGTGTGCACTGAAGATCTCCTTTTGTCAAATGGTACATTGTGATGATCCAACATTCATGTTGTTGGTCTCTGAACTAAGTATAAAGAGTAGTCTGTTTTATGCTGAGACTTGCATATCGTGTATGTTCCAGTTACCTAATGTAATTTAATGTTTTAGATATCAGCTGAATATGTAGGAATGTTACAATTTATGTACAGGAAACCTTATGTTCCCTGCCAGTGTACTATAACTTTTTTTTGGTTGAACTGATAGTACAAGTTTGAGTTGATTATCTGATTATAAACACAAATTGATCCCTTTATAATTCATATTTTTACTGTGCACATGGTATGGGGTTCTGTTTCTTTCCAACTACGTAAAAACGTTCAGATTCTGTATTACATTTGCAAGCATAATGTCAGGTGCACGCAAAGAACTTTTAAAAAAAGACATTGTAAATATAGTATTTCAATGCAGGCACTATTTTGGGCAGCTAGCTAATGAAGCTCCTACTTGCAGCTAAACAACACTGAAAAATAATCTGTTATTTGGGGAAATTTTGCTTAGTGTCATGCGTTACCATTTAAAACAAACTTGGTGTTCAGCATAGTTGCATTAAAACTTTCATTTCTAATCTGAAATGAATGAAATAATTGGATAGCTATATTAAAGATTTAATCTGAATTTTCACATTGATTTTATGCCCTGTACAACAAATCAGGAAAGGCCAAGTTAAGAAAAAAAATCTGCAAATACTACATGATGGAAAAGCTGTTTTCTTTCTTTCTTTCTTTCTTTCTTTCTTTCTTTCTTTCTTTCTTTCTTTCTTTCTTTCTTTCTTGATTTTTATCCTTAGAGATCAGTAAAGAATCCTATCTAGTTATATTTGATGGCAGAGTGAAGCACACTAGCAATTTTATTTACATCAGGGTAAAATGACCTGACATATTTTACTTTTATGGAGGTATCATTCTCATGTGCAAAGCATGCTGTTTCTTTTGCAGTCCTTCCTGGCTTCTCCATTTTTATCCCTGCTTTTCTCCGATGTCAGTGTCTTTTTATATTGTGTATATATAAACACAGGACATATCGCTTATAAAATGTGCACAAATTAAGTTACATTTTAACAAAATGTAAGTTCTTGTTTTGTACTTTAGAAGACTTTAGTGAGTTTAATGTGCTTGCTATGATGTAATGAATACTGACAAAGATGCTGATGTGTCAGAAACTGGAGGGGGCTGTTCTGCTCTTATTTTTACTAGCTGTACCTTGTTGTTAGTTTTATTGTTATGTGAGTTATTATTTGTCACATTTGTACCCCACTTTTCTTTCAGTGGGCTTGTTGTTATGTAAGTAGGGTGTTCATCAGCTGCAGAAAAAATTAGGAATATAAGTGGGTATTCTATTTGCTTCATTTTCCTGAAAGAAGGAGTAACAAATTTGGTGTTTGGCTTTGATTTGACTAATTGAATTATTTTGTGGAGGAAAATAGAAACACGGAGTCTGGGATGAAAAGAGTTTTGTGTGGAGAAGAGGATTTAATGGAATAATATAAGCTGGTAAGGTTTATTAAGATGCTAGAGTTTATTCCATCTATACTTAATTAAGATAAACGCATCAACTTGAATGATTCATTTGTTGAAGATCCAAATGCTGGCTACCACATCATTATCTCCACACATGGAGATAAGATATTTTCCAGTAAACTGCTCAGGACAGGTCCAAAAATGTGCTGGATCTCTTTGTGACTTACAATTACATGTCACCATCCTTTGTCCATTACTTATAAACTATGGTAAAAGTGCTTTGAATAGTTTTCTGGAACTCCTGTAATAATTTTTGTGTAGCCTGTTTTCACCGGGTGTTTCCCTTTTCTTCTTCTTCTTCTTCTATTGCTAGTAGAAGCTCTGTGAGATTGTTCACTGGATGACTCCCTGATGATCTATCTATTGCTGTTTGTGTCTTGTGCTTAATATGTGTTGCGAGAAACTTGGGAAACTAGTTTCACAGCACCCAACACATGAGTTCTCTATTTTTAATATATGTTGGCTTAATTAAGATTGCCATCTCTCTATGGTCACCATTCAATATGAAATCTAATTTGTTTCAGTAAATTTGTATCCTGTTTCCAAACATGCCAGACTGGATATGGGTATAACATGTTGTAATCCTGTATATATCTGTTCAGAAGTATCATTGCTTTCAGTGGAGTTTATTCTCAGATAATTGTATCCTTAAAAACATAATGAAGTGGCACAGTGAAACTACACAATCTGTTGTGATGTGGTGTGGGATCAACACATGCCTGTATGATCTTTAAAAGGCCCAATCTTTCTCTTAAGAGCAGATTAACTGCCACATCTCTGCTTCTGTTTTATTAGAAAGAAGAAAATGCCCAGCTGAAGCAAACCTGCAGTTCTGAATGCAGATTAATAGAGTTTCACAGTTGAAATGTCAGATTGGAAGAGTAGTAGGTTCCCAGTCAGGATTCTGTGATTACAATAAAGAAGGAGGGAAAATGTCCATGGGAGGAAGAAAACGTCATTCCAGCTATTCTACAGGAAATTATTTCCCCTACTGCTACTGCTAAATAGGGAGTAATGAATAGACTATGCTACTGGTTGGGCATCTTTTCTTTTAAGTGACCGGAGAAGAAGGAAGGAAGAGATCCAGAGGATACTGGTCATTGCTGGCCAAGGCTAACATGGAGAATGGTGAACATCACAGGGATCTGAAGTGTACTGAGTTTAGCAATTTATAATAAGCATAATTTGCCAGCCACTTTCTTTCTAGGATCTAAGACTCCTTGAAGCCTGCCTAGTGTTTTCAGGAAGCTCTAGTGACATATGACATGAAAATGTATGGTCTCCCAGGTGTTGTTGGGAGGCATCTCCCATAAGCTCAACCTAGTATAGCCAGCAGTAAAGGATAATAGTCCGGCAGCTTCTGGAGGGCCTCATGTTCTCTCTCCGTATTGTAATAGGGTTTTCCTACAAGATCTATTTGCTACTGCTTTGAAAGTTTAATGGGTGTTTGTGGAAGGTCTACAGCTCCTGACAACTCTTAACAGGAGCTTTTGAACCTGCTGGCTGGTAGTCCCACCTTTCCTTATGTACCCTTTAATGTTCCAGTAAGAATTGTCCTGGAGGTGCACAAAGGATCTGTGTTGGAAACCTGTTTCCAAAAATGGTCATGCATGTGCTTTTGAAAAGTTTACAAATAGCTTAAAAAAAGCAACATCCCTTCCTTAATTGAATTTGTATTTTACCTTGTTTTCCATACAAGTTGAGGTGATGTTTGTAAGTCAGTGGTGGACAGTTCTGGTCCTCCAGGTGCTTTTGGACTGCAGTTCTCATCATAGTCAGTGATGAGAGATTATGAGACCTGACGTCCAAAGTCATCATTGACTCTTCTTCCGAAACAAACTGTTCTGAAATGGAGATGCAGTGAAGTTTCCATCAGCATGGGTTTGAGGCTGTGCCATGTAACCCAGCTCTTAGCTACTGATTAGCCCCTTCCTCTGCTTTCGACATGAACACTCGCAGGAACAAAGGCTTCCTGGGGACAGCTGTGTATGTGATGTGAAGTCTTCCATGTGGTCTGGAAGCCAGATGTGACAGGTTTCCAGATTACATGGAAGCCTATACACCAGACCTGGGCAAAGTGCGGCCCGAGGGCCACATACGGCCCGTGAGCCGCTCCTGTCTGGCCCGCCGCCAGTTGCTTATCTTTAACATACCACAAAAAACGTCTTTAGTATTTGTGAAGATTAACAAGTTTAAAATAAAAACAATCATAACATCACTGTTTCATTTTATTTTTAAGTAAAGTTGGTTCGACCCCCGAACACAGTTCAGATTTTTCATGTGGCCCCCCATAGAAATTAATTGCCCACCCCTGCTGTACACAAAGCAGAAAACATGAAATGTATCTGCTTCCTGACTCCGTATTGAAGTGATAAGTTCTGTGTTTTCAGCTGTATGTACAGACTTCCATGAAACCTACAACATCCAGGTTCTAGATCACATGGAAGTCTTTACGTGCACAGTTATACACAGAAAGCCTTTCTGTGGACGCTAATTTGAAAACTCAGGAAGACTAACCAAGGGCACCTCCAGACGGAGTGTTTTTTTCCTGTATTGTACCTGAATAGGCAGTGATTGTTGGTATTTTTCGTGCCATCCAGAGGAGTTGGGGCTTATCTTGTTTCCAAGAGTGACAAACTTATTGACTTGCCATGCTTTTGTTGCCTCACCCCAAGCCATGGTGTTTTTAAAAATCTCCACCTAGAGTCCCTTATGTAGACAGAAAGGCAATCAATGAATCAATAATCAATAACAAATAAAATAAAATATCTGTTGGTTCTGGAGGATGGAGTTCCCAGAGGAAGCTTATAAGCTTTTGGTTAGGCCTCAGTGAAAGCAGGGGATATGCCAAAAGGCAAGTTCCAGCAGGGAGTTTTAAAATCATTCCCAAGATTTCCTGAACAGAAGGAGATTTGAGAGAAGTGGCTCTTTAAGTGAGTTTAGACACAAATTCTGGTAAAGCAGACAAACTCACATGGCCAGCAGGGAGTGGAAATTTCCCCCCATCTGAGAAAAATCCCCAAGGAGACAAAAATATATGCCAGTTTTTGAGACTTAACAGATCTTTTCTTCAAGCAACGTGTCACAAAAAGCAGGCAGGGGAAATGTTGAGGACAACCTTCAAGACCTGTTGCCTACGTATTGTCTAAAGGAAGAGTCTCCATACTCTTAAACATACTCATGTGGTGTTGAGTCTTGCCCTGAGTGTCCTCTAGGAATGGGGAAAAAGCAATAAAAGCAAATAAATGTTGATTCTCCATTTTGAAAATATCAACATCTTTCTGTAGATAGTCATACTGAAAGTGTGGATTCCAGGGAGCCACATTAGTTGGAGAGCTGATATCAAGGGCCAACTGTACAATGCAGGTCCAGTTACACATTGATAAACTGTGCATGGTTTTGTTGAATTTAAATCTGTTTAAATCTCAGGGTGGTTACACAGAAGACTCCTTTCAAGTTATTCTGTCTCTTGTGAATTACACTTTCAGAGTGTTGTGGTATAGATCGCAACTAGTAGTGAGAGCATCCTTGATTCCAGTCTCACTCCAGCCATGAGCTTCCTTAGGGTGCAGTAATGTGCATCCTTGTCTCGCTAAAATCAGTGTGAGCTACTTTTGAGTAAATGTATATGAGTAAATGTATACAGATAAATTTTGTTGCTATGATGAAATTACTGTCTGTCAACTTCAGCACCAGTCTCTTTAGAGATAATAATATGAGAATAGCTTTCAGTAACTTTTTTTGAGATTTTATATCTATATGTGGTTGAATAGCTTAGTGGGTTAGGTATCTGTATATGGAAACAGTGATTGGGGGTTGAATTCCCTACTGCACATCTTAGAAGAGCCAGCCTGTGTGGCCGTGAGCACGTTGCACAGTCTCAGGATACCCCTAGAAGAAGGAAATGGTAAACCATTTCTGAGTACTCTCTACTTAATAAACCCTGGAAAGGAACGCTATATGTCAGCATTGACATGACGGCAAACAATTATTATATATGAAGCACTTTGAACGTTACAAATAGTATGTGTAATTGCTATTTTTTGTATGTCTGCAGTCTGTTTGACAGTTTGCTCCTAATGACTCTGGCAGATGAATTGAAATAATAAATTAAATAATGGCTTTGAAACTGACGTTGGCAAGTCATGTGCATGTTAATTAATTAATTAATTAAGCATTACTTGTGTTGAACTTTGGATCTTGCACTTTTGTTTGTTAAAATGCCCGTGTGCAAGTACGAGCACACATAGATTGATCCCCTAACGAGCCTTGAACATTAAGTCGAAACATAGCAAAGTTAGGTTTTTAAACTTGTTTTAAAGGAACACATTTGCAAGTCAGTGCTTCAGGGGTCTCACATAGCAGAGAAGTATATTTAAAATCAATATAATGTTGATGTTACTGATCCAGACTGCTTGTGGTTTTGTGTGCATTCTGTTATTAAGTCGTTGTTGTACAGGCTTTCAGGAAAGCCACTGTTTTGCTGTTTTAACTAAGCATTTGCTAGAATGAATGGTTAACTTTTGCTACCTCAAAATTACTTAACTATTTGGGACATTAACCTGCAGAGTTCTTTACTACTGTAGACCTCTGAAAGCAGTATAAACATACGTGAACCGCCTTCCTCCTTTTGTACATCTGGACAACCTGTTGTTTATCGAACACAATAAAACTACTTTGCGGTATGTTTTTCTGAGTAGGACACAATTGTAATTGTAAACCTTGCCAATTATATACTAACAAACATGCAGACGCACACTTAGACTTCTATTTCGGAAGCCTTTAGTGTCAGGGCAGAAGAAGAATTTTCCAAACGCTGAAGTAGGAATAAGGCATTTGTGGAAATACTGTATGTTTGTTTGTGAAAAAGAATGGTTGTTAAAGTAGCTTTTGTAAGAGGTTTTTGATGAATATATTACTTTAAGGAAATAATCAGATATAGATCTGGGGAGAAAGAAAGCAGGTCCGGAGCAATGTGCTTTATATCTGAATAACTCTTAACTGCATAGGAACCTCTTTTTAAAATGTCTTCTTCCTACCGTTCCTTCCTGGAGCAAACTGTGGCTTCCTATTTCTTTTCGTGTGAATGGGAATTTCAGGCCAAACTTTACCTCCGTGAAAATGCCACAGAAATCGCACTGGGAAAGTACGGACTCCACACAGCAAAGTATTTAA
The DNA here is from genome assembly GCA_037013535.1 of Intellagama lesueurii. Classification (NCBI taxonomy): domain Eukaryota; kingdom Metazoa; phylum Chordata; class Lepidosauria; order Squamata; family Agamidae; genus Intellagama; species Intellagama lesueurii. The sequence continues at coordinate 18,520,807 of JBAJHW010000004.1, forward strand.
GCTTTTTAGCCAGTTTCTGAAGTACTTTCAAGTCAGGGCTAAGACTGAAGAGGCTCCCCCCCCCCCCCATTTTGTTTTTGTATTAAAAATTAACCTTGGTTTGGCTTTTGGCATTCATTGTTTCAAAGGGGGCTGTGGGGGAGAGAAACTTCTAGTTGCGAGCAATATGTGATTGATTGAAAGCAGGTCAAACTCTTTAAAATATGAAAGGATGCAAGGACAGAGTTGTTCTTTGAGAAGTGATAGTGTTTGCTAACATTTCAGTTCTTAGGAAAAGCCAAGTTCTTCTGATCAGCTTCCCATAACATTTTTGTGTCTTCCTCAGTTAAAATCTAATCCTTCTGTGTCCAGAGAAAAACGAAGCTGTTTCCTGTAGCAACAGGATAACCTTGCAGGCTATAGGATTTCCGTGCATCTCCCTTATTCCCTAATATTTCACAGATTTTATTTGGATTTGGTTTTGTGTCCGGAGGTTGACGTAGGGAACAAGACATTGAGATGGCTATCATATGGTGATTTTATGGATGTGTAATGATCCCCATCCCCTTTTCTGTCATGAAGATGTCAGATTCGATGTTAGTTTTCCTCAGCAAGTTCCTAATTACCTGCAGTAAACGAATAACAGTTCAGATTGCTACTCTTCATTATGATGCATTTCTAGCATGATAAATATTCACTGTAGTTACTTTGATTCCAGTCCTATAATCAGATTTTATTATTTTTTGGTTACTTTACCCTTGTTGCCCGTAACTGAATTTCGCTCAAAATGTTTAGTTGTAGAGTGAAATAACTTTCAGAACTCTTTTTCAGTGAATTAAGTGATTTCTTTTCTAGGGAAGAGTTTATACCAGGTCTTTGGACCACAACTCCCAAAATCCCCAATCATCGTGTCTTCCTGACATGCTGGTTGGTGATCTGGAGAGCTGCAGTTCAAAAAAAAGTAACTTGCCAAAGCTCTGGATTATGTATAAAAAGTACTTGTGCCATTTAGTCCATTGCTGTGCTGCTAGAAATGTTCAGTTTAAACAAATAATTTACAACCGAGGTTGGCATCCTTTTTCTTGGTAAATTGTGCTGGTTGCTGTTATCCCACGCCTTTATGTGGGAGAAGAAAGAGGCTTCATTTAGAAAACTGTTGAAAGTGCATTATCTGGGTTTTCCTAATCTTCTCAAGTCTTGGAGGCTCCCGTCGTTATGGGACAACAAACTAAATTATGTGAATCGTCTCACCCTTAAAAATCCCGGCTAACACTAGTTAGGAAAATTTAGCCGCATTCTTCAGTTATAAACTCCAATGTGAGAGCTTACGGTCTAGGATTCACTAATACCGAGCCATCATTTTGTTTGTGAAAGTGTTCTCAGTCTAGATGCCTTTGGAAAACCGCCTTAGATCAATTAGTACTAGAATGCTGATTGCGATGGTAATCCTGCTCTGTCAGAGAGAAACCACAGGTTCAGACATTTGGTGTCTGTGCTTGGCTGGGGAGCTAATGGGGCGAAGCTACCCATAGCAATACTGAGGCAAATGCTATTCATCACTGTGCCAAAGTTTGTTCCTTGGACCTCTCAGATTATTTCATTGAACGATGAGGTAACGATAAGTTGCATTTTCCTTGCTGAATATCCAAGTTCAAACAACAAGTGCAACAGTGATTTCCTCCCTCCCCAGCTTTGTTGTTAATGTTAAAACACTAATAATTTGACCTTCTTTTTTTTTCTCAGACACTTAACTTCCTAGTGAATGTTAGTGGTTCATGGCTCAGTCTGTCATGTTTAAAATGTGTCTGTATGACGGGAATTTCAGCTGCTTGAAAAAACTCTAAATTTAAACTAAAGGCAATGCTTTTATGTCTGAACAATTTTTTTTATAACTGTGCAGGTATATTCCAAGCCCTTTCACAGCTTTTTTAAATTTAATTTAATTTTTTGTTTTAAAGCTCCTGACCACATTTTACGCAACTTTACTGTAGAATATATATAAAAAAGTTGGAGTAATTCTTGTTAATCTTTTGCGATTATTCTTGACTTTTAAGACCACCACCTTAACAAGGTGGGGAATATGGGCCTTTTTAGAAATACAGTACATATTAAGTATGCACTCCTACCCTGTTTCCCTGAAAATAAGACCTAACCGGAAAATAAGTCCTAGTAGGATTTTTCAGGATGCTCGTAATATAAGCCCTACCCCAAAAATAAGCCCTAGTTAAGTGAAGCCCGCCTTCCACCATTGTGCAGCAACCAGAAGAAGGTGACATGACTGTATTTGAATAAATGTAGATTGTTGTACATGGAAAAAAAAAAAAAAACATCCCCTGAAAATAAGCCCTACTGCGGGTTTTTGGAGCAAAAATTAATATAAGACCCTGTCTTATTTTCGGGGAAACAGGGTATAAGTGCTTACCTGGATGCAAGTCTAACTGTTCACAATAGAAGTTGCTTTAGAATAGATGTGTATCGGATGGCACCATTAAAATCTTCACAGCTGTTCCCTTAGGCCTGTGGGCTCGGTAATTAAACCATAATGCAGCAGTTGACTAGTGTGTATCTCTACTAAGTATATTAAAAGATTGATACTGGGAATCAGCATCTTTCGAAGGCAAAAGTTAGGTTTTCCTCCCATTCTGTTCTCAAAAAAAAATAAATTTAAAAAATCACTATTTTTGCCCTGCTAGCTTGGCTTTTAAAATCATTGTTTCATTCAAACTGTTGGCTTTCTTTAAGTAGTGAAGTTTTAATGAATAAATAATTGCCACTTACGGTTACCTGGTGTATATAACAAATAATAACAGTTCTGTAGAGTAAAGATTAGCACCTGGAGGCCCTGAGGGGAACCACCTGGCCCCCACTTATAAAGAGGGGAGTGGTGTCTGGTGTCAACAGGTCTTGCCAGGTGGTTGTTTTCAGAGGTGGGAGCTGCAGCTTTGGCCTTCTACCCCTTACTCTGTTTTCAAAGAGGATGTCTGAATTTATTTTATTTTAATTTTTTGAGCCTGGGATGCAGAATAAAGCTACAGCAAAGAGAAATAAATAATCCTTTGGGTAATAAAGTGAAATGATTGTTATGTTATAATGAGTCATGTCTGCCCTATAGTTCTGGAAACAGTAAAAAAAAAAGCCGTGGTTAAAAAAAAGGTGCCAGTGGCACACAACAACATCCAGATGTCTCCCAATGTTTAAGGTAAGCATGTATTGAAGCCTATTTTAATAAATTCCCTCAACTCCTTTTTTTAATTTTTTTTTTTTTTTTGCAATTAGTGGCCGTAATGACATATTGCAAAATTGACATTTCAGCGCTGTGTTGGTCTAATATCTAGCATTATGTGACAGTAGGATTTTTGCTGAATAGGTCTTGTATATATTCTCTTGGGCCCATTTCTGTCAGAGACCGACATGGCAAAGGCAACAGGAGAGATAGCGAATTGTCATTTGTTGTTTAAAGGAACATTGAGGTGGTGCTTTCTAAATTACAGATTACAAGCCACCATGTATGCATTGCAAAACTATTTCCTGATGCATTTGAGAAAATGGGTGAAGAACATAAGCCATTGAGCATTAAAGATCTACAGATAAACTTTCATTTCTTTTTTTTCTTCTTATTCTTTTTGTTTTTCTTTTTTGTGGAGAGAATGGAGGGTGATGGAAGAGAAGAAAGATAGTTACACCAATGCAGTTTGTATGTTACTTCCCATAGAAATACATACAGCTGAAAAAAAGAGCAAAGTGTGCTTTTCTTCAGGGAATAGGAGAACATTGGATGACTCTGGTTGAGAAGGGTGAAGGTCATAAGAAGCCAGCAGAAATAAAAGTGGGGGCAGAACTATGGACGTATTTGGAGGTGAGTATAAGAAGCTTGAACAGAATCTTGGAATGGACTGCTAGTAAGGGATTTGAGGGAGCTTGAGAAGGTGGGTCTCAGACCTACTGAGGCCCCTGTTGTTGGTAGTGCAGCAGCCCCCAGTCTGACGGTGGTGGTCTAGCTGGACCCTCTTATAGCATGGTGGCTCAGCATAGTGGCAGAGGAGGGTGCTGGGGCATGTTGAAAAACAGATATGACTAACCATAAGCCTGCTCTGAAAATGATGGTTTGGTATATGTGTATCTCTTGCTGAGATTGAGACCAGTGCTTTGAATCCTTATATCTTCAGACCATTTGAAAATTCTGATATATGCATTTTAGATTTACGAACTTATACCACTGCAGTCTTATTTCTCCTGTCTTCTGGAAAATACATGCAGAAGCAACTTTTGTACCAACTGCCTATATCCTTCTGTAACTGCCATACTTTTCCTTCCCATATTGCTGAGAGGAATTGGCATTAAACAAATACCCCATAGATTTGCCTTGATAGGGAAACTGTGGCAAATTGAAAGGAAAGAAGAGACTAAAGGGGAGCTAGTACTGCAGATGGCATAAATGGAAGAACATAGCCAAAATTTTGTGGTTTTTCTCAGATACTTCCCACCCACTGTGCTGGTTCTATAGTCTGGAAACCATTCCTCCAGATCAAGCTTTTGTGGTATGTGCTGTCATTCTCTTGAAATCTGAAAGGCCTGTGTCTGTGCCACACAGGGGTGTACCTGCTTCTCTTCAAATTATATTGATTAGGCATAGCAATTAGAATTTGCATTATTGTTAATCCTCACATTTCACGTCAGAGAAAGTGCAACATTAGTAGGTTCCTAAAATCTGATTTCTTTCTTCAGTTACGTGATACACTTACAAAATAAAGTTTATCATTTTTCCGCCTTTTAGTCAAGTGTGTATATATTTATAATTATTTTTGTTATTATTTTAAAACTATATATGTAGAAAATGTTTGGAATGATTGATAAATAGATATATAAAGCCCCCCCCCAAATCACAGATTTTACAATAAAAACCAAACAAAATCACCTGAAATAGCATTAAAACATCAAAATATTAGAACATTAACAGCCAGCAATAAGAACTTAAATGACAAAAGCAAAGATAAAAACAAACTAGCAACAAAACTTCAAAGCCTGCCTGCCTGCTAGTCAGAACTTAGTTTGGCATCCAAATGCTGGTAATGAGACACAGAGTAGATGTCCCTTAGATAATTCCACAGCGAAAAGATCCTTCAAGGACCATAATAATTGGGCAGGGACATTTCGGACCAGCTGCTCCTTTGGGGAGACTCATCCTAATTTATTTAAGTATTTAAATAAAGGTTAGTGGCAACATTTTGAATTGTCAAACACTGCAGTTAAGAACAGCACTAGGGCAGTGTGTTCAAAGCAACCTATATCAGTCAGCATCCTTGCTTTTCTGCCCTAATGAAGTTTCTGGACTCTCTTGTAATTATCCCATTTTATAGCTGGAAAAATAATTGAGATAATTGGACATAAATGCAGCAACCGATTTCTTGAGTACTATTCTAGAAATGGGTTTCTACAATTGGTAGTGTCAAGTCTGTGAAGTCTTGTAACGTTGTTAGCACCAAGTGCTTTGTGATATGCTGCTAAGGCTGGCCAGAACCCCATTGGGAATTCATACTGGTTTAAGTATAATTGTATATATAAACCATGGTGGCAAATTGCTGCTAATTAATGGGTTGTTACTTAACATTCCTGGTCACATGCCAAATTAGGCAGCTGGCGCATGAGCAGGAATGTGAATAGCTACTTGTTGCGGTGTATGCAATTACCCTGATGCTGGAATAAATCCCCAATAGGATTCTGGTCTATGATTGAAAAGAAATTAAGGCCTCCCTCCCCCAGTGAAAAAAAATGTAACATATGGGGGAATATGTTATTTTCATCTACGTACACTGCTATAGAAAATTGGATTTGTGAACTTCTGTGAGATATGTGAAACTATGTTGAGAGGTGTATTCCTATGTTGCCTGTTTTCCTGTTACTGAGTGGTTTATAAAATACTCTTGACGTTTCCCTGTTTGTCTAGTTCTATTTTGCAGGTTAAGTCTAAACATAGAGGCCTGTTGTGGGAGGTTGGACCACATACAAAGTTGTCATAGGAAACTACTCCCACATTTCCAGACCCCAACTTAATACACAATCATAAATGATGGTTTTTTTTTTAATCATTTGTGGTAAGGACAATCTGGGAATTGAAAGCATGCCATGTCAAAATAAAATAGGAATGTATCTAAATATGGTTCATGTCATTTATCACTCATCAAACGGTCTTTTTAATTCCTCCACCAGGTAGTTGTTTTGGGTTGTTTTGTATGTATTGAATAGAATGAAGTGACACAGCTTTGAGGTATAAGGTGTATCATTTCAAGGTCACTTGATGGAGAGGCAGATGTATAATACCATGTACTACCGTGTTTCCCCGAAAATAAGGCAGAATCTTATATTAATTTTTGCTCCAAAAAACGCATTAGGGCTTATTTTCAGGGGATGTTTTATTTTACAGTCATGTCATCTTCTGGTTGCTGCACAATGCTGCACAATGGTGGAGGGCGGGGTTTCACTTAACTGGGGCTTATTTTTGGGGTAGGGCTTATATTACGAGCATCCTGAAAAACCATACTAGGGCTTATTTTCAGGTTAGGTCTTATTTTCGGGGAAACAGGGTAGATAGAAAACTAGTACTGCAGAAAAAGAGCTGACTTAGACATTCTCTTTCTAATGTACTTTTTTGAAATTTAAGGAATGCTGCTTTTTGACTCAGACCATTAATTCATATAGCCCGTTACTGTGAATGTACTGGCAGTTGTGAACTGGCAGTAACTGGCTAGGAGTTCAGGGAGGATTCTGTTCTAGTTCTACTTAAAGATGCTGAGAAACAAACTGTGCAAACATATTCTCAGAGTGGTTCCCTGTCAGTGATATCTCCCCCCATTTCACTTTTCAAAACAGAATTAAACTTCACTGTTTAAACATTGAGTTTTAAAAACACATCTAGCTTTCTGATCAAAATGTAATTTACTGTTATTGTCTCAGTGGACATAATTCTGGTGGATACTTAGTGTGGGCAAGAAGAATTGCAGACATTGGTGTGACTTAATTAACAAGGTGCTATTCGCATGTCTGTTGTGTGCCTGATTGCCTACACATTTCCTGGTTTGAGCCTGGCACCATATTAGTTAGTGACAATTAGCTGTGGCAACTTCTGTAATTTATCTTGTGCATGCATAAATGTCTGGTAGATTTTAGTAATTGTTCCGAACATATATACTCTTGAGTATTGGGAACAACGTTAGGGGAGTGTCAGCAGCTTTCACAATCCACTTGTGGACTTTTCTTGGTTAGCCAGGCTCTACTGCCTTAAAAGGAAATCACACTCTGGAAAGCCACCAGGAAGTGCAAATTCCAATTTGAAACAAGGTGTACAGACTCAAACACCTTGTTTTAAGGGTGAATAGTTTAAAAAACTTGTTTTTAAGTTTAAAAATACTGGAAGTAGAATCCTGGTTATCTTCACTGACAAATTTTGGTAGTTCATGCTGGTGGAATGCAGTACATTGTTGGTCCCAAGTGGAGGGACAGTTGATTAGACTCAAGTTACACCAAGATTGTCCACCTCTGGTTTACATATTTAGGCCTAAGTGCATTAGACTTTTTTGTTTACATTTGCTATTTATGTGTAGCATCCATAGTTTTTCTGTCAGTTCAGGACTGAAGCCGGTCCTCTGAGTATGAATGACTGGTACTGCTCCATTCTTCTCCTTGCACACGTATAGCCATTCTTTACTAATTTGAAGACTGAAGAAGTTTCAGATTCGATCAGTAGATTAGGTTAATTTTTATACGTAAGTGATTGAGCAACAAAGAAACTTGTACAATTGTAAGCTTGTTGAAAGTTTTCATGCAGGAGGTTTCCTCAATCTATAAAAGCAGTAGGGCTGGATCATTCTGCTCTAAATTTAACTTCTAAATATTTACTTTCAATCTGGATGTCTTGGATTGAGATGGCTAGCATTGACTCTACAACTGCACAGATACATCATTTTGATAATAATTTTATCTGTCATAACTCCATCCTAAGAAATTCTGGGGTTTGTAGTTTCTTGATGTAATCAGAATTTTCTGAGTTGTGGTTTGGTAAATGGAGCTTTCTTGCAGATAATTCTGAATATCACATAAAAGTACAAATTCCAGGATTCCTTGGAATGGAGCCATACAGTTAAAAGTTCTATTATCCTGATACAACTATATAGTGCATATACATCTTTGGAGCATGAATTAGAATACTGAATTAAATTTGATTCTCTAAATATTTCACATAATGAAAATAAAATTCTTTTGCTCTATTTTTAAATTCAGCCGAATACTTTAGCTCCTTCAACCAAGGCTGAACTAAGATTCATATTGGCTTTCAATAGCATATATGTTCATGATGTTCCAATCTTTGTCTACATATCAGGGTTTATGGATTTCAAGGAATATGAAGATTCATGAATGTCCTTCAGTTATCCATGCATGCACCACTCCAGTTGGAAATGATACAGATGCGATTCCTTAACATCTGTAAATACTGGCTGAAATCCTGTTGCTTTAGTACACAAATGGAGTAACACTTAGCTGTTTCTTGCCGGCAATTAATGAGTCCCCGTAGAGATTCTTGCATCAAACCATGGGTGCCCCCACCCCTTGTCCCAGAGGTGAATTGTTAATTGCAGGCTAGGAACAATTGAATGTTATGCCATTTGCCTTTGGCATGTATAACAAAGCAATAAGATTTTAGCCATCAAGTCAACTGTTTTTAATTTTTGACATACTTAATCTCTTCCAGTGAAGCAGCAAAGTACTTGAGCCTCTTAAACTACAGGTACATCAATTAGGAGCATTTTTTTAAAATCTTTTGTTCTAGGCACAGGGTCAGATGTTTCAGTGAGAGAGATGTGGAGTGTGATAGTGCCATGAAAAGACATAACAAAAAATTTGGTGGGCTAAGAGGGCAGATTAGAACTGTTGACAGTCTATGAACTTGTTCAGTTTGAGAAGTCTAAATATAAGTAAGTGTATGTGACTATGAGAACTTATGGACACCATGGGGATAATATGCAAGAGCTCTTAGTTGTAGTACTCAACTAAAATGGCTTATTTCAACCTTATATTCAGGTAAGGTAGCTAATATTTTCTGTGAGCTATGCTGTGTGCCTGTAAATCATTATACTTGTATTTATAATTTCCTGCATACTGAACTCACATAGGCAACTTCTTCCTGCATTAGACCCCTGAATTAAAATCAGAGTTTTCATTGTATAACCAGAAGGTATGTTAATGCAGAATAGTACAAGTTGCTTTCTCTTGCCTGTATTGCACCTAAATGAAATTTCCAAATAAACTGTGTTAGTTTCATAAGCATATTAAAATTTGTCAAAAATTTGAGCTTGTAAGGATTAGATCGTTTGGGTTTGCAAACATATCCACGACAATTCATGGTTGCTTAACAGTGGCTTTTGATTATCTTTAAAACAAGGAATACCTTTATACTGCACCAGTATGTTTAAAATAAGATAAATGCAGTGTAACAAAGTTTTTTAAAAAAAATCCCATCCAAGTAATAATAAATAGAAAAGTGGTATCGCTGGAACTTGCATTTCTGTGCATTGGATTTAGGATTCGAATGAAAGGATATTCTGTGGTGATATATTTGAGGGTGGCATGGAAACCATTTTTGTCTTGTCTGAATCCTGTGCTGCTGTGGTTACATCTTCAGGAGGGAACCATGGAGTTTCGATTAATGACTAGATTCCTTACTACACTGCTGTTGCATAGCCCTACGGAGGCTAAATCCAGCATTTAAAAAAATCACTGTATTGTATACAACACTTATTGCTGATGTAGTGTGTCTGGGCAGAAGTTATCTCGTGCTGGTAGTATATGAAACAGGCAGATGAAATTAGACCTTCTGCATTTCCAGGTGAGCTTGATTCTTATGGTTGAGGTTAGTCTTCATGGGTGTTGAGCAGCATTGTTTTCTCACGAAAAAAGACAGGTCTGTTTTTAATCCCATAGGCAGGTTAAAGGAACAGTAATATTTAGTACGTCAGAGTTGTGTCTGGTGTGTCAGTATTGACAGTCAGCATTTGCTTAATTAAGTCAGTCTAATGTATGTGAGAAGTATCAAATGAAGATACTGCTTACCACTAATCAAAGTGTGTGCATGGTAACAGCTAATAAAATTTCAAAGCCTTCTAAAACACTGAGCCAGGCTTATTTGATCTTAACTGGGCACTCATTTGCCTCTTATTTGTAATTGGTAATTCTCAAAGCTTCTCAGCTCTGGGCATGGGTATTCATTCACTGCCTTAGGTGAATGTCTGGAATTTGTTTTCTCACATTCCTATATAAAGATGATACAACTCATTTATTTGATACAAATCTAGTTATTGGAAATTATTCTACTTTTAGAATTATTCATGGGACAGAAGCATGGAAATTGTAGCCCTATGCTACTTAAGTCTTGAGCCTGAAAGAGGTGGTACTTGGACTATACCTTCCAGAATCCTCTAGCTGGCATGGCCACTGGACCAACCTCTATTGAACCTGATCTGGTGAAGTAAATATGTATGTTTTCATTGCTGTATAACGCCAGAGCCCTGGATCATCTAATGCAATTCAAGGACTGTGGTCTTCTCCACAGAACAATAGCTTCACTTAAGGGATTCATTGACAGAGGTTCTGATGACCATTAATCTAAATGTCTTTCAAAAAGGATTAGGCAAATGTGCAGTTTGCTCTGCATACCAAACATGGTTCTGAAATCATAGTTTTATTCTGCTTTATTTTAACCAAAATTTAGCTAAATCACTGGTTCCTGGCTTGGTCTTACTCTGAATTATCATGGTCAGGTTGATGTCTGAACCAAGGTGTGCTAGGAGTAATAAGTAAAATGAAAAATGAGGAGATCTTGCCTTCTGACTTTGGACAAAACCTTACCAAATGCATTTGTTGGAAACAGAATCTGCAGTAGACTGAGTTTTCTCTTTTTATAAATTTGTCCCTCCTCTTCAGGCAAAGCCTTCTCCTTATTATATGTTTGCTCAGCCATGAGACTGATCTCCAGTGTCTCTTTACTACTGTGCATTAGGTTTAGATGGTTTTGTGTTGCTGTTCCACTTAGCTTGATTGTTAGTGTTTTCTTTTACTCTATTGCTTTTTGGGGTGGGGGCAACTCAGAATAACTTTTCTTGAGCTTGGTTAGTAATTCCTGCTTTAACATCACTGGTTTTTGTGGCTTGGGGCTTCCTGGATATCAGCTTATTTTAACTGTTCTCTAATGGTTTTTCTTTCAGTTTGGTGTGGTTGTCAGTTAACGTGTATTTTCTTACACATTTGTAAGATGATAGAAGCCCTTTTCTACCCTGTATCCTATAGCGTGTAATACATTCCTCTTTTAGAAATACATTTAGCCTGTCTGTACAGCTCTCCTTTCCCACAGATATGTAAGGAGACATACTTTTGGTTAATAATGTGTGTAGAGAGAAATGATGGCACTGAAACTCTAGTAATGCTGATAGTTCTGAAAAGGTCTGGTGTGTATTCTTATTTCTTTACCATACCAGTCCTTGAGCAACGAATGTTTAATGTTGTAATCTGTTAAGGCGGGGGAAGAGAGAGAGGGGAAGGATTGAATGTTTAGGCTAAATAAGGAACACACTTGATAGAAATAGTGGGCACTGCAGAAGAGGTTGGTGGTTGCCATCTGGTCTGTGTTTACTAATGAAACATCAGTTTTCCTGGCTGCTAAATATGTTCAGTGCCCTTTTCATTGTAGGATTCAGTAACGTAACAAACATCCATCCATTTTAGATCGTACGTTCCTTCAGTGAAGGGGTCTGTCCTTTTTTTGCTTCTGGTAGTCTGTAAAGTATTATACGCCCATTCAGAGCCTTTTGTTTGAGGAAGATGTGTAACTGCATGTGAAGGGCACAGAGTTGATCATATCCCCCTCTTCTCTATGTGAGTTGGCTTAGATTTTGAGGAAGAAATACTTGTTTTGGACTGCACCACCCAGAATCCCCTGGTCACTAGGTGAGGAATTCTGAGCATTGAAATAATAATAAAAAAATTGTTGAAGCACTTGAGCTGGCCATAGTTCCTCAACTGTTAACCTCCTGTATTTAGCAGGAAGGTTGGAGGGGGACCTGTACTTGCATTAGCTTCAGTGGGGGTAGAATTGTCTGTGTGGTCAGAAACCTCATGAAAATTTCCTTCAGATCTTGCCATTCAATCCAGCAAGAATGGGAACAGGAAGAGAGACTTGGGGCTGTTGAGGATGGGGCCAGTGTGTACAAACCTGTGTTTGTGACATGTGTTTATGTATGCTCTTTGGGCATAACTCTTGGCTTTTGACATGGGTACTTCTGTGCACATATAAATCACAACTTGCCTGTAGTTCCTGTTTCCTGTACTTTTCCTGCAGGTCTTGTTTGAAATTGGTCTTCTATCATCTTCATTTCTGGAGATTTTAAGGTGTCCGCATATTAAGAGTTTGCTAATCTTCCTGGGGGAAATAATCTGAGATTGATTTTGGATGAACCATATGAGAGCACCTTTTAATCCTGTCTTTCTTGTAAGAAAACAAGAGTATTAAATATTATGTAGTTTATCATCAGTTACACTGCAAGGCAACAGGGGTAATTGGCCCAAGGTCATCTTGTAAGATATTTGACTTGTTTTGCTCACTATCCTGTGAGAGCAATACACCATGGCCTGCCACTCCCCTTCAATTTTAATTAAAAATGAACCAGTTTGTGGTCACCATTATGCTTTGTTTTATAATGATGATTGCCTCCAAAGACATAGAAGAACCCCAAACAAACCAGCATTCTGGTATCTGTGATATTGCAGCTTTCAGTATAACGTTTGGTTCAAATACTCTTTTTGTCTTGTGGAATGGTCATGGTTATAGCCAGTTTGTTGGAGAGAGAACAGTTGAGTTTTGCCAACACTTCCTGGTAAATGCTTAGATACCAAGTGGTGTTTATTCAAAGCATCTCACATTGGGCCATGTAGTTGCTAAGCGGAGAAATCTGTGTGCTTTAAAGAAAAACCTGGCAAGGTGCCCTTCTGCAAAAGTCTGAAATGCCTCCTTTGTACCTTCATTCACTCAATTTCTTGTTGTGAATAAGCAAAGATATATGCAGGGATGCTGTTTGAGGTGCTCTGTTTAGATCTTTGGCACAGAAGCCTGTACAGAGAATTGATAGGAAAGTCTGTGACAGGCGTAAAAAGTTAGGTGTTCCTTGGGAATGTTAAAAGCCACTGGGAAGGAAGTTCTCCAATTGTTGAACGAATGAGTGAGGAAGAATTAAAAGCACATCCTCCACTTAGCTTTCCTAAGAAAGATTGAGATGTGACTTATCATTCCCAGTGTTAGTCGTGACCTTAATTTGTCTTTTCATGCTTGCAAGAAATTGCAAGAATTTTTCTTCTCACCATAATAAAGTGGGATATTTTTGGAAATGGTCTTAGAATTTTTGCATTTCTAAGCCTTCTTTGCAGGTTTCAGTAAGTGGGTGGAATCTAAAATAACGAGAACTGCTGCCTTGGGCAAATAAGAGCTGAAGCATTGGATAGGCTGCTTGTGTTCTTGTGACCAATCTGTTGTTTTGTGTTTTCTGTGTATAGATAATAATATTCACAAATGGAGAAAAGCTAGGAACATTTTATGAAGGAATCAGGAAGAAAAGGCACTTGTGTCTATCTTGTGCTGGAGGCAAGATCTCATGAAGGCTGGAAAATTATTGGCAGGCTGTTTTGAAACAGTTTGTCTTGATCACAACCAAAACATTATTGAAAATTCTCCTCAATCTTGCTTGTAATCTTCAACTAGGCCTTTCAGTGGCTCTCTTCATTTTGCTTTATGTGGGATTGAAAAGAAGTAATGGCAGAAAATAGAACACGGAAGAAATCCTTTTTTTGGAATGCAGCTCCCAGAATACTCCATGGTATCTGTAGAGTTCTGGGAGCTGTAGGCCCAGTGGTTTTGGACCAGCCAGAACCTCATAAGCGTATGTCCTTTTATACCTGATGGAGGTAGCCACTGATACAATAGAATCGCGGTTCCCAATGTTGGGTAACTAAAACAAGTACTGTGACATGTTTAGAGCTAACAAACTTATTTCAGGATGGGTTTTCCTGGATTTTGATCCATGTTTTGTGAGACACAAATAAGTGTCTTCATAAAATAAAGTAACAATAAAATATTTTGGAATATTTTTATGAGGCAGTTTCCTAAGCTAGTTCACTCAGAAAAAAAAAACTGTGCTGTTAATCTTTCTCCCTGATATGTTGATTTTCTGCATTGGCCTTTTTAAAATATACCCATCTCCTACTGCTGTCTGGAGTGTTATGGCGAAGAATGTGGCCAATTCACTGTACCATCTTGCTTTGCCTAAGTTGTAAATCAACATTCTTGGTCTGCATTCTTGTTCCACCAAAACATCTAGTTTCCTACCTCCCCCTCTAGCGCAGCCTTAGTGTTTGGCAGTGGAGACTAATAAATGCACACGTCTCAGAATAACAGCTGCATTGATGATATGTCTTTTTGTTTCTGAAAGACATAGAAAAATGCTGACTAGGTGGTTTTCTTTGCAGAGGCTGAGGTGGCTTCTGCCTGTCCTCCAGCATCTCAGATGACACTGCACTTGTCCATAACTCCCCTTTCCCTGTCCCGACTGACTCCCCACCCAGTTATCTCTCTTTCTCTCTCAAAATGCTGGTTGCCCTCGTGCAGTGTCATTGGCTCTCACTGATGCCCCAAAGTGCTACCACTGGAAATGGAAAGAATTACAGGAAGCTGCTGCTTCCAGGGGGATATGTGGCACCAACTGGACAGTGAGAGTGTCAGCTGTGGACCCAGTCTTGCTGTGTCACTAGTGAAGGAATAATCCCACTAGTGGATAACTTGTCTAGAGTCCTCTCAGCTTTGGATGCAATCCTGCACTTTACAGTCATGTTCATCAGATCAATCCTTCCCCTACCTTGTTCACTCCAAATGTGTTACGAGACATCAAGGTTCTCACCAATGCATGACCGTGGAAGTCTTGTCAGATTAGCGGGTACACTGGCTTGGTGAAGGGCGGTTTCGATAGATAACTCTGGGGAAGCCAGTGCATATGTATGCATACTAACAATTTATTTTTAAAGGCACCCCAAAAAACATCCTCCCCTCCCAGGACTGATTGTAACTGCATACTAAAATAGAAAGTACGTCTGCTGAATTAGTACAGTGGAATTGTAACCTCTGTGTCTTCTGTGTTGATTTTTTTTTTTTAGGGGGGTGGGGGGAACAGCTGTTTTTAAGTCACCAGGCTTTTCGAGGCCAAAGTTGATCTTCAGAGCTCTTCAGTTGTGTGAAGAGAGAGTGTCTGCTGCCTCTTTCTTTTGGTTCTATTTTGTTGGTCTGTAGAAGGTCTGGTTGAAGCTTTGCCCTGCACAGAAACCCTTTTGTATCTCTTTCTTTTTCAACCAGTTTAGTAATAAAAAAAGGGCATGTGCCTTTTCAGTTCAGATAACTGTTATCTCTTATAAAAGTCTACATGAGAATAAGTAATTGACTGCATTTGGCTCTGGTACAGTAGAAGAAAGCTGTTTGATCCCTGAACGCTTTTGTACAAATGTTGAAGTGGAAGTTATGGGATGGTATGGGGATATGTTAGAGTTAATCCTTGTGGTTCTCCTTCCTTCTGTCTCTTTTTCCCCATTCCTATTTACCCTGCTTAGCAAGCCTTTTGAAACTTTGCAGAGGCTTGGAAGGGGAGGGAAATATCGTGTTGGTATGTATGTTTCAGAGAGTAGCGAAGAACTTTTGCTTGGTTAAGGCTTAAGATGAACCAAAGTACTTGCCATACATCCATCTGGTGTCCTTTTGTGCACTATTTGAGTTTTAAATCCGTCTCCTGAATTCATATAAACTTTGTTTGCAATTTGGCGGCGGCTCGAGGGGGTTGCCTTTGCTCTCATACCAAAGCAAATTTTAAAAAAAGAAGACAAGTAAAATCTTTGTAATTTTGGAGAGCACCTTCTGCTCAAGCATATTAAGCTGTGAATCGTTTGTCATGAAAGCATGAGCAAAATCTTTGTAAGAGAGATAGCATAGCTCCCCCATTCCATTCTTCACTATTTGGTTTCAATAAGCTGAAAGAGTTCTTGATGTGTGCGTGTATATGTGATCTGCTTACAGATGAGTTTTAGTTTGTAGTCACATGAACCTTTAAGCCTGGTGAAGCTTTAAAATGTGTTTATCTGCAGCTGAGTTTACTTGGTCTTATCTCAGGAAGTACTTCACAGCACAGTTTAGCCTTCTTCTATGTCTCTTCATCCAGTCCTCAGAATGTTCTCTGTTTTCCTTCTTCTGTCTCTCTTAGACAGAACCCTTGTAGTATAATCCTAAGTATGTTTGTTCAGAACTAAATCCTGGTGACTTCCAGGGGAAGTGCCACAGCTCAGGGATGTAGCACATAGTTTGTGTGCAGAAGTGGCCAGGTTCAATTCCAAGCATCTTGAGATAGACTGGGGAAAGCCTCCTGTCTAAAACCCTTATACGATTCATAGCTAGATGGGCCAGAAGTCTCGATTTGGTGTAAAGCAGCTTCCTATGTTCCAGTGAGGCTGACTTCCTAGTAACTTGTGTTTACATGAAGACTTCCAAAAGCTTAGAATCATATCCTGTAAGTAAATTATTTTAAAATCAGCAAAATCTGCTTCCAATTACGTCTCTAACCTGCTTCCTACCATACACTTGTGATCCCTGTGCTAAAAGCCGTGCTGTTTGCCAGTGAGCTACCAGACATGTTTGAGGTATTTTAGTTTATAGGTCCCTAAATGAGGGGTGGACATTTTCCAGAAGTGTTGCACTCACTTGCCCCTGGACCTTTCACTACCACACCCAGTCCCAGGCATCTACCCCATATATGTTTACACACACACTGAAAAAGTAGCCATGGATCTGCTAGTGGCAGTTATAAAGAAAACACCCAAGAGATATGTGTTCCAGAGGTGCTGGGAGAAACATGGGAAAATTACCTATTGGGCACAGGGGGGCCTTATGTATATGGAGATGCTGGAGAGGTCAATGTACTATATTTTGATCACCATACCCTAAATGGATTTTCTGACAGCTGGTATTCCTAGTTATTTTGAATAAGATATTTAACTGTTTTGTTGATATCGTTTTTCATAATTCGTAATGATTTGATTTTATGAATCAGTTTTTTTCTTAAAATTTAAAGTAGTATATAACTTAAATGAAGAAATACATTTAGGATTGGAATGCTGGCCATTAAAAGTGTTTGTTTTCAAGAGAAATAGGATATTTGTTTGAGGAATCTAGTAAAAAAACTCTCAAAACTTTGCCTTCTTGATTCTTTTGTTTCCAACAAAATGGCATATTGGCTAAAATTCTTCTTGATCTCATGTAACACCTTTCCCCAAGGAGAAATATTGGTGAAGGAACAGCTGTTTTAAAAAGTTAAACTGAGGAAATGTCTTTATTCAGTGTAGAATCAGTGCAAAATCGAAAGCTGAAGATTGCACGGGGTTTGCTTTCTTTGTTTTGCAGCAGAACGACCATGGGGTCTGGTGGTACCTTAGAGATTAGCAAATGCATTACGACATACATTTTTGTCAGCAGTAGTCTGCTTCATCAGACATGAGACCTCAAAAAATACTTACTGAAGTATTTACAATGTTGTTCCTATTGCTGATTGATTCAAACTATTTAGAATGAAAAGTGATTTCAGTTATATTGAAGAAGAGTAGCTGCAGCAGAAGCCTTGATTTTAATTTTTACAGGGAGGATACACAGGGCCTCTATGGATTTGTGTCTCAGTTGTAGAACTTCATTTCCAGATCAAGTTAAGTGGCTCACTCATTATTGTCCTTCAGAGAAGTGTCAGAAGTTGTCCTATTCTGTCTAGCGTTTATCTGATTGATTCATTTAGTTTGTATACCACTGCATAGTTCATGGCACTCTCTGCGTGGTTTTCAACTGAAAATTTAAATCAGACACAATATACTATAAACATACAATTTATGAAACAATAATTAATCCTATGCCACAAACAACCCAACTTAAATAAAAATAGACAAATAAATGGCTTAAAATCTCAGGTTAATATTAATGAAAAACTGTTTAAAAATTTTTTTTTTTACTCTTTTGGTCTCCTTTGGTGTAGCTATTCTTAGTGTCATGGACTGTGAAAAGTCGCTGGGATGGGTAGCTGTTTTATGGGAGAGATGTTCCAACAAGTATAGGGGTCCTAAACCGTTAAGAGCTTTATAGGTAATAACCAGCACCTTGAATTGTGCAAGGAAAGTAACAGAGAGCCTATGAAGGTATGCCAGAATTGGAGAAACATGTTTAAATCTGCTGATTGGGACTGCTTTTTGTTTTAAGAAAGTTCCCCTACTTGATTTTAATTTTCCCCTACTTTATTGTACTTCTTATCAATGTTATTTTCATGCTAATGGAATTGTATTTTTCTTTACGTATTTAGGATTTTATTGCAAATTGCCTTGTGCACTCATTGAGTCAAAGGGCAATTAAGAAATATTTTAACCAAATAAAAAGACCAGTTGACAAGCAGAAGCATATAGTGTTTGTAGTGAAGCAAAACGTTTAGAATATATTCTCTGTTAACCCTTAAATAAGTCTTACATGCAACCTTACAGTGACCCGACAAAGGTCATTAGCCTACACCACCACCTAGTTCTTCTAACCCCCCCTTCCCATTTGTGATGTGTTGAGAGTGACTTTGTTCTCTGTAGATGGTGACTTTCCAAAGATGAGAGCCTGCTAGTTCTATAGATGTTCTCCCTCTGATTTAGAGCCATAGAAAATCAGGGAAACCACTTTGCAGGCAATATTGTGGAAACATGGTGGAAGACCACAATGAGGACTAATATATTGTGACGGATTCCCTGTGAGCACCAGGACTGAGGGTAAAGTTTGAATTGTGTGGGACAAAGTGTTTTTCATTGTTTTAATAAGATATATTTGAAATGTGTTGTTCTTTTTGGGGCCTTTTAATCATTGCTATTACTTTTGCACAGGAATGGGGAGGCACTGGCACACACACCCATTATATTTCACCATTGGCCTTGTTGGGAGTTGCAGTCGAATCTCTGGGGTCCCATACATTTTCCACCCTTCTGTAGAGCATGGGAAACAGGCAAGACTGTTATCTAATCAACCATCCTGAGATCAGAATATAACCGTACAAATTTGCTACCTTACAACGAGTCAGCAGTTGCAAATTGGAAATTTATTATTTATTTATTTATTTAACTTATATGCCGCCCACACTATCCAAAGGTCTCTGGGCGGCTTACAACAATTAAAATACAGTAAAAAACACAATTAAAATACAATTAAAATATATACTCTAAAAATTGCCATCAGGACCCACAGTTGATATTATTTCAATTAAAAGCCTTCTGGAACAGGAAGGTTTTGACCTGGCGCCGAAATGTCATCAGCGTCGGCGCCAGACGAATCTCAGTCGGGAGGGCATTCAATAGTCTGGGGGCAGCTGCCATAAAGGCCCTTTGTCTACAAGCCATCCCTCTTCCCTCCTTGAGGGACGGCTCTTTCAAAAGGGCCCCCTGGCTAGATCTTAACTGCCGGGTAGATTCATATGGAAGGAGGCGGTCCTTCAGGTATCCAGGGCCCAAGCCGTTTAGGGCTTTATATGTCAAAACAAGCACTTTGAATTGGGCCCAGGCAGCAACTGGTAGCCAATGTAATTTGAACAGAATTGGCCTGATGTGTTCCCTAGCGGCCCCACCACTCACCAGCCGTGCAGCTCGATTCTGAACCAGTTGCAGTTGCCGGACCGTCTTCAGAGGCAGCCCCACGTAGAGCGCATTGCACTAATCTATACGAGATGTTACCAGTGTGTGTGTAACTGTCATGAGACTCCGCTCATCCAGGTAGGGCCGTAGCTGGTATAATTTCCGCAGCTGAAGGAAGGCGCCCCTGGCCACGGAGTCCACCTGGGCTTCAGGAGTTAGACCGGGGTCCAGGAGCACCCCCAGGCTGCGGACCCTGTCCCTTAGGGGAGTGTAACCCCATTCAGGGCAGGGAAATGGCCCTCTAGCCTGTCCGGCGACGCACCCATTAACAGCACTTCCGTCTTGTCTGGATTGAGTTTCAATTTATTAACCCTCATCCAGTCCATTATCAGGTCCAAACACGAGTTCAGCACAGAAACCACCTCACCTGGATTGGTGGAAAACGAGAGGTAGAGCTGAGTGTTGTCAGCATATTGCTGACTCCTCAGCCCAAACCTCCTGATGACCTCTCCCAGCGGTTCCATGTAGATGTTAAACAGCATGGGGGACAGTATCGAGCCCTGAGGAACTCCATGACATAAACGCCATGGGACAGAGCAACTGTCCCCCAGCACCACCCTCTGGACACGGTCAGCCAGGAAGGAGCGGAACCACCATAAAGCGGTGCCCCCAACTCCCAACCCAGCCAGCCTATCCAGAAGGACACCATGGTCGATGGTGTCGAAAGCCACTGAGAGGTCCAGGAGTGTCAACAGGGTCACACTCCCCCTGTCTCTCTCCCGGCAAAGGTCATCGTACAGGGCGACCAAGGCAGTCTCCGTACCAAAACCCGGCCTGAAACCCGATTGAAATGGATCCAGAAAATCCGTTTCATCCAGCTGCGCCTGGAGTTGCCCGACCACAACCTGCTCCAACACTTTGCCCACATAAGGGAGGTTCGCCACCGGTCGGTAGTTAACCACCAGCGCTGGGTCCAGGTTAGGCTTTTTAAGGAGTGGCCGAATTACCCGCCTCTTTCAAGGCGGTAGGGACCACTCCCTCTCTCAAAGAAGCGTTCACGGTCTCCTGGACCCAGGTGCGAACCCCCCTGGCAGATCTTCCAATTAGCCAAGATGGGCAAGGGTCGAGCGGAGTGGTGGTAGAACGGACAGATCCAAGCACCCTGTCCACATCCTCAGGTCTCAACAATTGAAACTCATCCATTAATACTTGAACTAAGCACGGCACACTGGACGCATCCTCTGATTCTGCACTAACGGTGGAGTCCAAACCTACAAATCTGAGCGATTTCCCCCTCAAAATGAATGGCAAACTCATCACAGTGAGCTGATGAGCAGTCCGGGACCTCCACCGGATTTCCCAGTTGAAGAAGATCCCGGACCACCGGAAACAGCTCTGCTGGATGGCATTCTGAGGAAGCAATACGGCTGGAGAAATATTGCCGTTTCGCCAGCCGTATTGCCACGAAATAGGCCTGATAATGGACTCTAAGTCGTGTTCGATCGGACTCCCAGTGGGATTTCCTCCACCTGCGCTCCAGCCGTCTCCCCTCTCGCTTCATCGCCCGCAGTTCAGAAGTATACCAAGGAGCTGTCTGGGCTCTGCGTGCAGGGAGAGGGCGATAATGTGCAAAGCCATACCTTGTAGCTACTTTTCTTTCTCTATGCCTCAGATGGAAGATGACACTGGGTTAAAGATGGCCAAAAATGAAATCTATACAGAAATAAATATTCCTGATATAGTAGGTAATAACTGATTACCAAAAGCTTTCACAAATACTGATGCTTTAAAACAGTATGTAGAAATCAGTTGTTATCCTCATAGGTCACAGGACAACAGTTCACTTGTGTGTGTCTCATTCCTATGCATATTGAGTCAGACATTCTAAGGAAAATAATTCTCAGGGAAATGCAAAGGTATCAACCCATATACAGAAGAGGACCAGAAGAAGTTTGTTTCTGTATAACAGTCTTCCAAACAGGACTGCAAAAAGCTTGCAAATGTATAGTTTTCTATCTCAGTTTTAAAGCCCATAGTCACCTAGTCCCTCTGCCTCATACCTGAGATATTCAAGATGGCTAAAATCACACAATGCTGATATAACACGAATTATTAGTGAATAATAATTATTACTGATCATTAAATGTAGTATTTTCTTATTATGAAAACAGCAGATGGTTCAGCAGATTGAAACATGAATTTTAGGAGGACAGAATACAAAAGGTATACTAATTTGCAGGACAGGCAAACTAAGAAAGCCTGCTGGAACTCATAGGCATCCAATATCTATACCATTGAAAGAGTTCTAGTATTTAGTGGAAGCCATGCTATACCAACAAATGCCAGATATGTCACCTCTGTGACAGGTATACGTGCAGAACACCTCCAGTGGAATTTTCAGTCAGCAGAAATGTCTCCTTAGTGAAGAATACAAAACTGGGGAAATTGTGGGTGGGGCATGGATGGTAATGTTGTGCACATATGGAAGTTTCTAAACACTTTTCAAGGGACGTTGCCACATAAAGCATGTGAAGGCAATCCACCCCGATGTAGCTAAAGTACTGTATGCCTCTTTTAGTCTGTGATATTTCGTGATCCAAAGAAAAGAACGCTGATATCAGGAAAACTTGGCTATTCCAGATTATTGTTTATCTGCCTGATCGCCAAGAGGCAGTTTATTCTTTCCATAGGTTATTCACTGAGTTGTTGAGTTGGTTAGTTTTCATTTGTGTGTGAACTGCACAGCAATAGTGCAGGCCAGTGGTTCCCAACCTTGGGTCCCCTGATGTTCTCAGACTAAAACTCCCAGAAGCCTTCACCACTAGCTGTTCTGGTCAGTATTTCTGTGAGTTGAAGTCCAAGACCATCTGAAGACTCAAGGTTGGGAACCACTATTGTAGGCTATTGAACAGCAAAGTTCAGAAGCCAGTTCACAGAGAAGGAGTAAAGAGTAGCTCTCACAAGTTCAAAAATGTAATGGCAATCACTAACCATTCTAGGTCACCTTTTCCAACCTTGGGATCCTCCAGATTGATTAGACTGTAATTCCTATCACCCCCCGTCAGGCCATTATAAAGAATGAAACATTTGAAAATACCAGTTGGACAGTGGGATAATATAGGCTCTATTTAGTTATTGTTCTGGGGAAAAATGTAACAAACCTGAAAAAAAACTCTTTGAGTCACTAAGGAATTTAAATTATACATAATATATACATAGACTGCATAGGTCAGCATTTCTGCTTACTCACACATCGGCTTCCTTGCTAGGAGGATCTAATCAGCATCTGGATTAGAATCTTTCTTTCTTTCTTTCTTTCTTTCTTTCTTTCTTTCTTTCTTTCTTTCTTATGTATGAACTTTATATTCTCATTGAAATTGTGAAACTGAGGGGAAGAACTTGGGAGATTTTCTTTCCTTTTTCTCTCCTTTTAATTCAGTATGAGAATTAGTGAAATTTACATATTTGCCCAGCCAGGCATAGGGCTTTTAAACTTATTTCTTCAAGTTAGCTTTTGAATTCCTGTGCATTCAGTCACCTTTGGAGCTGAATCAGCACTGCTGTCTCATGGAGCCTTGTGGTGCAGTGGTTCAGCTGCAGTACTGCAGACAAAACTCTGCTCAAGACATGGGTTCAATCCCACTCAGCCTTCCATCATTCTGAGATCCATAAATTGAGTAGCCAGCTCACTGGAGTGGGGGGCAATGTATACCCTGCTTAATTAAATTGTAAACTGACCAGAGAGTGCTTTAAGCACCATTCTTTCTGATAATCATGTTTGCACCCCTCATGCTCCTTTTTACATCTCCCCTTCAGTTTCAATTTTTTTTTAAGTGCAATGACCAGAACATGCACATAATTCCAAGTATAGTTACACGTACTGTGAAAAGCATTACAGTGTTGGAAGTTTTAGTTTTGTTTCCATTTATAAGAATTCCCAGCACAGATCTTGCCATTCTTGCATGAACCCACCATTGAGTCAACATTTTCACTGAACTGCCTGCAACTCTATGAAATCTTTCCTGATCTGTCACCATTATTTCAGAGCCTGTAACTGTAAATGTAAAGTTAGGATTTTTTTCTCCTTCATCACTTAACACTTAGATGTATTCAACCTCATTTGCCATTTTAACATCCATTTCCCATTAGATTTTTGGCCCTCACAATCTTCTGGTGTGGTAGTTTTAATGTTGAGGATTTTAAGTATTTGCTGGAAGTCATGTATGAGCTGATTCATTAAAAATGGAGAATAAG
This sequence comes from Intellagama lesueurii, assembly GCA_037013535.1. Taxonomy (NCBI): domain Eukaryota; kingdom Metazoa; phylum Chordata; class Lepidosauria; order Squamata; family Agamidae; genus Intellagama; species Intellagama lesueurii. The sequence goes on from JBAJHW010000004.1 coordinate 18,544,798, forward strand.
TAGACAAAACAATAATTAAACTGAAAAGTTTTTAAAATTGGGTAGATCTAGGTGTGGGCCTCTGATTCATTTTTAGTTTGCCTGTCCTGTGTAGCAAGAAATGGATGAGTCAGTTGGGTTAGCTAAAGGCGTCCTTGTTCTTATTAAATTGTCGAGTGTCTGAGACTTGACTGTTGTTTTTCCCCCCCTTCATCCTTATATAAATAAAACAGAGTCACAACTATGTGGCCCAGGAGCAGAATTGAAAATAACCTTTACTGGACCATCAAAAAGGTGAAATTGACTAGGGTGATTTTTGAACTTTTGTGTTCCCACTCCTTTTGGTGACAAGATCTACAGTATCCTGCTAGCCCAATTAAGTGTCCTGGAAGACTTAAAACTAACTTTTTCAATTTTAGTGACATTTATTTAAATATGGAGGAAAATACATGATTTGCTGGAATCGGCTCATACATGACTTTGCTGGAAGTCATGTATGAGCCGATTCATCAAAATGGAAAACAAGTAGACAAAACTGAAAAGTTTTAAAAATTGGGTAGATCTGGATGTGGGCCTCTGATCTGAAGATTTAGAGATCATTGCCATCAATACTCTGATGACACAGAGCTCTAGCTGCATTTTCTACAGTGGATGTTGTCCAGATACTTGAGAGCTGCCTGGTCACAATTCTGGAATGGACTCGGGCTAATAGGCTGAACCTGAACCCAGTTAAGATGGCAATCCTTCTTCTGGGGGGCCCTTGGGACAGCTTAGGGAACTGTCTCCATGAGTTGGATGGTGTAACCCTGTCTCTTGGGATCGGGTTCAGAACTTGTGCATGTTTCTGGGCCCAGCCTTTTCAAGGGAGTCCCAGTTTTGCGGCTGTGGCTAGGTTAGCCTTTAACCAACTAAGGCTGATCACCCAGTTGCACCCCTATCTGGATGAGAGGGCCTTGAAGAGGTTTGTGCATGTGCTGATGATCTTCGAGATCAGCTACTGCAACACTATGTGGGGTTTCCCTGGAGACTGACCTGGAAAATGCAGCTGGTGCAGAATGCGGCTGCCAGGCTGGTATTGAGTGTGAACAAATTTGATCACATCTCTCCAGTCCTGGCCTTGGCTACCTGTGCCATTCCAGGCCAGGTTCAATGTTTTGCTAAAAGCCCTTAGTGGTTTTTATCCATTACTACACTACTTCTCATTACTTCTCTCCCCTTCAGTCTTGTATTTAAGGACTAATTTGGTGGCCTTGGGTAGGCGGGGGCATGGAATTCCATGAAGGAGAGTGAATGTGTATCTCCTCCACATCCTTAGTTTTCTGTCCATTTAGTGCTAGTCTGCAGCAATTTTGCTGGTTTCATTTAAAATAGTATCTTGCTCAATCCAATTATTGTCCTTGTTTTTGATTTGTTAGAAGTGTATAGGATGAGGAGATGTAAAGTGACATTTATGATAACTCTCAGTATATCTATGTTTGGCAGATGGATAATTCAGGTAAAAGTTATGTGCATAGACAGTGATCTTTTCTAAACATGTTAAAACCATTTGGTGAGCTACCCATGGTTTCAACTGATCGATTGATTTAAGATTGCTGAAAGCAATCTTAGTTATTTGATGAGCAATAGTGTTCAGTAAGTTATGAGAAATAAGGTTGTCCTTAATTACTTTCCACTTTCTGGAAATGGCTAGTTTGTGTCATGGCTAACTTTAGCAATGATCCCATATCATCATCTGAAAAATAGTCAGTATGATGCTTCCAGCTGAGATTTTAAGCCACTGTGATTTGTGTTGGAAAGAAAATACAGGGCAAATCACATATTACTTGTACAGTATTTGATCTCATCTGTGAATATGTGGAAAGTACATAACGAACTGCGAGCATTTCTGTTCTGTAAGCTGTAAACTATCTTTTAAAGAAGTGGGAATTCAAAACGTGTTTGCAGATTTTAATGCTATCAAACAAAGTTGGTCAGTGTGTTTCTGCCTGTCATTTTCACGGTGTCACTATGCCCAGAATTCTTCACATTTCACTGTAATATGCATAGCACTTCAGCTAACTATGTAAATTTAATCAGCCTCCCTCATCTAATCTTAAAAATCGAATGCTATTTTTTTTAATCCCACTGGTATGACTTTGACCAGAATCCTGTTAAGAAAAACTGTATACAAGGGCAGTTGTGCAGCAGTTCCACTCACTGATCTGTCCTTTGCATGATTGATTGCATGCTCTGTTTCATGACTGGTCAGCTAGAAGAGAGCTTAATGTATAAAAATGTGTTTGCAGTTTTCCTTTTGCACCCCACATTTACTCCAAGCGGATGTCTGGAAATTTCCATTTTTTTTTCTAGAAAAATATGTTTTTTCCTTTTTTCCCCCTGGAAAAAAATGGAAATTTTTGGAAATTTTGCATCTCTAGAAAGAACTAAAATACATAAGGTCTCAAAAGTCTTTCATTAAGGTCTTCATTTTATATAGTTTGAATACATGTCATAGATATATTATTTATCATTGTAAAAGAACATATTCCACACTCCCATTTTTCTGAAAAACCAAAAAAAACTTTGGGGAAAAAAAATAGGTTTTTCCTCCAGTTTATTCATTTTTATTTTCAGCCCTTCCTGTCTCTACTTTTGCCAGAGATTTCTCTGAAGATGCAGCTTCTGCAATCTCAAGCTATAGCCTGTCCGAGGCAACAGTGTTTCTGTGGTCATTAGCCATCATTGGTACCTGGACCAGTTTTAAAGTGTATACATTTTGCTTTTTCTGCCCTCTTTCCAAAACTTTTAGACTTTTCCACCATCTCCCCAATAGTACTGCAAGGTATAACTTTATGTTTAGCTTACAGTTTAGTTTGGTAAAGTTATACAAAAGAGATTTGTCATTACACTATTTTCCCTGATTGAAACTCAAGAATAACGTTTATGTCTTTCTAGCTATCCAGGATAGTTTTTTAGAGCGTTATCTACACTGCACACGCTTAGCTGTTTGATATCACTCTAAGAATCCTTGGATTTGTAGTTTGGTGAGAATTCTGCGCGGAGAGCTCAACTGCTTTCTCTTGAACTACAGTAAAAAATTATACCGTGTTTCCCCGAAAATAAGACAGGGTCTTGTATTAATTTTTCCTCCAAAAAACGCATTAGGGCTTATTTTCAGGGGATGGTTTTTTTTTCATGTACAACAATCTTTGTTGTTGTTTAGTCGTTAAGTCGTGTCCGACTCTTCGTGACTCCATGGACCAGAGCACACCAGGCCCTCCTGTCTTCCACTGCCTCCCGGAGTTGGGTCAAATTCATGTTGGCAGCTTCGATGACACTGTCCAACCATCTCGTCCTCTGTTGTCCCCTTCTCCTCTTGCCTTCACACTTTTCCAACATCAGGGTCTTTTCCAGGGAGTCTTCTCTTCTCATGAGATGGCCAAAGCATTGGAGCCTCAGCTTCAGGATCTGTCCTTCCAGTGAGCACTCAGGGTTGATTTCCTTCAGAATGGATAGGTTTGTTCTCCTTGCAGTCCAGGGAACTCTCAAGAGTCTCCTCCAGCGCCACAATTCAAAAGCATCAATTCTTCAGCGGTCAGCCTTCTTTATGGTCCAGCTCTCACTTCCATACATCACTACTGGAAAAACCATAGCTTTGACTATGCGGACCTTTGTCGGCAAGGTGATGTCTCTGCTTTTTAAGATGTTGTCTAGGTTTGTCATCGCTTTCCTCCCCAGAAGCAGGCGTCTTTTAATTTCGTGGCTGCTGTCACCATCTGCAGTGATCATGGAGCCCAAGAAAGTAAAATCTGTCACCGCCTCCATATCTTCCCCTTCTATTTGCCAGGAGGTGATGGGACTAGTGGCCATGATTTTCGTTTTTTTGATGTTGAGCTTCAGACCATTTTTTGCGCTCTCCTCTTTCACCCTCATTAAGAGGTTCTTTAATTCCTCCTCACTTTCTGCCATCAGAGTGGTATCATCTGCATATCTGAGGTTGTTGATATTTCTTCCGGCAATCTTAATTCCGGCTTGGGATTCCTCCAGTCCAGCCTTTCGCATGATGTATTCTGCATGTAAGTTAAATAAGGAGGGAGACAATATACAGCCTTGTCGTACACCTTTCCCAATTTTGAACCAATCAGTTGTTCCATATCCAGTTCTAACTGTTGCTTCCTGTCCCACATATAGATTTCTCAGGAGACAGATAAGGTGGTCAGGCACTCCCATTTCTTTAAGGACTTGCCATAGTTTGCTGTGGTCCACACAGTCAAAGGCTTTTGCGTAGTCAATGAAGCAGAAGTAGATGTTTTTCTGGAACTCTCTGGCTTTCTCCATAATCCAGCGCATGTTAGCAATTTGGTCTTCTCTGCTATTTGTAAGGCCTCGTTGGACAGCCACTTTGCTTTCTTGCATTTCCTTTTCTTTGGGATGGTTTTTGTTGCTGCCTCCTGTACAATGTTACGAGCCTCCATCCATAGTTCTTCAGGCACTCTGTCCACCAAATCTAGTTCCTTAAATCCGTTCTTCACTTCCACTGTGTATTCATAAGGGATTTGGTTTAGATTATACCTGACTAGCCCAGTGGTTTTTCCTACTTTCTTCAGTTTAAGCTTGAGTTTTGCTCTAAGAAGCTGATGATCAGAGCCACAATCAGCTCCAGGTCTTGTTTTTGTTGACTGTATAGAGCTTCTCCATCTTTGGCTGCAGAGAACATAATCAATCTGATTTCGGTGTTGCCCATCTGGTGATGTCCATGTGTAGAGTCGCCTCTTGTGTTGTTGGAAAAGAGTGTTTGTGATGACCAGCTTGTTCTCTTGACAGAACTCTATTAGCCTTTGCCCTGCTTCATTTTGAACTCCAAGGCCAAACATCCCTGTTGTTCCTTTTATCTCTTGACTCCCTACTTTAGCATTCCAGTCCCCTAGAATGAGAAGAACATCTTTCTTTGGTGTCAGTTCTAGAAGGTGTTGTAAGTCTTCATAGAAATGGTCAATTTCAGCCTCTTCAGCATCGGTGGTTGGTGCATAAACGTGGATTACTGTGATGTTGAAAGGTCTGCCTTGGATTCGTATTGAAATCATTCTATCATTTTTGAGATTGTATCCCAGTACAGCTTTTCCCACTCTTTTGTTGACTATGAGGGCTACTCCATTTCTTCTACGGGATTCTTGCCCACAATAGTAGATATGATAATCGTCTGAATTGAATTCACCCATTCCCATCCATTTTAGTTCACTGACACCCAGGATGTCAATGTTTATTCTTGCCATCTCCTGTTTGACCACATCCAGCTTCCCAAGGTTCATAGATCTTACATTCCGGTTCCTATGCAGTATTTTTCTTTGCAGCATAGGACTTTCCTTTCACTTCCATGCACGTCCGCAGCTGAGCGTCCTTTCGGCTTTGGCCCAACCACTTCATTAGCTCTGGAGCTACTTGTCCTTGTCCTCCGCTCTTCTTCAGTAGCATGTCGGACGCCTTCCGACCTGAGGCCCTCATCTTCCAGCGTCATATCTTTTAGCCTTTTCTTTCTGTCCATGGAGTTTTCTTGGCAAAGATACTGGAGTGACTTGCCAGTTCCTGCTCCAGGTGGATCGCGTTGAGTCAGAACTCTCCACTATGACCTGTCCGTCTTGGGTGTCCCTGCACGGCATAGCCCATAGCTTCTCTGAATTACTCAAGCCCTTTTGCCACGACAAGGCAGCAATCCGTGAAGGGGCAGCAATCCGTGAAGTGGTACAACAATCTACATTTATTCAAATACAGTCATGTCATCTTCTTCTGGTTGCTGCACAATGCTGCACAATGGTGGAAGCCAGGGTTTCACTTAACTGGGGCTTATTTTTGAGGTAGGGCTTATATTATGAGCATCCTGAAAAATCATACTAGGGCTTATTTTCAGGTTAGGTCTTATTTTCAGGGAAACAGGGTAAGTATACCACAAAAATTATCCCGTGGGTTGGAGTTATATAACAATTAAAGTTGTATCAAACTGCTATAATTCTGTACTATGGATACACTGTTAGCCAACCAACTGTGTGTAGAATCTCTCTTCAAACCCTCTGTTGAACAAGGGGACTGAGGATGCATCTATTTAAGGCATTCAGACAAATGGCTGGAAAGGGTTTCTACTGATCAAGGTTCAACCAAGTTTTAGAGACATACACAACATCTGTTGGCAAGAGCAAAGGGGAAATGTAAAACACCATGTGGTGGGATGATTTTTGCATGTATTCCGGCACCATATGTTCATAGTTTGGAAAACCTTTTTGGGGTGGGAGGTGGGTGAGCATGAAGAAGTTACATTTTACATGAGCACTGACTTAAGAATTCTCCAACTCATACCAGTACAATTTATTTAATTAAAACCCAGATTGTTTTGATGAAGACTAGGCAAGAGATAAAATGTATGTTGCATCCCATGCTGGAACTCTTGCACAAACTCTGAAGTAATTGAAAGGTTGTCACGAAATGTCTGGAAAGCTCTGTTTACACTGATACAAGCAGAGCACACACCCAGGCTTTATACAGAAACAAATGATGGATCCCTCAAAACTGGTTTTTGAGTTTTTGCTACTTTCTCTGTTGTGCACACTTTTTGTTGTGAGAAGGTAAATGACAGAGGTAAAGGAAAATCCTTCTCTATTTTTTTTTGAAAGGATATATGTATATTTTGTTCATCCTCCTTCATAATTATGTGGTCTAGGCTGTCTTTCAGCTGTTACTGTGTTTTTAGCTACCTTGTCTGCCATTTGGTTACTTCTGATGAGTAAAGTAGCTCTGAAACCATGATATACCACAGCAGAAGTTGCCCTATGCCTGTTCTCTTTCTCATGTCGTGCAAGGTTACATGTGTGTTGGAGGAAGCAAGGGAAGGAGAACTTCTGGGGTTGTTTGGAAGCTGATTAAGAGCAGGTTGCTTGTAAAAGGAGATCACACATGTTATCAGTAAAGACCTAGCAGCACTTTGTAGGCACTGAAATGCAATTAAGCATCCTTAGTTGAAACATAGATAAAAAAACCAGACTCCACACACCCCCTCATCGTTAACAAGGCTGTGGATAAAATAAAAATGTATCTGTGTTCTATTAGCGTTGCTCAGGATAAGCCAATATGTAAAGGCTTGTTCGAGATCTGTTGTTGCTATGCTTTCTACTTTTTAACTTTTTGTTCTTGTACAGATATCTTGGGGAGTATCCCTCAGATGGCTACATTTCACAAAATCTGGACTCCTTACAGAACTGGAACACTTGTTAGAGGAGAGATAGGGTAATCCCTTTTGTCATGTGCTCCTCTCGTTTTTATGGATTTGTTTTTTGTACTGTCAGATAGATGTTCTATTGGTTGAGTCACTATCAGTGAAACGTATGCAGTGTGTGTGGGGGTATGTGTTTCTTCAGCAATTGTTTTGATTGATGGATCAGTGAGCCAGTTGGGTGGCCCAGTTCACCTCCCTTCTTGCCAATGGGAGGAGCAAAGATTTTTTTCAGCATCTTTGCTCCTCCTATTTAGAGTCAGTTTCTCTGTGGGTTTTGTCTCTGTGCTATGTTACCTAACTTTAATTTAGTTTTCTATTTTTCTGGTCTGTCTCTTAAACCACTGCTGAGAGGATTCCTTAAGCTTTCCTATGTGTGCATTGGAACCAAAACTTTAATTTTTGTGACAATGTATAAGAATAATTCCCTTTCTGAATCAGACTTTGTTTCATTTAGTGGCTATAAGGTAGTCTAACATCCAGAGTAACTGTCAAGTACTTCAAGGAAATTCACAAACGAGAGATAGCAGCAATAGCTGTTTCCTGTGTTTGTCTGGTAATAAAGATGAGCATAGCTATTGATGTTCATTTCTCTTCCTTTCTTATATTCACAATCTTAAGTATGTTTCATTCTGTTTTCACAGAGGCTTTTTATATGTCCACATGAATACTTGCATATATTTGGCAAAATCCTGTCCATGCAGGTGTAAATGAAATGTTCAGGTGTTATGCCCAGCAACAAGGAATTGTATGGTTAAACTGCACAAATGTTCATATATGCCTGGTGTGACCAGTTGCGCAGTGCATCAGTAGAAGTGCTTTGTGGCCAACACTTCCACCTTGTGATACAGTAACCACTGTAGGTGCAACATGGTTTTGCGTAGTTGCATAACAGGATTTTGCCATTTAATCTTTTCTCAATATATGCATTTTTGTACAATGTTGTCTCAATGTGTTTTTGCAAGCAATTTTCTATAGAATAACGAAATTTCATTCATGATCATCATATTCATTTTTGGACTCACTTTTCCTTAATATGCAAATTTTTATCTGCGTTTATTGGTTGAAGAATTTCATTGCAAAATTCAGAGAAGTCAAGTGTGTTCCTCAGTGTGCACATGTGTGTTTTAAATCTGCATGATAACTTGCAAATTTTGCTGAATTGTTTGTAATTGACACATTTTTAATATAATTTTCCTAATCTGGAAAATGTGCCTAGTATAATACATTCTTGTACATGTTTCTGCATCATTTCTTATAGTGAATGCATTTTCTGATTTGAAGAACTGCATTACAAAAGTTGAACAAGACTAATTTTTCCCTGATCACTATCTTGTAATCATGTGAAAATAGGGATTTCATTAGTAGTTATGGCTGTTAGCCATTGATAGCTTTATTCTCTGCCCTTAACTAGAATTACAGCTTGTCACCCCTGAGACCATTCCCCTTTTCCCATTTGTTCATGATCAACAATCTTTTAAGTCGGGGTGGGAATCATATGGCCTGCAGGTTCCATGTAATCCCAAGATGTTTTTCTTGCCTTTGGGAACCTTCTCAGACATGCTGCTGATGAGCAGGAAGGGCCCAAGGAGTTTCTGTCCTTGAAATAAAAGGAGGGGCACGCTCACCTTTTAAACAACTGCTAGCTATCCCCCATCTCATTTAACATAAATGGGAAAAACCCAATGGACAAAATTCTGTTGTGCGGTTATGAAAAAGGTATAATTTTAAGAAGCAAATGAAGAAATCTTCATAGGTATTATCTGTCATATGCCTAGTTCTAAGACTCAGTATGCAACAAATAGTGCCCATAGAGATTTCTTAACCTTATGGCAATTATGCTTTTTTATCAATTTTGGGCAGTTTTGCGTTATTCATAAATGATGAGACTGTAGTTGAATGACAGAAGTTGTCACCAGTTCTTTTGCAATTCTCTATAAATTCACTTCATTCTTTAAAAAACAAAATCAAGGACACTTTCTATAAGTATAAATTTCAGTTGATTTGTAATGCTAGTCTCCACATTTTGGTAAATCCCCACAGTGTTGAGAAATGAATACAACACTTATTTGATAAATCTGGCTATTTAACCTAAGTCCCTGCATTAGGATATGCTTTGGTGGTAGGTGAATGTGAGAGGATAGAAAATCAAATGAAATATGTTGAAGGATCCCACAGTATATCCAGAAATCTCAGAGTTTTCTAAGATGGCATTAGTGGGTTAGGCTGTCTAATAAATGCTATTTCTGGTTTCATTGGTAGTTCTCATACATCAAAAACCATAAAATAACTCATTACTGAGCCTTTTGTTCCTATGGTCAATGTCATTTTCAGCTGAGTATTATGATGGGCTGGGAAGAACAGTAATCGCTTGAATAATTTAAATTGTAGTAGCCAACCTTTGCTGTGCATTTATAATATAGAACATAAATTCCCAGTGTGTGTATAGGCTGCAAGAAGCTGTTTATTAGCTCAACAATACTTAGTGTGGTTGGTGTGACTGAATCTCAACAGCTACTGCACAGACCATTAGTTGATTTACTAGCCTGTGTTGTCTTTGCTAGATGTCCAACTTCTTCTTTACCCAGTTGCCTGAAACGTTTTGTTAGATGTCAAGAATACCCCATATTCCAAGTTCTAACATGATTTCAAATGACTTTACGTTTTCAATTCAGCACACTATCAGAGGTCTTTTCCATGATTTCCTCATGCCAGAAAACTAGAAAATGAATTATCTGCTTATAAGGTGTAGTTAAAATCTTTTGGATTTTATTTAGAGGAGGGAACTTCACAATGCAACATCCAGCATCTTTATAGTAAGGGGGAAGAAAGAAAAATGTAGACTGGAAATTGTGATTGGAAAAAGCAAGGAGGACAATGGTTCTTAAATTAAACTTAAATAAATATTAAACAAATATAGTTAAGAGAGAGACATTAGGTTCAGGTGAAAATTTTTCTTTCAGTGTGGCTAAAATGGTTTCTTCCAGTGATCAAACTCAATGTTTAAGGTTTTTCAGTTTGTATGGGGAAAGTTTTCTGTTTTCTGCCAGATTTTGGTTCTGACTGCTAAATAGCTACATTTGTTGTTGAAGTCATTTTTGACTGTTACTTCCACAGAAGAACTGGCTGACTGTTTACAAAGGCATGAGAAATCCTTATGAAGTTTCTGGTCATTAAAATCAATGAAACAAAGCAGCAGTTATTGTTCTGTGCATTTTGCATTTTTTCATTATACAGTATTCTCATTTTTGCTTGATTTTCTTTAAAGAAAGATCATGCTTGTTGTGGAGATTGTCCCAGAATACCTTGCGTTCTTGTGTGTGTGTGTGTGTGTGTGTGTGTGTGTGTGTGTGATTGTTGTTCCACTTCCTAGCATGTGAGAACAAGATAAACAAGAATTTAAAACCCTAGTTATAGTCCATGTTCTGGTACCTCTTTTTCAGTGAATCTCATAGATACGCTACATTTTAAAAAAAGTTGAGAATTTTTAATGTATTTTTTTTAGCTGTTGTCCATATTTTGGGTGGCTGTGCTTTAAGTGCTGTGATTTTTAAAAAAAGAAAAACATATTGTTTTCTGTTATAAACTGTGCAAGTCGTTGTCTCCAGAGACTAAGTTAGGCATTTTTAAAGTGGCCTACCTGTGTTGGTGAAGGAGAATGCTGGCTTTCAAATTATTAGCAGCTTTTCCATAGCAGAATGCCAAAGCAAGTAATTTTGAACTATAAATTAGATAAAATATAAATATTTCACCTCTCACCAGTAATGGCCTAATAGCAACAGTAGTCTTTCACAAATAGCACTTTGACCATTTTGGAAGCAGTCTCCCAAAATAGGTGGACTGCCACAAACCCATGCTGTGTTCTGGTAACAGGGAATATTCATGTGAGCCTTCAGAATTTGCTTCCCCAGGATGTGGTGATGGCAACTGATTTAGGTGGCATTTTTTAAAAAAGTATTAGACAAAATCATGGAGAATGAGCCTACCCTAGGTATGAATCACAGCAACATAATACAACCTTTGCTCTGCATACATAAGTTATTAGACCTCTGGTTGCAGATGTTGTGACCAGACAAGCAATAGTAGAAACAACACCCTTCTCCTTGAGGCTGTCTGTCTATGGTAGCATCCTTTGCTTTCATACCTTGTTTCCCAGAGATATTATGCTGACCTCTATTAGACATGAGAAGCTGGACAAAATTAGATCAGGTTCACACACAAACCAGAATTACTAGTTTATTCCGGGTTATTGTGATTTGCATGTACGTAGCTTGCTTGCTTTCACTGCCTTCTTCTTTGTGAAGGGCCATACAAGTGGATGGGGCTGTATAAAAACCGACTGTCTAATGTGATACAGCAGTAACCACAATCTCCTGAATGCTTAAGAAAACATCTCACATAACAAAATCTATCAAACTTAAACATAACATGTCTATAGTTCATAAGAGTTTGGTATGTGGTTAGTTCTAATATTTGTGGATTTTCAAAATAAGCTTTGGTTTTCAGGATGTAATCCTTATAGGATGGGTTTAGAAGTTAATGGAATGAATGGGAGGGGAGAGTAAATATTACTGAACACCGGAAGAAAAGAAACCTAATCTTTCCTTGAGAAATTAGAATATGGTGAAGTATATGATAATGAAAGTGTGTGTGTGTGTGTGTGTGTCTCTCTCTCTGTGTGTGTTTTGAATGCTGTATAATTAATGACTGTATTGGCTGGTGTTCATATTGAGCGCTAGCAAAAGCACTCCAGGCCCTGATTCATGTCCAAGTTTTTTCTATATGCACAGCTTGTGGAGAAAACACACAATTCACTCTTTTGTTGCTCTTGCTGCTGCCCTCTCTTCCCTCACACATGATAGAAAGCGAGGACATTTGTGTGTGTGTGGGAAATAGAAAAACTTAGAAGTACGATAGATGCACTTTGCATGGAGTGTGAAAGGGTGGAATGTTATGATGAAAGTTTTTTTTTTATCTTGCATTACAAATGGATATTAAAATGCTGGATCATTTGCTTCCCAATTATAGCTTAGTAACTGGAAGATTCAATTAAATCTGTGTCTTTAAAGAAGCATCTATTTTGATGCAGCTGCACATAGCCAAATAGTGTGTACCTAGAGAAGGGGCACATTTCAGAACCTGTTGATATGTGGTAGTGCAACAAAAAACTGCTTACAAAGCACTATATAAATGCTATTAATAACATGTTAGCAATTTTAGTTCTGCCCACTAAGTCCAGAGATGTCTGCTTGCACTATGAATAGTGTATTTCAGAGAAAAACTGGCACTGTTCTTGCTGTAATTATGGTATTTGGGAATGAAACCAATTTTTCATTCTAGTCTTTCTCCAGGTTCTTACCTTCAGTAAAGCCTTATCTGAACCACATTCCTATAATAATCACATGCCATAAAATTGATTCTGACTTAAGGAGACTCTTTCCAGGGTTTTCTAGTTTTATAATACTCAGAAGTGGTTTACCAGTTTCTTCTTTGCAGGGTTGCCCTGGGACTGTGCAGCTTGCCCAAGGTCACCCAGGCTGGCTCTTCTCTTATTGGGCACAGTAACGATTCAAACTCTGCGTTCCTGCTCACTTAGCTATCCAGCCAGCTTATCTTATAAATGCAAGAAATAAATAAATCTGATGTATTTATAGAAGTGTTCATTCCTGTCTCTAAGGGACACTCCAGACAACTCACCATCAACATGGAAAGCATTATTGAAGATAAAAAGGCATTGTGAAAAAGACTGTAATGAACAAAAGCCCACAAAGCAAATTGGGGAAAAAAAAAAAAAGAATCCTGAAAATTTATCAACATATGAATATTAAAAGGCATATGGACATGTCCTAACTAGGCATCTGATGGCAAAATTGAGAAATGGGCTAAATCTCTCGAGATTATTTATTTTATTCATTATTTATGAGTTTGATTTATATCCTACTTTTCCTCAAAGAAATTACACATAGTGTATATGGATTCTTTAGCTCTACTTTATGGTCACACCAACTCTGGGGGATAGTTCAGGCTAAGAGACTGTGACTGATCAAAAGTCACCTAGTTAATTCCATGACCACGTGGCTACTTAAACCTTAGTCTCCTGAACTGTAGCCCAAACACTTTAACTACTGTACCACACGGGTTCTTGCCAGTACAAAGAAAGCCCTACTGCATATGTTCTCTTCAGTCCCATCTCAAATTGTGGTGGATCCAGGCAAGTCTTTGTGCTCTTAATTCAGGCAGGCCTTCCTCTGAGACAATTAAAGACAGTTTCAGATCATTGAAGAAGTGATTGTACGTCTTGGTCACAGTAGGACTTTTACTTTGTAACTTCTCTCCACCTGTCTTCAGTCTTTGCTTGGAGTCTTCCACATCTGTTTTTTTGGAAGTTTTGGAAGGTATTTTGATGCTGTTTCAATTTGTCAAAAGCGTGGTACCAGAGTCCAGCACTTTTTGGGTTGCTCCTCATAAAACAGTTCCATGTGAGAATCAGTGTGCTTGGATTGCAAACTAATGAAAGAATAGGGATCATGCAAGTCTACCTTTTCATTACTCTTTGTATGGGGCCCTAATTAATCATACAAAAAGAGTCTGTCATTGTGTATCTGGCATAACAGGTATGTGTAGTAGTTCAAATAGAATGTCAGTGGAGGAAATGTCTTCAGACTTGCAATTTTGAGTGTATGGCAAAAGTCACATGTAGTAGCCACTTACCTAGCCAACCGCAGTGAGCAAAAATTATTTCTGGTAGAGCAGGGAGGTATGTTTTTGTAAATGGTTATTTGCTGTCAAGTCGGAACTGACGTATAGTGACCCTAATAGGGCTTTCAAGGTAAGTGAGATATTTAAGGAGTGATTTTACCAGTCTCCTTCCTCCTCATGGGTTTCTGTGGCTGAGTGGGGATTTGAAACCACATCTAAGTCCTAATCAGTCACTTTATCCACAAAAGATTACCACACTGGGTAATATTTTGTAAATTTATAAACTGGTATGGAAGTGGGGTCTCTTTTTCTGTTTATTGATGTGCTCTAAATATCTCATATTGTCATGTGTGGACTTGATGTGATAGAGGAGTGAACTTTCCTGTTTATTTATTTATTTTTTGGCTGGGAATTTTCATAGTCATATTTGCAAGGCTGGATTGTGTTGCTACGGTACTGGAACTTGGTGGTTTGAAAACTAATTTAGGATATGCCATCTTGTGCCATGATCATATAAACATAAGGTATTGCTTATTTCCTGAAGTAGCTCAGATGATAAATAACATCCTGTGATCCACAGAGACTTAGGTTAGGATCAGACTCTGGATCGCAGGGTGGAAATGTCATTTTTCAGTGCTGCCCCAGATCAAACTTTGGTAAAAGTAAGTATGTAAATAAAAAGTTGGTGAACTAGGGACAAAGTTTTCAGACTAGCTCCCTCTTCCATTGTGCTAGTTTATTTATTTGCAAAGTGTTTATTTATATACTTTTATAGAGGGGCATACTCATAATTGTAATCCCCTATCTGTAATTTGAAGTGACACAGTTTGTTTTGCCACCCAAGATTCAATGACCTCATTACCACTTGATCATTCTTTTTGGTTGGAAGAGGTCCTTTCGTGCTTTAATTGGTGTATGATTGAAGCAAAGAAGAAAAATATGAAGAAAGAGGACCGTCTTGTTCTAAACACATCATTTTCTGTGTGTAACTTGACAACGTTTATTTTATTTGCTATATTTATATTCCTTTTTCCTACAGTGACACTCCCCCTCCTCATTTTATCCACACAAGAACCCTCTGAGGTAGGTGAGATTGTGATTGGCCCACAATCAGTGTTGTGAACAAGTGGAGGTTTAACTTCAGGTTTCTGAATCATACAAGTTCATTTCCTTTGAGATAAGTACCCAAAATATGAGCAAAAAATTAAGCTGTCTATGAAAGCGTGTTGAATTTCTGCCTTTATTGCCATCCGTGTGACTGACTTCTACAAATTCAGGACCAATATCTTTTTTATTTGTTTGAGTGAGTGTGTGAGTCAATTGATACAGAATCTTCCGGAACTGGATGAAGTGAAAAATCTTTTCTGCCACTGCAGATTGATTAAGGAGAAGAGTAAAACCTAACTATCCAGTGATTGAAAATGTATGCCATAGTGGTAGGTAGTGTAAATATAGTAGAAACAGTGACCAGAATCCTATTAGCAGTTTGTTTGTTTTATATGCCACCTTTCTCCCCATAGGGGACCCAAGACAGCTCACAACAGTTGAAACAAAATAATGATGAACAGCATGTTTCAAAGCCTGGGACCAACCATTGAGAAGGCTCTCTCTCATGACCTCACCAAACCAGCTTGGGAAGGTGGCAGAATCAAGAAAAGGGCCTCCCCAGAAAATCTTAAAAACAGAGAAGGTTGCTATGGGGTGATATAATTCTTTCAAAAAGTTGTGGGATTCCTTCCCATTTCCCTGAGTACTCCAAGGATCACAACAATGGCCTGGGGCATTATGTGTATAAGCAAAATCACATGTTGCAGCAGCAAATTGTTGTTCATCAGTGCTAAATTAGAAAGTGCAGATGTTCATTATAATAGTTCCCATAGCCAGCCGACCTCCAAGAAAATGTAACAGTGTTGGCAGCTGGATCAGTCCATATGAGTGAATGACCAGCTGGTTCTTCTGTAAAGTTAATGTCTCTTAATTGCCAATTCAAGACCAAACAATTGCCAAACAAATATTTTCTGACTTTGGGTAACAGTGGATATGCAGCTTATAAAAGTACATTATCAGGTTTCAAGAGCTATTTACTTTCTTCGTTCCCTCTAAAGCTTCATTTATTCTATGTCCCTTCCCAGTATTTGGTGTGGTTGATATTCAGAATGAACTTGATTGAAACAGAATTATTGGGTGTTCGTGTGCTGCTGATTCATTTCCAAGCACAATTCAAAGTTCAGGTTTTAACCTGTGAAGCTCTAAATGGCTTGGGTCCAAAGTATCTGAAATACTGTATCTTCCTTTTTGAGCCTGCCTGGGTATTAAGATCATGAGGGAGGCCTTTCTCTCTGTCTCACCATCCTCACAGGTGTGTTTGGTGAAGATATGGGTGAGGGCCTTCCCTATCACTGCTCCTAGATATCACTGCTCCCTTCTCTATCTGGAACTCCCTCCTACAGGAGGCCAGGTTGGTTTGACTTGGAGCTCCTTTGTCCATAAACAGACAAAGACCTTTCTCTTCAGGCAGGCTCTTCCTTAATGACTGGCTGTCTAAGAGACGTTTTAAAAGGGGATGGTTTGTACTTTTGTTGCTTTTAAGTCTGTTTAGTAATGCTTTTGCCTAACATTTTAAATAAAGTGTTTATTTCATGCTTTTGAAACATTTGAATAGTTTACTGTTTTTAGCTTTTAATATTGTGTTTTTAATTATGTACAGTGGATATAAGGGACGTGGTGCTGCTGCGGGTTAAACCGCAGAAGCCTCTGTGCTGCAGGGTTGGAAGACCAGCAGTCGTAAGATCGAATCCACGCAATGGAGTGAGCTCCCATCGCTTGTCCCAGCTCCTGCCCACCTAGCAGTTCGAAAGCATGCAAATGCGAGTAGATAAATAGGTACCACCTCGGTGGGAAGGTAACGGCGTTACGTGTCTAGTCGCGCTGGCCACGTGACCACGGAAACTGTCTTCGGACAAACGCTGGCTCTACGGCTTGGAAACGGGGATGAGCACCGCCCCCTAGAGTCGGACACGACTGGACTAAATGTCAAGGGGAACCTTTACCTTTCAGTGGATATAAAAGTTTACACACCCCTGTTAAAATGTCAAGTGTCTGTGATGTAAAAAAATGAGACAAAGATAAATCATTTCAGAACTTTTTCCACCTTTAATGAGACCTATGAACTGTACAACTCAGTTGAACAACAAACTGAAATCTTTTAGGTAGAGGGAAGTAAAAATAAAAAACTGAAATAATATGGTTGCATCTGTCTGCACATCCTCTTATAACTGGGGATGTATCTGTGTTCAGCAGTAAACAATCACATTCAAACTCATGTTAAGTAGGAGTCAGTACACCCCTGCCATCATTTAAAGTGCCTCTGAGAAATCCCAAATAAAGATCAGCTGTGCTAGTAGGTCTTTCCTGACATTTTCTTAGTCACGACCTACAGCAGAAGCCATCGTCCGCAGAGAGCTTCCAAAGCATCAGAAGGATCTCATTGTTAAAAGGTATCAGTCAGGAGAAGAGTACAAAAGAATTTCCAAGGCATGAGGGAAGTTCTTTCCTTACACAGAGAATTATAGCAGTGATATACCCTGTTCAGCAGAATAAAAGAGAGACTATCAGGGTTAATCAATAAGAATGTACCTTCAGTGACCCATGAAGACTTTTATTTACTCAGTGCTTTTAAATAACATAGATATTGTTTTATAACACCTCTCAGAGGTTGGGAGTTCGATTCCCGTTGTGTCTCCCTGACAGGGACTGGACTTTATCTACAGCAGAGGTCCCCAACCCCCGGTTCGTAGCCTGGTGCCGGTCCGTGGCCTGAGCCGGACCAGGCCGCAGAGACAGACCTCCCTCCCCACCCCCCGCATGCACTCACCCCGCACAGCTGATTTGTGCATGTGCGCACGCTCCAGCGTGCCCGTGCGAGCGCCGCGCTGCCATATGCGCATGCGCATGAGCTCGCCCGCACAAGCGCCATGCTGCCGTTTGCGCGCGAGCACGCCCGCACAAGCGCCGCCGTTTGTGCAGGCGCACGAGCTCGTTCGCGCATGCGCACGAGCATGGGGTGCCCCGCCTTCCCCAGCCAGTCCGCGGGGTGAAAAAGGTTGGGGACCTCTGATCTACAGGGTTCCTTCTAACTCTGCAATTCTAAGATGATGATGATGATGATAATTTACGATGATGATGATATTATCTTTAATTATGTTTTAGTTTTAATACAAAAATAGTATTAGCATTTAAAACTGAAATACTAAATGTTTAATAATATTGCTAGTTACTGCATTTTAAGCTTTTGTTAGTGAGTTGTCCAGAGGACTTCGGTTTTGTGTGGTGACTACATAAATGTAGTAATCAAGTAAATACAGGTTTATAAGTTGAGATGATTCAAGCTGTCCTTTTAAAAACACATGTCTAAACCCCAATGTCACTGTGTGCATCTTTCTGTTTTTCTTTTTTTTTTTGTCAAATTGTTTACTCCTGTAGTATTTTCTCCTGCCAATTCATTCAGGCCTAGCAACAAGCAACAGAGTTTGTGTGTGTGCATGTAGATAATTCACTCTCTTTTAGGTTCATTGTTTTGTTTCTTGGACGCTGAAACGAATGAAACATTAGTTTAATTGGGGGTGGGGAGTGATAGTGGTGGCAGGGCTTGATGGATTTTCTGAGCCAGCAATTTTCTCTGATTTATTTTCAGCATCCTCTACCAGGAGGTACTTGGTGGAGGTGGTGGGGTGGGGGGAAGAGGACAAGGCAGTTGTAGGATTCAGTCTTTCCCAAATTAATGGCAGTGGGATGCCTGCCATTGATATTATCAGTTTGTAGTATTCGTCAGCCCAGAAAAGCATGAGTCACTCTAGTCCTTTTACTGATTTTTATCGGTATGGGAATGAACAAGCTAAAATGATCTGTTGTCTTGCCCTGTGTTTAGGCACAGTTCAGATCTGCCACTAAATCATTTGGTTAGAGATGGTAAACACCATAAGTGGACTTCAGTTGCTTGCTGAAAATTTATCTTTGAGTCAATAAAATGAATGAAAAAGATTTACCTTATGTAGATTTTTGCCAGCTCAAGGTCAGAGCAGGCAAAAATGTACCAAATTGCAACTTAGAACAGTGATTCCTAAATAGCAGAATGAGGGTTATGCTCATGGCATTCTCCTCCTCCTCTGGTGAGCTTGGAGGTATAATTCCATATGAAAGAGCAGGTAAAAGTTGTTGTTTTTTCCTTGGTATAATATTGATATACAGTTCTTCTGAATTTCTTATGTTACAGTTGCTTTTGACCTGATGTAGACCTCATAAGCATGGCAGGGTGTGTTGAAGCATGGTCTAAGGCAGCGGTCCCCAACCTTTTTGGGACCGCGGACCAGCTGAGCCTCTGAAGAAGGCGGGGCACCCCCCTGTGCTCGCAAGGGTGTGCTCTTGGGCGCATGTGTGCGTGCTCTCGGGCGCACGCACAAAGCACTGGGGGAGCGCGCGTGTGCCAGCATGACCACTCCCCCACCCCTTCGCACATGCGCAGGAGCGCGTGCCCGCGTGCCCGCCCACCCCTTCGCGTGGGTGCTCGGGCGCATGCGTGAAGGGGTGGGGGAGCGCTCACGCCGGTGCTGGCATGCGCGTGCGTGCGCAAAGCAGCTGTGCGGGGGGAGTGCATGCAGGGGGCGCGGGAGGTCTGTCTCCGCGGCCTGGTCCGGCTCAGGCCACGGACCGGCACCGGGCCGCGGACCGGGGGTTGACGACCTCTGGTCTAAGGAACATCGTTCACACATAGCATGCACCAGACTTTAGGGTTCCCATTTTCCCTTGCCCAGCCCTTCCTTTGGACTGATTATGTTTTCTGGAACATGTGAGTATGCTCTCTGGCCATATATTAGAGGAAAGGTTGGGCTGTAGGGGAGGAGAAGCAGTGTTTTAGACAAGCAGTGGTTTGCAAAAAGTTACTTCTTGGAGTGTAACTTCAACTGGAAACGTTACTCCAAAAAGTAACATTTTCAAGCTCAGAGAAGTTGGTCTGTAACTCTTCCAAGCTCAGAGGCAGGCTGTTTTGTCATTTCTGATCTTCATCTAATAAATTCTGATTAACTGCAGGATTCCCTTGGAGCATTTAGCAATCTTATGGAAGAATGTATACTTCAGACTCAAAGAGGGGACTTTAAAAAAAACCTAGGAAAAAGAAAAGCAGAGTTCTATACCTGAAGTTCTCATCTAGTTCCATCAAATGAGCAGCAATATTAAGATTCATGGTCTTTAGGATAGTTACCCTTGGGATGATGCTTACTCCAGGTCTGTGATTATAGCAATTACTTTGATGATTGCTTTATTATTTTCATTTTATGCATATGACTGGTAGTAGCAAAGCAGTAAAAAAAGTGTCTAAAATGAAATTAAGAATGGTTAGGATCAGGCTGGATTATTTTTTTAAAAAATCATGGTTGAAATCATGATTTAAATTTTTAAAAATTGGATTATTTGATAGTTTAAAGCAAAAAGAAAAGATTTTTAAAATTCAAATCATGATTTAGATCAATTTGATTTTTTTAAAAAACCATTGATTTTTATCCATCCTGTTTAGGATCCTGGATTCATTAGCTGCTATCAGTTATTGAAAGTTTAGAAATTTTTCCGTGTTATTATTGGTGACACAGTGGCCAAAATCGTAGCTAAGGATAGTCTCGCTTAATAAATCACACTAGTGTAGGTCCATTGAATCAATGTGAATTTGGTGAATACACTCCTCCAAATTTTCCATTGATTCAAATGGGTCTACTCTAACTGTGACTTAATGTGCTAAAGTAAGTTACAGTTAGAGTAGACCCACTTGAATCAATGGAAATTATGGAGGATTTTATTCACCAAATTCACATTGATTCAATGGACCTACTCTAGTGAAATTTAATACACTAAGCAACAAGATTTTGGCCAGTAAGAAACAAAATGGTTGGCCAGCATGAGTCAGTTTATTAAACTTCACTTTTTTATTCCAGATGAATCTAAGAAACAACATAGCTAAATGTGAATGGCTAGGCTACCTTTTAAGAGAAGGCTTGGGCACTATTAAGTACTGGTAATTATTTCACTGCATTGAGTAATCATTTGAATTTCTCTATGTAGAGATTAGCTAGCCCTCTGAAAAAGTGATATCTCTGCACAATAGCTAGACTACACAATGCAAATCTTGTTTGAGACCTATTGAGAACAATCAAGCAAAGAAATAATCTCTAGAAAGTGTGTACCTATTCTCTTCTGTTTAATAGGAATTTACATAGTGGTAAAGTGTCACTTTATCCCTATAATTGCCCTCCCAAGCTCAACCAGTTGGCTTTTTCACAGGACCTATTAAAATTCAAAACTTTGGCCCTTTGCCCAGTTGTCCGCATGGAAGCTCCTTGTATACAAGCGGAATGTAGGAATTAGAACATGGAAGTAAAAGAGGCAGTGGTTCTGGTCTCACATATTGTGTCGTTATACAAGAACGAGATAGAAAACATCTGTTGGTGACTGACACATGTGTGAAGAGGCTTAAAATGGTTCAGATGGCTGAAGGCATTTACAGACCTCCAAAGCTGAACCAAACATGTTCTTTCATTTATAGAGGAAAGTTCGTTATTTGTGTTACTGGACTGAAGGAAGATCAAGAAGCCATTGTGGGCTTGCTGGGAGGCACCGAGGTGCAAAAAACTTGAGGGGTGAATTTGGGCACATTAGAACTCAAGCACAGACACGAAGCATGCTGGGTGGTCCTGGGCAGACCACGGTCTCTCATTCTAACTCTTCATAGGGTAGTTGTTAGGATAAAGAGGAGAAGAGTTGCTAAATGCCGGTTCTAAATTAGAAAAGATCGTACTGACTCTCAGTAAGCTGTACTGACTGTTTAGAGGGATAATATAGCATCCAGTTCTGGTATATCATGGATATGCTTTTGTATGCTTTGCAGCAGTACTTCAAAACAGTCCTTTTTTTGTGGGGGAGGGAGTTTGTAAGTGTAGTACTTTATAGTGTCAAAAATGAATTTAGCACTTGTTATCTTTACAGTATTACAGCTGTAATTCTTTTCTAGAAGTATAGTGCAGCCTGGTTTTCTATTTTATATCCTTATACTATTTCTTTTTTGCTTTTGACAGGATTAATTTTGTTCCACATGCTTGTTTTAAAACTGAGAGGTAGGTGATAAGCTGGAATTAGACTTATGGTTCATATTTGAAATCTACTCTCTTAAAACCTAATTCATCTCATATTCCAGAAGCTAGACAACTATTAATCTGCCTAGTTCTCTCAAGCATATGGTAATAGAACATATTGCTTTTGGTTAATTTGATTTGAATTAATGAGAGATTTCTTTGATAAGAGCTGTTTGAAAGAGATTGCACTTTCTGTCTCTGAAGGATTTAAGGCACCTTATTTTGTAAAGAATCAAGAGTAATCGATGCTTGGAGAGTAAATTTAAATGTGCAGTGAACAAGACACTATAGAATGGTCTCCCACCTTTATTTCAACAAAGGTATAGACTGGACTGTAGAATCTTGGAAAACATGTCTGCAAAAAACCTAAGTAAGGCTTTTTTGGTCTGGATTACATGAGTGGATGTTGTAGGAATGTATGCTTTTCTGTTATTTTTTTTTTTATCAACGCTGCTGCTGGTGGTACTGTTTCTGTTCCCTCATAAATACACAGAAACCACAAGGACAAAACATGCTCTGCATTTACTTCAGACTGAACTTGACCATGGACTTGCCCTAGAGAAAATCCCATTCCTAGGGTCGTTTGAATGCTATGCGAATATAGCTTCACATATTTTAATGCATTTGTACTGACATTGGACAGTGATAGCCCTCCAGATGTTGTTCGCCCACCACACCCATTATCACTGATGGATAACAACAGTTGGCATTACATCCTGCTTCAGGGGTTCACAAAGACATTTGGCTGGCCAATGGAAAGGCCTTTAGTCTGATCCAGTAGACGCCTCTCATACTCTTGTAAAAGTAACATCAGTTCCTTCACTGCAGTTTTTCTGCTCTTGCTTGAAAAGAAGTTATATTCTGATATTTGGTGGTACTATCACAGTACTGTACCTCAGGTTTTATCTACGTAGAGAGTGTATTGATATCACTGGAGTTACAGTCCTTTTCCAGAAAGATACACTGTTACATTTATTCTGTAGACCTCTGTCTTCACCTCCGGGAACTGGAGATGTTATTCTGGGAGTTGAAGATCAACAATATCTAGAGGGCCAAAGGTGGAGAACCACTTTACCATAGAACCACTTTACCCTCATCCTCTTTAACATGCTTTGGTTGTAGCCTCCAAATTGGAAAACAGACTGAAGAACAGTACTGCGGAGGAGGCAGGACTATAAGTTTTATATTGTATCCTGCAGACCTTTGAGTTCCAGGCTATATAAGCACGGGATGGTCAATTGTGTCATCTAGGATATTTGGGAGACATCTCTATCTCTTGAAATCAGATTTTTACTCATGGTTCTGCCCTCGAGAACTAACAAATTCATAGTTTCTCACTCTTTTAGGTGGGTAGATTTTAAGTGGGGCTCTGAGACTGCTGTGTATTGTAACATATTCTTGCCATATTACATTTGAGTGCATGATTCCTGGGCAATCTCAAGGTTGTGATGACTACAAGAATGACTTCTGAAGCATTCTAGCAAAAAGAAAAGAAATTGATGATAATGGTTGGTCATTTGTGGCACTTCAACAGAATCTCCACCAGGAGTATAGCAAAAGCATGTTCAAGATTGAGTAGAGAAAACCCATTTCACAGGGAGGGAAAGGTGTGACCTGTGGTGGGCCTAGGTGGTGGGAAAGTGTCCCCAGAACCTCCAGAGCTTATTTACTTAATGAGAAATGCGAAGTGCAGAGTTTCATAGGTGATCATTTAAAATAAATGGAAAAAGAAGTGTGGGAAGAAGAAAATCTTATTGCCCAAAGGCTTAGGAAGACTGGTTTGGATGCAGCATAACATCAGCATCTGGAGCTGCCACATCCAAAGTCAAAATAACTGCAATGATTTCCAGTATCTGGTAGGACATTAATAAAAAGAAAAAGAAGAGATCAGGAATCGAGATGGAGAAATTTGATTGTTTGATAGCAACTTTTCCTTTGGGTGGGAGGATTCTGTACATGGTGCTAATGAATCTAAAATTGCCAAGTGGTATGCAGTGTTTATTTTAAGATATCACACACTTTCCCTTCGGAATTACAAACAATACAGTTTTATTTTTACATTCTCTTTATGGCAGCTTCCTTAATAATATATATATTTTAAATCCTGTACTTTAGGAATTTGGAAAAAACACCTGCAGAATATTTCATTTTTATTTTTTAGTGAAAATGAAACATGC
The DNA here is from genome assembly GCA_037013535.1 of Intellagama lesueurii. Taxonomy (NCBI): domain Eukaryota; kingdom Metazoa; phylum Chordata; class Lepidosauria; order Squamata; family Agamidae; genus Intellagama; species Intellagama lesueurii. The sequence continues at coordinate 18,569,067 of JBAJHW010000004.1, forward strand.
CTAAAGTAAATTTATTCTCCAACAACAAACAAATAAGACATCCAGAGAGTGATGAGACAAGCTGCCAATCATTGTTCATTAAATTTCCACATATTCTATGGGATTGGTGTGGAATCTAGCACAGGGCTGATGGAAATGAATGTGCAATGAATTATTCCCTAACTGCATATGCTCATGAGTACAACTAATAATAACAGCAGCAACTATGTTTTATAATTCTCCACAGATGCTTACTATTCTCCTGTTTAGAAATGAACTTTTAAAAGATTCTTTTTCTTTTATTTCAGAGATTATTCCCCCCCAAGAGATTCTGTAAGCTTGATTCTAGTTATTACAATAAGATCATGCCATATAGTGCCTTTCATCACATGATCACATAGTTCTCCACAGTCTGTTAATTAATAAAAACTCTCTGGAGTGGTTGGAAAGAATGAATAGGTGTACTCAGTTCTTCTTTATTGTTCTTGTCCTAGTAAAATTTGGTCTTTTCATGTTTCATATCAATCTCCATGAATTCCTATGTGATGTGCAAACAGGATTTTTTTTTTTGAGATATTGGCTGGCATTTTTGTGAAAATATTCGCACTTCTATAGATATTGTATCTTTGCTTTAAAGCCGTCATCCTCTATGTATTATCCTCCTGATATTATGGACTAGAACTTCCAGTGTTCCATAGGGTTAATGGTAGAAGAACTCCGAAACATCAAGAGAGCAACAGGTTGGGTGAGGCTGCTTTAAATCTAACTATGTCATTTTAAACACATTTAAATTACTTGTAACTAGAGATGGGGTTATTCATATATGAATACGAATATTCCCCCACATGTGCAGATAACGAGGGTCTGGCTCCCTGGGGCCAGACCAACCACTCACCTGTCCGCTGCTGCCGCGGGCTCCACAATCCCTTCCTATCACTCTGGAGCTCGTGATGGATTAGCGACTCTTTGACCTGGCAGAGAGGCTCGTCATCCCGCCTTCTGCCAGGAGTGGCGAATCCATTGAGAGCTCTGGAGTGATAGGAAGGGATCATGGAGCCTGTAGCAGCGGCGGACAGGTGAGTGGTTGGTCTGGCCCCAGGGGGCCGGACCCTTGTTATCTGTACCTGTGGGGGAATATTCGTATACGAATACCCCTATCTCTACTTGTAACCTGTTTTTTTATACATAGTGATTCCCAAAGTGTTATACAAATGTAAGTAACAGGAGTTCCTACCTTTAATTCTGCAGTTGAAAAAAACAAGCAGGATGCACAGGGAAAAAGGGAGAGAGGTGGAAAAGGGAGAGAGGTGAAAAAGGTCAGACACCCCATTCTTAACATTATTCTCTAAATAGTTCAGTTGCTTTGTTAACCTTAATAATTCAAAAGTATTAATATTAATGTTGATACGCTAAATTAATGCTTTATTTCCAAACTCTGTTTAAGCCGCCTGGGGTCTCTTTATGGAAGAAAGGTGGGATACAAGTAAAGAAAATTAAAAAAAATAAAATAAACTCTGCTCCCAATATGCTTGCATTCTTGTCTGTGTTTTAAAGTCTCTGCATGTTAGTGCAAAGAACTGAAAGGATTCTGCTGTCTGATGATGTTGTCATGACCATCGGGGAGGTGAGGGCTATCACATGTTCTTTGGATGCTTGCTTTTCCTGGCTCATAAAAGCTACCGGAAAGGGACTGGTTGATTGGGTAGGAGGAGTGATGAACCCCTCCTTGCAACAGGGTAGGATCCCCATATGCTTAAAGGAGGCAGTAGTAAGACCACTGCTAAAAAGCCCTCTTTGGACCCTACAATACTGAATAATTACCAACCAGTATCTAATATCCCATTCTTGGGGAAGGTGCCAGAGCGGGTTGTGGCTTCTCAGCTCCAGAGGTTTCTGGATGAGACAAACTATCTAGTTCTGTTTCAGTCTGGCTTCAGGCCTGGTTATGGGACAGAGATGGCCTTGGTAGATGACCTACGCCAGGAACTGGATAGTATCATCCTGACCCGTCTCTCTAGAATGGGACTTGGGGGCATTGTTTTTACGAAGACTATAGTCCTTCTCGGAGAAAAGAACTCAGAAGGTAGTTCTGGGGGATTCCTGTTCAATATCCTGGCCGCTGACCTGTGGGGTCCCCCACAGTTCTGTTTTTTTCTACTGTGTTATTTAACATCTACATGAGACTGCTGGGAAAGATTATCTGGAGTTTTTGGGTTCAGTGTTGCCAGTATGTGAATGACACCCAACTCCACCTCTCCTTGCCACCTAAATCCGAGGAAGCTGTTTCGGCTCTATATCGGTGTTTGGTATCAGTAATGGACTGGATGAGGGTGAATAAATTGAAACTTAACCCAGACAAGACAGAAGTGCTTCGGGTGTGTCGAAAGGCAGATCAAGGAATAGGGATGCAACCTATACTGGATAGGATTACACTCCCACTTGAAAAACAGGTGCACAGCTTGGGAATGCTCCTGGATTCATCCCTGAGCCTGGATGCCCATGTCTCGGTGGTGGCCAGGAGTGCATTTACACAATAAAAACTAGTGTGCCAGCTATGTCCGTCTCTTGAGAGATCTGATCTGGCCATGGTGATACACGCCCCAGTTACTTCCCAGCTGGATTACTGTAATGCACTCTATGTGGGGCTGCCAATGAAAAGAGTCAGAAAACTTCAGTGGATGCAAAATGCCACAGCCAGATTGCTGACTGGGGCTGGTTAAAGGGACCACATAACCCCCTGTCACAGCAGCTCCACTTGCTGCCAATCTGTTTCCGGACACTGTTCAAAGTGCTGGTTTCAACCTGTAAATCCTTAAATGGCCTGGGTCCAAGCTATCTCAAAGACCGTATCTCCCATGATGAGCCAGCCTGGGTGTCAAGATCATCAGGAGAGGCCTTTCTCTCAGTCTTGTCACTCTCACAGGTGCATCTAATGGGGACACAGGAGAGAACCTTTTCTGTTGCTACCCCCAGACTTTGGAACCCCTTCCCACAGGAGGCCAGATTGGCCTCATCTTTGCTGTCCTTCGGGCAGGCCTTCTCTCAGTAATCTAGCTGTGTGTGATTTTTAGATGGGTTGTTATTGTGCTTTCCATTTTTGGGTTTTCCATTTCTCATAGTGACTTTCCCCCCCCCTCTTTTTAAGATGTGTTCCTAGCTTTAATATTGCATTTTAATGAGGTAAGATGCCTCTTTAATACTCATTGTTCTTAGTTTTAAATTTTGTCTTTTAATGATGTTAACTACCATTGCATACTCATTGTTGTCAACTTTAAATATTGCCTTTCAATGTTGTAAGCTGCCTTGGGTCCTTTTCAAGGAGAAAGGTGGGATAAAATTATTCTGAATAATAAATAAATTCACTTGTAGCCGTAAGCAAGATCAGGGGCCCTTATAAGATGTAGGGCTTATGCCTCACTCCTGTATGTCAATAGGCCACCCCTATTTTTAGTTATAATGTGCGGTGTCATTACTGTCTAGCTACATTCCTTGCTAGCTGAAGGAGCCCATGCTGTCTGCATTTATCACGAAACCTTACATTAATGTAGCTTCCTCATCCTTTTTCCTACTGAGCTGGGCCTGTCATTGAGGCATTCAGCAGGACGCATGTTTGAGAAAGGAAGAATGGTGTAATGAGTGGCTGTTTGTTTACCCACACTTTGAGAGAAACAAATAGTATTTCCAGAGAGGTACTGAGATGGAATTTTTTGATTTCTCTGCATCTTTGATGCAGTGAAGTATTTCAGTATTTCAGTGAAGTATTTCGGTGACGTGTCTGCAGGAGCAACAGCTTAATGATATTGAAATGAATATATATATATATTGGAAGATTATTCATATATATTCATATATATATTATTCATATATATTTGGAAGATTATTCATATATATATGAATATATGTGAGGAAGGAAAAAGCTTTGGTGAAGCACATTTAATCCTTAACCCCAACTCCCAATTTTAGCTAAAGATACCCCATCTAAGTTTTCTGAGAGCAGTACTGTGGGGGCAGTGACAGGAAGGAAGGAAAGTGAGGGAAAGGACTGCAGCTTATCTATATGCTAGATCCATTCTTCCAGCTGCCCTGTTTAACAGAAGCACCATCAAGGACCTGGACGAAAAGCAGAGACATTTGTGCTGCTTTCTGCTTTCTGTCTAAGTCCTTTATATTGACCCTGCTTTCAAGGGTAATTGAGTAAGGGGGGGGGGGGGTCTAGCCTAGGGTGGCCATATGTCCTCCTTTAGGAAAGATAGTCCTTCGTTTGAAGAACTGTTCTCTGTTTTGGTGATACATGTCCTCTTGGTCTTCCTTGTTCTCCTGTATGACCATGTTTCTTTTCCCTTTTTGATGATGGAGCAGTGGCCACCCTGGCCTGGCCGCTTAGTTATCTTTTATGACAGCCTCCCCAATTCTATTTTTGGAAGATTAGGTAAGTTATGGTTTACTTAAAATTGGGAAGGCCTTTCTCAAATATTTCTCAAAATACCTCTTTTTCCTCTTCCATAATTGAAGCATCTTAGTAATCCTAGGCAAGTAGGCTTATTTTAAGGTACATAGACTGTATTTGCTCTACAGAATTACTGCAGTTTGATGCCACTTCAACTACCATGGCTCCATCCTGTGGGATCCTAGAATTTGTAGTTTGGAATCCTAGGATTTGTAGTTTGAACAGGAATGTAAATTCTGTCATGTTGTTCAGGGAAGTACAATGGCATGCAACACAGTACAGATAAACAAAACCATAGTGAAGTTCTTGCTCACTCATGGGGTACTACTGAAGGAAGTGGTTGTCTGACCAGATTTGAAGGCATTCCTCTTCATGGCTGAATTATACCTTCAGCAAAGCCAATTTTTATGGAATCCTGTATATGTTTCTTTCCCACTTCTGCCCCAAGTCTATAAGAATGGTAACAACTCCATTGTAGGCCCTGCCTCCGTATATGGTTATGTGGATTGAGGTTGGAATATATAAACAATATTTGACTTCTTAGACTTTGTCCAAGCTTGGTCAGAAAAGCTGATGGATTCTATTAGGGACAAAAGCTTTTCTGTGCTATGATTATTGGATCACCTAAGGCAACCTTCAAGAGTTTTGAAAATTTTATTCCTGTGTACAGGATTTGTGAAAAAAGCAGATATGTGGATGGATAAATTAAAAGCACACTGAAAAACTGGGGTAGTATCCAATAATTTAAAAAAAATGAAAAAGCAAACATTACACAGGTCCATAGTTGTAGATTGTGATCAATGTTCCCTGTAAGCCAGTGTTTCTGCCCATTTGCTTCTGGGTTGCAGCTGGAACCTCATGTGCACAGGGCGGAGCCCCCATCCAGTGCTTCGGAAAATTAGAGGGAATGTTCTTTGTGTTGTAGCTTGTCCCCACACCTACTTGCATATCGAAATAAAAGCAGGGCTTCATATTATATTTGTTGTGTGAAGAGGAGCCACGATGACTATTCAAAATTTACTCAATTGTATAATAACAGATCATTGGTTCAAAAAACTTTTCCCTTCTGTTATTTCTATTTAACCTGATTCCCCAACAGTTGGGAGGTGAAGGAGAAGTAAAGATAGTTAAAAATAAGCAAATAAAAACAGGCTGATTCTGAAATCATATTGTGCAATTTTCTCCATAATATTGACGTTGGTATTGTATCCTTTAAAATGATGTTTAAAATATAATTTTACATAAGCTGCAGATTTCTCTCTGTTCAAAAATGTTGTTTGTGTCTTGTTTCTGGTTTTCAGATCTGTATTTTGGAGAAGCAGCAGATAATAGCATAATAATTCTTTTGAAACAATTTACATTTCTCTTTAATATTAATACCCTCATCCAATATACAACAATGAGACTTACCCCTGAGCGGAATTCAGATGTATATGAGTGAGTGAGAGAGAGAGAGAAATAACTTTTAGAGGAGACAGAAACGTGGAACACCTGCTTATAAAAAGTTGATTTAAAATGTAATCCTGCAGAAGTTTACTTAGAATATGTCCCACTAAGTTCATTTCCTCTTTGAAGCCTTTCTCAGTGCCTGACAAAGCTGGTGGCAGGGCAATAGAATATAATGGAAGTGGAGCTTTGCTGGTACACGCATGGAAATTTGCCAGTCATGGATGTTCATGGTGTCAGAGCAAGGGAGAGCAAGGGGTAAAGATAAAAACTGCAGTCAGCTCAACAATCCATACGTATAATTAATAGATCTTGTTCTCTCCCCCACCACCACCACTCCAGCAATAATTATTTCTGCAGATGCATTTGCTGCCAGTAACATTTCAGCTTGGGAGGGTTCAAATATGGGATATTTTCTGGCTTTGTTAGGACTAAGCTTTGGAATCCGAGAGCATGATCCCCTTTTGTACGCCCACTATTCCTTTTATCCTATCAGCTGCAATGGTGGAGAAAGTCACACTGATGTAAAATCTGGCCAGTATCAGGTGTTGAAAAAAAGACCTCTCCTACCAGTTTCTACCTTCAGCTAAAGCACAGTGACTAATATATAGCAGTAGAGTATGGTGGAAATGAGTAGGTGATTTTCTCTCCTATGTACGTTTTGGGGAGTTCACTCTTATGTCTAGCCCATTATGTTATGGCCTGTGTAGATGCAGCACTAGGTTTGTGAGGGAGTTGTGAGCATGCATGTAAGCCCCACCCTAAAATATCTGTACAACCTGGAATTAAGAATCCTTATAAGTGTATTAAGCTGCACATGCTTGTGAACTCTGATAAAGCAAAAGTCTTGAGTAGAGATCGACATGAACTGAACCACAAACCAGAAAAAAAGAATGAATTGGCTGGGTTTGTGGTTTGGTTCATGGTTTGGTTCAGGGATCCCGTGTTGCCAAAATAAAGCACCATACTTTTTACCCCTTGGTGCTTCGTTTTGCTTTGGCAAAATGGGATGCCTCCCCCTCCCCCTGCCCGTGTCACCTCCCTACTTGTCTTCAAGCTGCCGCCACCACTATCCTGAGAGGCAGCAGGCCTGGCTCCTTGCACAGAAGCTAGGCCTGCTGCCTGTGTGCATGCCCCGCCTGTCTTGCGGTGGCAGAGGCAGCTTCAAGAGTTGATGGGGAAGTGGGAGGGGCTTCGGACAGTTCCCCCCACCCAGCATGAACCTGAGAATCAACCGTAAACCAGTTTGTTTTTCGGGATGGTTCATGATAGTTTGTGGTTCATGGCTTGTGGGTAGCCATGAATCATGAACTATCATGGACCACTAGTTTTCTAGCTCGTGCCCATCTCTATTCTTGAGCATGGAAGCTCTGTAAGCATGTTCAGCTGAATATGCTTATGGATACTCTTCAAACCTTCTTGTTTAATTCATGAAGGTATCTAATACTGTTGGATGTGTGGGACTGTTTGGGGTAGAGATTATGCATGTGCATCCCCTGTGATGGATTCAGCACTCCACAAGTTCAGGTGAAAATCTGAATAGAGCTTTGGACAGTTGTGTGGAAAACCCTACTTGGATCTAAGAGGCTCACTGTTTAGAATGGAATTTGGAATAGAAGAGGAGAACAAAGGGTTATGATTTTAGGACTGCCTACTTGGAAAGACATAGTTTTTTGTTTGTTTCTTTGTTTTCTTTTGTTTTAATGGCCAAGACATCAACATGTCCCAATAATGCCATCTTTTGAGTGGACAGAATTGGTTGTATTAAGGCTAGATGCATCCGAACTTAATAAAATCAACATCTGTAAGAATGTGGATGCAAGGAGTGTGTGTGGGAAAGGAGAGAAGAGAGCAAGTGTGTGCTTAATTCATATGTATTTTGCTAAATGAAGAATAGTTTGCTACATTTACCATTTTTTTGCAGTAGCAGAGACAATGCCACATTGGAAGCAGGCATAATTATTATTTTTTGAATGTTAAAAAAGCAGCAACCTGATCATGACTACATAATTTAGGAAGGAAACTTTTTTGTTTGTTTTCTTTTGCAGATGTGCAGACCAGCCCTCAAAATGTCTTCTGTGTCTTCCATGTATCTCCTAAACCAGTTGTGCTAGCCTTCCAGCTAGTTGACTAATAAAATTAATAACTGTAAAAATAAAAACAAAAAACACAACAAAAAGCATTCTAGAGCCACATGCCTTATGAAGTCAATGCTGGGTATGATTTTACAAGTATGTATTTTTTTTCCCCCCAAGTGGAAATGTTAACTGGAAAACCTCTTGGCACACCATAAAGCATTGTGCAATCTGTTATTTGTCTTAGAGATAATAATTACAGAATGCCTATATACTTCCTTTGTATTCTCACTCTGTCTAACATGACTTGCGAGTAGATAGGTTCCTACATTTAGAAGTACTCCAAATGGGCTTTTATTTAGATAATGTCTTCTTGAAAAATGATATTGATAATGCACAAGTATAGAAGGAAAGCATATTTTTCTTAGGGGTACAATAAGGTAGAAACTCTCCAATGAAACTTTCTATATAGAAAAGGAATAAGGAAGACAAGAGGGAAGGAAGATGTTCCTAATGCTTCACAAAATCTTCCTGTTTTAACTTGACAGTTATTTTGTCACTAGTGTTTCTCACATCTTTGAATGCAGAGGGGGGAGTCAGAAAGATGATTGTCCTTCTCCCCTACATCAGCCTGTAATCTAACTAACTGTTGTGGACTTTGTGGGTATCTATGGATTGGGGCAATAATTGAACACTGGTGCTAGAAGAGAGAGAATATTTGAACAACAGCTCTTCTTAAGTGCCCTTCTTCCCAAATTGGGTTAGTTGATGAAGTGGTAGGAATAGCTCCACCAATCCACTGAAGGTCAGTGAGTGCCCTAACATGGGAGATATTTAGCCACTCAGTTGATAGATTATAGGGAAGAGATGCTCTGTCTACCTTAAGATCCTTTTTCTTTCTGGGACTTAATATTTCATTGTATACCTTGAGAATGCAATGAAGTCCCAGTATGAAACCCTCTGAAAAGTTGGGGAACATCACACTAGCAGAATGTGGTGGGACTTCCTTGACCCTATAAACTTTAATTTCTGAAGCCGTCAAAAACCTTCTCTAGAGGGCTTTGTACCTTTCTGAAACAGTCTGAGGGTACCTTTGGAATGTAGGCAGGAAGGAGGAGTGTCCCTCTCATGGTCGTACTGATGTAATTTGTTCTGTCAGTAGAACGTCCCCGTTGGATCCTTGTCACCAATCCTCTTTGGAATACTGCAGTAATTTGTTAACCATGAATGTTTACCGAAACCTTGCAAAACATGAAACTTTTATGTTACATGCCACTGGTTATCTTTTGAAATCCCAAATGGGAAAGAGCTCTTATTTGAACAACAGTTATCTCAAAACATCTAAGGCTAATTTTAATTGCTTGTATCGCCTGCTTAAACAAAGGTGACAAACTCTAAATTTCTTTTCACTCCTTATTTTCAAAACTAAGAGACAGTTGCTAACTTTGTCAGCTGAAAATAGAGAGCTGCTTTCAAGAAAGTAACACTAAGAAAAGGGGCCCCCAATACCCTCTACTTGTGCAAGTGGGCATGCATTGAACTCTATTCTTGTTATGCTTCTTTGCTGGATTTACAATTATTTAAATATTCAACATTATTTTAAATAATTCATTGTAAAATTATTGGAAGAGTGTAAGAATGCTGTCGTGTAATGACAGCAGCTTGTTAACTCGTACATTGAATGGAAAGAACACTAGATTTCCAGTGACATTTACACATATCTAAAGCTTTCTATAAATGATAGTGGAATTGTTTTACATTTTCTGATAAAATATTGGTTTCATTTAATTGTCCCTCTAACTTTTTACGTGGTTTGATTTTCATTATTTATTTTCATTTCTTTTGTCCAACTTTCTCCAATAGAACCACCAGAGCAGTGTTAATCAAAATAATAAAATAGCAGTGTAAAATCACTATTAATTTTGATTCAGTCACATGTGAAGGATAATGTGATCCCGTCATCCTTTACTAAGAAATAAAACACTTAATTTGACAATATATATTTCCAAGTAAAATATATTCACTGTCTTCTAAAATTCTGTCTCTGTGTGTGTGTGTGTCCGTGCGTGCGTGTGTGCATGTGTCTAGCTAGCTAGCAAAACTATATGTTTCAGTATGTCGGGAGTCAGAGGAGGATGAGCTGATTATTTTTGTTAAATAATCTTACTAATTCATTGGTATTTTCTTTGTGTGTGTGTGTGTTTGCATTTTCAGATATGGTCCGGAAAAAGAATCCCCCTCTAAGAAACATTGCTAGTGAAGGTGAAACAGAGACTCTGAAGTCGCCAGGTACTGAAAGTGACAATACTGAAAGGAAGCAGGAATTTTCTGCTGGTCAGATGCAAGAAAACGCTGAGCTGGGTGAGGCTCCGGAGCAAAATGAGAAGGAGGGGTTTTGCACGCATATCCCAGAGCCATCTCCCAGCACTAGAAAGGACTTGAAAAGCTCAGCAACGAGTGAAAAGGCTGGCTTCAATTACGAAAGCCACAATAAGGGAGGAAATGTTCCATCCTTCCCTCATGATGAGGTGACAGACAGAAATATGCTGGCCTTCTCATCTCCAGCTGTTGGGGGAATCTCGGAGTCCTTGAAGTCTCCTCTCAGATCAGATGCAGATGACACCCAAGATGTGGTCTGCACCCCATTGGGAGATCTGACGGAGAAAAGTGAAGAACATTGCACGTCGCCGAAATCTACGAATGAAGTGGCGCATGTGCAAAGCAGTCAGGCTGAAGGTCGGGGTTCAAGCCCAGCTTCGGTGGCCTCAAAAAACCCACAAGTGCCTTTGGATGGGGACTTAAGGCCAAACAAACTGAAAACAGATTCACTGGCTAATGAGAACCCAGATATGGCGCCTCTGTCTCCAGAGCTTCAGGACTTCAAATGCAACATCTGTGGCTACGGTTACTATGGAAACGACCCCACAGATCTCATCAAACACTTCCGCAAGTACCACCTCGGGCTGCACAACCGCACCAGACAGGATACTGAGCTTGACACTAAAATTTTGGCTCTCCACAACATGGTGCAATTCAGCCACTCCAAAGACTTCCAGAAGGTCAATTGTTCTGTGCTGTCAGGGGTCCTACAGGACATCAATTCCCCAAGGCCTGTCTTGCTTAATGGGACGTATGACGTACAGGTTTGTATCTTGTACTTTTGATACTTTCCTCTATTTAGCAACAACCACAACAAAAAAAAGAACATACTTTTATGTTTATATAATTAAATAAAAGTTTGTGGGCTGCCACAGTCAGAGGGTTCCGTAGAGCTGTGCCATTAGTTGGCATGCCATTTTGTCATATACTCAAAGAAAAGCCTAGGTTGAGTACAAAATGTGCATGTAACAACAGGAGCATGCCAAATGAGTAACTCCATGTCCTCTTTGTATAACCTGCCAAATCCAGTGGTTCTTGGCCAGTGGTAAACAAACATATAGCTGGGATATAGGTTTTTCATAACAATTATTATGAATTTATTTTCCCTCAATCCCCATATTGTCCTGCGAGTGTGATGTACTGTCTCTTACTAATCATACTTGCCATATATTATCCATCTGTCACCTTATGGTATGTTACCAGTAATTTGGATAAATGTTTCTTCTTGCCTATCATGGTTAATAAAGGAATCTGCCAGGGGAGTTCGCACCTGGATCCTGGAGGTCATCAACTCCTCGTTAAGAGAGGGAGTGGTCCCCACCCCGTTAAAGGAGGCAGTGATTCGCCCACTCCTAAAAAAACCTAATCTGGACCCAGGTCTAGTGATCAACTTCCGACCAGTAGTGAAATTCCCTTTTCTGGGCAAGGTGTTGGAACGTGTGGTGGCTGAGCAGCTCCAGGCTCTCCTGGATGAAACGGATTATCTAGATCCACTTCAATCGGGTTTCAGGCCGGGTTATGGGACGGAGACTGCCTTGGTCGCCCTGTTTGACGACCTTTGCCGGGAGAAAGACTGGGGAATGCATCCCTGTTGATTCTCCTGGACCTCTCAGCGGCTTTCGACACCATCGACCATGGTGTCCTTCTGGATAGATTGGCTGGGATGGGAATGGGAGGCACTGTTTTAAGATGGTTCCACTCCTACCTGGCTGATCGAGTCCAGATGATGGTGCTGGGGGACAGTAGCTCTGATCCATGGCGGTTGCGTCATGGGGTTCCTCAGGGCTCTATACTGTCCCCCATGCTATTCAATATCTACATGAAACCGCTGGGGGAGGTTGTTAGGAGGTTTGGGCTGAGGAGTCAGTAATATGCTGACGACACCCAGCTCTACCTCTCATTCTCTACCAATCCAGGTGTGGCAGTCGCCGTTCTGAACTCGTGCCTGGACTCGATAATGGACTGGATGAGGGTCAATAAACTGAGGCTTAATCCAGACAAGACGGAAGTACTGCTGGTAGGTGCTCCGCCAGATAGGTTAAAGGGCCATTTCCCTGCCTTAGATGGGGTTACACTCCTCCTAAAGGACAGGGTCCGCAGCTTGGGGGTGCTCCTTGACCCGGGTCTGACCTTGGAAGCCCAGGTGGACTCGGTGTCCAGGGGTGCCTTCTTACAGCTGCGGAGAATATATCAACTTCGCCCTTACCTGGATGAGCAGAGCCTGGCAACAGTCACACATGCAGTGGTAACAACCAGACTGGACTACTGCAATGTGCTATATGTGGGGCAGCCTTTGAAGACGGTCCGGCGACTGCAACTGGCACAGAACCGGGCTGCGTGGCTGGTAAGTGGTGCCGCCGCACGGACTCATGTACGCCGGTTCTGAAAAATTTACACTGGCTGCCGGTTGCTGCTCGGGCCCAATTCAAAGTGCTTACTTTGACATATAAAGCCCTAAATGGCTTAGGACCTGGTTACCTAAAGGACCGCCTTCTTCCATACGAGCCTGCCCGTCCTCTAAGATCAGGCCAGGAGGCCCTTCTGAAGGTGCCATCCCTGAAAGAGGTGAGGGGGATGGCATGTCGAAATAGGGCCTTCTCGGCTGTTGCCCCCCCAACTTTGGAACACCCTCCCTATAGAGATCCGCCTGGCTCCAACACTTCTGGCTTTTCGGCGCCAGGCAAAGACCTTTCTGTTTAGCCAGCATTTTAATTAAATAGTATTCTTTAGCTGGCCATATGAGCAGCAGGATTTATTAATATTAATGTTTTAATGATTGCTTTTAATATAGGATATTATTATAATATTGCTTATTTTTAATGGTTTTAATGTTTTTAAAGTTTTAATATTGTTGTACGCCGCTCAGAGACCACTGGTAATGGCGCGGCTAAAAATATTGTAAATAAATAAATAATCCCTCCTTCCCCTACTTGTCAATTTACTGTATATTACTGGTACCACGCCCCCCCCCTTTGGAATCTGATGAAAACTATGAACCCCTTTCCCATAAAAATTCACATCAATACAATGATATGAATACATTATGTGGTGGATACCACTTTGTTCACTTTGGTGGATGACTTATACTGAGAACTGGACATGGGAAGTATATCCCTGTTGGTTCTGCTAGACCACTCAGTGGCTTTTGATACAATCAACCACAATATTCTTCTGGGCGGTCTCTTTGGGATGGGACTTGGAGGCACTGTTTTATGGTGGCTCCATTCCTTCCTGGAAGGGAGAACTCAGAAGGCGGTGCTGGGGGATCCTTGCTCAAAACCCTGGCCATTAGCCTGTGATATCTCTCAAGGTTCTGCTTTGTCCTCCATGCTTTTTAACATCTGCATGAAACTGCTGGGAGAGGTCCGAAGTTTGTGGTTTCAGTGTCATCAGTATGCAGATGACACCCAACTCAGTCTTCTTCCCATCTAATTCCAAGGAAGCTATTTTAGTACTAGATCAGTGTCTAGTTTCAGTAATAGACTGGGTGAGGGCAAATAAACTAAAACTTGATCTGGACAAGATAGAGGTGCTGCTGGTGAGTTGAAAGGTCGATCAATAGAAACCCAGCCTGTACTAAATGAGGTTATACTCCCTCCAAAAACAGGTGCACAATTTAGGTGTACTCCAGGATTTGTCTCTGAGCCTAGATGCCCATATTTCGGCACTGACTAAAAGTGCCTTTGCACAGTAAAAACTAGTGTGTCAGCTGTGCCTGTTCCTGGAGAGGTTGACCTGGTCACAGCGACACACACCATAGTTGCATCCTGGCTGGATTACTGTAACACGCTGGACCCAAGGCGGCTTACATCATTAAAAACAGTATTTAAAAGCTAAAAACAGTAAGTACACAAATATTAAAAAAATAATTAAACAAGTATTATATTCATATGGTAACTAAGATCCATATTAAAACACATTTAAACAACGGCACAAAAATACATTTAAAACTCTTCTAGGACCAGCAGTCATTAAGGAAAAGTCTGCCTGAAGAGAAAGGTCTTTGCCTGCCTGCGGAAGGACAGCAAAGATGGGGCCAACCTAGCTTCTCATTGGAGGGAGTTCCTGTGGGAGGGAGTTCCAGAGTCTGGGAGCAGCAACAGAGAAGGCCCTCTCCCATGTCTCCACCAAGTGCACCTGTGAAGGTGGCGGGACAGAGAGAAAAGCCTCCCCTGATGATCTTAAAGCCTGGGCAGCTTCATAGAGGAAGATGTGGTCTTTTAGATAGCTTGGACCCAAGCCGTTTCGGGCTTTATAGATTAAAATCAGCACTTTGAATTGTGCCCGGAAACAGATCAGCAGCCAGTGGAGCTGTTGTAACAGGGGAGTTATATATTCCCTATAACCAGCCCCAGATAACAATCTGGCTATGACATTTTGAACGCTTTGGAATTTCCAAACACTTTTCAAAGGCAGCCCCACATAAAGCGCGTTACAGTAATCCAACTGAGATGTAACTAGGGCATGTATCACCGTGGCCAGATCTGACCTCTCAAGAAACGGGCACAGCTGGCACACTAGTTTTAGATGTGCAACGGCACTCCTGGCCATCACTGAAAACTGGGTATCCAGCTCAGAGATGAATCCAGGAACATTCCCAAGCTGTGTGCCTGTGTTTTCAGAGGGAATATCACCATATCCAGCACAGGTTGCAACCCTGTTCCTCAGTTTGGTTTTTGACTGACCAGGAACACCTCCGTGTTGTCTGTTTTAAGTTTCAGTTAATTCACCCTCATCCGGTCCATTACTGGCACCAGACACTGATTTAAAACCAAGACAGCTTCCTTGGATTTAGATGGAAAGGAGAGATAGAGTTGGGTGTCATCAGTGTACTAGTTACACTGAACCCCGAAACTCCAGACAACCTCTCCCAGTGGTTTCATGTAGATGCTAAATAGCATAGGGGACAAAACAGAACTCTGAAGAACACCACAGGCCAAAGGCCAGGGTGTCCCCAGCACCACCTCTGAGTTCTCCCCTCCAGGAAAGACTGGAGCCACTATAAAACAGTGCCTCCAAGCCCCATCCATAAGAGAGCCCAGAAGGATACCATGGTTGATGGTATTGAAAGCCACTGAGAGGTCCAGAAGCAGAACCAACAACGACACACTCCCCCTATCCAGTTCCCAGCGTAGGTCCACCAAGGCGTCCAAAGCATCTCTGTCCCATAACCAGGCCTGAATCCAGATTGAAATGGATCTAGATAATCTGTCTCATCGAGGAATCCCTGGAGCTGAGAAACCATAACCTGCTCCAGCACCTTGCCCAAGAATGGGAGTGGTCGGTAATTATCCAGTATTATGGGGCCCAAGGAGGGTTTTTTCAGTAATGGTCTTACTACTGCCTCCTTTTAGCAAGCAGGGATCCTACCCTGCAACAAGGAGGCATTAACTACCCCTTGGACCGATTTGACCAGGCCCTTTCTGGCAGCTTTTATAAGCCAGAACGGGCAAGTGTCTAGCAGACAAGTGGTAGCCTTCACCTCTCCAAGGATCCTGTCCACATTATCAGGCTTGAAAAACTGAAAGTTATCCACGTTATTAATTCATTTAATATTTGAATAATTCACTGTTTTAGTTTTAATATTGTGTTTTAATTATGTAAGTTGCCTTGGGTACTTTCTTAGGAGAAGGGTGGGATAAAAATATTTTAAATAAATAAATGCAATTTTTAAAGTATCAGCAGATAAAAAAAAGGGGGGAGTAATTTTTTTGCCCAGTTCACAGACCCCCTGAGGACCACATGGGGTCCAAGGACCACGAATTAAAACCCCAGATATAAATGATCAATATAATACCAAAACTTTTACATCTGTACATGTGTCCCGCTTGGAAAAATTAAACTTTTCATTGCAGTGGGACTTTGGTTCTTTGGCAGAATGATTGATAAATGTAACATATGAAAACTTGAATACTAAATCCTGATTTTATGTTAGGAAAATGACACTGCTCAAATCTTAGTCTTGAGCCTTGTGCGCAGAAACACCCTTCTTCTCAGATGCATGCCAGAGGAAATTGGAAGGATCTCCTTCCTCAGTTAAACCAACCAGTGTCAGTGATGTCAGAACTAGGAATTGGGGACAGCTATCTTTTTGATCCCACTTGCCAGAATTTGGAAACCTGGGGTAGACAACTTGTTGCCCTCCAGATGTTTTGGTTGATAGCATCCGTATTATTGGACCTTCGGCCATGCTAGGGAGCTGTAGTCCAACACTTTTTGAAGGCACTGTATTGCTCATTCTGGTTTAAATGATGGTTTCTGGAAACAAACTAGATCAGAAAAGCACCATTTAATTTTGACTTCTTTCAATAAATCCTTGTTTATCCAGAGCTTGTCCTTTCAGAATATAATGACAAATCATGTTTAGTTTATATCATTTAAACATAGTTTAAACACAGAAGTATGCTGGAGGAGGAGGGAGGCTTTTAGTCTAAATCCAGTTGTGAGTCCAACCAGAATAACACCCAAGTGGATCAATTGCTCAGCAGTAAGTCAACACTTATGTAAGTCCTGCTGATTAAGCAGGCCTACTCTGGGAGTCCTGTTTGTATTTAAGTCATAGACTTTGAAGCTTGAGCAGTTTCATTGTGGTAAAGCTGGTTTAAGTATCTGTCCAAACCTGGCCAGTATGAGAACTTGCTCCATGCTTGCTCCATTCCACCCAGAACACACCAATCCTGCCTAATTTCAGAAGCTTAGTTACTATATATTTATTTGATAGATTTCAAAACTTAAGCCTATACAAGGAAAACTTACAGGGTAGGGATAGGTTTTCACATGTGTAATTATTGCATAATTTATCATGAAGAGGGATTTATAGGGAAAAGAGAAACCACTTAATACTGGCCTGTATACTTACTTACTTGCTTACTTACTTACTTACTTATTTAATTATTTATTTAATTAATTTATTTATTTATACCCCGCCCATCTAAACCGAAGTCTGCTCTGGGCGGCTAACAATAATAGATGAAATAAAAACAATATAATAAAATAAAAACCAACAGTAGTAATATAGTTCAAGATGGGGAAAATATTCAAGTGATGACAGGAGGAAAAGCCTGCCTAAAGAGCCAGGTCTTAAGTTTGCTCTTAAAAACACCCAGCGAGGGAGCCATACAGATCTCTGGGGGCAGACTGTTCCAAAGGCGAGGGGCCACTGCCTAGAAGGCCCGGTTTCTTGTTCTTTCTCTCCGGGCCTCCCTCGGCATTAGGCCCCTCAGCCGCCCTTCCTGGCTAGAATGAGTGATTCGGGTAGATCTAGGTGGGAGGAGGCGTTCCACTAGATATCAAGGTCCTAAACTGTTTAGGGCTTTATATGTCATCATTAACACTTTGAAATCAATGCGGAAACGAACGGGCAGCCAATGCAAGGCAGCCAGAGTGGGGGAAATATGCTGATATTTTCTCACCCCAGTGAGAAGTCTCGCCACCGCATTATGCACCATTTGAAGCTTCTGCATCAATCTCAAAGGTAGCCCCACGTAGAGTGCATTACAGTAGTCTAATCTCGAGACTACAAGCGCATGGACCAGAGTGGTGAGCGCCCCATCATCAAGATAGGGACGCAGCTGGGCAATCCGCCACAGATGGAAATAGGCGGAGCGGACCACTGACGCTACCTGGGTTTCCATGGTGAGCATCGGATCCAGATGGACCCCCAAGCTGCGAACTTCACTCTTCGCGATGAGAGTCACTCCCCCAAAAGAGAGGGAGTTTCCCAAACCACCGATGGAGGGGCCACCCACCCTCAGGACCTCCATCTTGTCCAGGTTCTATTGGGTGTACTAACAAGTTGCGGCTCTCCAAAGCTCCCGTTGGAATCTTTTCTAGCATTGGTTCATGATATCCTTTTAATTAGGAATGCAAGGGATTGAACCTGGGATTGGCTGTGCAAACCTATCTTTGCACCACTGAAGTGTGATCTTCCCTTGAACCTTAAAGAGTAAGATATATCCCATTTTATTTCTGTCTGCCCTGTCTTATAGTATTGTGACCTGGCCTTAATTTGTTAGGACAAAGATGGACAACTTGTGGCCCTCCAGATGTTCTTAAAGTATAGCTCTTATCACCTGTCGCCATTTGCTAACTGATTTCCTGGTGGAAATGGTACTTCTGTGGTGTAGAATTGGACCTGGGATCTTGGATACACCCTTGTCATCTTAATAGTCGATGCTATGATACTGCCCATTTAAGGACAATGTAATCTTTCCTTGGCAGTTGATGGTAGGATAAAGGGATGTAGAAGCTAAAGGATTCAGCATGGTATAAAAATTGCTTGCCTGCACATCAATTCTGATTTCTGGTGAACCTTTCTGGGGGGTTTCTAGGTATAAAGTACTCAGAAGTAGTTTACCATTTTCGTCTTCTGGGGGCACCCTGGACAGCTTACCCATGGTTATCCAGGCTAGGTCTTACCATAAGACACACAGTGAGGACTCCAACTCCCAACCTCTGGCTGTCCTAATTATGGTGTTATCAGCAAGGGGTAGGATACACCTCTGTAACCTGTAGCATGTATCCTTCTTTGCTTTGTATGTTTCCAGATGGGGAACATTAGTAGGTCTTAACCTGTGGGAAGTAACTCTTTTAATGTAATGCAACAGAAAATCAGTATCTTAATTATGTTAAGTGAACAATATGATCTCTACTGGTTATTGGGAGCCATGACTTTTCTTATTGATTTTTTTAAGGAGCAAGGAACATTATGTCTCTGGGACAAGCAGCGTAAGTGATCTGGTGCCAGAGTTATAAGGGTACATTTCCGCACACCAGAAAGCTATATGAGCATTATGAAAGCAATATTCCATAATAAATTCTAGCACACTTCATCATCATCATCATCATAGTATACATTGAGAAACAGGTCTGCATTTTTTATTAGACACACAGAGTGTAATCTTTACAGTTTTGCTTCTGGACACAGAGCTGCAGAATACTTTGTGGAAGAGAGGTAGGGGGGTCATGATTCAGAGTTGTATACCCTCAAGCTATGTACTGATTTGCCTGAGTTCACATTCAAATTCCTCTCTTATTCCTCTCAATACTTGCTCTCTTCTTGACTCTCTGCCTGTCCTGTATGCAGATTTGCACAGCACTCACTTCGCTTCATTTTACAGTCCTGTTCTCAGTCACAGCAATGAACAGTATTATCTTCACTGTTTTATTTACATTTTGCTGTCATGGTGCATAGCTTTATTTATAGACAGTAGCCAGAATCCTAGATTCTCAGTGTGGTGTAGTGGATAGAGTGATGGACTAGGAGTCAGGAGAACATGGTTTGAATCCCCACTTGATCGTGGAAACTCACAGGAGAAGTAAAACTGGTAAAACTACTCCTTAAATATCTCACTTACCTTGAAAGTCCTATTAGAGTTGCTATGAGTTGCTTCTGACTTGATGGCACAGAACGCACACATACAGCCAGAATCCTATTGGGTATTTACATATGTACTGGTGCGAAATTGTGGTAATTCATGTCAGCAAATTGTCACTAATTAACAAGGTGCTTTCTAGATTGAACAGTAAGGAATGGGACTGGCATCTTGTAAATCAGTAGCAATTTACCACTGCAATGTATGCAGTGTTCCTTAAACATGCATAAATTGCTAATGGAATTCTGACCATAATTTTTAAGTTAGTTCCTTGTCTGAAGGTTTATATTACTTTCAGTATGTGGCATGCATTTCATGGCTCAATTATCTTTACTTGGAGATTAGCTAAAGGGCACCAGATCTGAAGTGGGACCCTATTGAGTGTTAGCCCTTTTTTTCCTACTGTGGTCCCAATCCAGATAATTCATCTCTCCCTGCATTTTTTCATATGATAAAATAAAATAAAAGTGTCAGTAATGTGGATTGGTACTGCTGGTGCCAGGAAGTGCTCCTCTGTTCCAAATAAAAGTCCTGATCCAGTTTGGATGCCACATGTATACTTCTGAGAAAGGGGGGGGGGAATACACACAAAGTCTAGCCTTCGACAGTTTTGTTTCTGGATGCAAAGCTGCAAAATGCTTAATAGAAGAAAGGTAGGTGGTTTACAATTCAGAGTTGTATACCTGGAAGCTACGTGTTAATTTGCCCGATTTCCCATCCAGATTCCAAAGTCATTAATATGTGGTTATTTGTAAATTCGAGGTTAGGAATATGAATTTACCTAACTCCAGAATGTAACTGCAATAGGTGTCTAGGACTCAACAATTTGAATGTTGTAATATTCTGATGTTTTGGTATGATCTTGGCTGATTTTGTAGTTTAGGTTATAAAATCCATGATAGTATTGATTTTTTAATATATGTATTTGTTAACTGTCTTGAGGATATTTGCCAGATGGGCTTGCATTTTTAATCAACATAAATGAAAATTTAAGGCAGCACATCTAGCATTTTGAGTCAGTTAAGCTTCAGGGTAGTGATGGAAAGTCGTAAGTATTCCATGAAGATGGTTATAATCTGTTCTTTAAAATGAATAAAGTCAAAGGAAATTTTCTACTTAACACTTTCACATCATCTAGAGGTCTAATTTTTCGATTTAATAGAGCAGCCAATGATAATCATTCTTTTAAATAAATTGTCGAGTAGTAAGGCTTTTAAAATGGGCATGACACTCATAGCTCTCAGCTTTTGATTAGAATGCAGACCTACGATGAGGTGACAGAACTCAAGTAAGTGCATACTTTCAGATTTGAAATATGGCTAAAATTTGTATGTGGCACTGGCATCTAGTTTGTGTTTTGTCTGATGCTAGGCATTTAGGAGCATTTGAGGATGTGAGCATTTGCCTTAAGACACAAGTTTTAAGTAAACTCATTTAAATGAACAGAATCTGAAAGCTATTCTGTCATGTACTCTACAAAGCTGTTTAAAAAACCAAAACCTTTCTTTATGTTGCTCTCTCTTCATCAAACAGAGACAAAAGAGGAATCATCAGTGTCTACAAAGAGAAATGCCAGTTAAGTGCAACCAGAACAAATGGAAATAATAATAAGGAAGGCAATGATTCAACAACTTTTATATTAACTTACTAAAATAATGCCAAATTATTTTTTTCCCCTGCAATGGGCTATCAAGAAATATTCTTAATTATAAATAACTAGCAGCATTGTTTTTACTTCTTGCTAGCTCCAGACTAACTGAACAACAGTGATTTTAATTTGGCTCTTTGTAGTCTCACATTCTTCCAGGAACTATATGTTTCTTTGGCAGCCAGGATACAGCTTGCTTGGCTGTATGGCATGGTGGTGTTTAATTTAAATGGAAAACCACGTCAATAGTTATTTTATATGTATCTGGATGAGATAGGAATAAATTCCTCAGACATTTTATTGGATATGTCAAAGCAAGGTAGAAGATAGGAATCTCTGCCTGTGAGGAATTTCAGTTTTATGCCATGAAGCATGTTGATTTACTCTCTTACATCTCTGTAAAATTGCAGATTGCTCATTTTCAATTCTGTTGAAAAAAGGCTGGTTCTGATTCAGTTCATCAAAATTGAAATATCACATCTAGATTTCCTGAGCACAAGATGGTGGAACATTGGTGCATTTTTACAAACTCATTCATACAAATTTGTTCCATGAAAAAGATCCAGTGGACAATACCTTATGATGCAAAAATTGCTGATGGGTTTGCAAGTTATATGGGAAGCATTTAAGAAACACAACCTTGTAGGTGATCTAATGATTTTGGTACAGTACACAGAACATGGCATGGACTTTTTCACTGCAGAGAGATTTCCTGGGAAATCTATTGTATAATATTTTCTTTTTCTTTCTACTGTCTTGCTGTAACCTCCCTCAACCTATCTCAGCAAGGGCAGTGGTAAGGGATTGTAGGAGTTTGGTCTCAAAAACAGTGAGGGTGGGGAAAACAAATGTTCTTAATCCATGGTTTAACAGATGCAGTAGCAGTTCTCACCCTGAAATGGTAGGGTGAGTTGGCCCTTGGCCCCCAAATTTCGACCCCAAATTGCTGGTATTCAGCAGTAAAAGTGGTGAGATGATGATCAAAAAGCATGTATGCGATAATATCCTGTATGCTGACTATTACATAAAAAGCCCTAAATGGTTTAGGGCCTTGATACTTGGCAGAGCGCCTTCTTCCACCTAGTTCTGCCTGCATCACCTGTTCCAGCCAGGCTGGGCGGTTGAGGGGCCTAACTCCAGGAGAGGCCCGAAGGGAAAAAACTAAAAACCGGGCCTTCTCGGCAGTGGCCCCTCGTTTCTGGAACAACTTACCATTAGAGATTCGCCTGGCCCCCTCGCTGAGGGCCTTCAAGAGCAAACTAAAGACCTGGCTCTACAGGCAGGCCTTCCCAACAGCCATCACTTAGCTTCCCCCCCTTTTTTTCCTGTCTTATTTATTTATTTATTTATTTGCCGCCCACACTACCCAAAGGTCTCTGGGCGGCTTACAACAATCTGAATTCAATAAAAAGATAAAAACAATTAAAATACAATTAAAAATACAATGTATTCCTGAAGGCTTTCATGGCCGGGCTCTGTTGGTATTTCTGCCATACATCAAAGGGGTCATGGACCGCATGGGGAAACTTTTGAAAAAACACAACCTACAAACAGTATTCAAGCCCACCACAAAAATACAATAAATGTTACGGTCAGCAAAGGACAAAAGGGACCCCCTCACCACTGCAGGAGTATACTGGATACCTTTCAGTTGTGGCCAGGTATATATTGGAACTACAAAACGCAGCATCCACACCAGAATCAAAGAACATGAGAGACACTGCAGACTAAAACAACCGAAAAAATCGGCAGTAGCTGAACATGCCCTAAAACAAGCTGGACATGAAATTCTATTTCAAAATACTGAAGTACTGGTTTAAAACTCAACAAAGCCTGGCTCCCAGCACTGAAAAATACAGCCTGCAAAAGGTCAACGAACTCTACCCAGCTACAAGGACCGGTGATCACTGCACACAAAAGACCAGCTAACGACACCCATCAATCACAGTGACAGATAATCTCTTCCTCTTATCACAACAATACACCCACAACAAAAAACACGCTGATCATCGCAATCACCCATCTCCTGAAAAGGACAAAAGCTGATCCCACAGCTATAAATACTCAACTATCCAAAGAAACTGTACCAGAGCACAGACAGAGTTCTGACTCCTGTCCTCTGAAGATGCCGGCCACAGAGACTGGCGAAACGTTAGGAAGAACAACCTTCAGAACATGGCCAAAGAGCCCGAAAAACCCACAACAACCATCAAAAACACAATGCTCTAAAAATTGCCATCAGGACCCACAGTTGATATTATTTCAATCAAAAACCTTCTGGAGCAGGAAGGTTTTGACCTGGCGCCAAAACGTCATCAACGTCGGCACCAGACGAATCTCCCTTGGGATGGCGTTTCATAGTCTGGGGGCAGCTGCCGAAAAGGCCCTTTGTCTTCAAGCCATCCCTCTTACCTCCTTGAGGGATTGCTCTTTCAGGAGGGCCCCCTTGCTAGATCTTAATTGCCGGGTAGGAATTGGGCCCCATCTTTTAATGTATTTATGTTTTCATTTATTATATATGTATTTTTGTTTTTTGTGTAAACCGCCCAGAGTAGACATGTTCTAGATGGGCGGTATATAAGTCAAGTAAGTAAGTAAGTAAATATCCAATCATGCAGAATCTAGAATTGGGAGCTGCAACAAAACAAGTTGCTCTTAGGGTTTTTTCCCCCCTGATTTTTTTCTTCAGACTTCAGGTTTGAGTTACCTAGCCTTCTTCCATCTTCTCACTTAGATTCTAGCCTGCTGGTATCTTCCTTTTTTGGTGTAAATGGTGCTGTTTGGCTATACGAGGACCAGGACAGAAGGATGTGGGCAGCTCAAAAAACAATTTGTGTAGAAAATCCAGGCTGTCAAGAGGACCCTTCTAGCTGTTAGTGGCCAATATACAAGAATTTCATTTTTAAGTGTGTTTTTTTATATCTTCCTAACAGTGATATTGTTAAGTTCTTGGTTATTTATAGGCAAGTTTATGCTTGATTAGATTGGGTTGGATACTTTTCCTAGGCGGTATGTTGTGAAAGAAACCAGATGTGCCCAGTATCTCAGATTGAATAAATAGAGCTAGAAATAAAACAGATCAATGAAGACTGTACTCGTTTAATAAGTCTTGGCAACAAGATACTACAAGGAAGACAAAAAGTAGTAGGAAACAGCACATAGACAATCTAGTTAAGATCAGTCCTTTGTTCCAACAAGAAATGTATGCTAAAACAGACCAGACACTCTTATATGAATCTAGTGATTATTTGAAAGAAGCCGTTGGCTCTGAAAGCATCTTCTCTCTCTCTCTCTCTCTCTCTCTCTCTCTCTCTCTCTCTCAATCCCTCCCCCTCTCTCGCACACACATACTCTTCAATAGCAAGTCTGGGGAAAAAACATTAAAAATTCACTCATGCTGAATGTTAGATTTCATCATTTGTGCATACACCAGATGTTGATCCTGAACATATAAGAAGATACATAACTGATTGATATTTTCATATATTGCAGTAAATACTAAACAGATTTTATAAATATGCTGGAAAAGGCAAGTTTAAATTCCCTCCAGTAACTCATATTCTTTTTTGCAATCCTCCCTCTTCAAGAAATTTTCTATTCTGCTTCACTACCCTTCACTGCTATTTTTTAAATGTATTATCTACCAATAATTCCCAGTATAGGGGAAGAAAGAACTTAAAGCTTTCAACCTTGAGTATGTTTCCAAACAATAGTTTTTAATTGCTAGTTTACTTATAGGGAAAACCCAATGTAATTTTCCATTGCTTGATCTGTTTCTATCAGCAGAACAGGAAGGAGAGCAATTCTCTCTCCTGCCTTCCCACCCCTGGCATCTCCTCAAAATATAATCTGGATTGTTGTAGGATTTGCTTCTCAGGAAATATGCTGTGAGGCTTTCATGAAATGAAATATCTTGTTTCTTAGATGCTTTATCCAGTTTATATTGAACTCAAGTTGCAACCACCCTTATGATTTTGGTGCTTGATTATTCTTTATTGAAACTTGCCTTCCAACCTTAACTGTGTACATCAGGGATGGGAATGTTGGAGAAGGGGGTTGCAAGCATGATACTGCCACCATGCTTTAGGGCCATGCTTGCCCTTCTTTACATGTTCCGTTTGTAATCCTGAAGAGGACTACACTGAAGGCTACTTGTAGGGCTTAATTCATAGTTTCCTAGTGCAGGTTTATGTGTGGAGAGAGAGTTCTATTATGGAATCATAAAGCTGTGCATTGATTCATAAAGTTATCACCCATTACTCACTCAATAATGGAGAAATATGTTATATGTGAATCATCATATTGTTTGGAGGTGAGCTGCACTAATTTGTTACGTGATGCCTGAAGAAGCCTTTTGTCTCTGCCATTCATTTTCTAGAATTAGGAAAGATGTTCTCCACACCAATTATAATTAAGCACATGTCCCTACCACTGTATATAGACATCTATTCCTACACCAAAACCCAACATTAAAGGCTTTAGAGTCTTTCTAAGACAGGCACCTGTTCAGCTTCTTGATAATTCCGTCTATCTTCTCTGGTCCCTTTTTGAACAGTACTGTATTTTAAGATGAATTGACAGGAACCGAACACTACATTCTAAATGTACACAGAACATTGTCAAGCCTTCCAGTGTAGTCCTCTTCAGATATTCAAAAAGAAAGGCTAAGTCTAAAGAGAGACCACATGTTTAGCCCCACCTCCAAATGATCCCATCCTTGAAGGAGGAGTGTCATATCTGAGCCTGGTGTTCCTGATCAGACAAGTGCTTCTCTGTGTGTTCAGAAATCCACATTCTCATTCTCTCCTAATTCTAGAAAGTGACTGGCAGTAGTTCCCTGAGAGGCAAAATAAAGTACTTCTTCAAATGATACATAATAAATTAATGGAGCTTGCTGACAAACTGTAGCAATGTTGACTAGCTTAAGTAGCCTTCAGTGGAGATGAGACATATTAACAAAGGAGGATAGATCTTCCAACTGCCAATATCCATGACAAATAAGTGTAACGTTGAGATTTAAAGGTATTATCAAATTGAGTAGGAGTTGCAGGGAGAATAACAGGGTGGGGGTTTCTTTTGTTCCTTCCTTACAGGTTTTCGCTGGCAACTGTCTGGCCACTGTGATGAATAGGATGCTTTGATATACAGATACAGTGGTGCCTCGCAAGACGAATGCCTCGCAAGACAAAAAACTCACAAGACGAAAGGGTCTTGAGAGATTTTTGGTGCCTCGCAAGACGGCCGTCTTGCGATATTTTTCGTCTTGCAAGGTGCGTTTCCCATAGGAATGCATTGAAATTTAATTAATGCGTTCCTATGGGAAAAAAAAAGTCAGAACCCCCCCAAAAAGTCAGCAAAAAGTCACTTACCAGGTAGAGTAGACTGAGTCCAGCTCCTCACAGTGCGTTTGTAGCCCCAGAACAGCCGGGAAAAGAGTGCCAAACAGCGAGCAACCAGCAGGGAGCCGGCAGCCATTTTGTGTTAGTCTCCCTCCTGGCCCCCCTCTCCCCGCCTCTCAGCTGATCGGCGCTGGGTCTGAGAGGCTTTTTCCCTGCTAGGCAAGCCTCAGGAAGCCTGTTAGACCCAGCGCCGATCAGCTGAGAGGCGGGGAGAGGGGGGGGTAGCTGATCGGCGCTGGGTCTAACAGGCTTCCTGAGGCTTGCCTAGCAGGGAAAAAGCCTCTCAGACCCAGCGCCGATCAGCTGAGAGGCGGGGAGAGGGGGGCAGGAGCAGAGACGACCACAAAATGGCTGCCGGCTCCCTGCTGGTTGCTGAATCTCCGCTGTTTGGCACTCTTTTTCCGGCTGTTCTGGGGCTACAAACGCACTGTGAGGAGCTGGACTCAGTCTACTCTACCTGGTAAGTGACTTTTTGGTGACTTTTTTTTTGGTTTCTGACTTTTTTTTTCCCCATAGGAACGCATTAATTAAATTTCAATGCATTCCTATGGGGAAACGCGCTTCGCAAGATGAAATTTTCGCTAGACGGCATTAACCGTGGAACGGATTAATTTCGTCTTGCGAGGCACCACTGTATTTGTCTGATCCAGCAGGATTCTTTCATTTTATATCTTGTTCTTTATGATATTTCCTTATTTTTATGTTCACTCACAAGACAAATTTAGACAAATGCAGCAAGGGTCATTGGAACTATCTGGGATCATCCAGTCAGAAAACCTCATTGGTCTCTGATTGCTTTGGAGACTTACAGGGACCAAAAGAAGTTGGTTTATTCAGTGTGTTTCAACTGCAGGAGTTAGGGTCTTGGTTGCAGAGCATCTGGAATGGAAAGGAACTTGCTCATTAACAAGAGGAGCTAGTGGGCCGAA
The DNA here is from genome assembly GCA_037013535.1 of Intellagama lesueurii. Lineage (NCBI taxonomy): Eukaryota > Metazoa > Chordata > Lepidosauria > Squamata > Agamidae > Intellagama > Intellagama lesueurii. The sequence continues at coordinate 18,596,743 of JBAJHW010000004.1, forward strand.
GAGTAATACTCCACTTTGTCACGACATCTCAGGAAATAAATTATACAAGAGGTTATAAGAGAATTATTTCCCCATGTCTTCACTGTGAGCATTTGAAAGGTCATCCAGATCTGCTGGAATAATTAAAACATTGCAGAGGCTGTTGTCATATTGACATATTGACTTGGATTCTAAATGGAGCAAGGGGAGATTTCAAGCTACTCTCCACTGTCTGCAGCCCTTTTCAACATAACCCACATCATCTTTAAGATCCCCCAACTCCTTAGAGCAGATTTTGAGAGACAACCTGGCATGCTCGCCATACTTTTAAAAAAAATTGTTTTAGTATTGATTTTTTTTGACCATTTTTAATATACAGCATGACCCCTGTATTTGCAGGATCAGTATCCACAGTTTTACTTATCCACAGTCTGAGAATATTAAAATAAAAAAATCCAGGGGAAAAAAATTATTTTCACGTGTATTATCAGAACTGGCCACTAGAGGGAGCCAGAGACCATGCTATGAATACTTGTTATTGAAGAACACATAGCATGGTCTCTGGGGTCTCTAGTGGCCAGTTCTGGTAATGCATGTGAAAGTTCTCCCCCCCCCCCCCTTTTACTATGCTCTCTCTCTCTCTCTCTCTCTCTCTCTCTCTCTCTCTCTCTCTCTCTCTCTCTCTCTCTCTCTCGTTTGCTTAGAACTAATCTCCAGTAGATGTTGGGGTCCTACCGTAATATTTGTTTAATTATTTTTAAATATTTGTATACTCACTGTTTTTAGCTTTTAAATATTGTCCTTTAATTGTTGTAGGCTGCCTAGGGTTATTTTAAAGAGAAAGGCAGAGTAAAAATATTTTAAATAAGCAAACAAATAAATAAGTTGCCGTTGACTTGATGGTACATAATTGTTAATTAAGGAATGTGCAGAGCAAGAGTACTGGTGAGAAGGTCTGGGTTAACAAATGTGAACTCTAGCTTTTATTCAAACAGAGAAAGTTGGGATCCAAGCTGTAACACGCAAGGATTCTATGTTATCAGCACTCAAGGTGATGCTTACAGGGTGGTGCTACAGTAATTTTCTATAAATCCTGGTATCTGTTCTGGCCTGCATAACATGAAGAACTTTTTAATTGTGGGCTAGTTAATACTTTCTAGATCCTACATTGCATAAAAAAATGGATAAACAAGAGTATGAGATAACATATTAAGGATTAGAAGATTAAAAGTAATAGGCAAATGGAAGACTTGATGACTCAGGGTATTGGTAAGAGATTTGAGCTTTTCATTTCCTGATTGAAGATTGAAAATTGTGACCCAAGTAATTGAGAGGTGTTCTGCCATCTGATTTTGCAATTTCATTGAGTTGGATTAGTTCTTAGCTGATGGAAAGAATTTTTAAAAATGGAAATCTCCATCCGTTTGCCCAACGGAGAGTGATTCATAACCTGTTTTCCTCCAGGAAGCCAGGCACTCAGTGCAGTCCTAGGAGCCACTCCAAACATTCTCTCCCTGCAGTCAGCAGATTTTGCACACCCGCGAGTGACCACTTGCCAACAGTCACATGCCTGGTAGCACTCTTACTCACAGAGAACTTCCCACCTATGAGAAGCTCAGCTTTGCTAGGAAGGACAGTCCTTATTCTTCACTCCTTGAGCTCCACCTGTCTTCCATGCATAGAGGCTGCTATCCATATAAATGAAACGGCCACTTAACTGAAATCCCTCTTCTGCTGTTCTGGTATTGCATATACCTGAAGTAGTCTTTATGAGTAGCTTTGGAGGCTGCAGCAGCATGAAACAAGTAAAAGGTGCAAAGCCTTCATGTTCCTCCATATTTCTTTCTTTTAAAATAGCTCCTTACATCTCTCCTGTTGGGAAGATGCAGAGATTTGCTCTCACAAATCTTCACTTAACAGTATTTTTCTCCAGTTTTTAAAACTGTTTTGGAGCAAAACGAAATGGATTACTTTGCAATGTTGAGACTTCTTTAAATGATTTAATGCATGCCCACATTAATGCATGCCAACTTTTTTTACACAACTAACAATCGGTCTAATGATCTTTCTCAGCCTTTGGACTGCTTCCAAAGTAGCAGCTTTTAGCTTATCAGAGTACCTGCACAGTGGATGTTGAACCTCTGGACACTCCTGAATAGGCAGGTCTGCCAGAATATATGGAAAGCCTCCCTGGTTACATATGTGCTGTTATGGAACCTCTCCCAACAACAGACCTGTGTTAAAATGCATTGGCTAGTAAGCTCTGGTGTTCTGAGTAGCTTCCATTGTGGCCGCTGTAATGGCACATGCCTTTAGAGTGAAGCATGTAGCTTTAGTGGTGGTTGTCTTTTACTCATCTGTACCTCCACTGTATTCATCATAATGAAAGGGGGGTGGGAATCAAAACTATAGCCTTAGATGTGATGATCTCTTACTGGTTAGTGATGGCTAACAGTTTTAAAGAGTGGAGCGTGGTAGATCCAAAGGATGAAAGACACTAGATTGCTCTTTAAAGTGCATGTGCAAGCTCTCTCTTAGCCTCATCTTGCCTCCAGTCATCTGCGTTGGAGAGCGGGAAAACAGCTTGACTTTCTGCTCCACTTAGGCCTATGTGCCTGCCTACTCTTGCCCTGATGGGCACAAATTCCTGCTGGCTGTGCCACTTATAAAATGTTATATCCTTTCTTTTCTGAATATCAACTCTGTTTTGTTCTTTTCTGCTTCAGAATGACTTAGCAAACCATATATTTGTCACAGTATTAACTAATGTTCTTACTATTCACTGTGTCTTCTGGTTCTCAGTCTTTTTCAGTGGAAAGGGAGGATCTGAATAAAATAAATAGATGCAATTCAGTTGGTGATCCGAGATGTAAGACAGAGGCTGAAATGGCTAGTCAACACGAAGCAGGTTCAATATTCAGATAGTAATGTAAAAGGAGAAGTAGAATTGTGTAAATTGTTGTGAGAGACGCTGGTGGGTTATATGTTGCTAGGTTTAATTAAATTATGTGCTATCAAGTTGTTTCCAACTTATGGGTGACCCTCAAATGGTTTTTTTAAAAGAACTTACGTAAAAGTGGCTTATCAGTCTCCTTTTGGTGGCTCTGAGGACTGCACAATTTGCCAAAGGCTGCACAGGTGGCAAGACAAAATAGCCTTATTTGCCACACTTGCTTTGTGTAATTTTGAATCATGTGTCTCAAGTCAGGTGCTTCAGCCAGCTGAGCTATTCCTGATTATGATCAAATTTTGTACATGTATCTTATGTTTTTGTAGGTGTTCTGAATATCAACATTCCTCAGCCTGGATGTTTGGCATTGAAACTCCCATCAGCCCTAGCTAACATGACAAATGTGTGAAATCATGGGGCTGATGTTCACAACATCTGGAGGTTACTAAGTAGAGGAAGGCTGCTTAAGATTGACATTGAGTCTTACTTCTGATATGCAACATATGGATCCACATAATTTTCCAAATGTGAACACTGAACTGCTATAGCTAGTTCAGTTTATTCTATTCATCCTATTTTTATGCTAATTCTGTTGTAGACACTAGTCTACCTTTTTTTTAACCCAGTGATCCTCTAAGTACAGTTTGTGCATAACAAGTAGCATATCCTTTTGCTACCTTTCATAAATGGATAAATTCATTTTAAATTGTCATAAAATGCTTAGAAACCAGCAATTTTAGTGTGTCACAGATTTATTCTGAAAATAATTTGATATGAATAGTAACCCTTTTCTGATTCTTTTGGCATCATTATTTTGTAGCTGTGTCACTGTGTTTTGGCAAAAAGTCCCAGTATAAATGTGTAGAAAAAGTAATTGTATCTACATAGAGCTAACAAGGAGAGGAGCTCAAACCTTCGGCTGCTTTCCCCTAAGTTTCTCACAGGAATGAAAAGAGAAAGGGAGACTTCATTGGTGCCCTCCAGATTGAGTTGTCACATACTTAGTTGTTAATCAGATAATGAAAACACTGGAATTAGGAATTTCTAAATGGGTAGCAAAATTAGCTTGTTGCAGCAAGAAATAACAAAGGTTCCCAAGCCACATTACATTTGTTATAACATGTGATTTGTGGTCTGTAATCTACTTCATCAGATATATGGTGCATTATCCACAATTTAAAGTGCATGTGGCTAGAAGTGAGATTGTAATCAATGAGATTAGTGGAAATTAAATGTAAAAAAAATTAAAGGTAGAAAATACATTTAACAATTACATTTTTAACCGTGGCTGTTCGCCAAACTGTGTATTGCTGATGAATGAACATCCTAGCACTTGCTCCATTTCCAAAGATAATTCATAGTGCTGGTTGTGACCTAGAAAGCTCTAGACAGCTTTGGTCTATTATCTGACAGACCATATCTCCCCATACAACCTTCCTGGGGTATTAAGATATTCTGGGGAGGCACACCTCTCAGTCCTGTCACCCGTACAGGTATAATTGGTAGGGACCTCAGGGAGGGCCTTCTCAGTGACAGCCCCCATGTTATGGTATATTCTTCCCTGTGAGGTTAGGCTGGCCCTCTGTCTCCTGTCTTTTCAGTGGGTAGTAAAAATCTTTCTTTTTACACAATAGGAACCCTATAGCTGCTGGGGATTGGTTCCAAGCCCCCTGTGGATACCGAAAACCATGGATAATAGTGAACACTATATATAACTGGCCACTAGAGGCCCCAGAGACCATGCTATGTATTCTTCACTTACAGTTATTTATGGCACAGCCTCTGACTCCCTCTAGTGGCTGCTTCTGGTAATACATGTGAAAATAGGTTTTTCTGGGTTTTTTTTATTTTATATATATATATATATATATATATATATATATATATATATATATATATATATATATATATATATATATATATATATATATATATATATATATATATATATATATATATATATATATATATAAATTTCAGACGGTGGATAAGTGAATCAATGGAAACTGATCCTGTGGATAAGAGGGTCCTATATCTAATGCTAACATACTTAGATGCTCTATGATTGCTGCTTTTATATTAATAATATTTATATTATTAAAATATTAAAAAGCATTAAACAATATCATATTAAAATTCATATTAAGAGCAATATTAAAAACACAGGTAAAACAGAATAAAATTACAGGTAAAAACAAAATAAAAATAAAAATAAAAGAACAAATAAAAAAGACAAAATTGTGGTGGCACTTTAAAGACTGTTATATTTTAATGTGAGCTTTCGTGGACAAGTCCACTTCCTCTTATTTCTGATGCTATTCATTGAATATTTTTTCAGACAGTGGTGGACAACATGGCCCTATATCTGTAGAGAAGTTGTGGCTCACAGTTTTGACTTATCTTCTTCATGTCACTTCTTAGAGTTATTTCCTTTGCAGAGAAATCAGATGGCTTCAAAGAACTTATAGCCTTTTTTCCGAATCTTATAAAATTTTGAAATGCAGGCCCTTTAGAATACTCCACTGTTGTTGTTTTGTAACTGTGATATCTGTTTCGCAAACTTGTCCACACCAGATAATAGCACAGCTTCTTCATACATTATAAGCCAGCCATGGGACTTTTAGACACCTCGGCTAAAATTCCTCAGCATTTTAAAGAGCTGAAGTCCATGGGATCTGGCATATTCCAGTGAGTACACATTGGCCATTTATTTTAGATGTTTTTATTAACTTCACAATGAGGGGGGAAAGTCTTAACCAGTTTATTTGAAAGCATATTTCCTTAAACAGAAAAGGCCAACATCAACTCTTTCCGTAATGCTATTTAGCAATAATTGACTTATCGCATAGTCTTATTTAGCTCTTCAGCGCAAGAAGCATAAGTGTGTCTTTGCTCCAGCTAAATGGCTGAAAGGTGTTTATATTATATGCATTTTAAAATGTCTACATTGCATGTTCTTTGTGCATCTGAGTCTTTCCGTATGGTGCAATTCTGAAATTAACAGTGGTCACATGCTTCTTTGTGGCACAGCTGCCAAGCAAAGGTGCGGGGAGAAAAAGTATAACTGTATTTATTTTCAAAATTACAAGAAAATCACCCAGGGAAGTAGTAAGTTACTTTGCAGTTGTGGGAATAAAAATATGTTCTTCCATTATGTACATTCAGAATATATGGATTTTGGTAAGGAGTAAAAACCCCAAGAGATTCAGCTGCTGAATCCCAGCCTCCTTTTTATGAGTTTACTTATTAAGGGGAAAACTGGAGAAGCCATGGGTGGATTCCAAAGTGTATTGAGTGTTTCTGAAGGATTAATTTCTGAAAAATGGATACTATGCACATTTTCACAGCCCCAGTACAAGAAATAAAGCGTGATGACATTGTAGTTGGGAAGCAGGTTTCCTCTTCTCATTTTCCATTAACACTTTCTCCCACTTCAGTTTTCAAACCAGGCTGTAATCCATTAGTGAGTGTTGTCCCATCCATGAGAATAGGATTTTCTGATTAATAGATGTTGGAGGATTATTAACCCAGATGTCCAGAAATAGAAAATATTGTTCCATTGCCACAGGACAGGTGTGGCACACTCGTGGGAAGAGTTGAAGTGTTTTCTTCAAAAGAGTAAGATTTCCATAACATAGGCTTGATGAAGTTGGACTCTCATTCATGAGATGTGTTCATCAGACTATGAGAACAGTTAAGTAATAAATTCCTGGTGATGTAATCTTCTTGGGACACACAGAGGTTCTCCATCTCTTGCTATTGTGGTTTTCCTGAATTTTGCTAAATGAAAGCTCTTCCTTGAAGGATGTCTACATTAAGAAACCTTCATGTTGGTATTACATATATTGAGGCATTTCTTAGGAACTAAAATTAATCTGAAGTTGTTGGGTTTAACTTGTAGCAGACTAGAGCTAGCTTCTGACAGAGCTTCTCTTACCAGTGATTTGCTTCAAACACCTTTTGAGTGTTATGTATTAAGGGTAAGTGTAGACTAGGTCTTAACTGAACCACCAACAAACAAAATTCACCAACCCACTGGCCAAATTGCTGGGGATAAACTTTCAGCTCTTCTTTTCTGTAAAGCAGTCTTGAGCAAAGTGTGGTTCCTAAGGATTTTTTTTTTAAACACTTGGTCCCGTCCAACTCCTCTGGCCCTGCCAACAGAATGATTTTCTCTCCAAAAGGTGAGTTGCCACTCTTTGAAGCATTCAGGAACATTGGTTCACCTTTTGTCCATGCCATGCCACCTTTTGGAATGTTTAACATGTACACATTCAAAACAAGAAATGAAATTTCTGGCTTGTATGTATGTATGTATGTATGTATGTATGTATGTATGTATGTATGTATGTATGTATGTATGTATGTATGTATTTTATTTAGCATTTTTGGAATGCTAAATAATCCACATATTCCATGTGGATACTAGTAGTAGATATTGACCTCCCCCCGAAACCTACCAGAATTCCTCACCCCTGCTGTAAAGTCATGCATGACATGAGGTTTTCACTGAGTTGACAGAATACTGACAGTACTGACCATGTTTCATAAACGACAGTAAAAGTTAACACTTAAGATATTTTTTTCAGAAATTGTTCAGAATCACTAAATCCATTTGTTTCACACTCTAAACTGACACTATTTACATCTCTGAGATGAATCCAGAAAAGGATCTTAGTGGCACCTTAAAGACTAACAGGACTCAGACTACAGACTATCATGTCTGCCCCTCTCAAAATATTTGTGCACTGTTCATAAACCATTGAAATATCTAGGTGTAGGGCTGGTAATCTGAAGGAATACTTTGCTGCCTGTTCTATTACAGCTGCTTCTGAAGCTCTTGATCATGGTGGTTTTGTTTCATGCAACTTTCCTGGCTATTTATTTTGCTATTTAGCAGTGTCTCCTTCATTTTCCAGTCCACATGCCCATGCCCTTTTTGTCTGTGTTTTTCACTAAATCTGATTGAGAAGGTCCCAGGAGCAAACATAATTCCCTTTCCTAAAGAAAATATTTCCCATGTTCCTAATAGTTCAAGCATGTGTTCTAGTCTGGCCTTTGTAAATGTGACATCTCTCCCAAAGATTGCCCAGTAAGTGGTAACGATGCGTTTTGGGGATAAGCAAACAATGTGAGTATTGTTCTCTATCACAGAGGTTTGCTATAGAGTCCGTTTCAGGTCAGGAATTCTGATGCCTGAAGAACTTTATGGAACTCTTGTGAAAAAAGCAGAAGCCTGTGTTCATCACAGCTGGCATTTATCCTATTTACAGATTAATTCCAGAATGAAACCAAACAATTATTTTCAATCATACTGGTTGAAAATTCATCTGAGTACCAAGGTATAAGCCTTTTCATTTTTGCAATTATTCCAGGCAACATCTACTTGTCTAATTTTACCAGCTTTATTTATCTACATTTCTTCTGTGTTGCATAAGCACAAAGATACTTCAAAAATTATTAAGTCAGAATGTATTGAAAACATTTTTTACAGTTATGAAGAAAAACTAGGCACAAATGCTTAAACAAAAATCCATCCTAAACACAGGAGCATAAAATCTACAATAAAAATACCAAAAAGAATGTTTTAGTTATATTCTAAAAATGTAGGAGCTTATAGCCTAAAAAGGCACAATTTAAAAAGTCAGAAAATGCCTCTCTAAAGCACATAATTTAAAAGTAAAAACCATTATAACTTTAAATGATCTTTAGCCTTTAAGCATATTAAACACACACACACACACACACACACACACACACACAAATATTCCAAGAGTTCACCAAGCTAGGCCAATCTATGGAGGAAAATCCATGTTGATTGGATTGCCAGCTTCAAGAAATGAAGCCTGCTGCTGTGCTGTTACATGCTTGTTGCTCTTTGATGTCTGGTGCCCAAAGTGTTGTGGAGTTGTGATGATGTGATGACGGGTTGAATGTGTGTATGTGTGATCTCCCTATATCTATAATTCTTTCAGATGCTTACACCTCCTTCCAGTCTCTAAATAGTCTCCTTTTTAGGGACCTGTATATCCAAGGAAAAAAATTCAATAGGAAATTCAGTTGTTCTTGCACCTACTATAACTCCAAGGTTCTGTAACTTAGAATCCGGCTGCCACTATGATGATAACGTCATTGTTTTGACTAAACTTTTGCAAAGCTTGGAAGAATAAAGGCCTGTTGTATCAGGTCCTGGAATATCAAAATATTGTTACTGTAGGCCCTGCAAATTCTACCTCCATATTTACACATTGCAACATAAATCTGTTCAGCTGTCAGAATTCTTATAGTAGTGACGTTGCTCGGCTGGAGAGCTGGTTAATTGTTTTGCAGTGACTATATTAAACTGTTGTTCAAGCCTCAAATTTAAATTAGCTTTCATTTTCAGGGCTACTTTTTCTATACCCCACCTTAATTATTTTAACACTATACATACAAAATTTCACATCTTGACATTGGCATGGGCAATTATTTGTTTGCTTTCCTACCTTCATAAGGAAATAAACATTTTTCTGTGGCTAATGTTCTCCCTTTCATCTTTTGTAGGTGACTTTAGGTGGGACCTTTATTGGCATTGGACGCAAAACTCCAGATTGCCAGGGCAACACCAAGTATTTCCGCTGCAAATTCTGCAACTTCACCTATATGGGCAATTCATCAACAGAACTGGAACAGCACTTCTTGCAGGCCCATCCCAACAAGATAAAATCCACTGTTCCTGTCTCTGAATCAAGCAAAGCCTTAGAGAGGAATTTGAGCAAGTCCAGTCCTACCGTTCGATCGTGTGAGGGTGCAGATTTGGGAAAGTGGCAGGACAAGATCACCATAAAAGCTGGAGATGATACTCCAGTTGGTTATTCAGTGCCCATCAAGCCTCTTGAATCCTCAAGACAAAACGGTACGGATGCCTCCAATTACTACTGGTGCAAATTCTGCAGCTTTAGTTGTGAATCCTCCAGCTCGCTGAAACTGTTAGAGCATTACAGCACGCACCATGGGGGGAGCCAGGCAGGGGGCCTTCACCCAGATCGGAATGACAAGCTCTCGAGGGGGTCGGTCATTAACCATAACGACTTAGCCAAAAATGCAGATGGAGAGTTAGCGACAAAGACTGAGAAGGGCTCTAGTGTGGCCAAAAAGAAAGACTTTTCCAGCTCAGGAGTGGAGGACAACGTGGTGACAAGCTACAATTGTCAGTTTTGTGATTTTAGGTACTCTAAGAGCCATGGCCCAGATATAATAGTGGTGGGGCCTCTTCTGCATCATTATCAGCAACTACACAACATTCACAAGTGTACCATTAAGCACTGTCAGTTTTGTCCCCGAGGCCTCTGTAGTCCAGAAAAGCATATTGGAGAAATTACTTATCCTTTTGCTTGCAGGAAAAGTAATTGTTCCCATTGTGCTCTCTTGCTCTTGCACTTGTCCCCTGGGATGCCAGGAGGCTCCAGAGTCAAGCACCAGTGTCACCAGTGCTCTTTCTCCACCCCTGATGTAGACATTCTCCTGCTTCACTATGAAACTACCCATGAAGCCCAGGTGTCTGAAGTCAAGCAAGAAGCAAATGCTCTGCAAGGGGGGGATGGACCGCTGACTGTCAAAGAAAGCAAAGAACACTCGTGTACCAAATGTGACTTTGTCACTCAGGTGGAAGAGGAGATTTCCAGACACTACAGGTAAACAAACTGCACAGAAACTGGCGATAAGTGTGTATATATGTGTGCTTTTTCATATTAAGCTGTTTCAGGTGTATGTGTCTGATGTGGCATGTTCAAATGCTTACTGAGTGCTTCAATCCCTTTTCTATGATAGAAGAACAAGGTATCATTCCTTTTCACAAGCACATAAGGTGGGAATGGGTTGGGTTGGGGGGACAAATGCATAATGAACTCCATGTTGGCTGAAAGATGAAGTATTACTGCTAGGAAGTCAGGGTAGAGTGAAATTGAGTGTGTTTGGACAGGGGGGAATTCTATATGCCAGACTGAGGATCAGAGCTGAACAGGTTAGGTCAACAAGCAGGGATTCCCTCCATTGACATGATATCTGATCTGCATTATGTGTTTGGGTGGGTGGATGGATAAACTTTAATATGATGTGATAGTAGTTGTTCCAAAGTGTTCGCCATTCTGTGAATAAGACACTTCTTGGCTGACATAACAGAGAAGGATATACGTATGTGTTCTTCTTTCTTCCTCTTAGATGTCTTAGCTCCGTGTTGTTTATATGTATTGAATACTTTGTATTGTAAGCATTTGAACATGTTATGTTAGACATATAAACCTGCAACTGCTTAATGATTTAAGCAGTACTGATTCGTCATAGCAAAAAACAAACAAACCAAAAGGACTTACAAGATGGTATTCAAGAGATTTACTGCCTTTTATTTAATTTTTTTAAAAAATAAATACTAGGAAGAAATCAGTTAAATGGAAGTCTAAATCCTGCTCTTGGGTGTAGAGATTCTTTTTAGATAATTGTTTAATTTGTGTTAAGCAGCAAACCTATTAAGTTTGGATTTAAAGGATGGGCTGTGAATCCAGTCTGCAGCAGCAAGTAAGCACCATATTTTATGAATTAACCACTCTTAGTGAGCACCTCAACTCTAAATCCAATAATAAAATAAATAATAAAGTAATTGTAGCTGAAATATGGAAGATACACCAGTGTAAAAAGGGGAGGGGGAAAGGTTGGCCATTATCCATGCAAGATTAAAAGGGCTGAAATCTCACTAATTTTGATGAGAGAGTTAAGTATATATCAATATATTCCAGTCTCTTCCACCAAGGTTTGTTTCCCACAATTGTCCACAGTTCTGGAGTGTGTAGTGAGCTCAAATTCCATAAGACACTGCTAAGAAAATAGCTATACAGTGATGCCTCGCAAGACGAATGCCTCGCGCAACGAAAAACTCGCAAGACGAAAGCGTTTTGTGATTTTTTTGGTGACTCGCAAGATGAATTTTTCTATGGCCGTGCTTCGCAAGACGAATTTTTTTGCATTTTTTTAAACTTAAATTTCAATGCATTCCTATGGGAATCCGCGCTTCGCAAGACAAAATTTTCGCAATATGACACGACTCGCAGAACGAATTAATTTCATCTTGCGAGGCATCACTGTACTTCCAAGAATCAGTAATGAGCTATAGATGATGGTTGCGATTGTATAGAACACATTCTGGAGAATCCTGGTATGTTGCGAAGGAACTGCATATTGGTGCATGTACACCATTTGCTCCTGCTTTGTTCCTCTGCACAAAACAAAAGCAAGCAAACAAAACAAAACAGCAAGGCGTTTAGCATGTTGTCCAAATGGGAAATTTTGACTTGTAGCTTCCAAGTAAGTTAGGATTTGTAAATCAAGAACAAACTTGATTTGCAATCCTAGCTTGTAAAAAGAGAGCATGCTAAGCAGCTTTAATAAACTTCTGAATTTGTCTAGCTGTTGCATGAGGGGCTGAGTGGGACTAAAACAGGAATAAGTGGCCTATGTGTCTCAGCATACAGCTCATTCATAGTAAGGCAAGATTCTCCAGAATCCTGTCTCATCATTCTATGTGAATGCAAATGAGTCAGATCTTTAAATCATGTGCCATCCCACCATGCACTCAAAATGCGAGTAGCATTCCAGTTTCAAAGATCTTCCCAGTCCTGAGCCTCTTTTGATTTGAGATGTTAGAGATTGAACCTGGAATGTGCAAAGCATTGGCTCTGTTACTAAGCCATCTATCCTGTTTTCTCTTTTCTATGTGTCAAAGGCTGAAATCCTGGTGGTTAGTGTTGTAAGTTGGTTTTCTTCATCAGTGGAACTTATACAGGAGGTGACTCACCCTATTGCTTCAAAATGTAAGATTGCCCACCTAGGTTATGGAAGAAGTTCAGTGGTTCCCAAACCTTGAGTTGCCAGAAGTAGTTGGGCAGTAATCTCATCATTTCAACATGTATGGACAATGACTAGTAATGATGGAAGCTGTTGTCCAGTAACAACTATAGTCTGAGTGCCCAAGACTGAGAAAGATAGACATCAACTTTGATTTCGACTTGAATCTAAAATTCAGTATCACCTGATCTTTCCAAAAAGGGAGGATAGTGCTAACCTGTTAAAATGAAGTGGGTTGCGATCAACAGAAGTGTATGCCAGTGAAAACCTTTTACTGTTCAAGTGTTACAAGACTTTTTGTTTGATTCACGTGAGTGTTGCTTTAACCTATAGAATGTTATTCCTGTTAGGTCACTCAGAGTAGCTTCAGAACCAGTCAACACATAAAATTAAATAACATATTGTCACCAGCTAACAAATATGTAAAGCAAATGTGCTAAACTTTTAACCATAGACAAACCAACCAATCCTACTCATAGTAGTTTAAAATACGAAATAAAGCAGAGACCTGGGAAAAAAATATATAAACGTTAAAATCCTGTTGAAAAAGGTAAAATTGTAACTTGCAGCGACCAACGACAAAAACAACAAAAATAGAGAGGGATTTTGGCATACTTCCTAATGGAGCATGATGCTACTGAGAAAACCCAGCACTGTTTAGTCAGTAAGGCCACATGTTTATTTAACACATAAGGAATAGGAACATACTAGTGATGGTGGGGAAATCATTATTTAGGTTGGGTGCAGAGCCTACATGTGTAGAGGAAAGTGACAATGGAGGGTGTGGGGTTAGTGTACCTTTCTTGTGTGTTAAATGAATAGATTCCCCTAATAACTGCATAGGGTTGCTGCCTCTCCTGATCATTCCCTTAATGTCTGGAGCTGATGACACAGAGTGTAGGGCCTCCAAAACTGATTCCATGTGGGAGACATGATGCTCAAAGCAATCCAGCTGCAAGAAATGAAAGAGATAACCTCTGTTTTTGCTTCTGTGAGGTCCTTGCATTTGATAAAGCAAGCCAAACAAATATCAGTTGCCTTGTGTTTTTTCCTTTAGAAGATTTTCGCTGATTTACAAATTCATCTTTAAGGTGGATGAGTTATTTTACAATGGTTTTCTTCATGTAATAAAGCAGTGTTGTCAATGGGACACCCTCCAACAGAATTGCAAGCTATTACTATGCGGTGATACTTCCTGAATATCCTTTTACACACAAAAATTAGACAATTATTAGTGAGCGTTGTTGTCACAAAATAGCAGTATATACTCGCTTGCCATGGCACGAAAAACTTAGGGAAGTTTTGTTTCTTGAATATGCATCAAAACATTGATCATCTTGAAACCACGTTGAATAAATACCAAGAAATGTCAAAGACGGGATCTCTACTATCATACCATAATTTGGTTGAGATAAAAGTGGAAAGCACCTGGACGTTGCTCAACAGTCAGCTATATTGACTACATCTGAGGAGCCCATAAAATAATGGCGCCTCTTGATCATATTTAACTAACAGTTGTGGCCCACACAGTCTACAAGCTCCAGCAAGTAATTTCCTCTCGTTTCTATACAAGTGGGCCATAGGGTGTTGTTAGAATTAATTAGTTAATTATTGTAAACAGCTTTGAAGATGAAAAGCAGTTTCTATGTCTTAGGTGGTATCATAATTTATTTTTATTAGAGCAGCTCTGGGCCATATTGGAAAACATGAATACATGGCACTTTGACCAAGCTTTAAGGGCCATTCTTAGATTCAAGATTTCTCAAGGAACTGCAAAGATTCCCCTTTAGTTGATGTTTTTATAGGTTTAAATTAAGTTCTCTCTTCCCAGGAAAAGATTATTTTTTTCCCTGAAGTGGAATTTTAGACTGTATAGTTTTTATTTAGAACTTTTGGTTATTGGCCTAGTTTTCAAAAGAACTGAGCGTCATATAGTTCCTGTTGACGTCAATGGTACATAATACTGTTGGGGGGAAAATCACACCACTTATTTAGGTGACTAAATATGCTTTTGGGAATCTAAAATTAGGCTCTTGAGCTTTAGAAAATCTTGGCTAGAATTCTATAAACCTTCTGGCACGCCAAACCAGCATTTACTGTGTGTATATATTTACATATATTTTACCCCCAAAACATACGATGAATTCTTTTTTTCACTGTTATGTTTGTCTGGGTGCTGTTCCCTCTTATTATACAGTCAACATTATTTTCCAGATAAAGCTTGTTTTTAAACTATAGGTGGAAAATTAGTGTGTTATCTTAAAATTTATTAAAGTGTTAGGGTTAGTTCAGTACATGTGTCACTGTACCTGAAGTTTTCAAACTTTGTCAAAAGGAGCCTTGTGAACATGATGAGGAACAACTTTGGTTCAGGCCTTCCTTTTTTATAAATAACCAAAGCATGGCAAAGAGATGAAAAATCATGTTTTCTATGTAATTGATATAAAAAGTTAGACAAGAAACAAACTTGATAATTCTTTCTTTAGCAAAATAGCAGTATAGTCCTGGGCCTGCCTACTCAGAAGAGAGTATCACTGAGTTCAATGGGTCTCCAGAACTTGTTGTACTACAAATCTCACTACTCCCCATGCTGGTTGAACCTGATGGGCATTGGAGTCCAAGTACACCAGCTGCTGGTGTGTAAGATGGTAAATAGGATTATGTGCCTACTTAACTGTGAGCAAACCCCATTGAATTCAGAAGGACTTATGTCTGTGAAGATATAGTTAGGATTTAGCTTTAGTTTTTGGTAAGCTGACTTTCTTCTAATACAGGAGCTTAGGTTCCTTACAACACGAGTTAAAGCAGATACAGCTAAAAAACAATTAGTTACAATATTTTGAAAAGTATGAAACAATTAAACATAACATTGTGTTAAAAACAAACACAGAATTAAAATAGTTTAAATGCATTTGAAAACACTACAGGGGAAAAAAAGGAAATGTATAATATCCACCATTAAAAGACTGCAACAGTTAGTTAGTGGCCAAGAGCCTATCTAAATAAAAAGGTCTTTTCCAGTAATGGAAAGAAAACAGGGCTAGCTTAGTTTTTCTTGGGAAGGAGGTCCACCATCTGGGAGCAACCACTGAGAGGGCCTTCTCTTATTTCCTCATCAGAAGTATCTATGAGGAGGACAGGACTAAAATAATACTTCCTCCAAAGCATAGGCAGGCGCATTTAGGGAGACACAGTCTTCTGAATGTATAAAAGTATAATTTTGCAGGTCACTTTACAGATATGCTGAAATTCCAGTTTCTCTGCCTCGTTTCTTTTCTGTGTTTGTTCTCTGAATTTTTTTTTAAATATGTGCTTCCCTTCCTCTGTCACTTTTTACTGCATTAAAAAAAAACCCTTTCCCCTGGTTTTTCTGGGCTAGAACAGACATTTCCTAGCCATAGGGACTGGTAGTAAGTTATAGCCTTGCAGTCTTCCTTCTTTGTATTACTGATCTTGTCTCCTTGGTCCTGCAGCAAATCTCTCTCTCATTCCATTGTGTGATTCAGTCATAGTGTAAGGTTCGATCCACATTACTGGTGACCACGTTTACTGCTAGCCATAACTGTGCTTGTAATCAGTGGTAAAAATATGCAACATTATTATAATGGTAGTTTTTTTTAGCATTAACTGCAATCATCACCAGTACTCAAACATAATTCCATAGAGTTAAAGCAAATTCTTTATTCATTTCATTTTACTTCAGTGCTCTGTTTCTCATTCTGAATTGATATGAGATGGCTTTGGACTCAAGGACCAGAACCTAGGAAGGCATAGGAAAGTGGTGGGAAGTTCAGAACATGAAATGTGTAAAATCTAAGTTTAAATCCTTTAGATATTTTTGTCTCTGATATTTAAACACCTTAAAACAAATAACAAACCATGACCACAAATTAAGTTCTGCTACCTCTGTGTTTGGGATTAGTTGGTTAGGTTCTTTTTTCCTCTCTATTTGGCTTTCTTTGTCTATCTACTGACATATACTGTACATGCATGCATTCATACAGATAGACAGACAGACCCGTAGGGATTTAGAGAGTAAATTCTTAGTGTGAGTATACTCTCTCTCTCTCTCTCTCTCTCTCTCCTTGTTCTCCTACCTGCCATATCTCCCTTGTACTTGATTCCATGGCCACCCAGCCAAACACATTTTTCTGCCACAAACAGATGAGCACATCACATTCCCTGCTCTCCATGTAATGTTCAGAATACCTTAGACCAGCCAAGCTGCTTTGAATCATGAGGCAGGACGTATCACAACCATTGATCTTCATCCTCGAAGTCAAACTGAAAGATTGATGAATTAAATAACAAGCAGCTTTTTTCCATTTTGTCATATCCGAAATCTGCTGCACGTCTGCCTTGTAATAGAGCTGGCTGTGATAGAATCCTTGCCCTGCTGTGGATTAAAAACTCGAAAATGATCATGTTGCTCAAGTGTCCTCTTACAGAGCTCCAAACTTGATCTCATTCTGCTTCTTCCTCTAGCACTGGAGCAGGAACAGGGAATGTGGATAAATTTAGGCCTAACTAAGCCTCAGAGCCTTCCAACTGAGGCTTCTTCTTCCAGAGAAGCCACATTTAGGTGTCAGCAAGGTGTATGTAAATCAGGTAGATCTCCCAGAGTGTGGAATGATGGAATATACAGTTTTAAGAAATCCCAAAATCCCATTGTTCCTCCTCATTCTACGAGTGAGTTTAGGAGGAGACAGTATGAACTAGCTCTGTTTGTAGGAACCTTTTTCTGTCAGGGAGCAAGTGCACAAAGCCTGCAAAGTAACAAAAGACATGTGTAATGGAACAGGGGTCCCCAACCCCCGTTCTGCAGCCTGGTGCCGGTCCATGGAGACAGATCTCCCACCCACCCCACACACACTCCCCCCCCGCACAGCCACTTCGCGCATGTGCGCACGCCCATGCTAGTGCCCCACCCCTTCGCGCATGCGCACAAGTGCCCCCGAGCGCCCCCTGTCCTTCGTGCGTGCATGCGAGTGTTAAAAAGGACCCCAACCGGTCCGCGGTGTTAAAAAGGTTGGGGACCACTATAATAGAAGAAAACACACACCCCCCCCAGTGCCTTTGTTGCCTTCCTGGCTCAAAACCATTGCCAAAAGAAATTATAGAGAATTTCTAAATAAGGCATAAAAACGGAAGCCTCTTTAGTGAAGAAAGGTGATATCCAGGGGTTTGGAGAACAGATTTTGGTGAAGAACAAAGTGGATCTCTTCCCAGATGTGGACACAGCATTGCCCCTACACATATCATATACTGCTGATCTTGTAGGAAGGGACTAGCCTCATAATTATCTGTATTGGAGATTTCAGAAGAAGGATGTTGAGATCATGGGCATTTTCCTGAGCCCTGAAAAAGGTCAACTGAAGCTGAGCCAAAAGTTATCAGAAGCCTTTTTTTCCTGAAAGAAAAAAATCAAAACATGTTCTTTCTCTTTCCTCTGGAGGGCACTTAGCGGATTTCTTTTCTTCCCAATTTTATCCATTTACTTTTGGGTGCTGACCAGCCTTTTCTTCTTGATGTTCCTTAATGCTATTAATTATGAGATTCACCAGAGATTGCAAAATGGTGCTTTTCTCACTTGAAATGGCAACAAAGGAAAAATAAACAAATAAGCTTTCCTGCAGCTACTGGTGACAGCGAGACTCACGTCCAAGAAGCTGTCAGATGGCACTTTGTATGAGACAAAATTCCTTATGCATTTTTAACCCCTTGTGCACGCTACCAGAGGCGAGGAGGAAGCGGCCTGAAGACAAGAAGGCAGAGACGCCCTCCTAGGTCCATTCCCTGAATATGAAGTGTACAATTTGTGGAAATGGGCTGCTAAGGAGTACACAAGTGAAAAAAAGATTGAGGCCTACTTGGTCTATACCAAGAGTACCTGTGAGGGCAGCAGGGCCATGTAAGGAGATATAATCCTTCAAATAGCCCGGATCAAAGTCATTTAGTGTTTTACAGGTCAAAACCTATAAAACAACTGAATTATGCCCAGAAATGGACCAGTTGCTAGTGAAGCATTGTAACAAGGAATTTCTGTTCAATCTGCAACCAAGTCTGAGTCTAGGTGCTGCGTCCTGGACCTGCTGAAGTTTCAAAATACTTTCTGAAAGCAGTTGCATGTAGAGCACATGAATGAATAGTCATTCAAACAGGATGTAACTAAGGCATGTGT
The DNA here is from genome assembly GCA_037013535.1 of Intellagama lesueurii. Taxonomy (NCBI): domain Eukaryota; kingdom Metazoa; phylum Chordata; class Lepidosauria; order Squamata; family Agamidae; genus Intellagama; species Intellagama lesueurii. The sequence continues at coordinate 18,615,729 of JBAJHW010000004.1, forward strand.
CACTGTGGACAGGTCCGACGCCTTAAGGAACAAGTGTAGCTGGCACATTTATTTTAGCAGCAAGATGAACCCCAGGCCACTGCTGAGGCCTTGATAGCCATTAACCCAGGACCATGCCGAAGCTGAGAGGCTGGTAATACATTTGAAGTCTCCCCATCCACCCTTATTTCTTTGTGCATGACTAGGGTGAAGAATTTTGAGAGGTAATTTGTATTCAACTATAGTTGTCATTATGTATTTTTAGATTTCCAGACTTGTGTGTTTTGGAAAAAGACAGGGCTCTAATTTTTTTTATTAAAAAAATCTATTTTATTACAAAGTCCTGCACACCAGGGTCCTGATCCTGACAGGGGAGTCTGTGCGCTACTGTAATGCTAATAAAACAGTATCATGTTAGCTCATAAAAAGTGTTCTGTTTCTATGGCATACACAGGAAATTGGCAACATATTGTTCCAATGTGGGAACATATGTTTTACATAGTTCAGTAATACAGTACTTTGCATGGTCTGCTTGAATGAAAATAGGCATGTGTGTTATTCCAAGGTATATGGGGCACTTAAAACGGCTGTACTGGAGACTGCATATTATGTAGTTTCTCATCTTTCTGTGTTGAAAGATCCTAGCCCCCACCTCCTTTTTTCCACATTTCACAGCACAGTGTGATACTCTAACACACAATCATGCCCCTTATTTTCTTCAAGAAAAGTATCCTTAAAACATAAGAATAGCTATAAAATAACAAATATAATTTCCTTCACTGTCTTGGAGTGAATGGTTCACTTCAGAGGACTCTCTGTACCTTGATTTTATTCTGTTTTAATTGTGTGAGTTTTTTAATGGGGGGAGGGTTGGAATAAAAGTTGCGAGCGGTGAAGATCATTTTCTTTTCTTTTCTGCAATTAAAATTGATGGTCTCTTCTCCTGACAGTAAGTATTATATAGATGTATTGAAGCTTTGCCATATCTTTGGTATGTGCTCATCACATGCAAACTCTTTAGCTATCAAATAAATCAAATCAAAGTTTTAAAAAAGTGACATATTATCGCCTTGAGTTAATTCAAAGAAAATGACACGCTTTCCAGTTTTCATGTCATACAGCTGGTTTTTACTTATGTACGTCAATGTTAATATGACTCATGAGTGTCATGTTTTTGAATAATTCCCACAATTTCTATAACAATTTGCTAAACAAATAGAACTATTCTGGATGTCAGAATATCTGGATATTTGTGTTGCTGATGTTAACACTTTTCGTGCAACTGACCTCGTAATATTTTGATGAATCTTCTTTTAAACCAACAGAAAAATCCTAATAATTATCAGGTTCTCCTCAGGTAGCTTTTCCTTGGCAATTACCAAAACAATTTTCTCCAAATGGTGTGAACTCCATAACCAAATGATGCTGTGTATATAAAACTACTTACTTTTCATTTTCTCCAACACTTATTTGGAATGACTTAGTTAAACACAATTAGGTTATAAATGATTAGCACCCATTGCAAGTTCTTATATCCATATTTCCATCTTGTTCTGTATTGTATTGAGGTTGCAGCGAAGAATTCAACATTGGCTGAGTGCAGCAGTGGCATGTAACATTCAGCTGCTCAGGAGAACAAAGTAAATTTTAAAAATTATGCAGATATTCAGTGTTTTGTGTATATGTGTGTGTGCACATGGGTGTGTGTGTTCGGGACTATAGCAGCAGTTCCCTTGGCATGCCAAACACTATGCATTAGAAGTCTTACCTGAAGCACCCATCAACTATATATTGTCTTTGTGCTAGAAAAATAGGAGATGCTCTAAAAAATATGTGGCTTGTTTCTTTGTATATGGACAGCCATGCGGTTGTGCCTTCCGGTGTATGAATTTCAGATATGTCAAGGGACTAGTGACACTTACATACTTACGCATACTCTCTGCCCGCAGAGACACACATACATAACATGTCTGAACACTCACGCAGAACTAAAATAATGTTCAATCCAACATTTACACTGAAAGGAAAAATGGCCAGTTTTCCTCAGATTATAATCTTGCACACTAGCAAGCTGGAAAGAAGCCACAGAATGCAGGGGAAATGAAGAGATGGGAACTTCAGAGGAAAAAGAAGGAAGAGTGCTCTTAGAACATTATCTCTCTTCAGTTGTTCGGTCTCATTCAGAAATATTGTTTTGACACATTTTCTTAAGAACATGAAAAAGGTCATGTCATTCAATTTTGTCATGTTAGCTTCTTCACTCCTTGATGTTATATTACACTATGTTTCTAACTCTTCCTATATGGTATATCAGGTAGTTGTGTGTGTGGCGGGGGGAGAGAGGTGAACATTCTGCTTTTTTTATTAGCAGCAATTTTAAATTAGTTTTTAAAAGATGTTGTTCAATACAATACATTATCACTATGGATAGTTATGCTTGAAAGCCTATTATTTATCTTTTGCATCTTTGTTTTTTTCCTTGCTGTTTAATCAAGAAAAACTTTGTCCATTCATTTGTGTCTAAAATAAGCTCACCAATTAGATGTATATAAGATCACAGAGAAAAGAAAGCCTGAAAACAAGAAACCAAAAATCTTAGTGAGATTATAGTCATTTTGTTCCAGTTACAGAATCTGAAGTTTCACAGTGTAAAATTTAGAAGTCTCTTCAGTGTGTTGCATGCAGTTTCTTGGAAATAAAAGCTGTGTAACAATATTTTCTCTCTAAAGCAGCCTATAACTGGTTTATTCAAGCATCATATCATTCAAGTCTATGCTATATAAAAACAATGACCCATGAAGAAAATTATTGGTTTTCCTATGTAAAATTTTACAAAATTGTTCATTAAAATGCTTCCTACATATGGATGAAAGGTGACATAAAACATCTGTTTATAACTAACAGTGCTTGGGTGTCTAGTTGCTTATTAAAAAGAATCAAAACAGGCAGAAACACTCTTTTTTTAATGTAGCAAGCAAATCAGTTAATTTATTTACCAAAAAGGAGGGGGGGGGCTCATAATTTTATTCCTATTGTTTTCTGTTAGGAAATCATGACCAAAGCTAAGTTGCTTTTTTTGTGTGTGAATTATTATAACAGTGACAACATTGCCAGCTTTGGGAAAAGGAGAGAGGGGATGAGGAAGCTTATAATGTGTAGGGAGGAAAGGAAGGAAAAGTAAAAAAGAAAGCAGGTGAAAGATAGTCTACGTTATAATTACGGTAGACAAATATGGGTTCTATAGTTGAAACTAGGATTAAAGATGGGTGCTGTTTCTGGAAGGACTGAAGCGCTCTGTAAGAAAATTTCTATGTCTTTTTGTTGTTTGGGGGAAAGCAAAATAAGTTGAAGCTGTTTAGGTGCAAATGTTGTAAGTGCTGATATTATTTCTCTTACCCTTTCTCTCTCTCTCAGGAGAGTCCACAACTGTTACAAATGCCGTCAGTGCAGTTTTACAGCTGTTGATACTCAGTCCTTACTGGAGCACTTCAACACTGCGCACTGTCAGGACATGGACACCACCACAGCCAATGGGGAAGATGGCCATGGAGTAGCTGCTGCTCTCAAAGAAGAACCTAAAATGGATCTGAAGGTCTATAGCCTGATCAATGCTGCAGACCCCAAAATGTGGGAACCTGTCTCTGACAGCATCATAAAGAGGGAAAAGCTGGATGAGAAGGAAGGATTAAAGGAGAAATGTTGGCCTGATGGGTCCAATGATGATCTTCGCAGCACACCTTGGAGAGGAGCGGACATTTTGAGGGGGAGTCCGTCCTATCCCCAAACAAGCTTGGGCCTTCTGACTACAGTGTCTGTTGGCCAAGAGCAGCCAAAGCCCTTAAGGGATAGTCCAAACGTAGAAGCTGCCCATCTTGCACGGCCAGGTTGTGGCATGCCTGTCGAGACCAAGGGTTACCTGCACGGGGTACCTCAAGGAAGCGGAGAGAAACCTGGACCACTCCCTCAGCAATATCCTGGATCTGGTGATAATAAGTCAAAAGATGAATCTCAGTCCCTCTTACGGGTAGGGAACTCTGCTTTTATTATTCTAGTGCATATTTCTGGATCATTTCTTTAAAACAGATTCTCAGAAATTCAGACTTACACTGAGATCCGCATTAAATAACAGCAGTAGTTTTCAGAGATATTTTGTATAAAGCTATACATGGTTGTTGCGGTAGTAACTGATCTTTGTTTGCCTTTGCTATTACATTTAGTTGTGTTGAGTTAATCATTCCTGCTGATTTCACAAGATGATGTTACATTTGGAAAAGAAATGCACAGAACTCCAGAAGGCTGCACATCTGTTACAGTAAAGCATCTAATCACCTCCTAAATTTTAAGGTGGTTTGACAGTATATAGTTAAGCAAGCCATCACTGGATCAGATAACGGAATATATGAAATCTGAATCAAATAATAATAAAAAGAAAGACTAAGGATTTTTGAAACTTTTTTTAAATTAAATGCAGCACTTGGCACTTGTTTAATTGTGTTGGAAAAAGAAAGAACTAAGAAGGTAAAATTGTGGTACTTTCTTTCTGCATGGTGTTTTTTGTCATATTTTCTGACAGTGGGATAGGGTGGAGAACCAAGCCATTATAGGCCTGTATAAAATATTACTGTAAAGTTGTGAACTCTCATTCATTGTATTCCTATGTGGTGAAGTACTTCTTTGCTTGAAATGTGGAAGAACTTATAAACAGCCACATACTGAGGGTTTATACTATCTGTGTAACAGCATCCTATTATATTTCTGTTTTTTCCCCCATGGTATTTTCTAACCAGGATGCTAATGGATAAATTCTCAGGCCTTCCACCCCACCCCAGCTATATAAGCAGCTATATGATCTTGAATTCATCAATAAAATTAGTTTGAAATTTCCCTGTGATGGTCACCTTAGTTGGGGGAAAAAATCTTATGGATTGAAATTTTAATTTCAGAAGGATTCAGTTGGGGATGCCAAGAACTGAATAAGTAATGTAGGAATACAGGAACCATTAGTTAAAGAAACATGGTTGGGCATTGAATAAGGAATTGCATTTGAAATTCAAAATAGTTTTAAGTTGTTCCTTTCATATCCAGCTTGTCTTAAGCATTTGTCTTAAGCATATGGATTGCCCCCATTAATAAATTAAACAATAGCGGCAATGGCAACAGCAACAATGTTCTATATCCTTCTTGGTTAGGTTTATTCTGGCAAAAACTAAGAGATAATGAAAATTTTTAGTACTACATGCTCTCTAAGATTTAGGGAAAACAGTTGATGATTATAGCTAGAGTGATCTAACCCCTCTCCCTCCCAGCTTTGAGAGGAAAATCATGAAACTGTTGTTTAGAACAAGCTTCTTTTGTGAGGAGAGAGATTTAAAATGTAGTTTCTGAGTATGCACTCTTATAGCAGTTATTTATTTATTTTTGCGTCATTCAGGGGCATCGTAAGTGTGAAATGGACATTGTACAATTCTGAATGTTTCGATATGGATTGGAGTGGTCTACTAATAAGAGGTTGACTCAGTAAAGCAAGCCACCGCCACAGCCTTGAGTTTGCAATTGCAAGGCTTTTGGCAGTAGGAGTTTTCGGAGGTCGCTATATCCTAGGGCCGTTATAACTAAGAAGCAACTCGATGACACATAGCAACAACACAAGGAAAGAGAAGGGACTGGAATAGGCATCTCTTGGGGTAGCAATGAGAAGGAAACAGAAGATATTTTAAAAAGAATCGTGTGCTTAGAGATTGGAGTGCAAAATTTGAGAACAGCATTAACGTCATATTTTGGGGGGGGAATCGGGTTTACAGCTGTTGCAAAATCTTCATCTGGCAAACATTCACCTTTTACAGCTTTTGATTTTAATAAAGGAATTATTTTGTCTCGGTACGTCAGTCTATCCATCTATCTATTATTGTTTTGGTGATGTAGTCATATATTATTTCATGGGAAAACCTCAGCCAAAGATACAGTGCTGTTGTAATACACTGTATTTTTTACATTTTGCATTCCAAAGATGGGCAAAATAGAAACACTTGGGTATTTTATCAGGTGTCATAAATGTTCCAAAGAAAGTCAAAGCCGATCAAAATCTGAATAAAATCCTTGATTTTTGTTATTTGGCAAATCCTGTTTATCTCAACTGCTCTCTTCTGGGCACTACTGTGTGATTTAAGTGCATGTCTCTGTAGGTGTGCTTGTACTAGTACATACATCTTTAAGTACAGATACACAGCTCTTCATTTGTGGGTTGCTTATGATAATTTCATAGCTGGAATTAATAATTTTTGTAAACATCAAATCCATTGTTTCCTTGAATTTGGAGAAATTTTTTAAAAGTTAATTCATGAAGTATTTCTCACCTTCTTTCCAGTCACAGGGGAGTTCTGCATTGCTTTTTATACTGCTTAGTGAATAGGAAAGGAGGGTAGTGTTACAAAATGTGTGAATCGAAGAAGTTCATTTAAGTAATATATTTTTTCCAGCCACCATCTTCTGAGGAGACCTTCACACTTAAAAATAAAATGAATCAGAGGAACTACTGTCTTTCAGAGTATAGCATTAATATTTCGGTCCTTCTCTTCTTTTAGCTTAGTTTGAATTTATCACTTACAGATTTATTGATACAGAATGAGTCTATTGATATGCAAAAATGTCCTTTTGAGTAGTTGTTGGTGGTAGTAGGGAAGCTTTGGCTACTGCCATAGAAGCTAAAGAAAGCCACATTCTTTCCTGCTTTGATAAGATATAATTTTTTTGGTAAAGTTTTATTTCAAATGAACTAAATTGTCAGGTAAAAATATATGTAGTATTTCTAATATAATACTTCTCTGATGTTTTTCAGAACATTTAAACATATAGCTGTAAGGCGGGCAGGCTTTATTATGACTCCTGTATGGCAGATGAGAGAGGAACAGCCTAGGCTGATAGATTGTAACTTTACTAAGGTTATCATGTGGGTAAAAATGCAATCAGGGAACTCCCCAGTTCATTATACAAACTCTTTTCCATGTATAATCTTTGTTACCATTTGGCTGCTGGGGTTCCACCCTTTTTCTTCATGCAGGCACTGAAGAAATGCTGTGGAGGTTTGGGAATGTCCTACTTGGCAGGATGAATGATGAGAGAGGAGCTCTTCGAAAAGGAGTAGCCATCTACGTTTTGGGGTGGAGGTTGTGAATTAACTCTTCCAATGTCGTTTTGAAAGTGTCCGGAACTAATAGTGTCAGTTACAGTTGAAAATAAGAAGCAAAATATAAGTTGGACTGAAGTTGCACAAAGGAAACTTGTGCACCCCGCCTTTAAAGGCGTTAATGTTTGGTTTAGTCTTTTTGCGGAAAATTGGAGATGTGCTGGACTGCCGTTTCTGAACCGACAGTGGATATAATAGTAAATGTGACCTGCTTGAAGGACATTAGAAGTGTGAGACTGGTGGTAGATTAGAAGTAGAAGACGAGTTCACTCTTGACCTTCCACAGCATCACTAACCAGACTGAAATCTTATAAACAGGGTATATTGTGGGCAAACTGTCTTCCTTTTTTAATGATCCAGCACTCTTCACACTTCTTTGACTGGGTCACATTTACCACTATGTATGCTGTCAGTTCAGCACATCAAAGCATCCCAGATACACGTCCCCTTAGAGGTGAAGAATGTAACAGTGGCAATAGGCGTGTAAGAGAACACAAAGCTGCCATTGCAGATGATAATTTTGGATTAATTTTTTTCTCCCCCTTTGTGATAACAGCTAGTACAGCTTACTAAATAATATTTTTTTGTTTCAACAAGTGAAACTTTCAAAAAGAAATAGGGTGGAAGAGAGAAATCCATAATGTATTGTTAGTGTTGTGTTCACACAGTGCCTGACGTCAGGTTCTAAGCAATGTTTCCCCTAAGCTACGTCAGCGGGCAGGGCTTCATTGAGTGCACACAGCCGACCCAGTGTTTCTGCCCATTTGCTTCTGATTGTAACCAAAATCCTGTGCACAGGGGGCAGAGCTGCTGCGCAGCGCTCTGGAAAATTAGAGGGAACATTGCTTCTAAGGAAGTTCTGTTTGTGAACCTATTCTGTTTGTGTGCGTGTGTGAGCGAGAAAGAGAATGTGAGATAGTTGTAAGTTGTAAGTAATTATTTACAAATAACCTGTTGTTAGTAATTCCTGATTGTATTGACACAGACATGAATTAAACATTAGTATCAATTTAATTTATATTAATTAATATAAATTTAACCATATTAAATTAATATAATTAAATTAATATAATTAAATTAATTTAAACTAATTTTATGCTTGGGTGTTTGTGAGCTTACTTCATAGGGGTATTATGTATCATGAGCCAATTATCTCTCATTCTTTTTAAAGAGAGGCAGCCGAAAAAAGTATTCTAGTTATTTTTGAACAGTGAAGAAGTAAGGCATTGTTACGTCTAAAATTGTAACTGTAGAATTGTAACTATAATGGCATTGCTAGAATGGTCTTAAAAGTTATTGAGAAAAATCATATTGGTGCAGTTATGCCAGCAAAAACTGGATCTGAGTTCTGGAAATAATTACTTTAAACGAACTGTTACTTAAATTAATTATTTCTGGTGCCCATATCTAGTTTACACCAGTGGGACTATGACAACAGGATTGTGCTCACTATGTACTGTGTAATGATTTTAAGTAACTACTTTTGGATGTCTCAAAAGTATAATTATAATTCTTTCACAAAGTGTGTGCATATCTATTTCTGTGTTTGTATATATGTTTGTGTGCATGGGAGACAGACAGAGAGAAGGAGTGCACATACTTAGTGTGTGTGTGTGTGTGTGTACACTCTCTCACACAACTAAAATCAATAGCTATAACACCATATCTATCTATCTATCTATCTATCTATCTATCTATCTATCTATCTATCTATCTATCTATCTATCTATGAGATCCAGAGTAATATGGTGGACAGTGTGTAGGGAGATCTGGGTCCATGGAAAATCACTGCAGTGGGGCAATGGTAAACATATCACATATATTGAAAACCCTTGTTAGGACCACTGTAAGTCAGAAGCAACCTGAGGACACATAGTATATACGCATGTGCGCGCACACACACATTTTCAAGTGTCATTAATTTGGTAGGGAAAGTTAAGGATAAGATAAAAATCTTGGTTGAAATTAATAGAACTTACGTTGCTATTCTGTACACATTCTAGAAGTGTCACAAATTTTCCCAGATTGTAGCTATTACTGATAATATTCGGTGACACTCTTTAGCAGTTTAGTAATTTATATGCTGCCATACAGATTTATTATTCCAAGTAAATCGAGTGTGAGTATATATCCACACACATCGAGACACACAACATACTTTTAAAATATTTATTAAATTCTTGTTTACTAATGTGTATGTATGTAGATGTGTTTATCAAGGATGAGTCCATTAAATTGTATCACTTTTAAGTCTCTTTGATTTCAAAGGGGAAATTTAAGACCTAATTTTCCCTTTGAAACCAAGAGAATTGTGGATTATTTTACTGACTGGAACAGACACTAATTTTCTCCATGTTGTTTATATATTAGTCTTTAGTTTTCCAGAAAGATGTTGCAGAATGCATCCCAGGCCTTGATATAGCCATCAAAAGAAATAACATCTGAAATAGTTTCTCTTTAGCTGCATTTCATTTTTCCCTCATTTCCTTTTTCTCTGTTAGGGATCTTTCAGGAAGTATTTATAGTCAAGGCTATTCCTTGCTATACAGGTTCTCTAATTAACTGAGGGAAACTCAGCGGGTGCTGTGCCTTACTAATGCACATAGCTATGTTGGGTCAAAGCACTGCCGAACTCCTTCAGCTTTGTTAGCAGCACCTGTTTCTACAATTCAGTGTTTGGGGATGTGGGAAGGTTAATTTCTAAGTATAAACTACATCCTGGAAAAACCTAAAATAATCATTGAACAAGGAAAGTGTTAAAGAAATTGATTGGAAACATGCGCTGTCAAGCTGTTGATGTTGCTGGATTTAAGAATAAAAGGGGATAATGTTGCCATTGAACCACAGAGGCTTACATTTTAGAGTAATGTATGTAGTATTTAGTAACCTATGAAAGAACTGTACAGAGAATTTAATTACATTTTAACGTTGTCTAGAAAGAAATATTTTCTTAACTGTGTTTACCAGCTGCTGGAATGAATTTGCGTGCAGGGAGGCATTTTACATCATTCCTTGTGTGTAAGTAATCAAGGACAGGCATAAAGTTAACACTTAAAATTTTAAATCTGCCCAATTAAGCGGATATCTTTGGATTGTGTGGATTGAGTTTAAATATTATTGGATAAGGAGAGGCTATCAGTAAATGGCCTAACCCTGTGGGTATTTACTGAACCATAGCAAAGAATGTTTTGGAAAGAAATCTGCAGAAGTATATTAGGGAATAAAATCATTATTTTAGGTGTGGATATAATAATGTTGTCTGTGAATATTACATAAAAACCTGAGGAAAAGGTGAATTCATTTGCAGAACATAGAGATTTGAACAGGCCTAGGTTTTCTCTTTTTTCTTTCCTTTCCTTTCCCTCTCTTTTCTTCTTTTTTATTTTCTTTCTTTTTTCTTATTATTTTTCTGTCTTTTCTTTGTTGTAGTTGCTAGTATAGGGAAAATCAGTTCAGGCTTAAGTACATGTTCAGAAAGATCTGTATTATCTGTGTTGTTTTAGAGTTCATCAGAAGGTGCTTAAAACATCTCTGACACCTTGAAAAAAATTCACATGCACATGCGTGCATGCACACACACAACTGTATTTGTTGCAGCAAAAACAACAGTCTTGTGGCAGCTCAGAGGCTAAAAAGTTTTATTTGGCCCAACCTTTTGTTGACCACACCCCATTTAATCAGGAGCATCTGAGGAAGTGGGTTGCAATCCACAAACGCTTGTGTGAAATAGAACTTGTTAAATCTTTTAAGTTGTGACAAGAATCTTTGTTACCAATGACTGAAGAATATCTGTCATATTTATACTTGTGTTAATTTCCATCTGCTGTGTAAATAACTTATTTATTTATTTATTTATTAGATTTCTATCCCGCCCATCTAGACCAAAGATCTACTCTGGGCGGATTAACTTTCCTTAATCTCACCCAAGTCAATAGAGGAAAGCAACAGCAGGTTTTCTTATCAAGTTATTATAACTGCAGAGTAGGAAGGAAACAGATTTCTGACATATCTGTCCTACATGGGGAAACCATACCATTTCTACAGGCACCAGGATGCGTATAGGACTGACCAGAGGCCTAAGGTAGATATTATTTACTATGAGTGGAAGGCACACTTATTATAAGTTCACATTTCATGAGTGGAAGAGCATATGGTCGTATGTAAGGTAGTGTCTGTTCTTCTTTAGAATCTTTTCCTTCTTCATGGTCTCTGTGGACTCACAAGAGTTTTCCTGCATCTGCATGGCATGTTCCAGAACCTTCCTAGTTTATCCTGTTTCTTCCCCATCCTCTCTTTATGTCAGCTGCAAAAAATTACGATCACATTCTGCCATTTTTTAAGATTGTGAAACGAATTGTTAGAACCTTCTTCTAATTTGCTTGTGTGCTCTTTAGAAGAACAGCAGTCAACAGAAAGAAGCCTTTGCTGTTTATCTGCCATCAAGTCATTTCTGACTTATGGTAACCTTATAAATTAGTGACGTGTCAAAATTACTCCCACTAACAGCCTTGCTCAGATTTTGCAGACTCAAGGCCGTGACTCATTTTACTGAATCAATCCATCTGATTATTTGATCTTTTCCTCCTTCCTTCAGTATTCCCCAACATTGTTGCCTTTTCCAATGGCTCTTCCCATGTTGTGCCCAGCTTCTCTTAACACTCTGTTTTGAATGAAATATTTTTTCTTGTTAACTTTCTTCCCTGTCCAGAACAGGTTGTGATTTAATCATGTTTTTTCCAGTGGTCAGTGCTGGTTGGATGTTATAGAATTTTTAGTCCAACCAATCTGGAGGACACAAGCTCAGTGACGGCTGATATATACCATGCTCTTTAATCACATTGTGCATCTTTAGCATTTGCTGTGCTAAAATAGCTTTCACTACAGTATGTTTGCTTGTCTAGGATCTGACGTGCTTTCTGTTGAGAGAGAATATTGGACATTTTCAATTGCTTCATTATGGGCAGAACTGTGTAAACTTAGTGGGAGCAGATTTTTGATGAATGCATTGTTTTGGGGCCCTAACATTTTGGATTAGAAAATGCCATTTAAGAAAAAAAAAAAGGAACTGTCATATGTTCAGAATAGGAAGTTTGGTTACTTTAAACGTATTTTAGTTAGGTGATGTTCAAATCACTGTTGTGTTCCTGCAAATAGTTCTGATCACAGCTGTTTGGTTAAAAAAAGAAAAAGAGGAAAAATTGGCCATGACTCATCTGTGCTATATTTGCAAGGAGTGAGGAAATTAAAACTCAGCTCACAGATAGACAGACAGACACATAAATAAAAATGTAGAAAAAAATAAGCTGTGTACACTTTCTATGTGTATTTGAATTTTCAGCTGCCACGTGAGACTAAAGTAACTTACCAGTGTGGCATCTGTTGCCCCCCACCCCCATTTTAAATTCCTGTGAGGAAATTTCATCTGGCATAGTGAATTCTGGTTCATAAAAAGCTAGTCTTTAGAAGCTGGACACTTAGTTGTTGTTCTTGTTTTTTCCCAAGTAATCATGTCTTTATTTAGTCAAATGATTGCTGGAATTTTTGAAGCAATTGTAACTCTTTATGTTGTCATGACTCTTTGAGCTTGATCTGGAATTATAGCAAATCACATGCAACCCTCTTCAGACTTAATAATAATAATAATAACAACAACAGCAAAAAGAACTTGCAGCTTGGGCACTTCAATGCTATCACTCTTCTTGTCTGTACATGACTAAAAGGCTTTGAGGCAGATAGTACAAAGAGGGTGGGTGGTGGAAACCACTGAAATCAAAGACAGGCTTGATATACAACTATTACAGCCTGTATAAGACGTTTGAAGAATAATATGACTAAATATTTATGGGTTCTTCTTCTTCTGATGCATTTGAGCCGCTGCCTTTCATGTTTGTGGTAGTGTAAGGTTCTTGAAATGCAGCTAGGAGGAAAGGAAGAAGGAGAAAGTTACCTTTGCTAATATGATTTTTGTGTGTTATTGCCGTAATTACCAAAACCCAGCAGGAACATGTCCTAGTATAATACATAAATTTTACAGATTTTCATTTAGAAAGCTGCCTTCTACCAAATCAGTCTATTGGTTCATCAAGCTCAGTGTTCTGCACTTAATAATAGTAGTGGTGGTGGTAGTGGTAATAGTAGTAATAATGTGTCTCAAATGGATGCCAACATGTTTTCTGGGTATAAATTACAGAATGGTTTTCCATTTCCTCCTTCTACCTTCTCTCTAGGGCCATGCAGGCTCTACCGGGGGGGGGGGGGGGGGACAAAACACAACTCCATCAGCTATACATGCCCTGGATGATCTCAGCTGGCTCCTCTCCCAAAACATACAATAGAGATTCACACTCCCCGTCCCTGGCATTCCAGTGCACTGAACTGATCTAATCAGTACAGCCAACAGGGTGCTTAACTTTCATATTTTAACTGGTAGTTGAAAAGGAGGAGAGGCATCTCTGCCCCCCCACCTGTATGTGTTTCTCTGTGTACTGTATGTGTTTTAAATTACTGCAGTCCAATTGTATCTATGTTTGGCAAGCCCTCTTTTGGGAATTTAGATGGGTATACATGAGGGATACTTTATCCTACTAATAAATGTTCAATGTATGTTACACTGATGGATACCCTGCCTAAGAACACTTATTGAGTGCTCTGGCTGACAGTTGACTTGAAGCCATATCCCACCAGTTCAAGTTTGCCATTGAGCAGGCTGACAGGGAGTGATATCCCATATGTACTCAGTATGATAAGTCAGAATTGCTGAGGAGTGCAGTGTTTCTGTAATGAGTACTGCACGATTGCCTGTTACCTGATTGGTTCCCATTTGTTACACCACAAATGGAAGAAAAGCATTGCCATGGCAAAAATATGTAGGCTCAAATCCAGTAATAAGTTGCAAGTAGAATAGGTCCATTGAATCAATGGAAATTATGGAGAAGCTGACTCACCATATCATCACTGATTCAGTGTACCTACTCTAGTGCAGTTTACTACTGGATTTTAACTGTAGTGTTAAATGTAGACCTCAACTCCCTGCTTGTCTGTCCTGTATCAAGCCAAAGTATGAAGTCTGGGTGTAAAATTAGCTGATGGATCTAAGTTTGTTGGAAGAGTGGCAAGCAGAGATCAGGTTTGGAAGTAACATTAGGGTTTAAACGTAATCTGTCATTCTAGCTAGAGTTGATTCACTGGACCAGTCAATCAGTGTGAATTGAAATTTATGTAAATGCATAAGTGAAAGTGTGAATCCACATTTAAATAAAACCCCATTGATTTAAATTGGATTACCAGTTGGATTCAGGCCTAAATTTTTGTTCTCCAGAAGGCTTCTGGTTTAGCCATTCCTGCCTGTAGGGAGAGGCATGATGAAGTGTTGGGGCAGTACATTTTCTTGTTGTTGATGAACTTGAAGAGAGAATATGGCAGCAGTGGGTCCAGTAGTGTGAAATGCCGAAGTAGATGCTGAGTAGAAGTGTGCAGACTTCTGTTATTGGACTGCAACTTTCAGAATTCTGCCTGGAGAATTCTTGGAGACTTCTGGGAATTGCAGTGCAATTCTAGGAGGTGTTGTCTAAGTAACTCTGGGAGTTGCAGTGCAAAAGCATGAATCTGCATAACTCTAGTGAGGCAAGCTGAGCCACAGTTAACTGACTGATTTTACTGCTCATTTTTTTTATCTGTTGTGTTTCAAATTTTAACTACCAGAATGTGGTATATTTCAGTGTTGTATTTTTGTTTTTTAATTTTGTGTTGTAAACCATTCCATTGTGTATGTGTTTCTGGATGTGTCTGTGTTTACACTGGAGTGTATTATTTAACAGAAGAACTCTAGTGGACTCAGCTAAAATATAGAGATTTAACCCACCTTAATCCTTTGAATTCAATTGCACTAAGTAGACCAAAACTAAGAATTTCAACTTCACAAGGATGTAGAGCTTCAAACGTCTTTCACATGACTCATTGTCCCTCCTCACACATTTTGTAAACTACTTTTGCTTACGAACCAAATATACTAAACAAAACAAAAACTATGGGCTATACATCAGGAGCTTAATGCAGATGTTGAATACAGTATTTGAGGTTGCTGGTTCTTATAAGGAACTTGGCACTAGCCTTGTAGACCTTGTGTGCATTGGGTTGTTTGTCATGAATTTCATACTACTGTGTTCATTAGTTTCAAAGAACCAAAATGGAAAAGCCGCTATTCTTAATTAAAATACCACCTTTTTTTTCATCCAGCACTGATCAGTGATGTTAGTTAAATGTTTTATAGACTTGATGGTAATAATTTTAAAAGCAAAAGAGTATGTTCCAAGCCTACCAATTTTTCCATAATGGAAAATTACATTAGGCTTTTCAGAAGTTTTAAATCTGTGATGATTTTCTTTTGAAATCCTTTGATGCCCTGGAGGACTATTCACGTCATCGTCCCTTAATCAATTTGGCCTGTCTTAAATGATGATGGGTCGGGGGTTTCTAAAACTGATGTGTATAGTAGCTTTCAAAGTGTGCATGTTAATCGTTGTGAGGGCAGAAGATAGACTGGGAAACACAACAGTTGCTTTGTTACTTTTATTTTATTTTAAATAAACGATCCTAGTTCTCACCCTACTGTTAAGTAGATTGAGTAGCTGATTCAGGCTGCTGGTACCGAAGGACAACAGTGGCAGGTTTCCAACCATTCTTCTTGAGCCCCGTTAGGAGACAGAGTTTTGTGTGCCACGTGATCTATTTTACACCTTTAGTATCTGTTGCCATCAACAGTGGAGTACAGTGTTCAATAGTCAACATTTAGGTGCCAATTTCCAGCAAGTAATCTGGGAAGTTGTATTAGCTTCAGGTTCCAGGGTCTTCAAGGACAGCTGCAAATAGAGCCAGTTACAGTACTGTGTCGTGACATAGGTTGTCAATATATGTTTGTTTGTTTAAAATATTTTAACTTGCCTTTCTCCTTAAAAAGGACCCAAGGTGGCTTACATGATTAAAGACAGTACAGTATGTAAAGCTCATTATATAAGTAAGTATACAAATATAAAGAGGGTCAAAGAAATACCACAGTAAAATGGTAAACAAAAGCAATACCAAAATACTGTACAGTATGCTAATTTAGTCATGGAAGTAAACAGGATTTTGATAATAGAAGCCAGACTACCTCTGACTAGATAAGGATGTAGATGGTAGGGTGTCAGATCAGGAATAATTTTAAAGAGCTGTAGGAAACATTCAGAAGCCTGTGTTCGTTACAGATGACGTTTATCCCAAATAGGGTTAATTCCAGAATGAAATCAGACAACCATTTCCAATCATATCAACATTCATTTGGATATCAAAGTACAAGTCTTTTCATTGTTGCAATGATTCCAGGCAACATCAGTTTGTCTAATTCTGCAAAATTAATGTATCTACATTGCTTCTGTGTTCCATATACACAAAAATACTTCAAAGTCGTTGAAATACTGAGAGTTTTAAAGCTATGGAAAAACTGTAGACACAAATGGTTAAAGTGATGACTAAACTTAAGTTGCAGGCAAATGCTTAAGTCAGAATTCAGTTCAAAATACAGGAGCATAAACAATGCAATAAAAATATCAAAAAATAATGTTTTAATTACATTCTAAAAATGCAGGAGTTTATAGCCTAAAAAGCATAGTGAAAAGGAGAAATTACATTATAACTCTGAGAAATCTTTAGCCTTTAAGTGTATTGCTGAACACACATTAAAAATATTCTGAGTGCTCACCCATCCAAGGTAGTTTAAATCTATGGGAAAAAATCCATGTTATCTTTGTCTGCTGCTATATGGTACCTGATGTTCTGTGGTATTAGTATTGTTGGTATCTGGTGTGTGTGGACTTGTGTGATGTGGTGCATTGTGTTGCATGTATGTGTCTATATTTATATTTCTCTAAGATGTTTCAGTTTTCCTTCAGCTGTAAACAATCGATTTTTGCAGAGCTGTTAAGTTACAGGGGCTTGATACATAGTCAAAAATGGTAATGGAAATTCTTATTGCTTTTACTGGGATGTAAGAATACAACTTCTGTAAATCAAAATATGGCACGCTACCACCATGATGATAAGCATAATAATTTTGACTAACAGGATGTTCATATTTGCTAGGTCAGCAAGTTGCTCTGTGACTAAATCATTGAAGGAGTAAAATAGAGGTACAGCAAGTTACTGGATCAGCAAACACCACCTGCTAATCATGTTAACTCATTGCAATGTTTTGTGTAATACAAACCAGTTATTTCAATACCTTTTCAGTCCTCTCCTTTGTTTACTTCTATGCTGGATTATCAGTCATGAAAAACTATCAGTTATTGTACAAGTGACCTCGCTTCGAGATCTGGCTGGAGATTGTTTTGCAGTGACTTTTAGGATTGAGCTGTTCGTACTTCATTTTTGAAACAGAATGTACATTTTCAGGATTTACACCTCTTAATTATTTTCATGCTTGATACATTCAAAATTTCACATCTTGACATTCCCTCCACCCAACAATTAAGTGTGGGGATGTCATGCTTGCTAATCTTCTAGGTTAGATCACAGGTAACAATATTAAAACATGAGCCACGCAAGTCTACCTGTTATTTCCCCCCCCCCCCTTCTTTCACTTTGGTGAGAGGATTTAGAGCACATAGATATGGAGTATGTGGCTTTCCATAAGCAGCTGGACTCAACCATCATGATTTCTCACCCTAGGCTATGTTGGCTAAGGCTGATGGTTACTGAACAACTTATAGAGAATTACTCATTCTCCTGTGCTGGTCTAGAACATCGTTAAGACCTTCAGTAGAATAAAAGGTGCTTCAAGATGCTTAATTCTTGATTGTTTCCATAATATGTGAACAATAGTGAGAAGCAAAGACCTACTCAGAACTTTGAATCCTGACCCATGATCACTGGAAAGTATATTTTTCAGTCCCCTGGCTTCTAAGGTTTCATCATAGATTACCTACATCATCTTCTCACCCATGTGGACCCCTGTCCTCTTCCCCCTAACCCTTGATGAAGGTGTTTTTTCTTTTTATTTAATTGGAAAACCACCCACCCAATGTACATCTTTTATACTATTACAGATTCTAAAAGTCAACAAAATGATATTCAGAGGAACTTGGTTATCATTCTGTATCTTAATGGAAGTCTGTGAAATTTATCCTTACCTACCAAACTGTTGTTGCTCAATGAAATAAAATTTGTACTTGCTTTGCTGCTCTGTTGTTTTGACAGGTTTTTAATGATTTTTCTTCCCTGAAACACTGTTAAGCAAAGATTAGAATGAATCTTTCTAGTTTTTCTCAGCAGACAAACTACTCTAGACTTGTACATTTTATAAAGAGTGTGGCATGTTCCGTTTCTGGTAATGTTGTTCTCAAACAGCAATGTGTGATTTTGCACCCTGGCAGTCCACAGTTATTCGATTGAAACCAAACTGGGATCAATACAGTATTTAATGCAGTCAGGAACATGAACTGCCAAAAGGCATTTTACCGTATCTCAGATTGGTGGGTGGGGAGTGTTTTCTGCCTTTTTCCTTTTTAAAAAAATCATCATTGCACTTTCAGTTTATCAGCAGATGGCAAGAAGAGTTTCAACGGAGCCCATCTGCCTATCCGTTTGTGATAGCGTACAAACTGAAAATTAGCTTTGTTGGCGAGCTTGTGAGGGGAAATAAGGATAGACTCCAAGTTCATCTGTACTAGATCATGCAATAATGTCCATTCAGAATTTTTCAAAGCAACAGGCCTGTTTTGTTGGCTCTTGTATAGCTGCATTACTCAAAAGCTTCTTCTGAGGTACGTGTTTGCCTTTCACACAAGCCTGTGTGTTGTCAGCTGTTTCATATGCTGGATTTATCATTGTGTTTGTGTTTAGAGCAAGAAGCTGACACAAAACAATAGGCAGTCACCTAGAAAATCAAAGGTCCCTGCTTGTTCCTGTTCATTGCCTATAGTTATTTTCCTCCTAGGGAGATTCTGCTTTTATGCAAGAACAGGCACGTCAGTGTGTGTGTTTGTTTATGTATGCATCTTCTAAAGATGTTAACAACTATTTGCAAATTGTCTTGTCCTTGACAAGCAAGGAGTTCATTATGATCGTGGTTGGAAACTAATTGTCCCCCTAGATGGCAGTTTAGGAGCTCCATTGATTCAGTGGGTTGACTTTAGTTGGATTTAGTTCTAGGTGTTCAAAGTGAGCTAGGGCTATTCTTTAGGTGTGGAAATGTTTATCAAACAATATTAGGCTAAGGGGAGGTTTGTTTAGGTACAGTTTGCCTCTCAGTTGGTAAGTTGGTGCAAATCGGTAGCTGAAGAGCAGATTGAAAAGATCCAGAACTGGTCAAAGTTCCTCTTTGATCTGCTAGCCATAGTGAAATATTGGAATGAACACACACCCAAGAATACATCTGGATATGTTTCGGAAGAAACCAAGATAGTGAACTTTACTGGCATACGATGTTAGGGTTACCTAAATAAAATAGCTTTTGTGCTCAAGAATAATAAGAGGAAGAACTGCTCATTCAGTGGAAGTACAGTCTCCTATGAACTGTTTTGATTTCTATTAAAGGAATGGAAGCTTACAATTGATCCTGAGTCAAAATAGCTGGGTATAAGATAAATGCAAGTGAGATGTATGGCTATTAATATATCAGTTTCACAGTTCTCTTCATGCTATTTGGAGTCTAGTTATTTTGAAATGTTCATTGGTCATCTTGCTGGTGACAGTCCTACAGCAAACAAGGAGTTTTCAGTTAGTGTTTGGCACAGTAGCCTTAACTACATTCTGTCCCCTTTTTAGAAGCAACTTTTTGTTGTGTGCCATCAATTTGGAACTAACTTATAGTGACCCTATTAGGGCTTTCAAGGTAAGTGAGATATTTAAGGAGTGGTTTTACTAGTTTACCAGTTCCACTCCCACCCTATTCCACTTATTATGATCATTTATGTGAAGCATTGACAAAGTCTTAGAATAAGCAGTATTGCATTGTTGCGTTGACTCACATATACTTTGTTTTTCCAAAGATGTTTCCAACTACATTGGTTAAGGCAAAAATTGGGGAACAGTCAGACTGTGGACTCCTGCTGTTGGCTCTCTCAGTGTATTTTGCAATCAAATTCTAGGCCAAGGTGGACAATGTATGGCCTACTGGAATCCCAGATTTTCCAGCACCCCCCTGCTAGAATTTATTTTGCCACTAAAATGGCCAACTTGGACCCTCAGGAGCTTCCAGATCATGTAGTTGACCTGTAGTTGAAAATGATTTCATCCCTTGACCTGGGTTTGAAACAGTATTTAGGAAACAAAAACAGAGAATAGACAAAACTACAGACATTTTGGCTTAGAAAAAAGGAGATGGGGTGCCCCATCAAAGTTTGAAAAGAGAAAAAATGGTCCTTCAACCCTCCATGGCTGTTTGTCACTGCTTGAGGCCAGTCCAAAATGGATCTGGAATGCTGTAGAATTTTTTTTAATTTTCTTAATTTTTTTACACCAACCAACCAATATTGTACTGTATATGTTGATATGTGCATTAGAACTCTGTTGATGCTTGGATTCCTGCATCTCCAAATTCAGTGTTGTGGTTCTTTGTTCTTAAAAAAGAGAGTACCATTTAAATATCAATTTTTCTGCAGCTTAAAAATTGTGGGAAATGGAATAGAACAGAATTATGATGAACACGTGTGAAACTGGTATCAACCAGAATTTTCAATCAGCCCTAAATTCTATATAGGAGTTGGAGGATGTCTGTTTCCAGTGCCTTGGATGTACTTACCTGTCCTGAAAAACATGAAGAAAGTAATTTTGTGATTCCCAGAATCTGTCAGTGTTCTGGGCCAACAGGGGGGCATATAGGTTCCAAAGTCTTTCTTGTAATTCTACTACAGTGATCTTAATCGTACTCAGAATGAAGGGGGAAGTGGGGGGAATTAGACCCGACAGGACCTGATCCCCTCCCCCATTTTTTAAAGTCTGGAAGGGATATTATTCACAGTGAGTAAAACCAAATGTTCAATAAATACTGATTTCCCTCTCTTTTATTTTAATCCAGTCTTTTAACAGTGTGACATCTGTGGCTTACTGAGCCGTGATGACACTTCTGACACAAACAAATGGTTTTACAACCAGTCATGTTGGGTCAGGATGGTGTGAACAGCCTATGGAAATAAGGATGGAGCTGGAAAAACAAAAATGCTTGTAAGGCTGGTCTAGCGCAATGACAGTGTCAGTTCTCAACATTTCAGTGTTGTCAGCCACATGATACTCTCTTTATCCCTTGGGATGGCAGAAACGTTTTGCATCCATTTTTTTCTAAAAGAGGGTTGATCTTTTCCTTGTTCTCTTTTTCCCACTCTGCATGCCACCCTCACTCGTCACTCGGCCTTATTAGCAGATTTTATATATGAGCTTTCAAGGTCGTATTTAGGTTTTCATCTCTCTGCCCCATGTTTGCTCTGACTTGTTAAAATAATTGAAAGGGATGTAGATTGGGGGAATTAAGATCACCAGGTTTACTGCAGAATACCAGAATCAGTGACAAGATGAAAAAGAAACACTGAGTGAGTTGGGAACATTTAAAAATGAGGTAAATTTGGCAATAGCTTCTATAAATATGTTTGACATGTCTTCACTGAAGATGAGTAAGTGTGGAGGTTCTATTCTGCATTTGCAAATGCTTCTTTAAACTTATTTTAGAGACATATATCTGAGGAGGAATTATTATTGATGATTATGATACAGTAAAAAAATAACAAATGCTGGCACCTTTATAGGCCACTTAAGAAATCATACAATCTGTTAGCTTTCATGAATCAAGACCATCTACTTAATCAGGCTTGTACTGGTGTAAAGAACTTAAAGTCCAAAGGTTTGTGGCAAGACAGATTTTGCCAGGCATGTTTTTCTTAGATGCAAGTCAGGAAAGATGCAGGCTGCATTAAGAGCTGTTGCTTTAAAGTTACAGATGAGACAGCTGTGGATTGGATATCCCACCCTAGTTTTTCAAGCAAAGAGGTGCAGGCCAATGCACGCACCTTCCCGTTTGGCTTAAAAAACACAACAGCACTGTTCCTTACTGTACTTTAGAAAGTAATGGGATTTAAGCCTCTGAACTTTTCTGTTACCTTGAATTTGCCTCTTTTCACATCTAGCCCCGTGAGGTAAGTAGCTAAAGTTGGAAGACTTGCTCAGTGCCGTCTGTGTGTACACATTTTTGAACCCAATCCTCTCAAATCTCTTTCAAAAATGAAGTTCTAAAGTTTTTTTGTTTGTTTAGAAATCCTGATACGAAGGATGCCTATAGTAACTACAATAAGTTGCGCAACTATAAAACCTTTTACAAATAATGCATCCCCCCGGGCTGACACGTCATTTTAAGAGTTCATTATTCCCATGGCACCAACAGGTCTGTCCCAAAATGTGTCAAGTTCAGTGATTCTCACCCCTTCCATTTGGTCACTTCTCCATGTAAGCAAAAGACAGTGAAGATGGTACAACCATAAGAGTTCATGGGTCTTAGTGCTTTCTAGTTTGTATTGAAAGACATTCTAGCTAACTTCCAGCTCTGTATTACCTGAGTTGTTGACCACAGAAACTGTGTGTGAGAACAGGCTTACCAGCAGTGCTGCTGTTCTTTCTTGTGAACACGTAAAAATTTTCCTGTTATCCACGTGGGGTGGACCATTGGAGAGTAGGATGTAGCTGCATCTTCATTTCATAGAATCACAGAGTTGGAAGAGAACCACAGGGGCCATCGAGTCCAACACTCTGCCATGCAGGAACTCCATCAAAGTACTCCCAACAGATGGCCATCCAGCCACTGCTTAAGTGATTTCATCAGCATGCTCCAAGATCCATAGTTTCAGGTTAAAATGCTAGACTTATCCTTGACTCTGAAGAGTTGCCCTTAAATTTGAATAGCTCTGGAGATCCCAGT
Source organism: Intellagama lesueurii (assembly GCA_037013535.1). Classification (NCBI taxonomy): domain Eukaryota; kingdom Metazoa; phylum Chordata; class Lepidosauria; order Squamata; family Agamidae; genus Intellagama; species Intellagama lesueurii. The sequence goes on from JBAJHW010000004.1 coordinate 18,638,825, forward strand.
TCTGGATGACCCCTTCTCATTTCCCCCCTTAGAGATCAAGACAAAGAGATAAATATATTTTCTGGTGATGCCAGAAAACTCAACAAATTGTTACATAAATTTCACTAACTACAAATTACACAATTTCCACAAATTCTGTACTTACACAAATTATAGTACTTTTGTGCTTTGCAGAAATTGCTTAAAACTATTATCACAGCTGTTTCGTTGGATGAACTTTTAAGAATCGAAAGCAGACCTTTTGCATCTGTTTTGAAAAAATAATGTGTGGTTTTATATAGATTTATATAGACTGTCACAAGGATATTGTGTGGAAATAGCAGAAGCCTTTATGAAGAATAGAACACCCCTGGTCTTCCTTCAGTCTTGTTCTGGAGGCAAAAGTCTTCCAGGGAATGGAATTTCTTGTTGAGGTATCTTCTGGTATTGAAAATGAGTAATCTTCAGATCATAGCCTATGCTAAGTATCATGTGTATGAAGTACACATATTTTGATATAGTTTTATGTTACCAATCCACGGTCAGATTGCAGCTTGAAATATAAAAATTGTCCTGTGTTGTCTGTCATTAAGATTTTTTTTAAAAAATGGAGCTTCAAATAACTTTTAAAAGTGGATACTTACAAGTAACTCGGTGCAGCAGATTTCCCACTCAGTGATCTGCTAATCAAAATCTGCCCTGAAGCACTAGTCATTCAAAGAGAAATTGCAACAAGAAAAAACATCTGTTCTTTGAAGACCCCACAAAAAGAATGCTATGGGCCCCTCCCTTCCACTCATTCCACATCAATGGTTAACTAACATGCAGTGTTTTCCCAACTGAGGCAGGTCAGCAATGCCATCCAAGAAACAAAGCCCACAAATAGTATGCTAATGTGTAAAATGATAAAGAAAAGGCAAATTAACCTCACAAAGATATTCATAGGTACTATGAGTTCATTCCTGTTAAGGTGGTAGAATACTTCTGATAGTTTTAGTAATTCCTGTGTTTTTCCCAAGGAACACTGATTTTTATAGTATGTCCCTTGTGAGTTAGGATATTCTGGCATAGTATGATTCTTTGAGGTATGATTCATGATCCTCCCGGAGCCCTACTCAAAATAATATGCAATTTGAGTTATCGCTGCCACTCCTCATTGTGTGCATTATGACCAAGTAATATTTTGACCTCACTGAATGGCTATTTGGGTTTGTTTGCAGGCTTTCTGTTATGTGGAGGAAGTTCAATATGAATCCCATGTCGGGGTTGTGGAAGGAGATGTAGAACTTCTTTTTCGAATTTGCTGCTCAGGTTCCCTAACAATGACCATGTACAAAGCTATCTGCATGTTCTGTCAGATCAGTGGCTAGTGAAACCAGGAAGGCTGAATAAATGAGGATAATAAGAATGAATTAAAGTAGAATTTGGACAAGTTACTTTTTTCAGACAACAGCTCTTAAAATCCCACAACAAGCATTGCTCAAGATCTAAATAAATAAATAAATAAATTTGTGAAACGTTAATCTAACTTCATTGACAAGCCTGTTTTGTGACATGAGATGGAAAGGCAGATCTTTAAACCTTAATATCATATATTAAGAGCCTGAGTTTTTTGTGTTTTATTATTTCTTCTGTGTTGTGGTAATTTCTTTCGTGTGTACACAGCTTTGTGAAAGGAATTGCTGTTGCTGTTTAGTCCATAAACAGTTGAATGCCACAGAAATTTGCTAAAAATCAGTATATTAAGTGGGGGTGATCCGATTTCTCCAGTTTCATATGTTGATCACTCTTTCGACAGCTCTGTGCCTATTACAGCAGTTTCAGAATAGCAATACTGTTTATATCTCAGCGACATGTGATATGGCTCTCACCTCTTCCTCTAGTTTATTATGTCTTTGCTCCCATAAACATGATAGTTTGGAGGAATTGGGAAATTGTTGAAATGAAGTGCCATATCCTTGTTGCCCCCATAGGGTGGGGTGAGAATAGGATTAAGAGGGATAAATTTGCTTGAGCAACTGTATCAGTTAAGCATACATGGAATGTCTTGAATGTAAATAAACTCGTTTGTTTCTATTAAATTATGAGAACATAAACAATATGCTGAAAGTTTGATGCCATAATATGCTTAAAGCCTGACACCCATAAATATAACTTAGGCGATACCATTCAACAATGGAAAGACTAGTCACAGCCATCTTCCCCACACCCTTCCACTCCTGTTCCTCCAGGAGAATTAACACCTCTTGGAGGGAACATGGTTAAACCAACCATTTCCTAGCAGATATACCTCCTTTTACAACTTCATTAGTACATTTCATCATATTTTATGAAGAAAGCTGTCCTGATAATTTTGACAGATAAAATACAGATTAAGAATACATAATCCACATTGTGACTGCTACTGTAAATATAATTATACCAGAGTGTTTCTGGGAATCGACACTTTTCTGAAGGGGTAACCATGATGGTCTGTGTAAGCAAGATGGCCATATACTAGTCTGGCTCAGATATGATTTTGATACTAGAGCTCTCTTGGTAAACCTCTTGGTTAACTCTTGTAGGGATAAAGTTGGGGAGAGTTTAATCCTGCTAATAGTCTTCAATTTATGAAGATTATTATATCAACACTTAGAATATTGGATTGGTTCCTACGTTTTTGTCTGACAACAATCACAGAACTAGCTCTAGTCTTTAATGTCTTGATCTAGCTTTCCCTAGCTGACCTCCAGATTCCCTCAACACTAGTCAGCCAGCTGGCACTTATAAAAATTAGTTGAAAACATCCAAAGGGAATGTGGTTGATGAAGGCTGTCCTAGTGTGAGTCTGCTTCCATGGGACCAGCCTGTAACATAGAAAGCTACCTAGCCATATCACTGGTCAATATAACCCATCATTGTCAGCTCTGAATGGAGTCAGTTCTTTACAGTTTCAAGTACTAACCAGTTCCACCCCTACTTAACTTCCAGAATTAGGTAGAATCAGTGTCAGGACTGTATGTCACACATAGGATATAATTGATGCAGTGTGGTCTTGAGAATAAGTCCTGCTTTCAGTTCTTACTTGGTGAGAACATTTTCTATAGTGGGGCATTAACTGTGAAAGTCCATTTCCAGTTGGGTTTGCTGGAGCAGTTCTCAGTGAGTAGGAGCACCAAGCTGTAGAGGCAGGGGTCAGGAGTGTGATTCCCCACTGTGTCTCTCATGAGAAGAACCAGTCTTGGGCAAGCTGCACAGTTCCAGAGTGCCACAAGAAGGGATTAGTAAACCACTTATACCTGGAAAATCCTGAGAAGGATTGCCGTAAATCAGAATTAAGTTGATGGCATACAATCGTTAATCCTTTTCCAGCAAATCTGCCAGACTACTGTAGCTTGTTAAAATGTTCCCAATTCTGCTGGATGCCACTAGCTGAGTGATAGCGGGCATTAAAATAAATATTTCAGAAACCTGCTGCAGTACATATGAATTTTATTTCTGTTTTACAGGTTGGTGGTGCTTTATATTCCATTTATGGGTATAGACATAGTTTGTCCATTTTTCTATTGACTGTAAAAATAAAAATAAAAATCTCAATTTTTATTCTTTGTTAATAATAATATGCTGTCCACTGGCTTTAATAATAATAAACATGTACCATCAAGTTGATTCTGACTTATGGCAACCTTCTCCATGGTTTTCTACATAAAGAATTCCATGAAGCTATGTTTAGTAGAATATGTTTTTTAAACAAAAAAAATTCAGTTGAAAGATGGTGCGCAAGCAACAGGTTTGTAGCAGCAGCAGCATCTTAGAACTGCAGAACTGGAAGGGACCCTATGGATCATTGAGGCTAGCCCTTGTCATGGAGGCACAGTGGAGAATCAAACTCTGGCTCCACTACCACATACCTAAACTATCCAGCAGTGTGGTAGGGTACATCATTAATACAGTGCACACAAAAGCAAATGCCAGAAACAGTCACAAGAAGCTGTCATTAATGTTCTTTGCTGTCTGTGGCTTCTTACAGGTGGAAAGTTTCCCCTGCTCTCCAACCTGATATCCTTTTCTTACAGCTGGGAAATGTACTTTCTTGTGGCTGGGGAATGTACTCACTTTGGTTCTTTTTAAGAAGAAAGATGGGATAAAAATATTTTAAATAAATAAATTGTGTTCCAGATATTGTTCAAGCACAGTTCCCATCATCTTTCACCCTCAGCTATGCTGGTTAGAGCTGTTGGCTGCTGCATATAAAAGTATTCATTCATTCATTCATTCATTCATTCCTACCACTCATCTAGCCAATCTACTCTTGGTGGTGTACAACAAAAATATAAAGCATACATTAAACAGTAGCACAAATAAAAAACAGAAAGACTGGCAGCAGTACCCATAGTGGAACATACACTACAGCAGTGGTACTTAACCTTTTCTTTACCACGGACCCCCTTTAAATATCTTTTGTTGCCGTGGACTACCAAGACTTAACTGAAGATTTAAAACTCTAAGGTGCATCAAATATTTATTTAAAGCTTAAAGTTTCTCATGGAAGGTCTCATCGACAGATATTCTTTGCTATAATGGTGATACTTTATAGGATTACTGGAAGAAGCTTCATTTTGCTTTGAACAAGATGCACTCTCACCAATAGCATCAATTCTTTTATGTTTCAGATTCAGCCAGCGATCCATTCTGAGACTCAGCCAAAATGTATTGTTACAAAATTCACTGTGATAATATCGAAAATTCAGTTTACCCGACAATAACCAAATGATTTTATTAGTAGAAAATGAAGAAGAAAAATGATCACGAACATTCACTCACACTGACTGACTCTGACTCTCTCTTCCTGTGGCTTCTGATTGTCTGCACAATAGCAAGAAATGTTACGTGCTGTCTCTCAGCCACTCAGCGTCATTCACTTGCATGTTCTCACTGTGTGCAGAAATATCAAACAGTTGTTTGCTATCAGACAGTTATGTTCATAATCAATTTTTACTTTTGTTTGTTTCTAATGGAGGCAGTAGGTTAGAAAAAACAAATTTTACACAAACGAGCAACGGAAATTAAGATTTTGTTCTACGTTTCCTTTTCTTTCTTTCTTTCATTCTTTCTATTTTAACTGCAAAAAAAAATCGTAACTAGAGATGCTGGATCTTGAACCCAGCGGTTAACATAGTTGCATTTTGAACTAAAATTCCCAGAATCTCATAGCCAGCATAGTCAGTGAGGGTTCTGGGAGTTGTAGTCCCAAAGGGTAACTTTGACAACCTCTGTTTTCAGCTTATAGGTATGTGAATCATGTGCTTTGCCATACAGATACAGGGACTGATTCCAGCATTTCTGCTTTTCCGTCGTCAATGTCTCCTTTGTTATTAATGTTACCCCCCCTTAGGGCCATGGGCCCATGCTTTTTATAGCTAAATGACTCTGAAGCCGGTTGTAGGCTTGAGCTAGGAGAAGGCTTTGTTGATGAGACATGGCCACTAGACCAGCCTCATTTTATAGTAAGCAAGTCTTCTCCTTCTCCTTCTCTAAATTTTCTTGTCACAGGGTAGAGTGTTGTACATATCTGCCCTTTCTGAGCCTGAAGAGGGTTCTGAGACCTGATAACACGCAGGCTTGGAAAACTAAGCTTTGTTCCTATCTGTGGTCCTAATGTTCTTCATCCAGCTCTCAAAGTTCTTAAGAATACTGTAGATTTCAGAACAATTGGAGAGGCTGTCATAACTGCTCATACTTAGATGTAAACTCTAATTACACCTTTGCAGTACCAATGATGTTTTCATCAAGGCAACTAGAAACTTATCTTTGTGGAGTATATTGGGCCAGTGTGTGCAAGCTTGTCACATGAAATGTCAGAAGCTTGCACACAGAGTAACAGACAAGAGAGATGGCAACTGGTTCAGAAAAAAAAAAACCTAATTAATTTTGAAGAAGTATCACAGCACATACAAAATGGTGCCATGTTATTGCTAAACATACAGATACTCTTTTACTTAATCAAAAAAGATAGGTCATTTAACAGAATACTCCAATTTAGCCATCCACATTTCACTCTGAGATTGACTTTTCAGGTGCCATGCCTCAGGAAATAAGCTGTCGCAGCCTACGTTTGCCTTACAGTTGTCTAAATAAATGCACCTAGTGTAGCACCTTTGTGTGGAGTTAAAACCAAGTGATTTGATAGATCCCAGAAAAAATATTTTTTTTTTTTTGCTGTTTATCAATAGTTTTTAAAGAATGGCAAAGGAATCAAACCAGGGCAAAGAGCTTTGGGTTGAGGGCTTATACTTCTTTGTGCCTGTTCACTGTTGCTTAACTAAGACTATCTCTTTCTGAAGATAGTTGTGGTTACATTAAAGAGTGGGCATAATGGTCCCCCCCCCTTCCACTACTTCCCTTCACTATGAACCCACTGGTTTAGTGATTAGCCTCGGAGCCCTTCGCATTGTGTTTGGAGAACCGTTCCCTGACTGTGGTGCACTCAACCTTGACATAAATTTGAAATAAGTACTTTGGAAAGGGTTAGTCTTTTGTACAGGGTGTGTGAGAAATCTTGCCTGACCAGGTTTGCTACAGAAGCCAGTGTCAAATTGCCTTGCCCCAAGTATTTTGCTATCAAAGTGGGGATGAGAAGAAGGAGGGAGAGTAGAGAACAGCAAGGGGCGGGGGAAGATGAATACTTTCAAAGAACTCCCAGCGTTAAGAGGGAGTTGTTTTCAGGCTAGAACCTGGTGGGGAGGGGGCTTTGGGGAAGAAATCTCCCTGCTAGTTTTGTAATTAAGTATTTTATTCATTTTTATTGTATTTCTAATGATCTTTCTATTCCAGTTTTCCTCAGTAGTGGCCTACATTTAACCATGACACGGCTACCTAGTAAAGTTATTTTAAAAAGTGAAAGAAGATTTCAGTGGAAAAGAACAATAGATAGGTATGTCATTCATAGCATTCACATGCTCTGTCTTTCTTGTCCAGGCTAGCTGACTTTTACTTTAATCTGTTTGATCTTGCTGTTTGCCTAAGGTGATTAACAACCTTTTCATGTAAATCTGAGCCAGTCCCATAAAACTAATGGAAATAAGGGGAGGTGTCATTTTTGTTTTCATTAAAAAGGAAACCTAAAGCAGCAACCAACTGCATAGGAGTTTGTTTTCACGAGTGATGTCAATACTGTGTTATGAAGGGAGATAAGGTATGCGGTTGCTCTTCTCCTAAAGCACCTCACCTTTATTTAAGGGGTGAAAAAGAAGTAAGTAAGTTATAGGCTTTGAAAATGGAAACAATATATTATCTTTTTGTCTTGGAGGCCTTTTGCTGGAACAGGCTATTGAAAATATTTAGTCAAGTCTTTGCTCACAGCCTTGAATCAAGAGAGGCTATTCCCAATTAGCCTTCAAAACTGAGTTTCCATGCACCCTGTTCCTCCCTTTTTAGGAAACTTTATGTTAATTGGAGTTATGCATTCGTTAAAGCCTTTTGTACAAATTTCATCATGCATGGCTATTTGATTGGCAAATGTGTTTGGCGAGGTTTTCCATGCATGTGTACTTTCCTGTTGGATTTATTTTCTACCCCCTCCCCGCAGATTTTCTGGAACAAACAAAACTAATGGTAGTATTATGTGAAATGCTAACAATGTTTTATATTTCTCCCCCTCCCCCATCCCCTCTCGTCTAAGCAACAAGAACTCTGAATTAATAAAGTGCCAAGCGACTGGAATCCAAGGAGAGGCATGAGAAGCCGAAAGCAAGCTTCTCTTTTGAGCAAAACAATTGGAGTGAGTGGAATGTTTCAGAGCTGGTCTCCACACTGGCTCTGTGTCTTGCAGGAGCTGTGATTTATTTAATGGAAGCATTGACTTCAGGGGGTTGGGCGGAGAAGGCCGAGGTGTTTCTTTCCTTTGATCCTTCCATTGTCAACACTTAGAATTATAGCTACTTTTCCAAGCCTGGCAAACTCGTGACAAATGCTCTTACACCTTTAAAGATAGTGCCCCCTGACAGCTAGTTCTTTTCTTCATCAAAGGGTTAGTTAAAGGTTTTGCTCTCCATTACAAACACACAAAGCTTATTGAGTTGCCAGTGGGACACATGATGGACCTACTCTCCAAAGATTTCGACTCCCAGGAAACCGAAGGCATCTGCCCTCTAAACTCTTTTCCTTCTCAACAATCTCTTCTCAGCTCTTCATTTTGTGTCTTCCATGTCATGCCTCTGCATCCCCACCCAAAATATAGATATTAAAATTTTGGTTCCCGTTATATTACAACCAATATTATATTTTCAATGGAAAAGGTTTTTCCAAAGTTTTTCCTGTTCTGTTGTCTTGTGCTGAAATGTAAATCTTGTTTATTGCTCTAGGATTTTGTAATATCTCGTGACTTATCACTGTGTTCTTTTTCCCAGTAAGGCAGTGCTAACATTCCGTACATTGCCTGTCAAAGTTCAGGAATTAATGATATTAAAGGCTGAATGGACAACTTTTTGAAGCCCAGATCATGCAATGCATGTATGTTTAGCAAGAAATTTTGAGTAACTCTTTATGAATTCAGTGAAATCATGTAAACCAGATAAAGCAAACATATAAGCAGATTCAGTATGCAGATCTAAATTTGTGTGTGTAGGTTGGGGCATTAAAAAGCATGTTCATATTCTTAATTATTTATTATTTTATATGCTACGTTTATACTTTTTAAAAGAATAAAAACAGATATACCACCTTTCGCTAATAAAAAATTGTGATGAAATCATGTGAACTAGCTTCACATTAAAAGCATTAAAATCAACAAGGACACAGTGAAAAACAACACAGCAGGGCAAGTTAAACATCAGTGCAAGTCTAAGAAGATGTGTTTTTACTTCCTTTTTAAAACCAGCCACAGTGGGAACAGATCTCAACTTGGAAGGGAGTGCATTCCAAATCAGGGAGCCACACAGAATAAGGACCTCTCCCATGTTCTTTGGTAGGCAGGCCTCTGACGTTGGTATTTTAAAGATGAATCTCTCCTTCTTCTTTTTAAAATTTCTTTTGCACAGGAGTGATGCAAATGTGCTAAAACGTCTTGTTCTGAGGAATAAAAGTAGGGTTGATTGGAACTTATTTTTTCCAGTATAATGTCATACAAAGACCACTTTCTGTGTCAGAATAACAAACTTCAAAAGTAGATTTGACATTTGCGACTTTCCAACAGAAACTGAGGTCTATTTTGGCCTTATAGCCAGTGCAGATGTACGGGACAATTAGTCAAATCTCATATTGGGTGGCTTCAAAAAAAAAGGTCAGTATTCGCAACTTGAATAAATGAAACAAGAAACATTAATGAGCAGGAGTTGGAACGCTCAATTCTCTTCAGAATGACTGTATTGAGTCCACCCACCAGGATTAACATTGTAAGGAATCCAGGCTGGGAATAATGGTGGCTTGTGATTTTTTTTTCCCCCTTTCCTATATGAGCTTGTGTTTCAGCACAGATTGCCAGCATATATAACACCAGCTGGTTTTCACAGTAGGAAAAAAAATAACAATAATGAAATACAAGTGGCAATTATTTATATTAATAGACTAAATAGTACAGAACAACCATAGCAACAAATGTGTAGGGTTACATATTGACTTTTAATCAGTGTTTGGAATTATTAAAAGACAAGAGAAGCGTGACGGCAGCTTCCTTTAGCCAATACTGCTTTCCCACTGTCAGACCCAGGAATACTGCTTACGTGCGGTCGTTTAACACAAGCAGTATTAATTAATAGTTTTGGTGGTACATGCAAGTGTAAATGTATCATCCCATGCTCTCCTGAATTTTAATATTTTCCAGGATGAGAGGATTATTGTGTTAAAATAACTATAGTTTACTGATAGATGTGGTTTGCATGAGGAAAATTATTCAAGGTCAAGGTAGCAGGTGGGTGACATTGGGTCCCACTCAGAGTAGACTGTTCTGAGCTACATAGAGTCATGATTAGAGATGGGTGTGAACCTCAGTTTGGAGGTTCATGCCAGTTTGTATGCATGGCACCACAGATGTCACATGTTCCCTTCCTCCACTGCCCTGGCCAGTGACTCACTCACCAGTCAGAGCGTGCTCCTCTCTTCCTCTTTGGCTGTTCAGCCAGTCCCCAGCAGGAGCACAGGCTTGCCTATCCTGCCTCCTTCTCTGAATGGACAATCAGCCAAGGAGGTGGGGCAGGGAAGCCTGTGTTCCTGCCGGAGACTGGCTGAACAGCAGGAGGAGAGGAAGGTCCACCAGCTGGTGAGTGGGGGGATCCAGCTTGGGAGGTAGGGTAAGGGAATGCACAGCACCAGTGATACCATGCATACAAACCAGCAGGAACTTCTGAACTGAGGTTAATGCCCATCTCTAATCATGATATGACTTGTTTAATGACAGAGGGTCCTGCACTGTCTCTTCTTCTGTACATTTTTGACATTTTTGTTTTCTGTCCGTTGTTATCAGAAGGTGGACTGACAAAGTTCAGAATATATTTGTAATTAAGACCCAAGCCATGGGGTTCAAACAAGAAGAAAAGTGATTCTAATTAAATATTAGGGATAATTTGTAGGAGCTGTTTTGACAGTGTAATGTATTAACATGGAAGGTAGTGGGACCTAGTTTGTTGTAGGTTTTAAAGAAAAATTGGGATGGTGACCTGTCAGAGATACTTTAGCTATGGATTCTTGTTTTGGGAGAAGGTTAGGCTATTGGGTTCCCTTCAAACTGTATAATTCTGTGGCTGAAACCCTATTGTTGAATTACTGCTGTGGAAGGGTAATGACATCAGGGTCCGGGGGCTTTTTTGTTGTTGATTAAACACTTTGTTCTTGTGTACAGTGTATTTTTGGCTCCCATGTAATTCCCCTTATCACATAGAAGCTGTGAGAGTTAGAGGGTGAAAATAGGAAGTCTTTCCTTACTGAAAATTGCCATTGCTGAATGACACCACCAGCAGGGGGAGATTTTCAATACAGTGGAACCTCTACTTACGAACGTCCCTAGCTATGAACGATCCAATTTACGAACAGCTCCGTTCACAAAATTTTGCCTCTACTTGAGAACGGAGCTCCAAGATACGAACCGAAAAAAAAAATTTCCTGCCCTTTTTTTAACCTTAGGTCATCTTAGGTTAAAAATAATAATTCTCCCCCTAGTGGTAGAGTACGGATTAACCGGCTTTGCATTAGTTCCTATGGGAACTAATGCCTCTACTTGAGAACGGCGCCTCTAGATAAGAACGAAAAACAGCCGGAACCTATTAAATGGTTTTCAGTGCATTCCTATGGGAAATTTTGCCTCTACTTACGAATGTTTCAACTTAAGAACAGCATTCCAATACGGATTAAGTTCGTAAGTAGAGGTTCCACTGTAATTAAATACTTATTCCCTCCATTTTGCACTTGCACATCTAAGCAATGAAACATACTTGCACATCTGCCAAGCAATGAAAGCTACACAGTAGGACTTCAGCCTATGATTTGAGGCATTTCCATTATCATTAATATGTGGGGAAATTGGGTTATTTTAATGAACTTTATAGAAGTGAATATTTGACTTATATACCACACCATAGTGCTTGGAGCATTGTTTGGGTTTTCATAATGATGCAAACAATAATGCCCCCACCCCAGCGAGTTGGGTATTGATTTTACTACCCTCAGAAGAATGGAAGACTGACCCAACTACCTGCTGCTTGTCGGGATTGTACTCTGGTAGTAAGCACAGACTTGACTGCAATATTGCAGTTTAATCACTGTGCCATGGGGCTCACTATTTAGAATATTTGCTGTTGCTCTCAAACTAACTTACCCTCATATAATTACGGTCAAGGGGTCTTCAGTTCGGTTAGTAAAAAGTGCAACATAAATTAAGGATGATCAAATTCATGGCAATATCTGTTTACCTGTCTGTCTCTGTGTTGCTCTTATGAATTCAAGATGTGTTCTGGTATGATGTTCTTATTATCTGTGAAATATGCATGCTTGAGAGATAGTTTTGGAAGGGAATACAGTGAACTGCATGGCTGAGCAGGATTTTAAACCTGGATCTTCAGATTAATGACATTCTCTTTTTTCAACACTTCACTGCATGTTTTTGTTTTGTTTTTTTTCCAGTTGGGCCAGATCTTTTCTATAACATCTCCTGGGGCAGAAAGAGTTGTTCTTACTGATTTGTTTATTTATTTGTCCCCTGTCCTTCTTGTAAATATCTTATATTTGCCAGATCAGTCCCAAGGCCTATTTAGTCCTCCAGAGAATCTAGCATTCACTTCCTAATCACATTTCTAGGGGACACCTGCAAACATGTTGTAGTACTTCCTTGTTAGCTAGTGGGTGATTATGTTATGCAGGACATCCAATACACCTCCAATTTCTTACATGCGAGCCTGGCATTCTCTCTGTGGCCTCTGTTTATGGCAAGGCAATTAGAATGTATCATAAGGAAAAGCAGAGATTCAGAGTATTTTTTTTTGTTCAGCTATGTATAGAATCTTTATAGATCATTCTAGAAAATATTTGTTTGTATTCCTATTTTAAGGGTGAATTTATGTTTCTCCTGCAAATTTACTCTATAAACTAAAAAGGCAGGTGTTGTGTACTTGCTGTCAGAGTACAGCATGAATTGAAACTGTCTTCATTATTTCTCAAATCAGTGTTTTCTGATGTTTGCAACTAGTCATGTAGGATTTATAGCTAAGAGTGAGTGAATAGAATCATGGAGACCGTTGATTTAAAGTGCCTGAGAGCCCTTATTTTTCATACCTATAGCAGTGTTTGCATAATCTAGTATTTATGACCACACTAAAGCAAAGCAGAAAGACTGAACAAGGTTTTGTCCAGATTGAGAATGGTAGCCTCAGCAGAACTCAAAATGTTTACATCAGACGTGGGAACTTGTCTATAGGAAGACTTTTTTCCACATCAAGCCTACCAAGCTTCTTTTCCAGGCTTTGCTCATTCTTCCAACAGGGAAATAAATCCTCATAGTTCTAGCTGGAATGTCTTCAGAGATAAAAAGTTTAACATTTTAAGCTTTGAAAAAAGGTTCAGGAAGGGAAAACTATCTCTAATCAACTAATGAAGACTTAGATGACAAATTGTGAACCAATCCAGTGATATGTCATTGCTCCTCAAATTTACTACAGTATTTAATGGAAACTTCACAAATGGGATTGAGTAATCAAAAACAGTGAAATCTTGTTTCTTGGATAGTGTTGCCAAATCAGCAATATCATGTTTCTGGGAGAAAGTGATTCATATTCACTTGGAACCTGGTGCCATAAATGTTTCAGTATCTTGGGAGGTGTCCAGTGCACAATCTAGTCAGTTTTTGGGGAATCAGTTGTTGCAGCCTGATGAGGTGGGCAGGATGCTTGAATCAGTCTGTCCCACCACATGCATACCTGACCCTTGCCCACTGTGGTTGATCTAGCTGGGATCTAGCTGGGATGGGTGGACTGGATGGGTCCAAGAAGTGGTAAAAGCCTCATAATGGCAGAGGATGGTGCCTTCTGTGTTAAAAGGCCTTGGTTCACCCTCTCTTGAAGTGGATCTCTCTGAACCCAAAGGCATATGACAACTACCACCTCATTGCACCTTTTTGGGCAGGGTGATCTTTCTCTGCCATCAACAGGGTTGGCTGAGGCTGTGCAAGTGCTAGAACAGTGTCTGAAGGCTATAACGGGCTGGATGAAGACCAGTAAACCGAAGATGAATCCCAAAAAGTGGGGTACATCTTTAGTGGTTCCCAGTTCTGAATTTTGGGTAGTAGATCTGTTCTGGATGGAGTTACACTCCCCCTGAAGGAGAAGATGCAGTCTGGGATTTGTCATTGGAGGCTCATGTGGCTTGGGACATGGATATTTAAAGAAGTGCCTCTCCCTATATAAATCTTCCCATTCACTAAGATTTTCAGGGGAGGCCCTGCTCTGTGTCCCACAGAGAACAGTCCATTGTGTGGAAACAGAGGGGAAGGCTCTTTCTGCCATAGCACCCTAACTGTGGGATGCCTTCCCCCTTGGAGGCTTGACTGTTTCTGACATTGGCATCATTTCGGTCCCAAGTTAAGAATATTTATTTATTAGAGCCTTTGGAGGATTGTGGCTTGTGCAGGTTTTATTACAGTGGTTTTAATATTCTAATGTTTTTGTGTTTTAAATTGCTTGATTTTAAATTGTTTTCATCATCTTATGTTTAAATATTGTTTTATATAGCTTTCTAACAGCCCTGAAATCCTGTGATATGGGGAGGGCTATAAATGTTTTAAATAAATAAGTAAATAAATAAATTTCATGAGATTTCAGGCCCAAACCTGAGACTGGCATGGCAGTAGCTGTGGGCTCATGATGCCACTGGATTGGTTCTTTGATATCTTAGAGGTGGTACAGGCAAGAGTTAGGAGGAGAGCAAATACAACAAACATACAGACACCTTCATGCTAAGCCAGTGACCCCTGACACCATCTGGAAGTAGGTGCTCAGGCTTGAAAAACACGTTTCTAACACAAATCAAGGTTTCTGCTGTTCCAGGGCCATTCATCTTGACTTTTTTTTCTTAAAGCCTGGAAACCCAAAGCTTTTCCCTAAGAAATCAGCTGGTACCCTGACACCTGGCCGCCGTGTCCTTCAAGGCATTAAAAAAAAGGGGGGGAGAGGGAAGAAATTGAGGATTATTCCTTGAGCTTGTATCAAGTTGAAGATAGCTCTTTTATTACGCCACTTTAGGTATTATACAAATACAACTATTTGTATGCAGTCTTTTATTTAATTATTCATTTATTTATTTTATTTAAAATATTTAAACCACCCGTTTTCTCCTTAAAAAGGAGCCAAAGTGGCTTACATCATTAAAAGGCAATATTTAAAGCTAAAAACAGTAAGTATACAGCTATTACATCCTTGACAGGTAAGTTTATGAAACTCCAATCTCTGTGTTTGGATTTAAAGGATACAATCCAGTTGGACCTCTGATAGGTTCCATCTTGATTTGTTGCAGTCCTAGCTCCTGTGGCTCTTTATCTCAATAGTTGCAGTATGCATGAACAAAGCATGCATAGCCAGGAGTTCCTGGTTCCAATCCGAACTTATCAGTGAAGCTCACTGTGTGACCTTGAGCCAGAGAAAGCCTCTTAGACTAATCTTGCTCACATGAGATGAGAACTGGAGGTGGAATGAAACATATATGACAACTTGTTCTCTTAAGAAGGGTGGGATACAAGTAAGATGTGTGTTTGTGTGTGTGTGTGTGTGTGTGTGTGTGTGTGTGTGTGTGTGTGTGTCCACTTCAGTTGAATGAATGACTTTCCATTATGCACTTTTTGAAAAAATGCTCATGATGAACTCTGTCTTCCAGCCTAGTGTTGTACAGTATTACCACCTCAAGGACAGAAAAAGGAATAGCAGAAGGAAGCATTTTTAAAAACTAAATAAATAAATAAAATGACACCATGAAAAATGTACCACACCCTGTCTCTCCCACATTCTCCATCCTAAGTTGCCTTTCAGAAGCATATACCTGCTCCTTTGTGAAAAATAAAAACTTTATTCCTAATGAGTAATTCTGAAACTTGATGAAAGAAAAAGAGCAAAAATGTTTATTTTCAGTAGGGCGATGGTGTTTCATCAAGGCTACAGTGTTTGTTTCTTGAGGCATTATAAACAAACATGGCACATTCAATTTAACCATAGTTTTGGAGATCTTAAGGCTGAAATAAATAGCAAGTTAAATTGGTCTATTGAGTAAATGGAACTTATGGAGGAGTTGCTCACCAAATCCCCACTGATTCTTTGTGCGTACCCAAGTTGTGATTTACTGTGATAAGCAACAGGATTTCAGCGAATATGTGTTAATATGTCAAAATTATGGATAGTCATGTAATGCATAATATATAGGACATTCTCCTGCACAACGCCCTTGTAAATTAATAGAAGATGCACATGGAAGCTTTGTTAGACTAAGTTCTGGTGTTTAGTCTGGCAAAGGAAGGAGGTCAAAGCCATTGTCTGTACCTGAAATCAAGAGGCATTGGCTGGTATAGCTGGTATGTAATGTGAGGGGTCTTTTAATTAGAAACACAGAAAAGGCCCTTGAGAATGGGTTGAATGTAAGTTGCTAGTATGACTACTATATGAGCAATGATCAATGCACTTTCTATTTCTTAAAAGCCAAAACATCACAATTTAAACAATAAATGTCTGCGTAAGAGTTCCTATTAATAGCTTTACAAACGTACAGATAATTCCTGCTTGTATAAGATGCTGTTGACACTGGCTTATACCCCTACAATTGTCTGCTCTTATAAAATATTGTTTAATGGAGATTCAGTTTCCTTTGGATCAGTATTTATTCTCACATGGCCGCAAAAGTGCCCATAATTTCTTTTGAGTAGGTAACATTTATATGTTCAATATAGTTGAATGTTAGGGTTTTAGATTTTGATTTCTGGTTTTCTGCAAGTCAGTGGCATGATGCTATAAAAGTTAAAGTTAAAAGTTTGCTTCAGTGAAAGAGTTAAGCTTGTGCCTTTGAATAAATATTTAACCACAAAATCACTGTTGGAAAATATTAGACATAGAGGTATTCTCATCTGTTTCTTCTTTTTCTGTGGAGGTTGCTCCTTGAAATGTTCTTGGATTACAAGTAACATTATCCCTAATCACTGACTGGGACTAATGGGAGGTTATTTATTACATGTGTATCCTACATATCCATTGATGATCTTAAGGTAGTACATGTGACTTTACCTCATTGTATCCTAACAACAAGCCTGTGAAGTAGGCCAGTCAGATGATGGAGTGTGATAAGCCAACATGTGTAGGCATCCTTCAGTCTCGAGAGACTATGGTAATGTGCTCTGAATAGAGGTCTTGGAACTGCGTCTAGTGTGGCTGAGAAGGCTAATTCGAGAGTGACAATCCCTTCCACACTGTCCCCTGTCCAGCTCTCTGATTTGGCTGGTTTCGGGACTGCCTCTTTGCCTCGGCCTGCTGGACAAGCGTCTCTTCAAATTGGGAGAGGCCGTGATGCACCGCCTGCCTCGAGGCTGAATGCTCAGATGTCAAAGCTTCCCATCTGTTGAAGTCCATTCCTAAGGCCTTCAGATCCCGCTTGCAGATATCCTGGTATCGCAGCTGTGGTCTCCCTCTGAGGCACTTTCCCTGCACTAATTCTCCATACAGTAGATCTTTTGGAATCCGACCGTCAGCCATTCTCACGACATGCCCAAGCCAGCGTAGACATCAGTAATGTATACATGCTAAAAATTCCAGCTCGTTCTAGGACTACTCTATTTGTAACTTTGTCCTGCCAGGTGATACCCAAAATGCGTCGGAGACAATACATATGGAACGTGTTCAACTTCCTCTCCTGCCGTGCACAAAGGGTCCAGGACTCACTGCAGTACAGGAGTGTACTCAGGACACAGGCTCTATAGACCTGGATCTTGGTATATGCCATCAGCTTCTTATAAGCCAACAGTCACCCTGTAAATTTCATTACCCTGTGGTCAACAGAACCTGAATTGCTCGTCACAGCCAACCACTCTTGTCATTGCTTTATGTGACACATATAATATAAACATGCTATATTATTTCAGTAGTGATGGATCAGTTCTTAGACTTTCTTAAGTCATAAATGAGTAGAAGCAAAAGTTAACTGTATTTTTTAAAGTAAGGATCCTGTGAGCTTGGCAGTGAGATGGAGAACATGTGAGTTCCAGGTGTTGCTAAACTACAACTCCCAGTATCCCTCACAATTGGCTATGTCAGCTGGACCTGATAGAAGTCAGAGTCAAAGAACATCTGGAGAACCATAGGTTCCTCACCCTTGTTTTTAAAACTAGTTTACATCCATCAAGTAATCATGCTTTTATGTTGAAAATTCCAACCTAAATGCTGTACTTTATCATAGAAGTGAAGAAATTGATTTGTATAATCAGGATATTGATGTTCCCTGGGGTTTTTATTTTTATTTTTAAGCTGAACACTCAACTTCAGACTATTGAAGTACAGAAAATGTGGAGAGAGTAAGCTAATTATATTAAACAAACAAAATGGGAAAGGTCTTCAAACTTCTGATCTACAGATGTATGCTAGCAGTAGAGCATCCGTTGACATCAGGTTCACAAGATAAAACTGTAACCTATACCTCTGTTTATTTTATTTTATTTTTTTGACAGTGTTAAATTAGCAGCCCCTCAGACCTCTTGCCGAGAAGTACAACCTGAGTAATTGGATGTGTCACTGGGGAGTATGCTTGGATAAGCTGATTCCTATTATGTTGACTTGTCAGGGACCAATAATTAAAGCTGAAGAGAGATGCTCATTAGTGTCTACAAAATGATTCAAAGACTATGAGGGAAAAGTCCTTGAGGCACACCTGCAAAAAAAGAGAGACTGGCATTAGAAGGCATAGAACTGTGTCGGGTGTGTGTGTACAGAATGATTCTGTAGTTTTTCAATGGTGCCAGCAGTTGTAAAGAAGCTGTAAAAGAAAGACAGTGAAGTACAATAAATATATTCTCTCTTCAGATTGTTTTTCTAGACACCCATCTGACTACTCCTTTTTTTTTTTTTTACATGCAATTTTATTGTTACATGGCAGAGTTTTGGCAAACAAATAGCTGAAGTGCAGTACAAACTTTCATTTTCCCCTCATAGACCTGACTAATCATTTAAATCATTTTGCTGGAAGCATCACAGTATTAGTAATCTGTTCTGTTTCTTTGAACTCCCAAGAGTACGCTTGTATAATGTGAAAGAGTTTCGGTGTCTTTGATGATGAATTGGTATACATTTTTCACACTCCCTTCCCTCCCATCCTCTGCCTTTCTCTCTCAAAAAACAAAACAGAACAAACTTCCCAATTCTTACTAAAGCACCTATATCATTTGCAGTAACAGATGTCTTTGGGGAGCGAGTAGACAAGAGAAACAGTTCAGACAATAAAATAAAATCCATATCATAGAATTATCTGGAAAGCAACCCTGTAACCCTACATTTTTTCATATTGGACACCTATTTATGTAGCATGTGTTATGTGCCATCAAATCAATGATGACTTATGGCACCTCAGTAGGATCTTCAATTCATGTGGGATTTAATGAGTAGTTTTACCCATTCCCCCTTGTATGTTTCCATGGCCAAGTGTGAATTCGAACTCAGGTTTCCTTCATCCTAGTCTGGCAGATTATCCACTACACTACACTGGCACCCATTTTATAAAGGAACAGAATTGCATTTGGAGCTATTCCCATTGAAACATAAGGAACTGATCATTCATGTCAATGCTGGAACTCTGTTGATTGGACGCTCATAGATTTTTCTTTGTGGATTCACCTTCTGATGTAGCACTCCATACTTTCAGCTTCCATTGTGATCATTTCAAAGCAAATCCAAGCATGTGTGTCTCAGGACATGGGGACTCTATGCAGGAAGTAGGCATACCTGTCTACTGCTATTTTGTTGTGTTTTTTGTGTGTCCTGGGGGAAGATGTCCTACAGCAATCCCGATTCTAATACTTCCGTAGTACACTGTGCTCTTCTTTCTCTCTTTCTTAATTGCTTCAATACCTCAGTTGTTTTGTGGAGAGGATGTTTCAACAGAATATTTCAGTCCATTCTTTAGTGCTGTGATGGAACAGAAATTTGTTTTCTGATTGTCACAATATTATTGTGGGCTAAAACATGACACCTCAGAATACCCAAAATACTTCCTTTGCCTTTCACTGGAGACATCCAAATTAAGTTTTTGTATAAGAAGACTTGATAGTCTTGGGCAAGTAACCAGGACTTCCACACTCTACATAAGCCATTCAGATACCTCCTCTGCATCAATCTCATCCCCCACCCATTAACTGCTGTGGATGACAATAGAAGAAACTTTGTTATTCATGCAGGATTATGTAGATTATTGCCAGTCTCTCAGTTTATGTCAGATATTGCTTTGTAGGTAAAGAAGAGAATTAAAAATAGTTAGTAATTGTTCTGCATCATAATAAATCCATTCTTGTGGGAAAGAAAATGGAATAGTATTTTGTAGTACTATTCTGAACTGAATGGCTGCTTTTATGTTGAATGAGAAGATCAGTTGGGTTGAAATAGCTTGTTTCTTACAAACATGTAGTTTCACAAATTGCTTACTCCTGATACACAGTTTGGGAAGAATTACGCCTTTTCCCACAGGTATGTATGCATATGTTGATGTAATGATAACAGCGAATTATATCACCAAGAAAACTTCTTTGAGAGAAGACTAAGTTTTTTTGTTTTGTTTTGCACTGTGTCCAAACTGTATTTGTGGGCTTTTCCCCCCTCTTCTTCTTTTTCTCCTTCACACACCCATAAGAAATGATTTAGAACTGGACAGTGTTGTACAAAAAGCTCTTTATAGGGTAATAATGCAAATCTTGCTGGCTGGATAGTTCAGTAGTTTAGGTATCCAGCTGCAGAGCCAGAAATTGGGAGTTCAGTTCTCCACTGGGCTTCCTGCAAGAAGGGCCAGCTTGTGTAGTCATGGGCAAGATGCACAGTCCCAGGGCACCCCCAGAAGAAGGGAATGGTAGACCACTTCAGAGTATCAGCTACCTAAAACATCCCAGAAAGGGTGGCCATAAGTCAGAATCATTTTGACAGCATTCAACTATTATTATCAATACAAACCTTATTAGTCTGCTATTTGGATGCTTGCAAATCACAGAACAGAAACGAGAAGGAGAGAGACCAAAAATCCTAATGCTTTTGTGTACCTGTATTCCTTCTTTCCTTCATTTCCATAGTATAAAGTTGTGGACCATTGAGCATATTCTATACAAGTGGTTCCCAGCTTTGGGTAATCCAGGTGTTCTTGGACGCCAGCTCCTAGAAACCATGGCTAGCACAGCTGGTGATGAAGGCTTCTGGGAATTGCAGTCCAAGAACACCTGGATTACCCAAGGTTGGGAACCACTGTTCTATACAAATATAACAATACTGTTATTCAGTGATTCTTGAATCATTCTGAGTTTTCATTCTATAACCAATAATAATCTTAAAGTCATTTTATAATCATTTTAGAACTGCAGAGCTGGAAGGGACCCCATGGATCATCGAGTCCAGCCCTTGTCTAGGAGGCACAGTAGGGATTTAACTCCCAAACTCTGGCTCTGTAGCCAAATGCTACGTTTATTTATGAGAATAAACGTACCTTGTAAGTGGCATTTTTCAAATAGGTTTATTGAATGCTATGCTCATTTTAAAAAATTGTAAATTATACCCAGGATTGCTATGATTTAAATAAGATTATCATTATGTGAGTTCTTGACAAATCTTGCTTAGAAGTGCTCACTTGTAAAGTGTAGAAAGTGTCCATGGCATGGTGCTATGGAGAGAGAAAGGAGATAAAGGTCATCAGAAGAAGGTGGTGTCAGAGGAAAAACGGAAGTTGAGATCCTAGAATCATAAAATCACATGTCAAACAGTCTAGAATCACAATATGTCAAACAATCTGACACTGCACTTCAAAATGTTCCTAATGTGATCCACAAATCCCATAATGCACATATGAAATATCCTGTTATTTCAGATCATGTATAGACATAAGCTTATGGACCTATGGTTTGTAGAATATTTCAGCTCTCTAGAGGTGTGAGTTTTTCCATGCTTTCCTGTTTGTGAGTGTCTTAAAGACAGTATCTTCCCTGCATTTGGCACTTGAAGTAATGTAGAAGCTTG
This sequence comes from Intellagama lesueurii, assembly GCA_037013535.1. Lineage (NCBI taxonomy): Eukaryota > Metazoa > Chordata > Lepidosauria > Squamata > Agamidae > Intellagama > Intellagama lesueurii. The sequence continues at coordinate 18,660,487 of JBAJHW010000004.1, forward strand.
GATATTTGTAGTTGATGTCACTGGTAGCCATGGACATTGGTCACTAAGTCAAAGTTCAGGAAAAGATAGTGAGGCTGGTTAAATTTTCCTCCTTCCCTTTGAAATCACATTTTGGGGCATGCAGCCCTGATCTTTCTTGTTTTACTTTGATCTGTGGACTCTTCTGCACAGGTCAATAACTAATGCTCTCAAGTGAAATTTCATTGTTGTTACATTTGGGGGAGGTTCTAACACTTTCTGCTCTTAGTGATGGTTCAGTGCACAAAGTGTTAGAAAGTATGCAGAAACCCATAGCTTTGTGTAAAAGTATGGTCTGTCAGAAGTCAGCAGTTCCATGTGTAATCCTGCATATCACTGTATTCTGATGGTATTTAGAGCATCATGGCATCTTCTTTGCAGGAGTTTGTGCACAATCAAATATGGAGTTGTTAGTATTTTCAAGTGTAGTTGTGTATGTGAATGGACGTCACATTAGAGAGTTCTAGGCTCATATCCCTTCTCCACCATGTTTTACCAATCAAAAGTACTTTTCTCTCCTCCCCTCTCTGCTAATTTCCTTTCTTTGTTGTTGTTGTTGTTGTTTAGTCGTTAAGTTGTGTCCAACTCTTCGTGACCCCATGGACCAGAGCACGCCAGGCCCTCCTGTCTTCCACTGCCTCCCGGAGTTTAGTCAAATTCATGTTGGTAGCTTCGATGACACTGTCCAGCCATCCCATCCTCTGTCGTCCCCTTCTCCTCTTGCCTTCACTCTTTCCCAACATTAGGGTCTTTTCCAGGGAGATATCTCTTCTCATGAGATGGCCAAAGTATTGAAGCCTCAGCTTCAGGATCTGTTCTTCCAGTGAGCACTCAGGGTTGATTTCCTTCAGAATGGATAGGTTTGATCTCCTTGCAGTCCAGGGGACTCTCAAGTCTCCTCCAGCACCACAATTCAAAAGCATCAATTCTTCGGCGGTCGGCCTTCTTTATGGTCCAGCTCTCACTTCCATACATCGCTACTGGAAAAACCATAGCTTTGACTATGCGGACCTCTGTTGTACCTGTGATTTAACATAGATCAGCACCAATGCTGCCCTTGATTGATGCTAACTAGGGTTTTCATTCTTTAGTCCTAGTTTGAAAGGCAAGGTTTAATACAAACAGTGTCTAATATTAACAACAGAAGAGATGGGGAAATTTGGAGTGGAGGAGTGGGGATGAGTGCTTATTCCAAGGACTGGCTGCCATATTTTTTCTGCTGGAGTTGGAACTATTTCCGCATAATTTCAGTGCCTTACTTTGAACTCCTCCTAGGTCAGCGGACTACCACACACAAAAAAGGTGGTATGCTGGTTTTGGCAATAAAATTGTCTCATGAATATGTTTTTTTTTCCTCTCTCTCTTTTAGAGCTGTTTGGGTTAACTACTACCATAACCAGCTAAAAAGTAATATTTCATAGTATTTTAAACTCCACCAGTTATTACCAACTGTTATAGGTCTTATACTGTCTAAAATATTTTATTTATTCATTACATTTATACCCTGCCTATCTAGTGCCAAGGCACTACTCTGGGTGGCTAACAATTTTTTAAAACAAAACCACAGCTACCCATCCCCACTCACAAGACATAAATAGTGAGATCCAGAAAAGCATTAAACCCCGAGTATCCAAAGAAAAAGAAACCTAGACAGCAAATCAAAACAGTAACCACTTCATGGAATATTGACTCTTATAAGTGAAAATAGTTCCTTTTGCTTTTACTGATTGTACACTATTTCTAATTGTACACATATTTCTTTGTATTGGATTGTATATATAGATTGTATCTATTTCTCCTTATTTTTACTTCTCTGGCAGATACAAACATTTTTGGTGTTACTTGATAGAACTGTTTGGGTCTTTGCATCTCTAAGGTTCTTAAGCGTTTATGTTGTGACTGAATTTCCCAATAAATTTCTCAGGAACCCACAAAAGAGTCACTAATCTTACAAGAGCAACATTTTGACACATGAGTAAAGCCATTGCTTATTTATGGTCTTAGTTAAGAACAGCTATTGTATAATGGGTAAGAAAGAACAATCTGTTATTTTAAAATAAAATAAGGAATTGAGCTTTGTTCAACATCAAAGCAAAGTTCAGTTCTGGTTTCAGTTGAGACTTTAGTTAATAGTTTATCCAAAGCAGATTTTCTATCCTAGACCCTTAACTAAATGAAAAGTTTCAGTTTTGAATTATTTCATGTACTGCATGGTGACATGGGTTGATCTTTCAAAAAAATATTTTTAAAAAAACTTTAGTAGTAACACTTGAGTGGCACAACAAACATTAACACAGTCTTGATAGAACATTATGACGCAGATAGAAAAACAGTAATAAGGAGTGAGGACACAATACGTAGTTTTGAATACATGAGAAGTTGGTGAGAATGATTAAGATTTAGAAAATGGTAGAAGGATAAAGAATTAAACATCAGTCTTTAAACCAATTTCTGTATTAAATGCCCCCTCTTGCATTTTTGAGTCAGCTTGCTAAAATAAGCAAATAATGCCAAGGCACTGTTACATGAAATGTAATGTGTATTTTTCCTTTAAGGGTTGAAATATTTACTCTTTGAATTATCCTTCCGAAAAAAGCTAAAGACCCATCTCTTCAAGCAGGCTTTTAACAATTATAACTGAATCCCTGAACCCAATTTTAGCAGATAATTTTAATCTTTTTTATGTTTTCATGTTTTAATTTTTTAATTGTATTTTAAACCATATATTGTTCAATTTATCTTTTAATATTTAACTTATTGTGTTAATTGTAATGTTGTGAGCTGCTTTGGGTCCCTTGTTGGGAGAAATGCGGCATATAAATAAAACTAATCATCATCATCATCATGAATAGGCTAAAGAAATAAAATGGATTGGTAAAAATGAGAAGGGTAAAGGCCAAGCTTGGAAAGATTACTTATTTTTTACTAGAATGCCCACAATCCTCTGGCCAACCAGATGAAAATTAGGAATGTTTATTGTTTTCAGACACATGTGTAAATATGAACTAAACCAAGAATACTTTGTGTTTCTGAAGCTGCCATGAGACAAAGGAAAGAGTCCAGGGCACTGATGTGGTAGAATGGCTCCCACTTAAAGATCCCAATTGTTAAATCTGCCATTTGTGAGGTTAAAATGTTAAAATAAAATTAAAAAGACACACACCCCTATTGTCTCTTGCTTCTCCTTTGCTTATGTTCATTGGGTTGGAGGTGGACAAATAGTTCTGCCTGCTATATTTGTTATGGTGCTGGGTAACCCCCCATCTCCCCAGCTCAGCTGTTCCTCATTCACAAGGATCCTTTCCTACACCAGTGATCTGGAAACACACACATACTGGTTACAGGCAGGAAATGCTTGGGGGAGGAGCAGGTTCTTCCTCTGGCATTCCCTGGAATTCTCCTTGGGAGAAGACAGAGAGACGTTTGCCACACAGGCCCACTATCCTGGCCCACTAAACTAGCTTGGTGCCAGAAGTGAGGAAGAGAATACTGTCCGGTCACTAGTAATGAAACATGAGTCAAGTGAGCTTCTGAACATGGAATGAGGGTGGGTGCCATCTTGTTTGCTACTTTAGGGAGGAAAAAATTGTGGGTAAGCCCTTTTCTTGAAATAGGAGAAAGGAACCTGTTTTTTAGTATTGTGCTCCCCCTATAAAGATATAAAACGGAGCTTGGATTTTGTCCCCCCCCCCCCCCCCTAGTAATTCATTGAATCCACAGCTTGGAGAAAAAAATAATTTTGAATAACAACACCCAGAGTCCCTTTCAGGACGGCTGCTGAGACCTGTAGTCAGACTCTGTTTGGAGGTTGTGCTTGTTTCTTACTCATTGCAGGATAGCATGTTCCTTTTATATTTTGGTATGGTATCATGCTTGCCTCTTTGCTTACACAAACACATACAAACCCAAATACGTACACACAGTTATTGTCTTTTGCTCATTTTGAAAGAAATGGGAAGAGACTGTTGAAAAAGCACGCTACTTAATTGCTGGTTAACCAGATGTTTATCGTGTAGGGGTTTTTCGAGTATGTATCAGAAGAAGAAGGGTGTAAACTCCCCTGAGATCTGTAGGCTCTCATCATTTGTAAAGTGTGAATTTTCCCACAGGACTATAAAGCAGGTTTGCAGCGTTTCTGTTCCAGCTGACTTCAGTACAATTGGCTTTACCTCATGCTATCACAGCCTCTGATGGCACCACATGCATTTAGAATAACCCTGGAAGAAGTACATAAAATAAATATCACTAGAAACCTAGGTAGAATTTACAGACAAATCCTGGGGGGAAAGATCATGCCTTTACGTTTTGTTCAAAAGAGCTTCATCTTTAAACAACAGCAATGATTTGTTGTTGTTTAGTCATTAAGTCGTGTCTGACTCTTCGTGACCCCATGGACCAGAGCACACCAGGCCCTCCTGTCTTCCACTGCCTCCCGGAGTTTGGTCAAATTCATGTTGGTAGCTTCGATGACACTGTCCAACCATCTCGTCCTCTGTCATCCCCTTCTCCTCTTGCCTTCACACTTTCCCAATATCAAGGTCTTTTCCAGGGAGTCTTCTCTTCTCATGAGATGGCCAAAGTATTGGAGCCTCAGCTTCAGGATCTGTCCTTCCAGTGAGCACTCAGGGTTGATTTCCTTCAGAATGGATAGGTTTGATCTCCTTGCAGTCCAGGGGACTCTCAAGAGTCTCCTCCAGCACCACAATTCAAAAGCATCAATTCTTCGGCGGTCAGCCTTCTTTACGGTCCAGCTCTCACTTCCATACATCGCTACTGGAAAAACCATAGCTTTGACTATGCGATCTTTAGTATTCTGTACAAGGATATTCGCCTGTCTCATTTGAGCACTTTTCTCTCCTCCCATTCTGGATGGGATGATCTGAGGAAAATGCAACATCTTTTAAGCGGCAATATAAAGGAACTTACCTTGTCAACTGCTAGATACGTCTATGCCATTATGCAGAGACGTCGTAGCGTGCTCTCGCAGAATGTAAAGCCCTAAATATGCATTTGGCTGGTCCCTGCCACCTGTTAGCCGTTGAACATTTTAGATGTATTTTATTGTATTTTATTGTGTTTTAATTTATGCAGTATGCCAATAAAGGTTCCTGAACTGAACTGAACTGAACTGACTATGCGGACCTTTGTCGGTAAGGTGATGTCTCTGCTTTTTAAGATGTTGTCTAGGTTTGTCATCGCTTTCCTCCCAAGAAGCAGGTGTCTTTTAATTTCGTGGCTACTGTCACCATCTACAGTGATCATGGAGCCCAAGAAAGTAAAATCTGTCACCGCCTCCATATCTTCCCCTTCTATTTGCCAGGAGGTGATGGGACCAGTGGCCATGATCTTCGTTTTTTTGATGTTGAGCTTCAGACCATTTTTGGCGCTCTCCTCTTTCACCCTCATTAAGAGGTTCTTTAATTCCTCCTCACTTTCTGCCATCAGAGTGGTATCATCTGCATATCTGAGGTTGTTGATATTTCTTCCGGCAATCTTAATTCCGGTTTGGGATTCACCCAGTCCAACCTTTCGCATGATGTATTCTGCATATAAGTTAAATAAGCAGGGAGACAATATACAGCCTTGTCGCACTCCTTTCCCAATTTTGAACCAATCAGTTGTTCCATATCCAGTTCTAACTGTTGCTTCCTGTCCCACATATAGATTTCTCAGGAGATAGATAAGGTGGTCAGGCACTCCCATTTCTTTAAGAACTTGCCATAGTTTGCTGTGGTCCACACAGTCAAAGGCTTTTGCATAGTCAATGAAGCAGAAGTAGATTTATATCTGGAACTCTCTGGCTTTCTCCATGATCCAGCGCATGTTAGCAATTTGGTCTCTAGTTCCTCTGCCCCTTCGAAATCCAGCTTGTACTTCCGTGGGTTCTTGGTCCACATACTGCTGAAGCCTACCTTGCAGGATTTTGAGCATAACCTTGCTAGCGTGTGAAATGAGTGCAATTGTACGGTAGTTGGAGCATTCTTTGGCACTGCCCTTCTTTGGGATTGGGATGTAGACTGATCTTTTCCAATCCTCTGGCCACTGCTGAGTTTTCCAAACTTGCTGGCATATTGAGTGTAGCACCTTAACAGCATCATCTTTTAAGATTTTAAATAGTTCGACTGGAATGCCATCAGCTCCACTGGCCTTGTTGTTAGCCATGCTTTCTAAGGCCCTCTTGACTTCACTCTCCAGGATGTCTGGCTCAAGGTCAGCAACCACATGGTCTGGGTTGTCCGGGACATCCAGATCTTTCTCGTATAATTCCTCTGTGTATTCTTGCCATCTGTATCCTTAAATCTGTTCTTCACTTCCACTGTGTATTCATAAGGGATTTGGTTTAGATTATACCTGACTAGCCCAGTGGTTTTTCCTACTTTCTTTAGTTTAAGCTTGAATTTTCCTATAAGAAGCTGATGATCAGAGCCACAATCAGCTCCAGGTCTTGTTTTTGCTGACTGTATAGAGCTTCTCCATCTTTGGCTTCAGAGAACATAATCAATCTGATTTCGGTATTGCCCATCTGGTGATGTCCATGTGTAGAGTCGCCTCTTGTGTTGTTGGAAAAGAGTGTTTGTGATGACCAGCTTGTTCTCTTGACAAAACTCTATTAGCCTTTGCCCTGCTTCATTTTGAACTCCAAGGCCAAACTTAGTTGTTGTTCCTTTTATCTCTTGACTCCCTACTTTAGCATTCCAGTCCCCTATAATGAGAAGAACGTCTTTCTTTGGTGTCAGTTCTAGAAGGTGTTGTAAGTCTTCATAGAATTGGTCAATTTCAGGCTCTTCAGCATCAGTGGTTGGTGCATAAACTTGGATAGTGATTACTTAACAGTAGCACAGAAAAACGTGCATTTAAAATTAACCTGGCAGAGCATTTTGGTGTCACCCTGACTGATGTGTACATAGTCCATTCTTTTGAAATTCAAGGGAGCTGATTTGAATTGTAAATCGGCAAAGCATTCAGATCCAAGCTTTATTGTGTGCTAGTGTGACAAATTACAAATGGAATATTGGCTGAGGTTCCATCTCTTGAATTCTTTCCCTCCACCCTCCCTCTCCTTCTACTTTTCTGGTTTCTGCCACTATTATCATTAATCTGTTTTGCAGAAATTCTATAGAGGATGGTTCTGGACATGTAAAGTACATTAAGTTTCATTGTTGGGTTTAGCAAAACTCTGTGTGGCTTCTTTGACCTGTGACTTCTCTTATTGGTTGTAATTCAGTACAGTTGCTACTAGTTTTGTGCCATGCTGTGTGTGGACTTAAGGTTCTGGCATAGTTCGGACCCTGACAATTCATTTCATAAGTGTTCACTTACATAATTTTAGCTAAATTGTGTTATTCCAAAAAGCCTTTTTAAAAAATAAACAAAATGTGGTGGTTAGAAAAGAGAGAAAGAAAAGAAAATGTCTCTGTATATCTATATGAATAGTGAGTATACCAGAGAGGCCTGTAACATCTTTTTTTAAAAATGGTGGCATCAGCTTTTTCAACTAGAGCAGTGATGGTGAACCTTTTTGAGCCCGAGTGCCCAAACTGCAACACAAAACCAACCACGACCGTCCCAAAGAGTCCCACTCCTCCGTCCGCACAACCTCCAGCGCCTGCCCAGGACATTCCCCACTCTACCTCCAGCTGCAATCCTTAAAAGGTGCAGGCGGCAGGAGCCGGGTGTTTCCATGCCTGGTGTCCGTGTGTATGTGTGTTTGTGGCGGCGGGAGCCTTTGCTGTCTTGGCTCTCCCTCCTTCCCAAGAGTTCTTCCTGAAATCCGGGATCGGAGGATGGGTAAGTATTTCTCGATGGCGACTTATGGCTTGCGTGCCCACAGAGAGGGCTCTGCATGCCAGCTGTGACACGCATGCCATAGGTTCACCATCGCTGAACTAGAGTATAATCTGACACTAGCCCATGAAAATATGTGCTACTGTAAGTATGTGAGTGTTTAAACTGCTCTCAGTCCTTTGTTTTTTCTACAGGCTAACTTGGCTAAAAATAATGAAGGACGTATATATGAAAGTGGCCCTTCTTTCTCTGCCAGAGGTCTAAGCAATTGACTAGAATGTGAGGTGATGATTAAACTTAGTGATGTTACATGCTAATAGGCCTCAATGTAACCTCAGTGCAGCTGAAGAGAAAGTTGTATTCAAGAGCAAAGAAAAAAAAGTTTGTTATTGCATATTTTAAAGTTGGGTAGAATGTTAACTCCCCAAAAAGATCCTCTAGACTCTACAGTGTAGAGTTCAGGTTTTCTCTTCAATTGCTGCAGGGCAAAAATTAAGAAGATGTTTCAGGATACAGAGTGGGGGAAATGGTAATAAGGAGATGTTTCAGGATATAGAATGGGAAAGGGAATGAAAATTAAGGAGATTCTACAGGATAAAGAGTGTCAATGGTCTCCAAGTTCTTCATCAAGCATGAGGAATATGTGGGTCTTTAGATGTTGATAGACTTCAACTCCCATCAGCACTGACCAGTAAGGAATGATGAGTGTTAGTTTATCAGCTTCTAAGTAACTTTGGTGATCAATTATGTGCTGTCAAATCAATTCTGAGTTATGGCAACTAGAGATGGGCATGAACCGCTGGCCAAACAGCTGTTTCACGGGCACTCTGGCTTCCCAGCCCCTCCTCCTCCAGTGAGCGCACACTCAAAGGCAACACAAAGCCATGCTGCTGCCTCTGAACGGCGCCCACTGGAGGAGGAGGGGCCGGGAAGCTGGGGTGCCTGCAGAATAGCTATGCAGGTAGATGACCAAACTGGCATGAACCACTGACCCACGGTTCGTGCCCATCTCTAATGGCGACCCTTTTTAGGATTTTCCAGGTAGAGAATACTCAGAAGCGGTTTGCCATTCCTTTCTTCTGAGTTTCTCCTCCCTCTTGTAGAGATATAATAGCTGCAGTGATACAGTAGATAAGAGTACCAATCTGAACTCTGAATTTAAAACATCTGCTAAGTTATGGAGAAGTTTGTCTTAATAGTGCCTCTAATTCTTTGCTTGCTTTTGATTTGTTTCAAATATTTTAGTATTCTAGAAATTAATAATAGAATTCTTCGAGCTGTTTACAACTGGCAGGAGACTCAATAGGCAAATCAGCGCTGCAATCATAGTCTGCAATTTTGTGCATGCTTACCTCACCAAAGTCAATAGCACTCACTATTGAATAGAATAGCACTGATGATTGGACAGGGCAATGCTTTGAAAAAAGAAAAAGACAAAAAAACAAAAACAAAACCACAACCCTACTGGAGGACAATCAGGAGAAGCTGGTAGATGAGAGGAGCAATTCACCCTGCTGTTGAATCTTCTATTCAAATAAGATGCTTCACATGTCAGTTAAATGAAGGAGCACTCCCTGATTAAAGGAACAGTGGGGACAGGTCTTGGATCCTGTCCCCAATGTGGAAACACTATTTTCCCAAAGATTTTGAATAGTTGTTCTTTCAAAGTATAATTCCCAGACATTATCCCACATGTGTACATTGCCACAGTTGCTGGAACTCTGTGTGATCAAGGTTCTTTCCCCCCATCGCCAGTGAATATACCTTATACTCTGAGAGACCCCTTTAAGTAATTAATAATCCTTTGATTACTATCCCACACACTACACCAGAACACAGACAGAGTTTTAACTCCTGTCCTCTGAAGATGCCGGCCACAGAGACTGGCGAAACGTTAGGAAGAAAAACCTCCAGAACACAGCCAAACAGCCTGAAAAACCTACACAACAATCCTATGATTTGTTTTTCAAGCAGATTGATTTAGATGTTGAGGTTTCGATCCTAGCTCTTTTAGCAGGTTCCCCTGAAATAACATCATTCCAAATATTTTAATATGTTATTTAAAATTTTAAATAAAAGAAATGAATAATAAAATTTAGTTTGCGTAGATTTGCGTTCACAAGCTGTATCTCCCCCACCCCATACTAGAACCATGCAAATAATAAAAAGAGACACTAATCTTATTAGAAGAGCATAACCCCATTGTGGGACTTGGCTGTTTTCAGGCTAAAAACTACGTAGAGCCTAAGGTGCTTTCCTCTGAAGTAAGCACCAGTTACTTCAGTGAGCAATGAGGGCTGTTAGCAGTACATGCAGATTGTGCTACTACTGTGCCACCTCTTCCTCTGCCACATGGGACCATCACTTCCATCTTGGCAGAACCAGGGCTGTGCCATAATGCAAAACTTCCTCCTCCACCACCACCACCACCTCTACTTTTAGATGCAAATGCTAAGGTTCTTTATAAAAAGGGAGAGAAAAAAGACAGAAAAAGAAGCAGCAGCTTCAGACTGGGAGGGAAAAGCAGTACAAAATAAATCAAAGGCTTCTGAGAGACATAAAAGTGGAGAAACTCACACACAAACTCCCCCCTCCCCAGCTGCATACTAAGATAAGAAAAATGGTCCTGCTAATATGAGATCCTTACAGAATCAAGTGCCATCAAGTTAATTCTGACTTATAGTGACCCTCTTCGGGGTTTTCTAGATAGAGAGCACTCAGAATCAGTTGGTTTACCATTCTCTTCTTCTGGGGGCTACCTGGGGCTGTGCAGCTTGCCCAAGGCCACACAGAGTGGTTCTTCTGGGAGACATAGTGGGGAACTGCACTCCTGACCTCTGACTCTGTAGCCAGAGACCTAATTCATTGAGTTATCTAGCCAGCACGGAAGACCTAAAAGGGTAAAAATGCATATTCGGGAACAAATCTCATTGAAGACAGCAGCATTGTGGAGGTTGCAACAAGCATGGCACCCTAAAGCCTTTTCCGGGAACTCTTTTATTTCACTAGCCAGTTGCCTCTCATGGCAGCAGCCCTCTGAAATTTCAAGTGTGTTGGCTATGTTTGTTGAAATGCCTTTGTTTATATCCTGTATTTTCATGAAGTAAAAATGAATTTGCCTAACAACTCTTATCACTTTTTGATATTGCACAGTCAATTTGTACTATGCCAGTTCGGTTTGGCCAGTTTTGTTTCCTTGAAGATGTTTTCGTGTGGTCAGAGCTGGCTGTGTCTGCCATATACTAACCAAAGAATCATTCCTGCATCCAAAGTGAAAATAGCCATGAAGATGCCCAGCTTTTGACACTTGAGGAACAATAACACCAATGCTGTAAAATGGGAGAGACGGGGAAAGCCATTTCTTTGGAGTACAACTCGTAGAATCCCGTGGCCATCTTGCCCACTGTGTAAATGACAAGGGTGGATAAGGAAGTGTAGAAGTGTAGTCTAAAGAAGTAACTTCTCCTCTCTTTGTAAAATAATAATAACCAATAACCTTACTACAATCACACTTTGGTCTGAAATATAAAGTTTGCAGTAATTAGACAATGAACAAAGGGGTGCAAAGAAGAGCCATAGTTCTCCTCAGTGCTATCTCCCTCCTCTGGCCTTTCATATCAATTTGCTCCACTTTGTGCCTTCCAAAAGGATAGCCTTCTAGCACCAGCCGTTTCCTGCTCAAGCTTAAACTGACAAATTTATGCCAGCTCACTGTGGTTTTGCAATGCACTGTGTGGCTCACAAAGGAAATAAGCTTCTAGCTATTTTAAGGTTTCTTTTGTTGTATGTGTGTCCATTGATTTCTGTGGGTTCTTTCATGTTTCTCCTGCACTGAGTACATGGCTGTTTAGCATCCCTGCCCCCTCTGCTACTCCCAGGGTGCTTTTATTTGTGCATGCATGCAGAGCATAGATACTTGAGATATAAACTCCTGGGTTTATAAACTCCCAAATGTGTTGCACATACTTTAAAGTTCAAAAAGTTTGTTGTCCTACAGTCATTTTTTAAAAAAATTTCAAACTATTCTGTCCAATATAAAGAAATAATTAAACCCAAACAAGGTTGCAGGTTTGGCAGCAACCTGTTCCCTGACATTTTAAGATTTAAAAAAAGTGAGATGGGGGGTAAATATTTGTGGTGCCACATAGGCAGGTCAGGAAGGAACTGGGCAGTACTTTTCAGCCAGCTTAATGTGGAAAGGGGCATTAGTGGAATCTGGGCAAATGAGCCAAGAAGTTGGGGAAAACCTGAATAAGTAGATAATATGGCAATCCAGAGTTGGGGAAAATGTATTTTCAGAGGCCACAGTGCTGGCTGGGAAGTGGACTCACCAGCTGCGACGGTTGCCACAATTTCTGTTAGGCATTATACCCTATGTGGCTTTAGCAACAGCACACATGACACACAGGGAGTTTTCCCAGGCCCTCCTGAGGCTTGTGGAAGGTTTACCGCCAGCCCATGGGATTTCTTCCCCACAAGTCCTCTGTTGCTGCTGTTGCCAGAGCTTGTACAGCAAGTTGCAGCACTGGTTTTCCACTCCCTGCTTCACTCTGAATGGTATGAAGAACCCAAATATATGCCTCTATCAGCTGTCACCCAAGTCCGGGCATTTGTGCAAGGACAACAAACCTAAAAGCATATTCACACTCAGAGCTAGTGAACCCTATTGCTGGCTGAGAATGAGTTTAATGTAAGCTTTACTGAGAATCCCCATGGCCAGGATGACTTTTCTAGCGGCAGTGATTTTAAGGAATTACAAACTTCTCCCTTCCATCTCATGGTTCCCACAACTTCCTGAAAATAAAAGGAATTACATGGGGCCCTTTGGAATTTGGAGGCAGAAATTAGAAATGTTAATTAAAAAAAAACTCCCAAAAACGATTGCTGATGCACTTCATTCATCTTATGCAATGTTAGCATTTCTTTGCTGACCTCTCTTGCCTGAATGGAGGAAGCTGTCTCATACTAAGGGAAAACATTTCACTATCTAGCTCAGTACTGTCATCACCATTGTCATCACCATTCTGGCTCTCCAGAATTTCAAACCATCCTACCTAGAGATGTGCAGGCATTAAAAACCTGGGATCTTCAGTGTGCTCTGTCACTGAGTTTAAACTTAACTGTTTCTCAGATGTGGATGCTAACTATAACTCTGATATGTTTGTACCCTTGTTTTAACATTTCCCCAATGTTTACAGTACTGCATATTAGGGATGAAAATATATTCCAGGGATCACAATTGTTCTTCATACTTTAAACACACAAATGCCATGACATAATTTTGGCTAGTTTAAAGGACAAGTGTAGTGAGATCCTTGATTGAACTAATGTTTAATTGGTGGGACCTTAAGATAAAGTGCATTTAATTCCATGTATTGCCACCAGCTGCTGGGTTAGAGGGATAAAGGGTTTAGCTTTTCTATTGTGAAATATGCGTTGGTACTGAAATTCTGGACTCCGTAGACATACCTTGTTAAAAATATTAAATACACTTACTTGAAGGAAAAAGAGCTTGCAGTAATAATCTGGTGTTCTCTGTTTCTCACATACAGTTTCTGGCTACTCAAAGCATTCCTCATTTTAGCAACCTTTGATGGGTATTTGGTGGTCCTTTTGTTTATTTGTCTAATCTGCCTTTGGAAAGTGTTCGGAAACTCCAGAGGGTCCAATATGCTGCAGCCAGATTGCTAACTGGGGATGGTAACAGGGAACATATAACTACCTTATTACAACAGCTCCACTGGCTGCCAATCCATTTCCAGGCACAGTTCAGAGTGCTGGTTTTAACTTATAAAGCTCTAAACGGCTTGGGTCCAAGCTATCTAAAAGACCGCATCTCCTTCTATGAAGCTGCCCAGGCTTTAAGATAATCAGGGGAGGTTTTTCTCTCAGTATCACCACCTACACAGGTGTCCTTGGTGGGGAGATGGGAGAGGGCCTTCTCTGTTGCTGCTCCTAGACTCTGGAACTCCCTCCCATGGAAAGCTAGGCTGACCCCATTTTTGGTGTCCTTCCGCAGGCAGGCAAAGACCTTTCTCTTCAGGCAGGCTTTTCCTTAATGACTGGTGGTCCGAGAAGAGTTTTAAATGGATTATTGTGCTCTGTTGTTTTAAATGTGTTTTGGTATTGATTTTATTTACCGTTTTAAGGTAATACTTGTTTAATTCTTCTTAAATATTTGTATACTTATTGTTTTAAATATTGTCTTTTTAATGATGTAAGTCACCTTGGATCCTTTTTAAGAAAGGTGAGATAAAAATATTTTAAATAAATAAATAATCTAATCTCTGGTGGAGACTGAAGTTCATAAAGGAGAAAGTTTTTGTGTGGGAAGGACACTAAGAGAATAATAAGGAAACATGGATGGCACATTATAAGTCGTGGGTTTTTTTTTTTTTTTTGAACAGTTTATGGTCTGTTTTCTATTTTGGCAACCACATATTAATTAGGTGATTACACTGGCAGTTCTGTTTTTGCTGCCCTCTTAATTTGTCTGGATGCTTTTCTGACTATTAAAACTGAAACTGAGAGAGCTCTGTGTGAGTGTTTGCATGAAAAGGTTTCTTTTCATCCTTCCATGTTCCTTTGATTTATGCATAGCTAGACTCTAACAATCTCAAGAACTCTCACACTTAGTATGAAAGTGTTAATAAAATATGGGCAAAAAAAATAATTTGGGAAATTATGATTTTTTTTTTAATGAAATGAAATAAAAAGAAAAGGGCAAGGAAATTCCTGTAGGCAAAGTTAGGTGAACGAAGTTATTGCATAGGTCTGTTTGTCCATACATACATACATGATACATCATCTATTCATGACACTTCTGTACAGCACTTTCCCAACAGGTCCAGGATTCAAATAATCATTATATATCCCAAATGTTGAAAATAAAGTCCTGTTTTCCAACAGAACTAAAAAAACATCCTGCAATGCCAAAAATAATCCAAATCAGGTGTTAATGAATCTCCGCCATTTGGTATCACCACCATCATTGTCATAGTGGAACACCAACCAGAAGAGTTCTGTCATTCTGTTAAGGTAGCTCTGTGCACTGTGCAGTTTTTTCCATTCATGCAGTTAAGGCATCCCTGTGTGCATACACCAAGGGTGTGCTGCATTTTCTCCTCAATAGATCTCTGGAGAGTTTTCCTACAAGTAGATTTTCAGATAGAGCAGTACTGGTAATGGAAATTAGAGACCCCCAGAGCTCAGTTTCATGCTACATCAGTCACTGTGTGTCTGTAACAGGATCACCCCTGCCCCATACAAGCCTTTTTAATGTTCCAAAAGCAGCACTCCTTAGTGTTAGTCACCTTGAACTTGAAAGATCAAGATACAAAGTAAATCAGCCAATCAATTTGCTCTAAAAAACGTCTGTCTGCAATATGCACATAGCTTCTTTGGAAAAGAAAGCATTACTTTTATGATTACTTACTACAATTGGTATTGAACATCTTGTTTGTTTTTTCTCTCTCTTTAAAAAGAAACCTTCTTCTTACCCATATGGGAGCTAGAACTACTACAAGGCCAATTGGAACAAACACTTCAGGCTGCAAATTCTGGGAGTAAGGTTCCTTTCCTGTTCTGTCTATGCCCCTTGGCTCTTCTCTTCCATTGACTAACAGGGCAGCATACGCTACACAGTCTAACTTGATAGCCTGAACTGGCCTCTTGCCTTCAGCTGTGATGGTGAAGGCTTATTGCATCTCCAGTATTCATTAGTCAACTCATCTTGCTTTTGTTCACCCAAAGCAGCAAAATGTCTTGGTCTTTTCCCCACTATAGAAATTATACAAAATAAACACAGTTTAATTGGAAACTCAGAATGTGAACACAGGTGTTTTGCCCCACGTCAATCAAACGTATTGATTTCTAGTAACTATCCCACTGTGATTAAACAACGATACTAGAAACCTGAGTAATTGTGGATGAGATTTTGTGATTAGCAGCTTCACTCTAATCATAATACTTCATTAATGTAGCAAAGAGAATGTTGTCACTGGGTGTAAAAGCTGCTACAAGGACATACATGTGTGTTTTTGTACCTAAGACAGCAATGAAATAAAAAGGGAATGTGGAATGATATAACAATAACAATTCTACTGAGGATTAAAATTGCTAGCCAGTCTAGTAATTAATTCTTGTCATTTTAAGTGGGAATTGTGGTTTTTTTGGGGTTTTTTTGCCGATTATTGGACTGTTTGTCCTTGTCTTCAGCTTTTTGAAAGCTCCTGCACATAATGAAAAGTTTAACTTGTCAAGTTTACATTTCAAGATAGAGTGTGGGATATCAAACACTACAAGTGATAATTACCAGCACCTGGAAATCATTTGTTCCTGGGGGTTAAGCAAAGCATTTCCTCCCCCCCACACACACACACACACACCGGCTGCTTTAAACAGATATGGTGTTTCACCCACCTGGTTCACTGTAACAGTGACCACTTGAAGACCACAGTGGCATGACCATCAATGACTTTATGTTGATACGAAACAGCACCAAATGTTATATGTTGGAAACCTGTTCCTTAGTTCAACCCCCTTTTTTCTTTAAGTGTACTGCAGAGCAGTTATAAAGTGACAGGATGATGAAACTGCCAGGGCAGGAGAACAGCTCTACAGAACTTTATATCTTAATTATTATTATTATTATTTTACCAACATTATCCTGTTAAAGACAATGAGGGTAACCAGCAATGCCAGTTTCAGGGCAGAGCTGGCCTTTAGCCGTTAACCTGTGGAGACTTCTTGTTTTTTAATATGCCCTCAAATCACCTCTGACTTATGCCAACACTAGGAATTAGCTGTCTCCAAAATGTCCTATCCTCAGCAGTCCTACTCAGCTCTTATAAACTCAAACCTATAGCTTCTTTTAGGGAGTCAATCAATCTTGTATTTGGTTTTCCTCTTTTCCTGCTGCCTTCAACCTTTCTCAGCATTATTGTTCTTTCCAGAGAATTTTATCTTCTCATACTGTGCCCAAAGTATGAGATCCTCAGTTTCATCATTTTTGCGTCCAGAGGTAGTTCAGGCTTGATTTGCTCTAGGACCCACTTTCTGGCAGTCTAGACTCTAGAGTATCCGCAAAACTCTGCTCTAAAACCATATTTCAAAAGAATCAATTTTTTTCTGTCACTTTTGACACCCATACAAGGTGACTGGGAATGTAATAGAGTGGATGATCGTGGTCTTAGTGTCCAGTGACTCATCCTTACACTTGATGATCTTTTCTAATTCCTTCATTGCTGCCATTCCGAGTCTCAGTCTCCTTCACAGTGCAGATTTTGGAAATAATTTGTTAAACATTACCTTTAATTATGATTTTTTCAGTGCTATTGTGCTTAAATTGGTATGCAATTTAACTCAAAAGATGTGCCAAGAGTAGGGGGTCAGTCCCAAACTACTTCTGCCAGTTGAAATGTCAGAAGAGCTAGAAGTGTGGTGGAGAAGGGACAACTTGTGGGAGAAACTGAGTTGCACAAAATCTAAATGACTTCCCTGCACACCCACAATGACAGCACAAAGTCAGTCCAGGGCAAGTAAGGGTAGTCCTAAGTAACTTTCAACATCCCTATCCTACAAGATGTTTAGAATCAGTAGAACTTTAGCTGACCTACTGTCAGCTTAGTTGGACCTTGAATATCTTGTCCAGTAGGGATCTCACCCTGAGGCTATTATCCTATATTCCACTGGTTTTCAACAGTTTGTCCTCTAGATGTATTGAACTTCATTTTCCAGAATCCTTTATCATTGACCACACTGGATGCAGCTTCTGGAAGTTTAAGTCCAAAACATCTGGTGAACTAAAATGTGAGAGCTATTGCTTATCTGGGAGTAATTCTCTCTAATTCATGTACATGGGTATACTTCTTAGTACATAGATGTCTACCCTGACCCCATTGATAATGACCTGCACCTTACCTTGGTTTCTAAAATCTAGTGCTAAGAAAGCACCCAGACTGACTAAAGGGCATAAACTAAGAAAAGAATTGGAAGCTGTGACATGAATGAGAAACACAGCTATAGGCAAATATGCATTAGAAGTGGCATTGGAACCAGGAGGCAATCACTACAGCTCTAGGATAGGCTGGATTATTTTGTTAAACATAGCTTTGTCTTAGTTATAGTGCTTTTTGTGCTCTAAGATTGTGACTTTTGAAAATTTAAGATGGTTAAAACTTTGGGCAAGATGTCCCAAGTTTTCAGATACTTTAGTCAAAATAGTTTATAAGTGATTTAAATGTTATCCAGATACACAAGGCACAGTGTGTTGCAAGCGGTTCTACACATTTCTCTGAATGCAGATGAGTAGTTGAGAAAGCCATTTTCTTCTGCTTAGGATCTAGCTCCCCATTCCAGAATTCCTCTACCCACCCAAAACAAAATCCTATGGCATTTAATTTGAATCTGTTTATCAAATTATACTTACAGCTTTTTTAAGTTCTGAAGAACCATATACCAAAGCTGATTTCCCATCTTTACCTTCTTTTCTCTTTCTCTTTTCTTCCCTCTCCAATCTTTCAAAAGATACTGGTGGAGGAAAGGGGAAGAAGCAGAAGTAAGTCATGGATGTGATTGAATTTAGGAAGGCTCTTTCTCTTATTTCTTGATGTAAAGCATATGTGGCCAATGTTTTCATCTCTAGCTATTGTGTGCCCCATGCAAAGAATATTGAAATGAAAATAACTTCCAATGTTAAAATAGAATGCAAAAGCTCGTGCTTAACATTGCAATGGGAAAGGGTACCAACCTACAAGAAGCAGACAGATTTGATACTTAGAGAGATGTTGGTGTTCCAATCTTCCTTTTTCATTGTTTTTTTCCTAATTTGCTTGTGTGTAATTAAATGACACAATTCAGAGCTCACTTATGCATCCTAAATGTAAGAAAAATATAGAATTTCTTTAACTGTACAAACACTAATAGAGAAATATTGGATCCTTATGTAGTCAAGACATATGGAATGTATTCATGTCTCTTTGAATCATTCTCATATCATAAATTCTCCTCCTATTCCATCTCTTTTAACTTAGAACTGTGAATAATTTAGAAGGGGCCTATAAGGCCATCGATTCCAACCTCCTGCTCAATGCAGAAATCCAGGTCAAAGCAGATCTGACCAATGGTTTTCCAATTTTCTCTTGAATGTATCCAGCGTTAGAGCACTCTTCCTCCTCATCTTCTTGGAAGTTGAATATCACCATGGCTCTAATGACTCTGGATATAGCAGCTCTAAACAGTGACGTACTGCATCCAAAGTAGTTCCCAGTGTTCCTCAGACAATAAAATGTTTTGCTTCCTGCACATCTTTTCCCATTTATTCACCTTGAATTATCAGCTGTACAGATCTATACTTCTCATTATTCATTATGTGACTGAGAAATTCTAGCTTTCTGCATTTCATGATTTCTTGGCCTTATACATTCTCCTTAATGCGTCTTCACCGGTCACACCCCCTATCCCAGATAAATCTGCATTTCAAATGCTTCTTTTCCATATTAGACTGTGTTAAAGTCTGCTACTTTGTGCCATACAATAGAACTGACAATATACAGTATAGAACCATACTGCTTTCTCTAACGCTGTTTATCTCTCCAATGAATAAAAAAAAATAAACAGTGTGCCTCAAGCTCTGTTCTCTGCCACGTTCAGCTACATTATAGAAGCAGCCTGATTTGATAGCTGCATCCTTTTCCAGCAAAGGAGCTGGATGGGACATTAAGGAGGAATCTACAGCTTCTACAAGATTGGTGTGCATCTAGTGCCAAAATTCTTCGGCTGGATCTTCTTTGGTTCTGAATTCCCAGAGTGGAATAAGATGGTACAACAAGTTACTGCATTATATTAATAATTTTAAAATCTCTCCTTCCTCCTGCATTTATGGAAAAAGGGAGAAAGGAAAAAATCACTGAGGAAAGGCAACATGGCTTGTGCACCTACAAGATATGAGCTTTCATGAACAAAGTCCACTCCTTCAGATTCATGAAGTAAGTGTTTTAAACAACAGGTTTAGAAGCATGCTAGTTATGGATATATAGATGGGAAATAATGATCCAACTGTAATATTATTAACATAGTAATTTACTGAGGAAAGGGGCAATAATTGGACCTGCCCAGGTAGATAGCTCGTATGCTTCCTGAAGTGGGATTAATGCACACTGCAGTCCCTTTTTTGTTTTCCTTTCTGTTTCTTCCCCCTTTATGCCACATTGGGGTGCCAGCTGTGAAACATACATTGTCCATGTTTTATATTTAAATGTAGGGCGAAGCTGAATACTGGATATTTTTTGAAGATGATGAAGTGAGTATAGTTTTACTCAAGAGGAATCTTTCCTAAGGTTGTAAATGTATTATCTCTTTACAAGCTATTCAGTAACCAAAATTAAGTTCTTAGCCCACCAGCTCAACAAGGCTGTGCATATTTGTCCTTATTTTGTTCAGTGATCCCTTGGCGGGGAATCCACAATTTGAAGCAATGAATGACTCTCAGCCACAAGTCAGGAGATACAGCTTCTGTTTCACTGTGCAAGTAGGCAAGGGCAGCAGTACAAAGCCCAGTTGCCTAGACTCTGCGTGGATCCAATGACATATGGATAGTATCTGGTGTACCCTTATCAAATCTTTCTGAAGGATTCAGATCCATTGTATAAAACAAGGAGATAACTTCAAAAGCCAAGAGTATGTTCTAGTGAGGGAAAAGCAGTCAACTGAGAGAACCTAAAGATCAAAGGCAGAATATCTGATTTTAATGATGAAGAACATATGGTTTGCCAAAACCTTTTGGATTAAAGCAAATAGCTAATGTAATCAAAGGGAACTGAGCCCTTTGTTTGGACCCAAAAGTAGAGTGTCAAAGAACAAGAGGCAAATGCTTTAATTTGTGCTTCATGTGGTATTTTCCCCCCACTCCCAGTATGTCACACATGGCAGAAGAGTACTAAAAGAGGTACATAATGGGGCAGTGTTCCTTGAATAAACTTGCCGTGAAAAACTAGCAGGGCTTTTATTCTGTGTTGAAGCTGTGTGGTGGATATTAAACGGGAAGATGAAGCTGATGCCCAAAGCAAGAAGATCAAATTTATTTGAACCTTCAGCATTCATGAAATTCCTTCATGGACTTTTCAACATGGACATATTTAAAGAAGAGGAGGAAATTGGCTTTTGAAAGTTAAAATAATGTTTAACAGAACAGAATGGGAGAAATTTAAGAAAATAATGTGCAAAAAGACTTACAGGAAAAATAGGTTTATAGGTTATTGGCTTCATATATATACTGTACAGTCAACAAGAAAACACAAAGACACATTTATTTGAAAACATTTCTTACTCCTGTGTGTTTGTCTGGAAGCTTGGTAGAATGGATTTCCTTCTTGTCTTTTCAGCATATGAGTCAGAATAATTCTGTTTGAGTTGAATCCCAAGGCTAGCATGGGGAACTCCACCTTTTTGATTGGGTATTACTGTGTGAAGTATAGTTTTTTCCCCACCTTTATTCCAAGTGGTATTTTTACAAGTTCCTTAAAGAAAGCCTGAAGTTTTTTTCTCAACCACGTCCTTGTCACGCCATCTCACTGACAGTAACTGAGCTATAGTTGTTTATAACTTCAGAATTTAGGACTGAAGATCTGGTTTTTGCCTCCATAGATGCTATTTAGACTAGCCTTACCTTTAGTCCAATTTCTTGTAAATTGTAGGAGGCTTGCAGGAAAAATGCAAAATCAGTCATACACACACATGCGCATACTATGACTGATTGTGAAGGCTTTCGTGCTAATGCAAATATATATGCCAGCAATTCTTTTTCTATATTTTGTTGTTTCAGTGCGAGGATGAAGGAGTGACATCTGAAACCTATTAAAGGTTTCGTTTTGGAAAACAAAAAACAAAAACAAACAAAAAAAACAAAACCCCACACTGCATCATAAAGGTTACTTGACTTTGAAGCTTGTATTTCTACTGCTTTAAGCTAGACTTGTATGGAATTGGGTTTTTTTAAAAAAATAATCCAATACATAAAGATCAAAAAATATTTACCGTATTTTTCACTCCATAAGACGCACCTGACCATAAGACGCACCTTGCATTCGAGGCACCATCGGGGGGGTGAAGGGGTGTGCGCATGGAGGGGCAGGGGGGAAGTCATGCGGCTGCGTGATTTCCCCTCCTTTTCCGGCACTCTAAACACCTTTGCTTCCCCCGGATCACTTTCCTCCCAGACGTCTTTCCTTAACACCACTCTTTCCGTTTCTTTCAACTGTCCTCCCTCCTCTCTCGTGAGAAAAACGTTTATCCCTCTCTTCTCCTACTTCCCCCTCCTCTATCCATTCCTCTGTCTCGTGCCGCTCCATTTCTCCTTCTTCTTCTGTCACTTTAAACTTTTTTTTACAGTATTCGCTCCATAAGATGCACACACTTCCCCCCCACACACTTTTTTTGGGGGGAAAGTGCGTCTTATGGAGCGAAAAATACGGTATATCTTCACTGTCTTTGATTTATGATGATTAAATGGAGATGGTTGTTTGAGCATTTCTGGTTCTGAGGAATGCTGACTTTAAAAGCTTTTACATGTCAGACATACTCAACTCTGTGACCAGTATCTAATACAGGACTTCTGCCTGAGTAATGGAGCAGAATCCACTGGATACAGAAGATGGTAAACCTGTCCCTATCAAAGTCTGTTGTGCTCCCCCCCACTCAAGTTCTGAGAAATCCTCCAGAGGTGGATTTAATCATCATTTTTATCATCTTCATGCTGTTTATACTTATGATTCTCAACCTTTGTTTTTCCAGAATTCTTTGATTTCCATTTCCACAAGCCTCAGCCAGAATAGTCAAAGAAAAGGGTTTCTGGGAGTTGAAGTCCACAACATATGGAAAGCCAGATGTTGAAAACTACTAGGATATCCACATTTGGTCAAGTAATGTCTGTGAAAAGAGGGTAGAGAGTTCCCCCATATTTTCAAGTTATGAAATAGACAATACAACAGCTCTCATTTATTACTCTAATCTAATCTAATCTAATTAGTTGCTGTCTTCCTCACCATAGGGGACCTAAGGCAGCTCAGAACGGGTAAAATAAGAAATTAAAAAACACTATATAAATATCAAATTTAAAAAACAGTTACACATACATTAAGATTAAAACAATCAAATATAAAAACAATTGGAAAACATCTTCATTAATATTATTTTGAGAACAATTTACTTTTCAATGGCTCTTGATTATCCCTCAAAATTTGTTTTGTTCCTGTGGTTTATTTATCATTTTAGTTTAGAAAGACTGATTAACTTTGAAGTCATGTGTATACTCATATTCATGTTCCCAGAAATAAATAACTGGTTACCCTAGTCCTACATATGGATAATGTAAAATGCCTTTATTTAGGATAGCAAAAATGGCTATGAGTTATGCCAGTTTTTGATAACATCTTTTGCAGGGGCTGGCCTTAGTGAAGATGTTTTAAATGTTCTCAGGAGAATTACAAACCTGCACAATATAGATGCTTTGTTTCTATTCCAAAGACATCAGAACAGATTAATAAATAAAAGTAAACAATATAAAACAACAGATGTGTAAGGCAGATTTATAGATCAGAGGCTTAGGAGCTGCTTCCCAACGTAAGAGTGAATGCCCATAAATTTCTTTTCTGGTTTTGATTGAGTGTATATTGCAAGTATATTGCAAGTTACAGTATTCTTCAAACCATTAACTAGTGAATCAGATGCATTAATCAGCTCTCTTCTGTCAGATGTGGGAGGCTAAGTGGGGTTGGGCTGGGCCTGTCTGGTACCAGGATAGGAGACAGCAATGCCTGGGAAGCCCAAGTGACGCTGCAGGCAAGCTATTTGGCTTCTTAATTTTAGAGGGACCTGTAGCCCTAACACCTGCATTTCATGCTGCAGGTATGAGGGACGGTTCTTAGCATCTTCAGGTTGGGCTGGAAAAATATGTGTCTGAAATCCTAGAAAGCATTTGGTAGTTAATGTCAACAATATTGATCTAGATAAACCTGTACTCTTTTCATAGTTGCATAACAATCTTCCTATGGTTTGATTTTGCAAAATGCAGTTGTATAAGATGAACAATTACATTTATTTGTTTAAATTCCATTTGGATGAGAAGATAATAATAATCTTAGAGTTGCAGAGCTGGAAGGAACTCTATGGATCATCGTGTCTAGCTTCTGTCAAGGAGGCCCAGTGGGGAATTGAACTCCCAAATCACTGAGCTATCCAACAGTTCAAAGTGATCTGGCTTCGTCCCTCGGTAGACCCAAACCATTAACCTTTAGGTTAACAGCCAAATGCATATTAACTAGTTTGGTTTTTTTAAATGAAATCATATGCATAGTTTCCTGGGAGTAAACACCATTCTGTGGTCTGAGATTTCCTTTTGAATAAATCTGCTTAGTATTACAACTTTATATTCTTAGGTTTACGATGGGGTTGACCCTTTGAATTTCAGATGTAGAATCTGATGCACTGCTCTCAAAACGAAATAGTTGCAAATATTTCTAACCAGTGCTAGTAAATTCCATTACACTGCTGTATGCCTTTATATAGAGACGTCAGAGCATTCAGCTGTGTCCTTAATACCTTTAAAATAAAGGAATGCTTTCTTATGTTACTATGGTGAGGTCTGTATGTAATCTATGATTTAGTACTCCCTGAAACACAGATTTAGTAGTTGGGCACAGATTATTAACACACCATCAAGCTTTATTTAATGATATGTCATCTCTCTTTTTCATTTATAGATATGTATTTCTTTAAAAAAAGAAAAGAACATTTGAAAAATGTTGACATAGCTTCAGTTGTAGGTATACTTCTGTGTATATGAATGTGTGTGAGAGTATATATGGAGTGCCACATAATTGTAGAGTCCAGAGGATAAATATGCGGCCACAAACTGAAGCATCATTTTGAGCATCTTCATATGGTACGTTTGGTTTTGCTCCTCAATAATTATATTCTTCTTACATAGCATAAGTAATTCTTTGTATCACTAGAATGATTTGTCCTTTCTGAATATAGCACTTTACCACAGATTATAATTAAAGGTGTTAAAATACTTGACTCTAGATAGTGTAGAGATCTGGTGTTGCAGAAGTCTCACTGCCGACACACTTGCAAATGAGATGGGTTGGCTGACCTGGTTGCAAGGTCTGGCCAGCTGTCTGTGATTCACTGTAATTTGTAGGAAAGCAGTCATTTAACACCTTTCCATATAAGCACATAGAAATGTGGAGTGGTGAGTCCCAATATTAATGTTCTGCAGCTGCTCTTAAAATGGGTTCTGCAAACCAGAGCTCTTTTCCTGTCTACATCATCAACAGCACTGATGTACTGAAGAAGAAATAAACAAAGAGCACTCCGTTTGCACTGTTTGGCTCAAAGAGTAGTGATAATGCATGTAGCACATTCTACTCATGTTGCTGTTTATATCCAAGGTCAGGGCAGTAATGTTTGGTGAGGTATGATGCTCCTTTTCTGAATGGGAAATGAAAAGATAACATGCAAAAGTTCAGGCGAAGAAATTTGTAAAAAACTTGAATGTCCTCCAAGATTTGGTAGCATCAGGGAAGGAAATTAAAGAGCAATTTGAGTCTTTTTGAAAAGGAAGCTGCAAGAGGCTTTCAGAATTTAATAAATTAAGTGGTGCAGGCACCAAAATACCAAGAGTTTATGGGTCAAACACAAATTTCAGCAGTAGATGTGAAGCTCTAGTGTGGCTGAAACTAAGTGAGTGCGAAGCTCATAAGAACGTGGAAGGGAGACACCTGGGAATTTTCCAGATGCTATCTGGTGATTTCCTAAAGAAAGTGAGTTATTTGTATAATAAGTAATTAAAATAAATGAAATGATGTTGTAATGTAGTCTCTTGTGGAGAAAACACCTGACTCACAGGAGTGGTCAGATGAGATATATTTAGTGATCTTGATGGTTCTCAAAACTGCCCATCCATATAATATATTCCCTTACCATCAGCTGAGACTGTATGAGACTTCTGTTTTCTGGTTTCCCAGAAATTGGTCTCTTGACTCATGAAGTGCGTTATGAGGCTTGAGAAACCTCTGGCTAACACAACTGCAGTAAATTTTAGTCTAGAGATGATAACAGGTTATTCCAGTTGTCAAACATCTAATTGTGTAGGGTGCTGTATTATTTAAGGGGCTCAGAAAGGTAATACCAGAGAACAGATGGCAATTCAAGAAAACATTGCTGAAGGAAAACTCGGTGACTCCTGAAAATATGCACACATATTCTCAAAACTTGCTTTTCAGCAGAATTCTAGAAAGCCGTTGGCAATTTTGTTTTCAGTATTTGGGAATTATTAAAATGATGATTTGAGAGATTTACTAGTATACACAATTAAGTGATTCAAAATTAATACAGCACTCTTGCTTTAAGCATTGCACTATTATTTATTTATAATCTGCAATTGAGGCTAATTATATACATAGACATAATTAAAATTACTGGATACCTTAGAACTTTCCCTGATTGATTATTTCAGCAATAAGCACTGTTTATTAGGGTTCTCTCTGCCGTTAGCGACTGAATTTTATGATCCAATTCCAAATTATTGGAACTAGCTTTGGAATGTCATTGCAAACATACTGTATATATACATATATAAAAGATTTTTAGGCTGCATTGGAAGCAATTGTTTACTTTGTTTCGGCATCTGTTTCATTTTATTTAAATAACATTTAAAATAACACCCATATTGGGGACATGAGAGAGGGCCTTCTCTGTTGCTTCTCCCAGAATTCTCTCCCACAGGAGACCAGGCTGGCCCCATCTTTGCTGCCCTTCCACAAGCAGGTGAAGATCTTTCTCTTCAGGCAGGCTTTCCCTTTGTGACTGTCTGTCTTAGAGAGGTTTTTAAATGGATTGTTGTGCCTTAACTGCCTTGAATACGTTTTTGTTTTTGTTTACCATTTTTTTAGTGTAGTGTTTGTACACTTTCTGTTTTTAGCTTTTATTGATGTAAGCTGCCTTGAATCCTTTTTAAGGAGAAATATGGGGTAAAATATTTTAAATAAATAAATAAAATAACATAGTTGGAAATTCCTAAAGGGATAACAACATGAAAAATAGCTACATCTTTGATCCATTCCAGCCTCGATTTTGGATGTTTATTGATTGTGAGGTTGGTGGTGGCTGAGTCAAGCAGGTTCTGAGTAGGTAACGTTCTGGTTGCATTGCTGGTGAATTTCAAGAGGAAATGTGGCATTTCATGACTCAGTGGTAGAACAATAATTTCCATGCCTAATTCCCAGGCTCATTTCATGTCAGCTTTGACTGAGTAGTGATCTAGGCCAGTGGTTCTCAAACTTGGGCCCTCAGATGTTCTTGGACTGCAACTCCCAGAAATTCTGGCCAGCACAGCTAGTGGTGAAGGCTTCTGGGAATTCCAGTCCAAGAACATATGGGGACCCCAGTTTGACAACCACTGAGGCAATAAGTCTAAGAAGATGGCCTTAGAATATCACTGCCTATCAGAACAAACAGTAATACCGCGAAGAGTGAGGTGCGCAGCTTGGGGGTCTATCTGGACCAGGCGCTTGCCATGGAATCCCAGGTAGTGTCAGTGGTCCGCACCGCTTATTTCCATCTCTGGCGGATAGCCCAGCTGCGTCCCTATCTAGATGTTGGGTCGCTCACCACTTTGGTCCATGCGCTCGTAATCTCGAGATTAGACCACTGTAATGCTCTCTACATGGGGCTGCCTTTGAGATCTATGCGGAAACTCCAGATGGTGCAGAATGCGGCAGCCAGACTTCTCAGTGGGGTAAGGAAACATGAACATATTACTCCCACTCTGGCCGCCTTGCATTGGCTGCCCGTTCGGTTCCGCGTAGATTTCAAAGTTTTAATGCTTACGTATAAAGCCCTAAACGGTTTAGGGCCTCGTTACCTGACAGAACGCCTTCTCCCACCTAGATCTACCCGTATCACCCGATCTAGCCAGGAGGTGAGGCTGAGGAGCCTAACGCCGAGGGAGGCCCGGAAGGAAAAAATAAGAAACCGGGCCTTCTCGGCAGTGGCTCCTTGTCTTTGGAACAGCCTCCCTCCTGAGATTCGCATGGCCCCGTCGCTGGGCATCTTTAAATGCCAACTGAAAACCTGGCTGTTTAAGCAAGCCTTCCCTCCACTCACCGTCTGAATTTTTGTTATTTTGTGTTTGGATCATTGTTTATTTAGTAATATATTGTTATGATTTTAAATTGTTAAATTGTTAGATGATATGTTGTTACCCGCCCAGAGTAGTCTATATGACTAGATGGGCGGGCTATAAATGTAATAAATAAATAAATAAATAAATAAATAAATAAATAAATAAATAAATAATATATATCGTGTTTCCCTGAAAATAAGACAGTGTCTTATATTAATTTTGCTCCAAAAAACGCATTAGGGCTTATTTTCAGGGGATGTTTTATTTTTTTCATGTACAACAATCTACATTTAATCAAATACTTGTACAGTCATGTCATCTTCTTCTGGTTGCTGCATAATGGTGGAGGGCAGGGTTTCACTTAACTGGGGCTTATTTTTGGGGTAGGGCTTATATTACAAGCATCCTGAAAAATCATTCTAGGGCTTATTTTCAGGTTAGGTCTTATTTTCAGGGAAACAGGGTATAATAAGATAGATGAACTTGCCACATTAGTTCAAAACTTGACCTAAAAAGAAATTGTTCTTTCAAACTGCTTCTATGGCTTTTGACATCTAAAAGCATGTGGAGAATCACAAGTTTCCATCCCTCACCAACAACCTAAGTCTTATGCAGAGCCTGGAAAAGTTAACCCTTGGATTACAACTCTCAAAATCAGCCAGTAAGGTTTGTTTTCATATTGGCTGGATTCTGGTAGTTTCTGAGAATTCTTGTCCAAAAAAGTCACTTTTCCAAGCTCCAGGCTTTTTGGACACGTCTGACTCTGAGATGCACATGATCTTTAAAAGTAATTTTCCAAGCCATGTATTCCAAATATACATTGGATGTGGGGGTATTCATGTCCGTATACAAATACCCCCGCACAGGTGGAGTTAATGAGGGTGTAGCCCCTGGGGCTGGACCGTCCACTCACGTGTCTGCCACCGCTGCCAGTCCCGCTCTTCCTTCCAGTCGCTCCAGACCGCCCGGTCTGCTGGCTATCACATGATGATAGAACAAATAAAAGATACGATGTGCATGCAGACTCATGGGCAACCTCACTACTGAGGTAATAAGAGGAAACCTCACCCTCATCCTTGAGAATGTCTCTAAAATTATTTTCCTTTGAAAGCAACACAATTACTGTTCTGTCAGATTGAATGAGAATGGTGAAAAGTATAATGGGATATTTTTTTTCTGCACAGCACTAATCTGCAGCTTCTTAGAAACAAATTTGGGTAGTTCCAGGTCAATGTCAATGAGTGAAGCAAAGGGTTCCTTCATGACAGCAATCAGAACATCAAATATAAATACTTGTACAGTGTTACACTTGTGGTCACATGAACATCTTATTGTACTGTGAGGGAATTATAAGGCACTAAGAAAGATGGCCTTGAAAGACCTATATTCTCACAATCATGTCATTCCTGGCCATTACCACATCCCACTATTTACATTTGTTTCAAGCCTGACCTAAATTCCACTGGACTAAATGCAAAGAGTCCCTTTTGATTTCCTTTGAGGCTGTTATGCACCAGTTGGTGAACCTCTGATTCTTCTTCGTGGCCTCTGTGAATCACACCCTGGGTGATTCGCGCCTGCACGGAGCCTCATCAGAAGATTCTAGAGCTTCTGCGGTAGCAATAAACACATTAGAATATGCCCCTCCCCACCCGTATAAGTACCTAGGCGCCAAGTGTCCCCTTTCAGTTTCTTTCAACCGCCGCGTTGAGAGCCTCATAATTCTGCTTCTGTGAGTAAAAGAGAAAGAAAGCTCATTCTTGAATCCTTCCTGTTATCAATCTTTTTTCTTTTAAACTATTAGATCAAACTCATTATCATCAGAGATTTTTCCTTTTCCCTTGCTCGGCCTCCGGCTGCAGCACCCCCCCCCCTTCAATCATCGGTTTTTCTCCTCAATTATTTTCTCCTATTCATGACCCCTTTGGGCCCGTTTAAGCACTGCATTGTCTGTCATAATAAGATCCCACTTTCCGACGGACACGCTAAGTGCCTTTTCTGTTTGAGAGAACAACATCAAACTTCCTCCTGTACCCATTGCAAAAATTTTAAGCGCGGAGTTCTTCGATCTCGCCTCTCAAGGCTAAAACTCCGACTTTGGGAACAATCCTTACAACCAGTTCAAATGGCCCAACCTCCCAGTAGGGCCACTTCCCAAACCAAAGCAATGGAAAAAGCCGTTACTGAATCATTGAAACAATGTCCATAGGCTACACCAGCTCATTCCGATTCTCCATCTGCATCATCTAAGACCTCGAAGACACACAAATCGAAATCCTCGATACCGAAGTCCTCGACTTCGAAAACAACTTCTAAACGTCAGAGACCTACTGAAGCTGCTCCAGCTCCGGAGCCTGTTCCTCCTAAATGAGCTAAACAGTCTAAGCCTACAGACATCCCACCACAACCACAACAACTCTCTGAATCAATTTCGGTCGGATCTCCCTCAGAAGATGACAGACTTCCGTCCCATCAACCCTGTTCTCAGTCTCCAGAATGGGATGATAGAGTCGACTGACTAATGTCCTCTCCTCCCAGTCCACAACCTTCCATTCCTTCCAGAAATCCTTCGGTTATTCCATCGCCCGAGGATTCCCATCCCGAACGGCTCGACACAGTTCCATATTCAATGCCCTTGGATCGCCCACCAATCCCTAACCAGAACCGTCGACATCAACAATCTCGACAGCTTGCTTCATCGTGTGTGGTTCAAACCCACGCTCAGCACGCGCATCGGGTTGCCATTTGCCCCAACCAGTGCTCTGTTTGACAAACTGCACCGACTAGTCGACCAGGTGTTTTACCCGGTTCGATAATGCCATCTAGTAGTTGGCCTACCTCTCGACAACCATCGGTGTCGAAGCGGCCACATCACCAAGAGGTGGCTATACCTCAACCTGCTCCCCACTTGGTATCGAAAAAACCTTGGACGGTCAAGCAGATTTCATCCACACGTGAGGCTTTTGCAGCCCCAGCCTCCCGATACTTTCCTACTACAATAAATGACGGAAATCACTCTTCATGCTCGGCATCGCCAGCGTCCGTTTATTCTACTGCTATGTCATCGCATCAGCAACCTCCGTTTCGACATCACAGAGACACAGGCTCTGATATCGACGATCCTCGATATCTATCCTGGTCCATGGACACACGCTCCATTTCGTTGCATCAACACAGTTCCCGTCCTCATGTGAATCAAAGTCATCAACCCCGACACCGTTACGACACTGAGCTCGACACCGAGGTCCATCCCTACCAATCGAGGTCCGTCGACGCTCAACCACCATCTTTCGATGTCGACGATCCTCAACATCGACAGATGTCCGTGGACATGCCACATCCATCTTTTTCGACTCATAACCGGCAATACTACAAAACTCAGCCTCTCGACACAGAAGTTGATCAACAGTCTGTCGACTCCAGACGTGACCTCGATGGCTCTGACCATGGATCTCGGCAGCAGACTCCATCGGTATTACTTACCTCTCCAGAGTCGGACATTTTCAATACCAACCCGCCATCACCGGCAGAGGATTTCCAGACCTATGCCCAACTTATGATTCGCATGGCTAAATCCCTTGATCTGCAAATCCACCGACCATCGACAGAACCAGCCGATCATCTATATGATCCGATCTCTAAAAATACAACCACTCCGGTACACATATCGATGTTGCCATCTCTCCTTAGTACTGTGCAGAGATCCTGGACAAAACCAGCTTCCTCCCATACCATGTCTAAGCGGATTGATAATCTCTATGGAATCCATGACCCAGGAGCCATTTTTCTCCAAAAACAACCAGCTCCAAATTCTATATTTGTCGAAGCCTCTCAATCGAGATCTCGACACCGACAATCTCTGATACCACCAAATAAAGACAGCCGACAAATAGACTCCATGGGTAGATGGCTTTACTCTTCCGCAGCCTTCACCATGCGAGTCGCTAATTATCAAGGAGCCATGGGAGCTTACCAACGCTTCCTCTGGGACAACATGTCCACCTTTATTGTAGCAGGTCTTTTTCATGCTGAAACTGACGATATACTAGTATATGTACAAAAGAAACGTTCAGCCGCCAGACGTTGGGGAGTTTACCCTTCCTACCATCAACGTCCTCAGCAAAATCTATGAAAACGACCCTATAACTCGTACCAGAGGTTCCAACGAGACCCTCCACAACAAACCTCTTACAATCCATACTTCAAAAATCAAAGAGCCAAAACCCGGCAACAGCCTGCCACTAGGCGGAATGACCGGAAACCCAAACACCATGTTTAACGTTCCTCTGACCGAGATCGCCACCCACCCCACCAACCCTGCCCTCTGGAAACACTTACCTGCATGGGAGTCCATCACCACAGATACCTGGGTACTCTCCATCATCAAAAACGGCTACCGCATCCACTTCTTTGAACTTCCTCTGACAACACACGTCGTTACTCCTCCATCACAACCCCTGCAAGTAGAAATAATGAATTTACTTCTCAGAGATGCCATACAACCCGTCTATCAGAACAACACCGGGTTTTTCTCTTGCTATTTCACTATCCCGAAGAAAGATGGGGGTCTTCGCCCTATTCTAGATTTAAGATTACAACTACAGTGGTGCCTTAATTTACGAACTTAATCCATACCAGAAGATGTTCGTAAGTGGAAATGCTCGTAAGTCGAAGCACCATTTTCCATTGAAATGCATGGGAACGGGATTAATCTGTTCCAGCATTTTAAAAAAATACCAAAAAAATATAAAGCACACAAAAAGCCCCATCGGAAGGCGCTGGGGCTTTAAAAAAACAACAACAACCAAAAATAAACAGAGCAAGCCCCAAAGGCTGCAAAAAAACCCCAAAAAATTCCCCAAAAATAAACATCGAGCAATCCCCACGCTGGGACTGCAAAAAAAAATCACCAAAAACAAACAACAACACAGCACAGAAACATAACCCCCTCAGCCCAAATCCACCCTGCAAAACCCACCCAGAAGTTTTTAAAAAGCAGCACCTTACCAGGCAGACCGAAGCCTCCTTCCGATGGCACTTACTCCCCGGTGTATGGCGGCCGGCGACAAGCCCCGGCCGGCGGCGTTGGGCAGCCTGGGCGGCGGCAGCAGGGCCGGCCATGGCGGAGGGGGCCCTTACTCATGAGTAGACCCGCACCAGGGATGGGCAGGGAGCGCACTGGCTTCCCGCACCCAGCGGCGATCCGGAGCCGCCCCACTTCTCCTTCCTCCTCCTGCACTGCCGCCACACGCCCCGTCCACGGAGGAGCCCCTCTGACCCGTGCGGCCCAGCCCAGCCCAGGGCCTTCGGCGGCCCTTAATCATGAGTAGACCTGCGCCTTCGGCGGCCCTTACTCATGAGTACACCCGCGCCAGTTCCCTAACCCCCGTGCTCTAACCGTTGGGGCGAAAGAGCTACAAAGAAGCAGCCTCTTTGCCACCAACGGTTTGAATTTCCCACCTTTCCCCCCTGCCTTTTTCTGTTCTTACGTCGAAGCTCCACTCACAAGTCGAAGCAAAATTTTGCGAGCGGAGCTATTCGTAAGTTGAAATGTTCGTAGGTAGGGGTGTTTGTAAGTCGAGGCACCATCGTCACCACAAAATTCTGCATGGTTACTCTAGAATCAGTTCTTCCCTTACTTCGAAAAAACGACTGGTTCACCGTCATAGACCTAAGAGATGCTTACTTTCATATTGCAATACATCCCGCACACAGAAAAGTCCTTCGTTTCCAACTTGGATCACAAGCATAACAATTCAAAAGACTCCCATTCGGCCTTGCAACACCTCTGAGAGTGTTCACCAAGTGCATGGCGCCGGTAGCCGCCTACCTCAGACTTCAAAACATTCTCGTCTTTCCATATATCGACAACTGGCTCCTTGTAGCACACTCCCATCGCAAAGCTCGACGAGACACCCGTTTCACCCTCGCCCTTCTTCGCAATCTCGGTCTAACTATCAACAAACAGAAATCAAAATTAAAACCTACAGGGACTATACATTACATAGGCGTGCTCATAGACTCCACACGAGCTCACGCGTTCCTGCAGAAAAGAGACAAAATCTATTCACCTTACTTCGCGGCTTCACTCCGCATGCCTTGATACCTGCCTTAACGGTGCAACGAGTTCTAGGCACCATGGCCTCTATGACGTGAGTTGTACAGCATGTGCGTCTCAAAATGAGATCTCTCCAATCCTGGTTTCTGGCCCTATTCGATCCACTAACAGACTCTCCCCACACTCTCCTAAGAGTCACTCCAGAACTGGCCTCTCAACTTCAATGGTGGCATTTCCATACCAACCTTTCTATCAGGTGACCGTTCCAACAACTTCGCCCGTGAATACAAGTCACTACTGACACCAGTTGCACCGGCTGGGGGGCTCATTGCAAATCCCTCACAGTCCACGCCAAATGGTTTCCACATAAACGAGTTGGAGCTACTAGCCGTCATAAAGGCCTGCAAGGCTTTCAGAAACCTTCTTGTAGGAAAAATGGTACAGATCGCCACCGACAACACCACGGTGATGTACTACACCCTAAAACAAGGCGGCACCCACTCCCCAGGTCTCCTCTACCTAGCAGTCGACCTCTGGGAGTGGTATCTGCAACATCACATCTGTCTCACAGCCTTACACATCGCTGGTCAAGACAACGACCTAGCAGACTTGCTCAGCCGTACAGATGCCCAAGCTCACGAGTGGGAACTAGATCAATCAGTATTCCGCCAACTATGCCGGAAATGGGGCACACCGACTCTCGATCTCTTTGCCTCCCAAGCGAATCGGAAATGCCAACTGTATTGCTCCCGAGCAGGAATAGGAAAACATTCCCAGGGAAACGCGTTTGTCGGCTGTTGGCCCAAGACTCTTACCTACCTTTTTCTGCCGTTTCCTCTGCTCCAAAAAGTTGTCGTCCGTCTACAACAAGACAAAACCAATGCCATCATTATAGCCCCTTGGTGGCCGAGCCAGACTTGGTTCCCAGTTCTCCACAGTCTCTCATCAGACATCCACCATCTCCCCCGCCTGCCACACCTTCTCACACAGAACAACTCCCAAGTCCTACACCCGGACTTACCTGTTCTGCACCTGGCAGCGTGGAGGATTCTCCCTCGTTAATGAACGTTCTTCATCATGCCAAAAAACCATCCACAAGGAAAGCCTACCTGTACAAATGGAAGAAATTTCAATCCTTTACCAAATCTTCCTCATCATCTTCCATCAATCCATCACTTTCCACTGTTCTCCGCTTCCTCCTACATCTCAAATCCAAGGGCCTCTCCATCTCATCCTTGAGAGTCTACCTTTCCACAATAATATCATACCAACCTCCAAATTCTCCAGCAGCAAACTTCTTCAAACATCCAACAATGAAACGTTTCCTGAAAGGTCTCTCTCATATCTACCTCGATACTCAACCTCCCTCTCCACAATGGTCACTAACTCTTGTTTTGAAACAGCTTACCAAAGCTCCTTTTGAGCCATTAGCTACAACTGACTTAAGTCTCCTCACCTTTAA
This sequence comes from Intellagama lesueurii, assembly GCA_037013535.1. Classification (NCBI taxonomy): domain Eukaryota; kingdom Metazoa; phylum Chordata; class Lepidosauria; order Squamata; family Agamidae; genus Intellagama; species Intellagama lesueurii. The sequence goes on from JBAJHW010000004.1 coordinate 18,695,995, forward strand.
AACAGCTTATCTCGTAGCCATCCCCTCAGCTCGACAAGCTAGTGAATTGGCAGCTTTACGCTATGACTACCCTTATCTACATTTTTCCCCCGATAAGGTGAAGTTATTCATGGACATTTCCTTCCTCCCCAAAATTGTCTCTCAATTTCATCTTTCCCAGCCGATTGTCCTTCCTTCATTTTTTCTGTCACCTTCTTCAAACCAAGAAAAAATACTCCATATGTTGGATGTCAGAAGAGCTCTTGCTTTTTATCTCCAATGTACCCAACCTTTTAGACAGTAATCTCGTCTCTTCATAAGCCATCAGCTACCTACAAAAGGCCGTCAGGTGACTTCCCAATCTATCTCCAGATGGGTCGCCTCTACCATTCATTTGGCTTATCAACTTGCTCGACAACCAGCCCCTAGAGTGGTTCGCCCTCACTTCACCAGGGCAGTGGCATCCTCTACAGCCTTTCTCCGCGGCGTACCTCTTCCGGACATCTGCGCCTCTGCCACTTGGGCACAGCCGTCCACGTTTATCTGTCATTATAGACTCGACCTCCGGCAGAAGTCTGATGTGGCATTTGGACGTGGTGTTCTAGCCTCTACCTTGGCGTGACACCCTACCTCCGGGTAAGACAGCTTATTAGTCACCCAGGGTGTGATTCACAGAGGCCACAAAGAAGAGCGACAGGTTACCCACCTGTAATTGTAGTTCTTCGAGTGGACCTCTGTGATTCACACTTCCCGCCCGTCCTCCCCTCTGTCACACCATTGTTTGCTTACTATTAAGCAGCGGTTGACACAACTGAAAGGGGACGCTTGGCGCCAAGGTACTTATACGGGTGGGGAGGGGCATATTCTAATGTGTTTATTGCTCCCGCAGAAGCTCTATAATCTTCCGATTAGGCTCCGCGCAGGCGTGAATCACCCAGGGTGTGAATCACAGAGGTCCACTCGAAGAACTACAATTACAGGTGGGTAACCTGTCAATCCTTAGGAAGGAACTGCCAAAACAGTAGCTCACACAGTAAAATGCATCAAAGCAGAGAAATTAACACAAATACAGAAACTCTTTTTGTATTTAGGGTTTAAAGTACTTCAGACAACTTTAAGTTCCTGGAGACCGACAGTCTATCACATACTTGAGACTGGTGCTTAGATACTTCTGCCGGAACATATTATGGTAAGATACCATGTGAACTCCTATATGCAGAGCCCTGTTCACCTGCAGAAGGTAATAAAGAGTGTGAAAAGTCATGCTTGTGATCAGCAGACAAAATGAAGTATCTGCATTAGCCAAGCTGGTAGGTGTGGCATTCACCCTCGTCCCCTTACTTGACCGTCACCCTCGTCCCCTACTTGACCACTACAGTAGGAATTGAGTAATACCTAGTTTAAAAATCCTTTTGCATCTGATGGACAAAATAATGCACTTTGCTGCGTTAGGCTCCATCGTCTAGTTCTTCAACCCTGGAAGAGAATTTCTGTGACAGGGAGTAATTTCAAGTGTGGTGACCCAATACCATATCCTCTTTAACATCAGTGATAGAAAAAAAGGCACATGTCCTACATTCAGGACATTTTTTAACCTTGAAGTGGAATTGGGGTAGGGTATTTAGCTGGTACAACCAGGCTGATTTTCATGATTAGTCTGAGCCAGACATAAAATATGAATGAGCTGAATGAGTTTGTTTTTGTTTGTTTAACATCAGCTGAATAGAGCATAGTAGCTAGTATTAGCTGAGGGTAATTTTTTTAATTAACAGTTTCCCCAGTATTTTATGTAACTTATCTTCCAGTGTAAAAAAAATGGTGTAATCCTCTCTGAACCATAGCTTATAATTTGAATAGCAAGTCAGTAAGTCAGTATTTTTTTCCTTTATGATACCGGTCGCTATGAGAGCAAGCAAGAGAAAAAGTATTCCTTGGCTCAAGGATGAATTACCTCTTTAAAAACAAAATATACCAAATAATTAAAAGTTAACTAAAACAGTCTGTTTGATAATCATAATTTAATCTTTGAGTCTACTGTGTCTCTGAAAAGTATTCTAGAACATGTTGTGATGTGGAAAAAAGATTCCAGGTTTCACATATGATGGGCAACCATTGAGAATCAACTCTAACCATTCAAGTAGAATGCATGGGTGGTGTGGGTGAGAGGTTGATCTCAGCTGATTTTACTTCTGGTTCTAGGCTGTGATGACATATAGAAAAGCTTGCAGTCTTTAGCATCTTACAAACATCACATTTCTTCCTTCACAGTTGGGTAACAAGGATGCAAAATAAGAATGTGAAATTGGAATTTAGAAAGCTAAGCAAAATATAAAATGAAGTAGTATAATTTCTATTTAATGTAAGGTCACACTCCACAGCTGTTAAGGATGCAGAAGCTTTTTCCAGGGGAATACGTGCATTTCTTCTGCATCTGTCTGGTACTTATGTAATCTAAAGCAGTTGCAGAGATGTGAATGCTTGCAGCTAAGAATATCTATCTAAATGATAATAAGAACTTCAAAGGTTAAGCCATGCTAGTGAGCAAAGTGCTAAAAGTATTTTGATGTTTCATGGGATTCTTTATGGTTTGCAGGTGTAAGTAAAGCCTTAGTCTTCTTCCATAACAAAAAAAATGAAATGCAGATTTCCCCTTTGCTTTGGCCAAGCAGATCTTTGTCCCTTACTGATAATACATTCAGATTTGAAGAGAAAGAGAAGATGGTTGTTGTGGGTTTTTCAGGCTCTTTTGCTGTGTTCTGAAGGTTGTTCTTCCTAACGTTTCACCAGTCTTTGTGGCCGGCATCTTCAGAGGACAGGAGTCAGAACTCTGTCTGTGCACCCACAACAACCATCAGATCCCGGCTGTGAAAGCCTTCGAGAATACAGAAAGAGAAAACTGTCTTCAAACCTTTACAGACTCGGTTGTGTACAGAGAAGATGCAATGGTCAACTAAGGCAGGAGATGGTAGACAGCTAGATTGCCATCTATCACCCTGTAACTGGTACTACTGGGCTTGGATATTAGTATATGTATATACACAGTTTTTTTCCAGTAGTGTGGTATTTATACACTATTTTTCCAACTGTGTGAAGTATCTGCAGAAAGTCATCTTGCTCTGAAAAAGAGGTCAGCAAGAGCCCCCCCCCGGGAATGGAACTGTAGCCCAAGGGTTACGCACCCTAGTTGTTGCTTTCAGAAGTGTGAAGCTGAGCTTTCCTGTAGATAAACAACAAAGCATTGAAAATAACTTTATAATCAAGCAATATACTGTACAGTCTTAGTTCTGAATGTGAGGAGAAAAGTTCCAGAGCTGATTTGGAAACCGTACTTAACAGAGGTATAGTTTCCAAATCACATGAAGTACTTGTTTTCATCTGTTTGGTACTGGTTAGGTGTCATCTTGAGTGCTGTGTCCAGTTCCTTGACACCATACTTGAGGAAAGATGCAGAGGGCAACAAGGATGATCCAGGGGATTGGAAACCAAGCCCTATGAGGAAAGACTGAAATCATTGGGCATGTTTATCCTTGAGAAGAGAAGACTGAGGGGAGATATGATAGCACTCTTCAAATACTTGAAAGGTTGCCATACAGAGGAGGGGCAGGATCGGTTCTTGATCATCCCAGAGTTCAAGTCATGTAACAATAAGCTCAAGTTATAGGAAGCTTCATTTTGGTTGAATATCAGGAAAAACTTTGTAACTGTTACAGCAGTAGGGTAATAGAACCAATTGACTTGGAGGCAGTGAGCACTCTGACGCTGGAGGCATTAAAGAGAAAATTAGATGGCCATCTATCAGGTATACTTTGATTTGGATTCCTGCGTTGAGCATGGTGTCGGAGTCTGTGGCATTTTGGGCTCCTTCCAACTCCATTATTCAATATTTCTGTGGTACATGATTGAACAACTCATACAATATGAATTTTGTTGATTGTACCAAATAGGGATATAAGAAGCTGAAGGATAGTCTTCACTAATGTGTGTCAGATTAAGCTTTCTTCTCACTTTTGTAGCTGCCTGAAGGTGTGTACATTAATGGGCCATGTTTCTTTATTTTATCCTCCAGGAGCCTGAATTGGTAGAATCCAGTGACAGATAAAGCTCATAAGCCTGCTAATCATGCAGAGCAGGTCCAAAGAGATGAGGGGTAGTGTGTGTATATCCAAATCAAGGACAGCAACTTTATATACTGACATGGAGACAGAAAAAAATCTAAGGGTATGCTCACAGAGGCATAAAGCTTGCATTTTTGACAGTTTGTAGTGCAGTTTGATGCAAGCTATTTCCCAGCAATCACACAATGTATGAGCAACAGTGCTCCAACCCAACTCCAGCCTATGCCCAGTCAGGATTTTTTTTGGTCCAGAGACGGGACTACTTTTTTGGGGACTGAGCTGGAACAATTCCATGATGGACAAAAGGGTCACTTTAAGCGAGATTGCTTCCGGCAGAGCGACCCTTTCCAGTGCAATCAGACACACACCTTTCTTGCCATCTGGTCATAGATTCAATTCTTGTCTCATACCTCATGTGAAAGGGCAATTTTTCCCCTCCTGTGAAGACGCTGCTTCTGTTTTTGCATTGTTGGAGTGTTTTTATCCCTTGAACGCTGAAAAGCAGTCTGAAATCCTCCATCAGAGCTTGAAGGCTTGTGGTCTCCAAAATAATGCTGAAATATGTAAAAGCTTAAAGTCTTGTTGCTCATGCCTTTCCATAAGATTTAGAGGGATGTGCAGCAAGAATTTAATTGCTGGTCCCTGATGAAAGCCAGGCATCCCAGGGAAAAGGCTTCCGTGTCCAGAAGGAGACCAATTGAGATTAAAAGGCCTCTGCTGAATGAAAAATGGTAAAGGAAACAGAAGACCATAATATCTGGAAATATTATAATAAGTGAAATTGTATTTTATTGGTGTGTTTTTTAATACACAGAGTCGGTAGAAAATGAAAACTAAACCTATTGTTTTGTGCAGAACGTAAAACATGTCAACAGTTTTAGAAGTAACTGGAAAACAGCCCTGACTGGAAGCATGTGGTGGTTTTTGTTAAATGTCGACACTGGCAGAACAGTTGAGTCAAGTTGTAAATGATGATTCACCATTAATACTGTAATTGAAAGACTCACTTCACCTGTGTTGATTTACAAAAATACAAACCTCAAACCACAACACCCCACTCTCACTTCTGAGAGAATGTTAAGGCTGTCTATCTTGTCCTGATCTCAGTCTTATCCTAATAACCAGAACTCATAATCTTTGTTTTTAATCTGCACTCTCATAAACATAAGTTCCATGACAAGCCATAGTATAAATTGAGGCAGGCACTCAGAAGGTCTTTTTCTTAAGTATTTCAGGTCCTCAACTACTCTGATGGTTAAGTTAGATAAGTAGCTAACCAAAAGGGAAGGGAATCATAGTCATGACACTTTTATGAAAGAAGTGGTCCTCTGACATGAGGGAACAGGAGCTGAAGCTTTTATAGCCCTCTTCAGGATGAAGAGAACAAGATGTTAACATACATGAGAAAAGGAGTGTGCTTCCCCACCCCCTCTGTCATTAGCTTTGCTCACGTGGAAGTTATAGGTCTGAAGAAAATACCCCCTACTATGAGAAAGGTCTTCATGTGAGCAAGAATGGAGAAAAATCAGGGTTCTTCCTCACATGGAGACTCATCACAGATAGAAGAGAGTCTCAAGATATGTTGCTTCCACATAAGCAAAGGAGGTCTAGCTTTTTATTGCCTGTTTAAGCAATGCAGCTTGCACGTGCCTAAATAGGGTTTCTTTCCGTAGGCAGATCTGCACTACACAGTTACCTGAGTTTGATGCCACTTTAACTTCATGGTTCTGATTTAATGTATCATGAGATTTGTAGTTTGATGAGGCACTTCATATTTTCTGCTAGGGAGCTTGACTGTATTCCCTGAACTACAGCAGGTAATTCAGAGTACCTCACTATACTGCAGAACCCATCTTTCTTTAGGATGAAGATGTAGCAATTACAATGGTGTTACTGATATAAAAATGTAGTGCAAATAGACCAAGAGTTTAAAATTTAGAAAGATTAATTATAGTAGAGGAACACCAAAACACTGCATCAAGACATCTGGCCCAGCGAGTACAAAAATGATCTATGTATAGTATATTTGTATTTTATAGATGAGTGAAGCTGTTAGCTTTAACTTTGCTCAGATTCTAATTTTTCCACAGCTGTGTTTGTTCCATTCTGATTCTGCATCTGACTGGGAGTCACTTTTTCCCCAGTCTACAGAAAAACTTGCATACCTTTGTAGCCGATTTTTAAAATATATACCTTTCTATGCATTTTCAAACATGCATATTTCTGTGCATACTTTTTCTATGGCACACATTTTGGAAATTATTGTTCCTTTAAAGTCTTACTATGCACATTTTTCCAAATATATCTATTTCCCCCTATACATTGGCTCAAAAGTGTACATTTTAAATACACTTTTTCAAATATTCATGTGTATTCAGATTCATACTTCTACAAAATTTGGGGAAGTATAGATTTTAGAATCTGTGTTCACTTTATATTTGTATTCAGAAAATGCAAATTTTGGTAAGTTCATACTGAAATATGAGCAAACCATTTCATCTCTAGTATAATCTGCCACATGCATGTACTATGTAACAGATACATATAAGATGGCATATTTTGGTGATCAATATTTGATACTGGTTCTCATAGCATGAAGTACTGCAAATTATGATATATATGGGGTCATGAATACAACTTCCCAGTCTTATTGCTTTTTCAGTGGTCAGAATCCCCAAAGCAAACTCAATCTCATAAATAGCATGCATTATCTGTCAACTTTATATGGCATTGTAAAAGGTTTTTGGCTGACAGCAGTATTAGCAGAATACTTTATAGATTCTGCACTATTTTAAAAGTGATACTTTTGTATCAGCAAAGAGAAGAATATGGAGACAGTATGGGGTCATGGGCCAGGATACGATTGCTAGGAGATGAGTCCTTGTGAACAGAGGTTTATTGCAATTGAACATCTGGTAAGAGATTGGTTCCATGTGTGTTAAAAGAGAAATAGAGGGAGAGAGAGATCACTCCAAATAATTACCAGAATCAATCAGCTGTCAGCCTAAAAGTCATGTACGGTGGTACTGATTTGTTAGACAACCAGAATTGCCAGCACCTTGCATAATTTGGCACCGATGGACAAAGAGTAGACTGTTTTCAGCTATGGACGGTTATTAATTTGACCCCATCAAATATTCTGCAAAGTGGAATCAGCTGGCTTCTTTTTGTCCCTGTGCCCACTCTTCTCCTTTTCAACTCAGTTCTAATTGTTTTAGACAAACTAGCAAGCTTGTGGCCTCTTAACTTCACAGAGGAAGATACACATTCTTTGATCCAGACCAGTATTCTCATGTTCAGCCTTGGAGCAATTTATGGAGATTTACTCACAGATGGACAGTATAGTCGTTATTGGCTAATGATAATTAGTTCAATCTCTTTGATTTTTTTTTAAAAAAACCTTCTCGTTTCTCAAATTCTACCCTCCCCCCATTTGAACAGTTAATTTATACCTGTATGATCCTGCTGTTTATGCTGAAAGGAAAGCTAAAATAGATTGGAGTAACGTTTTTCCTGCTGATGGTAAAATTAAATATTGCATGTACCTGCTTTTTCACATCTAGAGAAAGTGCCTGATTGCATCCCAAAACCATTTGGAATACTTTTTAAACAAACAAACAAACAAAAAACAAAAAAAGATAAAGTTACCAATATATGCTGTGTTTCCCAGATGCTTTCCCCCGAAATACATATACCCGGAAATCCCTGAACTCTCAGTAACTACAATTATGGCCAAATTGGACAGAACATCCATGAACAGGATCTATAATGTTCTATGGATGTTATGGATTCTTTAAATATCAAAGCAGCTGCCTAAATTTAACAGGCTCATGTGAGGATGAAGGTGGTTATTCCTTCTCCATGTAATTTTATTCCTTGAAATTATTCCCACTGAAAATTGAGTGTATCAGAAACATTACTGTATGCTGTTCTCTGAAGGATGCACAATGAATTCCAGAAGGCCAAATTCAACTGGCATATGGGCAAATAATTTCTTTCTGTGTCATGATGAAGATGCAGGCAGAAAATGCAATTCAGGTAGGACTACAACGTGAATTGCACTTGCATTCATCATTCCATAGATTGCATACCAAAAGAAAAATCAACCACTCACTGAAGTGACTGAATCAACCAGTCCTGCTCTTATTTGAAATGGGAATTTTGCAGAGTCTCATGCAAGCTCTTTAGAAATGGATGGAGGCTTCCCATTTCAGGAGAAACCACCATGAATTCTTCTTAATATAGCCAGAGTGCTCATATTTGCCAAGAGGGTCTCATCTTGGTAGTGGGTGGTTATGTTGATGGTGGATACAAAGGAAGGGGAGAGAAGAGGCAGTGTCTTAGACATGTAGTGCACAAGCTGTGTTTTTAAAACAAGTGGTAAATACAAAATGCTGCAATTTTTGTAATTATTGCAATTAAATATCTAGTAGTAATTAAGAAGCTTTTTGAAAGACAGCTGTATATTTTAAATATTATTTTAAAAATATTTATTTTCCTTTATTGTATTAACCATATTTTAGATGCACATATTAATCTCCTATTTCTTTGACTTAAAGAGGCCAGATGGGGAAATATTCTTTCATATGAACCTGCCAATATTGGAGAATACTCCAATATGAGCCTGTGTCGGCTTTGAAAGCACATTATCTCTCAGTTCCGCAGCCCTTAGATACATTTGATGGAGAGACAAGAAAAGGCTTTCTTGTTGGCTGCTCCCTGGCTATGGAAATCCTTACTAAGAGAGGATAGGCTGCCCCCCTCATGCTGAGCTCTGGCTTGTGAATTTTCCATTGACAACCAATTCCCATCAGCAGTTGGTTCTTAGAACTAAAGAGCTGGAATGGACCCTATGGATCATCGAATCCCGTCCCTGTCAAGGAGGCATACTGGGGAATTGAACTCACAACCTCTGGCTCCTCAACAGAGACCTAAACCACTGATTGATCACTATGTGTACTAGATGTGATAGGCCATCAGGCTCATCTAGCATGGCTGTTATGTTATGTGCTGCTCTTTTATTTGTTTACAGTCATTCATTTCAGAGAGAAAATAATTTTTGCTTTATGACAAAATCTGCAAGATAAAAAACATTCCTCACCATGTTTACATCTCAGATGAGTAGTTCATAATCAGTAATTTGTTTCTGTGAACAAGTGATTTTCAGCGTCTCGACGAATCTTGCTGTGGCTGATATTTTATTTGGCTTGTTCCTTATGCGTAATGAAATGCCTTTCATGAGAGAGTTTCTTCTTTTATGTTCTAGATGACTAGACCACTTGCTGTGATGCTTGTAAGTAATATCTCTCTCTCTCTCTCTCTCTCTCTCTCTCTCCCCCCCTCCCCCCATATGAAGTTTCTGTCACGGGGTTCAGATCAGTTGCTTTTACCATTTTGTCTGCCTTTCTTGCTGTTCCCTATATCCAGTGGCTGGTGGGATGGAAGTGAATAGAACATGTTCGTGTTTATTTTTAGGGTACCCTGAGTTCTAACCGATCACTGTTCCTAAGAAGTAGAGGAAATGCAGAAAGCACTATCAAGATCTGTGCAGGAAAAAGCATCAGGCTTTCAGGAGCCCCTCTCCCTGCTGCTCCCAAATTTCCTGTGTTAAGATTTGCATCACAATTTTGTTTCTAAGACCTTCACTATCTCAGTCTCTCAGGAAAAATCAAAAGTATGTGAGTGTTCTCATGCATTGATTTCAATTTAGTCAAAATCAGCTGTGAAATTGATTCATGATGCAAGCTGTAACAAGTACAATGGATGCTTTGTTCATTAGCTGTTGTGTTCTAGATGGAGAAAAAGAATGGAATGGCTTTTTATTTTTGTTGTGCAGATCAAGAACGGAGAGATTGTAATTTGAATAGAACCTGTTGTGCATTTAAAAATATACCTCATTTTTAATTATTTGGTGAGAATATACTAGATTGGAAGGTAACAGGGAAAAGCCAACATGATGAGAAGGTCAAGATCCGTGAGTTCAAATCTTAGCATTTCAAATATATATTGTTATATCATTTTTAACTAGTTTGTTGTTAACTTGCATTGTTCTGATTTTTTCAAATCATGGAAAGGGGATCTCCTGGTCTGAAGAGTGATTCTTTTGTTCATTTGCTTTGTTGCCCTAGTGTTCGTAGATCTAAGTTTTTGCTCTCATGGCATGACTACAACTCATACTTTTAATAAAAACCTTAAACAAATTGTTTCTTTAAGCACTAGAGTTCGTCTTCCATAGTTTCTTTCCTTCAGCATACAGTTTATCTGAAGCTATAACAGATTCAGTGATCTGCTCTGCTTTTACAATGTCCATTGCTCAACTTTGGCAGTCAAGTTGGATATGCTATCTGTTCAGTGTTGGTATCATGAAGCATAGAGGACTCTTTCTCCCTCTCTTTTCTCTCCCCTTCTCTCTTCTTCCCAGATGCTCTGCACTACCAAATAAGGGGAAAACATGTGTTTCTCAATGCTGTGATAAGTCAGAGGTATAAGTTACAGCCCTACCATAATGAGAAAGGAATGCAAAGTGCAGCCTTCTCTATCGACTCAGAAGATGTTTACAGAATCCAAGGAAAAGGCACTGAGACACTCAGCAACTACCATCCTACCCTTTATGGATGGCAGAGACTGGAAAGCCATTAAAAATCTGTAATGTTATTTAATTTTTTTTTTTAAATAATGATTTCTGATAATTCCATTAACCCATCAAAAAGAGCCTTTGGAATCAGGGAAGATACAGCATGGTGAAAGTAAAGTGGAGCTAAAACTATGTCTCTTATCCCTGTTCTTTTCATATATGTTGAAAAGCAGAGATATGTGTTATTCAAGCAGGTTGTTGTTGTTGCTTCTGCTGTTGAGTGGATGGTGGCCTTCCCTGCATCATTTTCCTCTTTTTTCATTCTCTCTCCGGTCTGCCTTGTTTTATCCAGTTTGCTGTGAAGAACCACATGATTTTGCTAATGTCATTGCACCTATGACATGATGCCACAGTGAGCACTTATAAACAAGATTGTATTGCACTCCCCCCCCCGCACACACATATAGTGGTTCTAAAAGCAGTGTGGCATATAAAAAAAGAGCAGAAATACTGCCAAGAATAATCTGTGATTAAAGGAATAAAAAGATACCGAACATGAAATAACGTGAAAGTTGTATAGAGTTTTTCCAGTTCCTCTCCCCTGCTTGCATTAAATGTGCTACTTTCCAAATCCTTTGTGGAAATAGATGTTACTGTACGCAGTTAAACCAAAAGAAACTCTTCCTCATTTTGTACCGTGCAGCTTTTATCATCGTAAGAGCAAAACATACAAATCTCTGGAATGGTTTGTTAATGCTCCAGTTTTGTTGGTAATAAAAACTCATGAAGTGGAAGATAATAGGGATGTTTAAGATGCTTGACATAGCAGTTCACTGGCATTCCAAGTTTTCTTGTTCCCTTGGATATTCTATCTTCCTTCTCCCTTTTTTGGGTGTTGATGGATTTGATTTGGTTAGTTTCTGCATAAAATTAAGGTGAGATATATGTTTTTGTGTTGTGCTTTTTCAGTGTCCTAATCTTTTTACTCTGTTCTGTCTGGGGCGGCGGGGGACAGGAAATGAGTCAATGAAGAAAAACAAGGCAAGCCAAAGTAACTTTTTCAGTATGTTGCTAAGTTTCTGACTTCTGAATAGGAAAGAAAGAAAGAAATACAAATTAACAGCACCTGGCACTCAGACACTTAAAATTTGTAAAATCGAAGGCCTTTTGCTTTGCCAGATTACACAGAGAGGGTGACTCTGTTCTCTGAGCTTTAAAAAAAGAGAAGATAATGTTTGTTCCTTATTTATTTGTTTGTTTTAAAGACACAAAACAACAACTCTGGTATATTTAGGAAAGGTATTTATTACAACGTGGATTTAATGGACAAACCAGATCATTCCCTTTCATGCTGTATGACGTAATCACATACCACTTCAGTACTTTGGTGGTTGATGCTATGTGTGTTCTCGTGACCTCTTTTTTAAGCATCATATGGAACAAAGACAAATATTCTTTCAGTTGCTGGACCATCCATCTCCAGCTGCTATCCAGTCGTTCCTACAAATTTGCTGATAAAAGTACATAATCTTAATGGAAGGAAAAGTCCCTTTACTGGGAGCTGAAATATTACCTTTGGGAAATAGAAGAAGAAAACTTCTAAGTGTCTTTAGTGGATGTTTCCAACTTTAATAAAATATTTAATTCAAAAATCTCTAGGATCCTGTGGTATATCTGATACTAGCATAGTTACCTTTTCCATTCCTCTCTTCTGTTTCTTTAAATCCTTTCAAAGCAGCCAATTGTACAGGCATTAAACATGTCATATTAAACATATGTATGTGATGGGGTAAGCTTAACCCACTTAATTCCTGTAGTTATAATAATGCTAAAAATGTTGTAATGGTAACAGGTGGCAAAATCATCAACTAGAACCCTTTTGCAATGTGAAAGGTTGACTCAGGGCTATCCATTCTGGTGTTTCAAGGCATGTTACAGGAAAGTTTCAGCAAAAAACCTCATTGGTAGATACAGCTGTTCCCCAAATATTTTGCAATATACTTTTATACATTTCTGAACATAATGTGGTTTGAAGAAGAAAAAAAATCACCTTCCTTACCATTTGGCAGGACTATAGAGAATGACCAAAATGGCATAGGAGAAAAGAACTGAACATTCATTGATAAATAATTTGGTCCCTTCTCTGGACATTTTGTTCCACACAGCGTGTCTAATTGCTTATTCTAGTTATTATTGTGGATGAAGGATTGTTTTAGAGTTACCCATATGAAGTTAAAAAGCTATGCAGCTTGAAATTTACATTTGTCTTCTGAAAGCTTTACTGTTGTAACCTGGGGTGTGTGTGCAAATGGAATATGCTGTTCAAGTATTTATTTTCAAGGTAAGCAGTTGAAGTTTGATCCTAATATTGACTACAACTCATCCCTGTAACTGCCAAATTGTGATGTTTAGCATGGAGATCTCAATGGATTAGAATAAAACTCTGCAGAATGCATTTCTAAGAACAGAGAAAATTGGCTTGGGATTTTCTCTAACAGTGTAGGCTTTTAATCTGGTGGCTTTCAATATTAGGAAAACCTGCAAAAGATCTGTTTCCATATTTCCCATTATCTTTGACTTTACATACAATGGTGTGTGTATGTGTTTGCCATGTTGGAACCTACCTCAGGGCAAAATTAAGCAGCAGGGTATCTTTGAACAGAGGGAGTGGAATGTTAATTTCCATCCATAATATCTTCAGAAAGGCATGATGGAAGAAACAAATTAAGTTTCATCTGATAACTTAATCTGAACCTGAAATCTTACAAGACTTTCAGTGGTGACAGGCTTCCTTCAGGGTTCATCCCCATCAAGTCATTTCAGCTCTGTCTCATCCCCCTTCCTACATGTCAGTCTTTTCCCTTATAACCATCTGCTGGCCTTGATTTTTCTCAGAGTATTGCACAAGATTTTCCAGACTTACAACAGGAAACTCACATCAGCCATGCAACTGGAGTTAGAATCATTCATGGGTGTCTAACTCATTATTCCTTATTGCTCTAATTTCTACGTTTTGGATCATTTCTTGGAAGGAGAATTTAGGAGATTGTCCCTTTCCCCTTCTTCCCTTTTAAATAATTATTGTGTGTTTGTGTTTTTCTGATGTTCTTTCCTCATTGCAGGCTGCTTGATACCTTGTCTACCCTTGCAAGTTATGAGATCCTACTATGTATTGATCATACATAAACAGGAACTGGTCCATGTGTATTTTGAAATCAGTCACTTGTTGTCTTGAGTGCATATGTTAAACAGTGATTGAAAACAAACAAAAGCCAAATATTTGTATCATATTTCCTTTCCACCCTACCCCAAGGGCTCAGGGTGGATGTATAAGCAATGATGATACCATTGTTTTAATCCTGACAACAACCCTGGGAGAAAGAGAGACCTGCCCAAGGCCACCCATGGAGCTCTGTGGTCAAACAGGATTTGAGTCAGGATCTGCAGAAGCCACATGCCTGAGTGCCCTCTCCACTCCCACGGCATGCACATTGAGTGCTCTTTAGTCTAAATAAGCGACTGGAGTGTTGTTTTCCCCCCAGCAACAAACAACCTCTGTGCATGTATTAGAAGGGACCAAGACTGAATGTTTTGGCCCTAGGCCTCGCATTGCACTGGCCCTTCCCTAATGCATGCATTCCTAATTCGATGAAGGGTCACATATGCAGGTGTACACATGTAGGCCCCATTCTTCAGTTGTCATGGCGAAACTGCCAGTGTCACAAGTGGGGCAAGCAGGTATGGTTCCCTTCCTCCCCATCCCTACATTTAGCATATGTGTGGAACTGAATCGTAAAAAGGACTCATTTGGCTGCTCTTCCAAAGTAGGACCCCATGATTTAAGTAAATAAATAAATATTCCAGGAAAGTGTATCCCCAGGGATATATAAAGTCTTACTTGGCAATCATGTATGTATTTACTTAGGAGAATGCTTCTCTGGAGTCAGTTTAGTTTTATTCCACATGTATAGGATTGCACAGCTGGAATGTTGAACAAGACTGAGGTGCAAGCCAAAGAGTCCTTGGTTCCAATCTTGGTTTTTAAACAGCCCTGTTTGGGATAGGAAATCTGAATGCATCAGGAAAGGGAGCAGGATTGCCCTGGAGCCTCTGTTGTGGCTCTCTTGCTGCGGAGGAAGAGAATTTAAAAAAAGTCAAGCTCTACAATGTGCAGATGCTGTCCATGCAATTTAGAATCCTGAAAAAACAGGATTTCTCATCCCATGGAGAGATATTGCATGTGCACCACAGTCTTAAGACTGTTGCTCACCATGGGTAGACAGCAGCAGTAGAGGGAGAAAGACTCACAAGTGTAAATGAATGACATACTGAATACATACAAAAAAGCTAATAATAACATGTTTCTTCTCTACTTGTCCAACGTGGTATTAATAAAACTGATCTACCTTAGAGAATATTTGAAGTTTCTGAGATAATACACGTGAAATGCTTTGTACACTTGGAATAGTAAGTGTTCTGTGTGCCACATCAATTTGGACTTATGGAAATCCTTTTCAAGTTTTCTAGATATACAGTTCTCAAAAGTAGTTTACCATTCTCTTCTTCTGTGGTCACTCTGAGACCCTGTAGCTTGCCCTGCACCACACAGTCTGTTTTTTCTCCCACAAGGCAGGAGCAAATCAAACTTCCAACTCTGACTCACTGAGGTATTCAATCAGCTGTTGACTCTAAAACAGTGGTTCCCAACCTTGATTCCCCAGATGTTCTTGGATTAAATCTCCCAGAAGCCTTCACCACTAGCTGTGCTGGCTGGAATTTCTGGGAGTTGTAGTCCAAGAACATATGGAGATCCAAGGTTGAAAACAACTGCTTTAAAGCACTATGCATTAAGCTATTATTTAAGTGTGACTTAAATAATCTAGTGAAACATCTTCTGCCAGGTACGCTCATTGCTGAGAGCCAGGATCTCAGCAGTTGTATAGAATCTTGTCCTCTTTGCATTATTGCTGTCCATCTGATAAAATGACACTCATGGAGGTGGTAAGCTCACTTGATGCTTCTCTACTTCTGCAACATATTAATAGTGCTGGTCTACCAGAAAGAATGGTTAGAATTCCTGAGATGATGGCCAAAATCCTGTCGTTTTGTGTAGCAAATCACAACTGTAGTAGGCTCATTTGAATCAATTGAATGTATGGAGTAGTTGATTCACCAAAGCTCCTCTGATTCCATGGGCCTAACTGTAGTGTAACTGATTGCACTAAACAATAGGATTGCAGCCAATGTGTGTGATGAGCTTTGCAAACTCTCAATCATTGTGTAAAATGCTCACATATCATTTCAGCTGGGTTTTAAGTGGTATGCAAATACAGCAGCTTCTTGCAAGAGACATTCATTACTGAGACCCAGGAGTGCATTTCCTCCTCTACTCAATACTTTTGCTTACTAGAAGGTGACTGAGTGTGATAAGAGACCTCAAGCTGTTTGTCTTACTGTTTATTGTCGAGTTCCTATATCACATCCACTGCTAATCACTCGCAGACACAGGAAGGAAATAAGACTAGACAGTTCAGTAGTATGCTTGTGTACCATACTTGTTAGGTTAGCTTAAATTGCTTCAAGGGGCATGGACTGGAAGAATCTTAACATTCGTTACATGTCTGAGTTTTGGGCTCTGTAGGGTTTTAATGTAATTGGAAAATAAAAGGGTGTGACCCAAATATAGTCAATGATTAGGCAACAGTAACCATTCTTCTCCTGAGGAATAAATATTTTAATTTCCAGAGGGAAATGAACAAAGAGGATACAGAAAAACACAGTTAAGAAGCATTGTCTGTGAAATTTCAAAGAATAAATAACCACAGTACATTTTTCATTTTAGCCTTGTCACCATAAATATTGCTTGATATATGTATTCTTTCTTGACGTTAGATCTCTTATGGTATGGACTGATTTTGTCACTGAAGTAAATAACAGCTTGTTTCCTTGGGAGCAATTGAAAAACAGAATAAAAACACGACTTACTGTTTTTGAAAGTTGTGTCAGATTGTCATGGCAATAAAGAGTTGCTTCATGTTTCCATGGTTACTGAAATTATAAAACTGATTTAAGAAGAATCAAAGAGACACCCTATAGGAAGGAATTTTTCCCAAAAAACAAATATACATATTGAAATGGCTTTTAAAGTTTAGCTCCTGTTTCAGATCTGTCAACGTTTCTATAATAAAAGTGAGTGCTGTTTTCCTACTATGTAAAACTTGCACACTTCAACGACAAAAATATGGAAAAAGTTGCACTACTGTTCCAAACTCTCTTTACCTGAAGCTACAAAAGGCTGCTGTGGCTGCTCCTTCTTCATTGATGTTTAATTCATGGTTTTATTTCAAGCATAGACATCTTCAAACCCTAGGAATAAAAAATGATGCAACTGATAACTTTCAGAGTATTCCATTTTACCTTCACACAAACTATGCTTAGAGGGGAAGTCCTTGCCATTTCCCCCTCAGTTCTCACTTTTTTTACTCATGGAAAGCAGAGACATTCCCACTTCCAGCTATGCTTCACATGGAAACAAGAATCCTAGAAAAGACAGGTGCTTGCTCATGCACAGAGCCTACCTGTGAGAAGGAATATCCCTGCTGCAGAGCAGTAACTTTGTAGAAATCAACAACAGAAGAAGTGGGGCTAACACTCCCCTCTCACCGTAAGTGTGGAGAGTGGAAGTAACTCACTGTGGAAGTAACAACTGAACACTCTTTTGTTTCACAAAATGTCTTTGTAATGGACATTATTTGTCCTTTAGATGATGATGATGATTGGGGGAGGATGTCTATGATACTTCACATTTTCTCTGCAACCTACATTTGAACCCATAAGCAAGATGATGATGATGATTCAGAAACACCAGGCACAGTCAATCAAAATTATAAAAACATTGACTGGTATTATATAACAGATACAAGTTTTAACCAAAAACCTAAGTATCGGTTAAATATTGGCACAGTATGTATGCTGTTCCTAATATTGCCGGGTTTTGTAGCTCTGATGGTGTGATTTCTGAGATGTGCAACTGCTTATAGTACTGTGTGAAATTTCTTGATATTGTTCCCAAAGCCTGATGACTACAGGGACCACTGAAGTGTGTTTCATCCACAAGCAAGATGTTTCAATTGCCAGGTCTCAGTATTTTGTTAGTTTTTCCAATTCTTTATTTTCAACTCTGGCATCCCCTGGAATTGCAATGTCGATGATCCAGACATTTCTTCGTTCTATTACTATTATGTCTGGTGTGCTATGTTCAAGGTGCCTATCAGTTTGGATCCAGAAATCCCAGAAGATCTGGACTTCTTCATTTTCTGTCACCTTCTTGTTCCCATAAGTTTTTGGAGACCAGCAAATTATATTTTTTGTATAATGACCAGTGCACTAACTTTGCCACTCTATCATATCTAACTTTGTAATCTGTTAGTGCAATCTTTGAACATTCGCAGATGAGGTGTGACACAGTTTCATCTTTTTCTTGGCAGAGTCGACATTTGCTGTTAGCACTAACTCCTTGGATCTTAGCTTTCATCACGTTGGTTTGGAGTGCTTGTTCCTGTGCAGCAAAAATCAAGCCTTCAGTATCTTTATTAAGGGTCCCCACTTTTAGCCATGCCCATGGTGAATTATGATCATGCTTTCCATCAATTTTTCTCAGTTGTTGTTCAAGTAGTGGTTTATTTTACCAGCTGTTTAATTTATTTTCCAATTGTTGTTTCTTATATTGATCCTTTGTTTCTGTTGTTTTCAAAATATTCTCAATTTTCACTGTTTTAAGTAATTTTTCTCTGCTTGTACTGATATAATCATTTAGGCTTCTTTTTTCCTCCTCTACTGCCTGCTGTATTTGCAGTAATCTACAGCCTCCAATTTTTCGTAATAAATATAATCTGTCTGCATCACTTTTTGGATGTAGTACGTGATGCATGTTCATTAGTTTCCATGTTTTCCGATCCAATTCTTCTAATTCTAATTTTTAACTCTATTCCATCTAGTTGTTTGATCTTGCCACAGTGTATAGACAGAGTTGCACATTTGTCAATTCCAAATTTCATTTGGATGTCTTCACTAAGTACTTGCAATGTATTAAGCAGTGATTCTATCTCCGTAGAACTTTTTGCATATAGTTTTAGGTTATCCACATATAAGAAATGATTGATTTTTCCTGCTTGTTCTGAAATATGGTAGCCCAATCCAGTTTTATTTAAGATTATTGACACTGGAATTAGTGAGATGTTAAACAGCAGAGGTGACAATGAATCCCCTTGAAATATTCCTCTTTTGATCCTAACTTCCCCAATTTCTTCACCATGGGCCATTACGACAGTTTTCCATTTTTCCATGTTTTTCCTGAGGAACTTCTGAATGTTTTTACTAATCCCAATAATAATAATAATAATAATAATAATAATAATAATAATAATAATAATAATAATAATAATAATTTTGAGTAACTGTGTATGTAATGTTTATTATTATTATTGTTATTGTTATTGTTATAAAATACCAGACACAGTCAATCAAAAGTATAAAAACATTGACTGGTATTCTATAACAGACACACGTTTTAACCAAAGCCCTAAGTATCTGTTAAATATTGGCACAGTATGTACAGTATATATGCTGTTCCTTATATTCCCATTTTTTTTTGGAGCTCTGACGGTGTTATTTCTGCGATCTTCAGCTCCTTCTAATACTGTGTGAAATTTCTTGATATAGTTCCCAAAGTCCCAATTATTGTTGTTGTTGTTGTTGTTGTGATATGCATCTGGTCAGAATTTTCAAAAGAGGCCACTTTGCCGAAACTCTACCCATAATACCTGCTTTAGTAGCAAAGTGATCAAATATGAAAGCTCCTAATTCCATGACAGTTCTATTACCAGTAGGAATGAGTAAGGCTTTCATTTATATTGTTCTCGATAACTACTTGCCTCCAATTTTACCCACAACTCTTTGGTCTGAGCACAAGATTGCTGGGGTGGGTGGGATATAAACATTAATTAGCAGTAAAATATGTAAATTAAATTTCAGAATTGTAGCAGGGACCAACTGAGGGACAGGATCAAGGTTGAGGACAGAAGCTTGTAGTTTAGTTGATATAAGTATGCCCAAACCGCCCTTAAGCCGACCACTTCTTTCACTGGGAACTGCTTTGAGAGAATGTGTCACATACCTGTCCAGTATCAGATCTTTTTGTGTCCATGTCTCTTGAAACAGTAAGATATCAAAATTGGCAACATATTCTTTAAAGGCCATGTCCCAAGCTTTGGTCGACCGTCCCGCAATGTTCCAGGACAATAACTTAAGTGCAGGTCTTTCTTGAGAGAGAGAAGATCGAATGACACAACTTGAGGGGAGATATTTGCTGTTTAGATCCCTTGTGTGATTAATAGCAGTATCTAACCCGATCTCCTACTGTTTCTTCTGGTATTTATATAAAGATTGCTGTGGAAGACCAATACTATGGAGTGTAGTTCGATTGCCAAGAGATGTTACTTTAGGGAGAAGTAAACAGAAAGCAGAACAAGGAAAGGAAGAGTCCTTTTCTGTAAAGGCTGACTGGAAGGTCAAACCCCCAGTAGAGCCACATTTATCTCTTGTGTTTAACATATTCACAGAGCCAGGTGATTTCCCAGCAGCCAGGCCACCTGGCATAATGGCATTTCCTTACAGTGCCTGGGGGGAACTATTATCCCCATATCAGTCCACTTTGTGCCATTCCACTATGCCACCATTAAACTGTTTCCACCCGCCAGCATTAAATTTCCAATATGTCTCGTGGTTGGGGTCATCTATCCATTTCTGATTGATTTCCTGATCGGCTCTTTATTCCATCAAATCTTTCTCCTTCAGGACCCTGCTTGTGTTTTTCTGTTTCTGTTTAATCCTAATATATGCTTGTTTTTTTTAAAAAAACTGTTATATTTATATAATGTTTTAAAATTTCTTATTTTACCTGTTGTGATCCGTCTTGTGGAGAAAGGCGGCGTATAAATAATATAAATAAAATAAAGTGTAAAAAGATAACTACTTGCCAACGTTTGCATATTTCTTTATAAATTTCTTTATTGCATATTTCTTTATAAATCTAATGGAAAGCATATGAGATTTGAAAAAAGTGAAACTAGCAGATTTCTCCCTCCTTCATTCCAAGATGTTTGCTACTCTGAAAATGTCTTGGAAGGATGGTCAGATAACACATCCTCTGCAGTCTTAGAATCATAGAATAATTGAATTGGAAGGGGCGTATAAGGCTATTGAGTCCAACCCCCTGTTCAGTGGAGGAATCCAAATCAAATCTATGGTTTTGTTGTGTTTAAAAATGACTTTCCCTGGCTTCTGTCCAGAATTGAAGAGAGGGGTTTGAAAATGACAACAAAACTCACTACAGTGTCTGGAACACAGGAAGTATAAACGGAAGCATGTCATATAGTATTACAGATATAACAATAGGGACATTTCTATACCTGTTACATCCTGTCTGTGCACCAAAAAGCACTGGGACATCCCTACTTTTCCTTCAGTATACATTATTCTAGCATTATCTCCTTAATATATGCTATTTTAGTTTACAGTGCAATATCTTGTCCTGCATGCATCTTAGAAAACATTGATTGTAAGAATGTTAATGTTCTATAATAGAATGACTTCTTGTAGTCTGATTGCATGTAGGTTTACTCATAGTGTGCATAGGATTGCACTCTTCAGTAAAACAGAATAGGAGTTAACTCCTTGAGTTCAACAGGAGTTACTAAAAAATAAACTTCATTCATTATGAACGTTCACCAGATCACCAAACTATTGGTTTTTTAAATTGGAATTTAGAAATCAGATGTAGGAGTGAGGTTGTCAGACCCAGAAATTAGGTGCTTGACTTTCCTAAAGAGTCCTACAGAAATTCCATAGACGTCCTGGGAAAAATAAGAAGCGTGTGTTCATCACAGCTGGCATTTATCCCAATAAAGGGTTAACTCCAGATTGAAACCAAACAATCACAGAGAATCATATCAACATTCCTCTGAGTATAAAAGCATATTTTTTCACTATTTCAATAATTCCAGGTAACATCCACTTATCTTATTCTACAAGCTTTATTTATTTACATTGATTCTATGTCCCATATGCATAAAATGCTTCATAGTTGTTCTAAAATGCAAACGTCTTACAGCCATGAAGAAAACTGTAGACACAATAACGTAAACATCCTTCCTTGCAAGTTATAAAAAGTTACATGTGTTCAAACATAAGTTGTAGGCATCACTGAAAAATAAAAGCTCATAACCTACAAGAGGCAAGTATAAAAACAAAAGACAGAAAGTACATCTCTTAAAATATTAAAGTTCCTAAGAATAAAATTGTCTAAAGTAAAAAAGCATTATCCTTATACAAGTGCCATGTATTTCATATTTTCAACATTTGAAAGTAAATAAAAGGAAAAAAATATGTACTAATATTTAATATTTTCATATTACATCACTTTTTCCCCTTTTGTTTACTTTCACGCCAAAACTGGCACACATTGAATGAAAAACCTTTGTAGTGTTTATGTATAGTGTGTGACCTTGTTTCTTAGACACTGCCGTAAAACGAGCTGGTTATCTCACATCTTTTTGTGACACCATTTTAAAAGAACTTTTGTTTTGTAAAACCTTTTTGCCTACACCCTCTTCCATAATCATGTAAACACCTTATAAACAAAAACACTTTGACAAGGTGGAGAAGCCATGCTAACATAATTCTCAAAAATAAATAAATAAATAAATAAAAAGACGACGACTCCTTTACTTCTGAGTAAGACCTACTTTTCTGCCAAGGTGCACAGGAGTTCCGAACGCTCGAACAGAATGAATTACAACAGGTTACTTTTGTTTGTAATTAGGCTGTAATAAACTTAAATTGCAAAAGAAAAAAAAGACATGGGATAGTGTTGCTTTTGTATATTTTCTAGTTATTTTCTTACTTGTTTAAAAGAGGGGCATTTTGAGTGGAATTTTTGAAATTTCACACCATTTTATGAGTCATAAGTTTTGCAATTTTTAAAAAAAGCATAGGCAGTTTGCTTAGCTAACATAACATTAACATCAACAAATGGAGGGGGCTTATAAGAAGTTATACAATAGCTTTCCAGTCGCTGGGATTTCACCGTACATAAGCAAAATGAGAAGGGGGGCAACCATAGAAACATTTTCACTTATTATTTAACAAAGAGTCCTGTGGCATCATAAAAAGCTAACAAATTTATTATAGCATGCATTCTTGTGGGCTGTAGTCTCATTAATCAGATGCATAGAATATTATCTAGAATTTCAGTTATTACGTTGTCTGAAGCTAGCTACAGTTACTTCCTTTGTATTCATTTCATCTAGTCTTGCATCTCCAGACAGTTTGAACAGACCATTTAAGAGCACTGCATGTTGCAGCAAGTTTTAGGAATTAATAGTGGCCAGGTAGTATTATATGTTTTTATTATATGTTTTTAATGAATGTCTGCTTTCTGTATTTATTCTGCTTTCTTTGGAAAGAAGCCCTTGAAACAAAGTATTAAGAAAACACACAGCTCTCCTGGAATGTGCATATTAGCTGCAGATTATTTCCTATTACTAGATTAGCTCTGAGCTATTGGCTCAAAAAAAATAATGGGGGGGGGTTTAGAGTATTTTGTGTTGTAACTGATTCACACCATGGGAGGTGACTGCCACTGTGATTGGTCAAAAAGAATTGACTACTGTTGCCATGGTCACTAGAGTCCAGAGTTCCATTGTTAAACTTTTTTTAGTCAACCACAATGAGACGTTAGCATACAAACTCCTAGTTTTGTTAATGAAATATAGAAATGATTGGTGTGTTGGGGGAGAAAGGGTAAAATAATTAAAAGTCCCGTGGGTAAAGAGGGGTTGCAATGCTTCCCCCCCCCCCCATATTTTATTCAATCAGCAGGTGTTTCTTGCACAGTGCTATGGCTTTCATTGTTTTCCGTGATTATGTAGGGTTTGTTTTTTTTTTTTTTTCAAGAAATGTTAGGGTCAGTTCTTTTGGGTTGAATTTGGCCATTCTTTTCTGCTGCAGCTCTGCCCAACAGTATTTGCATGTATCTTTTGCCAAACTGAAAAGTGGGCTGTGTGTTGGCAGAGGTGGGACTAGGGCTACAAGCATAGTGACCACTGAGACTTGGAGGGTTTTGGGTTTTTTTTGTCTTGTTCTATTCTTTAACTGTTCATTCAGGAGTAGCAGTTATTAATACTATCACTATTCTGTGTTTTGCGAACACATTCTGAAGCAGTGTCATCTTCTTACTGGATCTTTCAGAATTGCATGGTCCCTGATAGCACAGGTAGCTATACTTAGCATTCCTGTATATTTTCTCATCCTGCTGTTACCACATAGGCACCTTCCTGATATCCTGGAAATAAGGGTGAAGTGCAGCGTAAGATCAAACTGTTCAGCAGTTACAAGTTTCGCCTAGAACTTGAAGTTGCTTTGGGGGATTATAATTTCCCCCAGGAAAAAATAATGTTTCCTGTCACTGTTTTTACCTGCTCAATTCACATTTTAGTTTCAGATTTCATATCTGGTATCTTGTTGATTCGTGTGTGGGTTTTTTTTCAAGATTCCATTGCATATTCTCCCACTCTCTCACACGTGCGGTACCAACATAGATGCCACTATGCCAGAATTGAGAAAGATTACTTTCCTCAACTCCAGTTCTCAGAATTCCACAGCCAGCATAATCAGTTTCCCACAAAAGTAGGTTTCCCCATCTCTGTCTATTCAGCTGAATATCCAGACCAGCAAAACCCATCACTTTCACCTCCTTCCTCATATACACACTTCATTTGGGCCTGAGACTAAACGATTCCTTCCAGCTTCAGTTGGTTATAAAAAGCTTCTGTAATTTTGTTTTCACTTTTGTTTAAATGCGGCAAAAGTTATTTGGTGTCTTGACTCTAAACAGTTTTGAACCATGGTCTGTTCTTATAACAAGGAGATGAAAAGCCTTTGCTTGCTCTTTTGCCCGGAGAAATAAAGAAAAAATAATAAAACATAATTTTAATTTTGCAAAATATTTCTAGTGTTTGAAGATCCAGAACTTATTCTAGTTCCTTTTCCAAATGCTTCTCTTTCATAAAAAGCTCATAAAAATTATCCAAAATAAAGAGAGGAAGGAAGGAAGAGGTAGAAGAATAAGAAAACCAACAACCTCTACATCACTGTATAATAAAAGAGGTTGCTAAATTGTCTTTTACATTTTCCGTGGAACACTTTCATGTCTGTGTAATATTGATTTTCCATCTTTAGTAGGAAATTGTTTATAATAAATAGTGTGGGAGCCTGTCTTTTCTCTTGTAGTTGCAGTTCTCTAGAACTTTGTTTTGCTTTAGGAAGGAATTAGTAACTTTTGGCAGGTAAGCAATTCCAGAGTAGTTATTGCTCCCTTAGAAAGCAATCTATATGTTTGCCAGTGACAGCTATTTTATTTCCTTTGTGAGCCCAGAAATTGGAACTGCTGTCGCCATAATAAAGGAATAAAGCATGCTATTCACTCTGAAATCAGAGTTTTTCAAGTGATGTAAAACAAATACAAAACTTTTAAGTAGCATTCAAATTTAAGTAATAATAATTTCAGTGTGACCAGCCATGGAGATGTTCCAGCACTGCAGGGCTGTTTCTCTGATGTTGCAGCCAAGTGTGCCACTGAACAGTCGGCCAGATGATTAGCAATAGAGAACAGATGCAATCAGGAATACTATTACTTCTGTTGTTCCTGTTATTGTTGCTGTTCTTGTTCTGTGCCATCAAGTCACTTCTGACTTACAGTGTTCTAATGAATTAGGATCTTAAAGGGCTTATTTTTAAGTGTTTGAAGATCCAGAGCTTATTCTGGTTCCTTTCACAAATGCTTCCCTTTCATGAAGACGTAGCTCATAAAAAATTGTCCAACTAAAGAGAGACAGAAAGGAAGAGGAAGAATAAGAAGAGCTTTTCACAGCTCTTGCAAATCCAAGGCCGGGGGCTTCTTTTATTGATTCTAATATGGGCCATTTCATATTTGGTCTTCCTCTTGCCTTCAACTTTCCTCAACAGTCTCTTTCAGTCAATCTTGTCTTCTCTTGATGTGCCCAAAGTACAATAGACCCTGTTTAGTCATTTTTGCTTTTATGGGAAATACAGGCTTCATTTGATGTGGCACATATATATTTGTCTTTCTGGCAACCTGCTGTATCTGTAAAGCTTTCCTCTAAAACCATACTATGAATGTTAGTCAACCTTCTTGACCAGCTTTCACATCCATACATAGTTAATTGTTAACAATTTAGCTTTCACATCTATATATATTATTATATCTATTGCTACTATTTCATAGTGGTATTTTCATACTGGCCTTCACATTAATACTATTTGTATTATAATGAGGAGTGATTGTTGAATTGGCACTCTTTTAGTTGTGATTCATGATTTATTGTACTATTATATATTATTATAACCCCAGTGTTTGAGAGATGCTGTGATTGATAAAATATTTGAGGCCAAAATCCTACTGAGGATTTGCATGTTTTCAGGATGAATTGTGAAAGTTGTTGCAGTTAATTGTGGCTGTCAGTAAGGTATGTGACCAGATACATGATAGACATCCAGCTGTCATCTCTTTGTAGCCACAACAACATCTGCAATATCTTCTGACCCCACATAAATGTCCAGTAAGCTTTTGGCCATAATATTTTAAAACCAGCTATTGCTAGTGCACCATGACTGTAGGTGGATTATTAATAGAGCTAAGAGAAGCAAAAGAAATAGCCTTTCTTTTAAAAGAAAGAAAGGGAGATAGATCTTATGATTTGAAATACGACAATAAACAGGTATGGAGAATATTATATAGCTCTACAAATTTTAATTTGAAATATCTTTAATAAAATGATTACAATAATTTTATTTTGAAGAGTGTGCAGAAAACAATTTGTCATTTGAACATAAAGGTTTCTGTGTATCTCTGCCTTTATGTGTATAATGTGCTTGATTAAAGCTAGGACAATTTATGTTCTTCATATCCAGGTTGTTGTGGGTTTTTTTAGTATACCAGTTCCTTCCACTGGGCTACATGTTAGAATGGAATGAGTACTTGCAGCTTTTTCATTGTCAGTGAAAAAGGGTATCTCAACCCATTGAACACCCTATTAAAAACGTGGACAACTGCTGCAAGATTTTTCATTCTTACATGAGGAGAAAAGACCAGCACTTTCTTTGCAAGAACATTCACAAAGAGCTTAAAGCTTTTGTATATTTTGCTCAGAAAACCCTGTATTTTTTGCAAAGAAAACATTTTTTTGCCGAAAGTACCAGTGTTTCTTTACAAAGTTGTTGTTTTTTGCACAGAGTGAATTTTTCCCAACAAAAGGCTGAAATGTGGGAAATATACAAACCTTTGATTGTTGATTTTCTGTGTGTGTGTGTGTGTGTGTGTGTGTGTGTGTGTGTGTGTGTGTGTGTGTGTGTGTGTGTAAGTGTGTAAAAAGCAAGGATTTATGCCCTTGGCCACCAGACTATATTTTCTACTTCTACTTGCCCAATGCATGGCACTTTTATCTTGAAAATTAATTCACTCCCAGAAATTGCTCCAATACAACTGTATTTCATGTGCTGGTTGTCATATAGGGATGTTTGGTTTTTTGCATGCAGAAAACTTAGTAAGGAAGGTACTTGAAATTTCCACACTGAGTATACTACTCTTAATACTTAATGTGAGACCCCTTTAAGGCTTCATAAGCTAACTTATTATGTTCTATTCCCAAAGAAGTGGGGCTGCAGCTGAACAGTGTAATTAATGGATTAAAAGGCAGGAGTTCTTTGATATTTTGATGAAAACATGAAGATAGGATTGTTTCCATCCTTTTTTTTTTTTAACAAAAATAATAATATCTAAACAGCATTTGTTTGGGCTTGTCATCACAAATAAGTATGTTCCCATTGCCTCAAGGAGATTTGGATTAAGTTAATTTAGTCCCTTTATAGTAGAAGAAGGAAGACAAAGAGGGGATGGAACATTTTTCTTGTATTTGCCTTGGAATTATGGAATTACTTAATTATAAAAGCATGCATGTCTTCTATCTTTTCCTAAAAGTTAAGCTTTTATTATACTGTACACAGTCAACAGTGTAACCAACAGTGAAAGACTAGAAAGAGAATGGATCCTCTTGACTTCAGAACCAAGCCAAATATTCCCTATGATAGATGATGTGAGGACTATTGGCTGTACTGTACTTTCAATTACTTTTAGGAAGTTTTCCAGCTGTCCAATTGTTTTAGGTTTATAATACAAGAATGGAATGGGGTGGTAGTTGCTGTATAACACAAGAATGGAATGGAATGGTAGTTGCTGTATTTTCAATCTCTGTAATTATATACTCCATCTTATAAATGTAATTAGTAAGCAGTTTTCCTATGCATCATTCACTTGATGTGGCTTCAAGATAAATGAAGAATCACATTCAGCTGTGCTGTTTGGTGCAAATATTAGGATGGAATGAAAATGGCATTATCATGTTATCTAGCCTAATTTATGTCTTCAGAAAGTCTTGATTGTATTTTAGTAGAGAACCTTAAAGAAACATAATCTTGGAAATACCCTTTCATTATAAATACTTGATGATAAAGGACATGGAAAGTGGTAATCTATCAAGGAGTAAAGTTGCAGTTCTGGGCTGCTCTTTGTGATGTGCCTAGACTAACTATTTCTGAATTGCAGGCTACATCTACAACCACAACAAAGTATGGCTCAGTGAGTTGGTGGTGGTGAATCTACTCCTTTATTCTTCCAGAAATTGGGAGTGAAAGAAGTAAAACCAGTGTCATTTATGAAAGAGAAGAACTGTGCAGAATCCATGGTTAGCTAGTGTTAGTAGAAATTTAATTTTTGACTTTATTAAAAGAATTTGAACTTAGACATGGTTCCTTTTGTCCAGAATCTTACTCCAACTTCCCACTAGGTTGGCTGTTTTAACTAGCTTATGAAAGACATCACAATGGTTTCTGGTAAGAGCTTGGAAAAGTTACTTTTACACTAGGTAAAGGTAAAGGTTCCCCTTGACAATTTGTCCAGTCGTGTCCGACTCTAGGCGGCGGTGCTCATCTCCGTTTCCAACCCATAGAGCTAGCGTTTGTCCGCAGACAAATTGGCGTTAAAATTCTTGGAGTTATGGTTTCCAAATTTTCCCAGGTTCTGAACTTACCACTCTTGGAACAGTCTTTATACACTCGTACATGTTCCAGCTTTTGTTGTTCCCAAAAAAGTATCAAATTGTGAAAAATGCATCAGAAGCTGTTAAAGTGTAAACAGACAAACGAGCAACAAAGCCTTGTAATCTCATTTTGTAATTTTTCTTTTTCAACTGTAAGCCTCAGGTGAATGAAGATTTACATTTTTTGCTAATGGACTGTGTCATCACTGTTGCTCTAATTTTAACGTATGGAGATGTTCATAAAGAAATCCAGTTTACACTCAGCCATCATTATGTGACTTTTATAGGTCAATCTGTACCCTTCAGAAACATAGCAACAAATGAAATTGAAAACCTGAAGCATTTAATTTCCATTCTAAGCCAACCTGCACATACTTGATGAATCACGCTTTGACCCTGATCCAGTATGCCTTCTCTATTTGCTGGAGTTGTGTCACATTAGATACACAAAACAATTCTAAATATGCACAGGTTGGTAAAATAATAGAGCAAATGGGGGAGAGTAGTTGATTTGTAATTTGCCATTAGGTGTTATGTTTCTTGGCTTCTGAATTGTATTGCCTCCTACATCCTAGGGGTGTGAAAAAGACAGAAGGAAGATAAGTGTTTTTGGCAAAGCTGAGGAGGTTTTGTCACTGATGTCTCCTAAAGATTGCTTTCAAAATTTGCCAGTTCCTTTTGTACAGTTTTGAAAACAATCTGCTTAAAATTTAGTCTGTTGCTATGTCAGAATTCTACCCTCCAGCCCTGTTTTATTTAAATAATAACATTCTGAATTTGCTTGTTCCCAGAGTTGTATGTAGGTTGAACCCGTAATCTTTAGTTGATATTATTTCTTCGCAAAAGTTGATATATCAGAGATATTATGTCAGTTCAAATTATAAATGAAGCTGAATATTTATCCACAATTTATCCATAGTGATATTTCTTCAATTCCACATATGCTGTCATATGAGAGTTTAGATTCACTAAAGAATTTTGACAACCTGTGGAAGAATAAAGGAGTAGTTTTCACTTTCCTATGTAATACAAATGGTCTTCAGATTTTCTCTTTGTGTGTCACACATTAAATCTGGCGTATGACAGGGTACGTCTGCCCTCTCTCACATAGTACATCTTAGATTTCCATTAGCTATTCCATTAATGAAATGTCACTTCTCCAGAAGAATTAGTAATAATAACTACATGCCATCAACCAGATTCTGACTTATGGAGAACCTTTCCAAATGTTTCTAGGTATAGATTAATCAGAACTGGTTTACAATTCCCTTCTTCTGGAAGCACTCTGGGACCATTCAGGTTTCCCAGTAACACAGCTTGGTTATTATCACAAGTGTTCTCATAATTAAAATTACTCTGTGTGTGTATGTGCATGTGTATTTCTCCACTGTATCTCCCTACCTTTTTTCAAAGGAGTATTCATGTATAATGTTTCGTTACCATTTGATTTTATTATATTCAATTCTTCATGTTCGTTAAGGAACCTATTATACATGTCTTATATTCTTATATGTCTTATATTCTTGACATCTGTTTTTGTCAGATTTTGTTTTCGATCTCTTATACTGTAGATAAACATCTGTACATTGTTCTCAAGCTATTCATCCACACATTCTCTTTTCTTTACTGTGTATGATAGGCATAAAATCCTTTATTAATCTGGGTATGAATTTGTACTCTTTATATTAAAATAACATCCTTATATGTGGAGCATAATCAACAGCAAATATTTTCTCCTTCTGTGTCATGCCATTGGTTAATTCTGCCAGAATTTGAAAATATTATTTTTTAAAGAATATGATTCCTGGAATCTCCCACTCGCATGTTAGCTGGTGTTCTGTGAGTTGTGGACTAAAAAGGTAACTTCTCTAAACTCTATGTGGCCCAATATTGTCTATTTTGACTTTTGGTGGCTTTCTGGGGATTTCTCCCAATGCTGCTGTCTGAGATCATGTAACAAGAAATACCAGTGACTCAAACCCTGCCTCCCTTGCTCATGCAAATCATTTACTCTCTCACTAAACTAGATCTTTCACCATTAGATTAGTCAAACGGCCTTCCCTGTTACTGGGCAATATTTTATTTTTGAAGTCCAGAATCGCTGTTTGTACAATATTTTTATGAATATACAAACACTCTCTTACAGCATTGTGCATATGTAATCTACTGCCGTAATGTACCTTCTCTGGAACTGAACTGAAGTAGTGCTGAGTTGATAGCCTCAATTATCAGTACATTTTTGTAGCATTGTCAGTAGAGAAATGGAAGGGCAATCAGCAAGAAGTGTTTTATGACTGACTTTTCAGAGAAAGAAGATATTCAAGATGTTTTGCACTAGTGAGTTTCTTCTTAAAACATGTGCATTCTTCCCATCTGCAGTATATGCTTCCTAAGCATGTAAATGTTTAACAGTGTGCGAGTCATGTAGAAAATAACACATTTTACAAAAGACAGCCATCTGCTGTTCTATTATAATTAAATATTTCTTCCCTGTTCATTCTCTCCCTGCTTACCACACACTCATGCACACACATACACATACAGGCAGATCTAAAGAAAGAAAGTTTTAATTCAGCCGTTAAACGTTGCTGCAGATGAACTAGAGAGGGAAATTATCAGCAATTACCTGTGTGTTTTGACACACAGTTTTAGTTTCCATTTCCATAAGGGACAATTTGATATTTAAACCTCTGCCAATTTTGTTTTGCAGTGAGTGATTTCTTTCTTTTTTTTTTGTTTTGTTTTCTTTCCTCTCTCTCTCTTTTTTTAAAAAAAACTCCTTTCAGTCAAATGGAATTCTGCAAGAGCTTGCCAAAGTTCTGAGTCATGGGGACTGCTTCTGTTCTGTCAAAGATAATGGGAACTTTGCCATTGCCATCAGTAAAAGCAGGAGTGTCTGACTCCCAAAGGGGTTTAGTTCCCCCCCTCTCTCACTCACACACACACACACAGACTTTTTTAAATACTGTGGTGTAGGATTTTAGTTTTGTGTGTGTTTTTGAGAACACCCACCTGACAGAAAAGGAGAAAATGGAGAGGGTCTTTCTTCTAGTTGCAACCCTCATATAAAGAGATCAAGAGTACCTTCTCTTCTGTCCCTGTGTACATAACCAGGTGTTAGACTAATGGTGGGAACAGAACCTGGCAAATGGCAATAACCCAACAACCCCCTCCACTTAAGAATGATTCACATAGTTGGCTACAGCTCCTACAGCTGCATTCATGACGCGTAATATTGGGTGACTATCCTTTGCTGTATCTTGGGATTCCTGTGATTGCAGCTGCCAGCTGAGCAGCCCTAAAAGATGTCAGTTGACACCATCCTCTGCAGCACCACCCAGATTTACAGAAGGGGAGGTTATGTCATGGAAATTAGAAAGTAGTTGTGTGCTATCGTTTTGAGTTCCACTATCAAGCATGTTACTTGTACTTTTATATGAGCTGATCCTGATTTTGCCGTTGACAAGCCCATTAAATATGACACATGCACACACAGACAGAAATAGATCTTTCAACTACTGAGTATTGTTATTCATATATTTTTTTCTGTTCCACTTTTGATCCCAATAAGATCCAAATATTGCTCAAGTTGCATAGGATCCAAGGACTTTTCTGTTTGTTTCTAATGTTATACAGTAACTCAGAATTACATCAAGAGATTGATTGGCAGAGGAATAAAAATGAAAGAAGATACATCTTCACACAATGTATAATTAACTTCTAGAATAATTGAGACAAGATGTGGTGGTGACAAATTATGACAAGCTCCCCAGAATCCCTTTCTCCACTTTTTTATTCCAAAGTCTGTACCAGTGGATTTTGTTTACCAGTGTTTTTAGTTTAGATTCATTTAGCTATGCTTTTCCCCATTCACTATTAATCCAAAAAAGTCCTGAGAAACTGTAAAAACTACTGCATAAAAGCAGAGGCAAGACAACATAGAATTGCTCTGCTCCAAAAGAAGGCAACAGTACACCAACACAGAAAGCCCTACAGAAGCCTTAAAAACTATTGCAAAAAAAGCAGAGGGAAAACAACTGAAAATCAACCTACTCCAAAAGCAGGCAATAGTACAACCAACCACCATCACCACCAAAACAAAATAGTCCCCCAAATCCTCACCAAAATATACAGCTTTAACAGAATAAATACACAGTAAACTAACCTAATAAGTAACCATTTTAATCAGTGAAAGAGGAAAAGCACCCCTACACCCCCCCACAAAAACAGGTGGAGAATAGCAAAATAACACACACATACACACATAGCTTCTCTCCCCAAAGCCAAGTAAAGGAAACAAGAAAATAAAGGCAAAAATATAATCAACTTCTGTGGGTGCCGGGAAGTTGCTCCCATACCTACAAGGAACGTGTGGAGTAAAAGAAAGCACTCCTATTGGCTCTGAACCAATCTAGGCCCTTTTACAACTTCAAAATTCCCCTTCCCTTCCCAATTTTCTGATTGGTTGCTGACAGTAGCCCTCTTGGGCAATTTGACAGAGTGAGAGAAAGGTCCAATGAAAGAGAGAAAACAAAGTTAAAACAAGAAAATTCAAAATTTTCTTTCTTAAAATGGTTCATCTTTTTTTAAGACTGTTTTTCAGAGGTTGACAAAAGATCACGAGAATGAAAAAAAAAGTCTTTTTCATGAGGTTTTTTTTTCATCTTTTTACAAAATGGAAGTCCCATTTACATGGATAAACCATGCATTTCAGCAATAAAGAGCATTAAAACAATATGGGAGGTATTTTTGTTTTGACTTTTAGTTTTTACAGTGTTCCTTTGGTTCCCTTAATCATTCCTTGCTAAGGAGTGTGTATCTACACACACAGTGCCCAGTATCCAATTCCTAATTCCAAATAGAGTAGATGTAGGATTTACATAGGCATTACTCTGCCAGCCAACAGTTGATCCCAATGGACTACTCTAGTTGAGACTAGCAAATAAGATACTGGTCTATGTAAGAAATCATGCTGGCATGAACGTTTTGCAAATTCAGAACATTTGCTCTAATATGGAAGGATAGTAACAAAACTTTTGAAAGATTTGGGAGCATAAATGGTCAGTGAAGCCTCTGTTGGATTGCTGGATTATCTCAATTTTATGATTAGTTGGAATATCTTGAATAACATTTTTGGGAAGTAATGTGGAGAATTTGGCAATCATGTGCAATATAAAATGGCCGTCATCAGCCAAATGTAGTTTAGTAAAACTGTTAATTTTGCCTGCCATGCCCCCAGGACTTTACAGGATTATGATACGATTATACATCAACAGTGGCCACAAAACATAGGTGGGGAATTTTTAATCGGCCCAGAACTAATTGATGCAGAAAAAAGAATTTCACCTGAATTCAGATAAGGAAATTTGCATCAAGATATGCACCACACCCAAAAGGTGGCTACAGAAAGCTTTATTTTCATCTTTGGTGTGATGCACATACAAGACCATTTAATATGATTTGCCTGTCTAGAACAAGAAATAGACCCAAGACACCTGTGAGGAAACGTATTATGTCCATGAAGGATAAATTTTGGTTGATCAGAATTAGGTAGATTAGTAGGAGATTCTGTTTAATTGAAGTTTCTCAAAGTGCCGAACAATGCCTGTCTGTTAAACAGCCTCCAGCTAATCTATCAAGTACTTTAACTAAAAGGAATGTTGATGCGATTGCCCGCATGACTGCATGATTAAATGAAAGGGGGAGGGGGTGCACAGAAATGTTATCTTTCATGCACACATTATCTCTTCTCTCACGTGCTGGGAGGCTTTTTCTTTGTACAAGTTTTTGAATGTATGTATCAGTTTGAGTGATCTTGGTAGGTAGGTGTCAATTGGCAGCTTTCTGAGGGCCCTCTTCTTGGTTAAACAGGGTCTTTTAAACAGTACAAATAGAATGTAACTGGATTGCTGCATTCTCCACAAACAAAAAAATAAATAAGATACTTATTCAGAAGTAAATACTAGTAAATACCCAGCCAGTTGAAAAGTTCTGTGGTATTTTGGTTGGACCTAACAAAGTATTGACACATTAGATTTGTATTGGTCCTCCCAATAGATCAGTGTGGCTCTCTTTGTATTGTTGTTGTTTTTCCCAAAAAGTATGCTGAAATTTGCAACCAAATTGTTTTAATTTTATTTCCCATAATATTTGGTCTTCCTCTTTTCCTCCTTTCTCAGCATTATTGT
Source organism: Intellagama lesueurii (assembly GCA_037013535.1). Taxonomy (NCBI): domain Eukaryota; kingdom Metazoa; phylum Chordata; class Lepidosauria; order Squamata; family Agamidae; genus Intellagama; species Intellagama lesueurii. The sequence goes on from JBAJHW010000004.1 coordinate 18,731,084, forward strand.
TTTTTCCAGAGAATCTTGACTCTCCAGGATGGGCCCAAAGCATGAGACCATCAGTTTCATCATTTTTGATGAAGGTTTGACTTGCTCTAGGACATTTCTTTCTGGGAGCCCAGGGTATCTAAAAAGCTCTCCACCAGCACCATACAGTGGTACCTCAATTTAAGAACTTAATCCGTATTGGGACTGCGTTCCTAAGTCGAAACGTTCTTAAGTCGACGCACCATTTCCCATAGGAATGCATTGAAAACCATTTAATTCGTATCTGCTGTTTTTTGTTCTTAAGTCGAGGCACTGTTCTTAAGTCGAAGCATTAGTTCCCATAGGAACTAATGCAAAGCCGGTTAATCCGTATCTACCACTAGGGGGCGAATTTTTTCTTCTTCTTTTGACCTAAGGTGAACTTAGGTCAAAAAAAGGGCCGGAAAGGTTTTTTTCTTCTTCTTTTTGGTTCTTAAGTCGAGGCTTCGTTCTCAAGTCGAAGATTTGATATAAATCAAATAAATAAATAAATAAATAAGTCGAAGCAACTTTTTGCGAACAGAGCCGTTCTTAACTCGAATCGTTCTTATGTAGAGACGTTCTCAAGTCGAGGTACCACTGTATTTCAAATGAATCTGATTCTTTTTTCTTGTCACCTGTCCAGCTTTTACACTGATACATGTGATTGGGAATACAAGAGTGTGGATGATCTTCGCCTTGATCTCCAGTGACACATCCTTATACTTCATGATCTTTTTAAGTTCCTTTGTTGCTGCCCTTTAAGTCTCACTCTTCTGGTTTCTTGGCTGCTGTCTCCATTTGGATTGATGATTGAGCCAAGGTATACAAAATCTTAAAGAATTTTAGTTTCTTCATTGAAAGGATTAAAGTTGCATAGATTGTAGTCATGATTTTTGTCTTCTTAATGTTCAAATGCCATCCTGCTTTGTGCTCTCTTCTTTCACTTTCATTAGAAGTCATTTCAGAACATTGCTATTTTCTGCCAATAAGATGGTGTCATCTGCACATTTTAAATTATTGATGTTTCTTTCTCCAGTTTTCATTCATCACACCATTAATTATTCTGGCAAAATTATTCTGGCAAAATAATTAATACCCCTGATTGCTTTGTGATAAGTTATTGATATTAACTTAATGAGATTGCTGATAAACAGTTCACAACTTTTCAGAAACAAGAAATTCAACTTCTGCAACTCTCACTTTAGACATTTATCTTTTAAAAGATATGTAAACAAGTCTTCCGTATGGAAACCTAAGTGATGTAAAACTATAATTAAAACCAAAATATGTCATAATAAAACAGAAGACAACAAATACAATAAAATAGAAATAAATTATTTTACAAATATTGTTAAAACATGTTTTATGACAACCCTCCTGTGTTTCAGGAGACTTTTCTCTCTGCTAAAATTAATTATTCCAATTCCAGTGTTTAGTTTTAATCAAAGAGTTAATCTCCGGTTACATTCTTCCTGGTTACTATTTTATACAGTATGTCACCATTTACTTAAATGTTGAACTTGACTTAAATGTTACTTGCTCATTTAGCCAATGCATGGTTATTCCAAGAAAGGCAAGCATCTTCTATACACTTTAAAAAAATTAAGTTGGACTGTAAGCTGTTCTGGAAGTGAATGCATACAGCTTATCCAGTTAGAATATTTGCATCCCAGAATACTTAGAATGTATCTACTTTTATCAGACACTTCAAAAAGCTCCCCTGTTGTAACATGCAGTACAATTCATCATAACCTTGTTTCTCACGGTACATGGGATTCCTGTGCCAGTCACTCACATTACTGGTGGTGGTTGGCACTGGCATGTGAAAGAATCATGAGATGAAAGCCATGCATCTTCATGCACCAGCTGCCTTTTGATAATGTGGATACTTCACTTTTGACATAGTGAAGTTACTCTAGTAGGATTCCGATTTACTTTAATGTGAAAAAGGAAATGAAGAAAGGAGAAACTTACCAAAGAAATGAGCCAGTGTGATGTTATATGGCCATAGTGTAAGGTTATGAGTCAAGACACAGGAGTTGAAATTTACACTTTGCCATAAAACCCACTGTGTGAATGTGGCCACTCTCATTCTCAGCCTGCTTCATAGGGTTGTTGTGAAGATCAGGTATAGAGGAGGAGAGTCATGCATGCTGCCTTGGGCTCAGAAGGGAACAAGTGGAGTATAACTGCAACAATACAATAAAAATAAATTGACTAACAAACTGTACTGTGGTTACATTATGTAAAAAACCTAGGAGAATCTGGTCATTGTCCCGCTGAAAACAGTGAGGTAAAAGCTCTTTAAATTACATTGTTGACTGGCAGTTCCCAAATGTAAAATCTAGCTCAGTGTCCCTATGGGGTTTTTCAGTATGGTAACCTTACCGAGGGAGATGATGGGGTTTTCCTCCTTGCCTTGGGATATAGTATCCAGATGAGATTTATTGACTTCAGTGTGAATGAGAATAGAATGTTGCTTATTAATCATCATTGAGGGCGTTGAGTGAATCTTGTGTAAAAAACTGAAGTTTTTATTGACTCATTAAAACCCACTTTGTCTGGTTTTCTTTTTGATAATTGGAAAGTGGTTTGTTCTTCCTTTAGATAGCAAAGTTGAGCAGGTATGTACATGTATGCTGTGGTAGTAAATCTGTCTGTGCTCAGATTGCACAGAATGCAAATCACTTGATGGAAAAGATGACTTGGCAGGTTGGCTGTCACTCTACCCAATTACTATGCAACTGATTTAGGGTTTATTTCCTGCTTAAAATTGCATCACCTTGCAGCATTGGTTTGCATGAACCATATGAAAAAGGACCTGCTACATATGTACTTTGAAAACCGACATACATTCATTTTAAAAGTGAAGTACAAATCAGGTTTCCCCAAACTTTTGAAAAACACAGGAGGCCTGGGCATAGGAGTGTTGAGAAGCTCTTAGATAACTTGGATTTTATTTTCCAAAATGAGTTACATGTATAATAAATAATAACAACCATGTGCCGTCAAGTCAGTTCTGACTTACAGTAGCACTTTTCAGGGTTTTCTAGGTAGAGAGTACTCAGAAGTGGTTTACCATTTTCTTCTGGAGTTGTCCTGGGACTGTGCAGCTTGTACAAGGCCACACAGGCTAGCTCTTCTGGGATGCACAGTGGAGAACTGAGCTCCCAACCTCTGGCTCCTCAGCCAAATACCTGACTTATTGAACTATCCAACAAATAGTTATAATGATATGAAAAAGCTGGTGGTGATAGAGTTTCCGTCTTGACTGAAAACTAGTTATTTTGGATGCTATATCTATTTTGAATTATGTGACTCATTAGTGACTGAGAACAAAGTACTTATAAATCTGGTTTTTCATACTGTGAAACTTCAATCAATCAAAACACTTATTGGTATTAAAACCAGTAACCGTACAATCAAGATTATACTTTCCACTGCAATAAGATAAATATGGTCAAGTTACATCAAGGCTCCTTGAAACAGTCAGCCTAGTTTATTACAATAGCAAGATATTCAGCTATACACTCAGTCAAATCAGGTTGTTTATCTGCTAACATCGTTTGGATTAAGCTCTCAGGGGAGCCAGAGAAATTTGAAATATCAGAGCTAAGTAGTAATTGACAGAGCTCGCTAAATTTAGGGCAGTGAAGAAGAATATGTAAAATTGAGTCTGGTTCCACTAAGCAGTGCTTACACCGGCGGTTCTTAAAGGGGATGTTACGATATCTGCCGGAAAGAACAGCTGAGGGAAATATTTTAAATCTGGCCAGCATAAATGCCTGGCGCCACAGTGGGTTAATGAGATTGGTTAAATAATTGGCACCAGTTACAGACAAGGGGGCAAATGAGAAAAACGAGGAGAGCATATTAAATTCAAATCAGCTGCCACAGTCTGAAGTTCAATGTCCCGAATTCTTTGGTGGATAATATGATAAAGTTGAGTTTCTCCACAATTTGTCAGTGAGTTCAGGTTAATACCCATGGAAGTGATTTTAGAGTTAATAAAAGAGTACCATGTGGAGATAACGGGATCACTTAATAAATAGTCAAAAGGGATTGGGAAGATTTCTGAAAGTGTAAACGAAGCCAAAATTTAATAGTGGATAATCAGGATAGGGTAGTTGGAAAATGAAGCTCAAGTTCACTTAATAATGTTGCAAATCTAATCGTATTCAGGACGCCTAAAATCTTGCACAGAAAGAGGGCAGCTACACGGTCTCGTAGTTGGCCGCCGTAATCCAAACAGGGACCCCAAAGAGGAGCTGGTTAGTGGTTTTCGCCTGGAAAACTTGGAGAACAGCAGGGACATATTGATGTCCACTATGGAAATGGAAGCGGACTAATGCAGAAAGTTGATTCATAGCCAAAGAAACCGCCACCTTACGATGGTAAGACCAGTTTAATTTGTAATGAAACAATAAGCCTAAATATCGAAAAGATTTCACTTGTTCTATTGGCTTCCCATTTATTTTCCAGCTGGTAGGTTTCCAAGATTTGGAGAATATCAAGATCTTTGATTTATCAGTGTTGATGGTTAGATCATTCTTGGAGCAGAAATCAGAAAAAGCTGAGAGTAATTGTATAAGGCCTGACTTAGTGGTAGATAAGAGAACAGTATCGTTGGCATACAATAGCAATGGAACAGAAGATGAGTTCATCCTGGGAGCATGATGTTCAATTATGGCAATATGGTCTGGTAGATCGGACATTAATAAATTAAAAAGAGCAGGAGCAAGGACACAGCCTTGTTTAACTCCTTTAGAGTCAGAAGACCTTTATTATTGACCCATACTTGGCAACTATTGTCAGAGTGAAGTTTACGTACCAAGAACAGCAGACAAGGGTCTATTCCTTTGCTGGCCAGTTTATTCCAGAGCAGATATTGATTGACAGAGTCAAACGCTCCTCGAAGGTCAATAAAGGCAACAAAAAGCTTGCCATGGAAATGAAGATAATATTTCTCAGCTAGAAATGCAAGAGTGAGCGAGTGTTCGAGCGTTGAGGATCCCGCTTGGAAGCCCACCTGTTCCTTACCAAGCAGGCTTGGTTGACGAAGAATGCTGGGCTGCCAAAAAAAAATCTTCGTCTAATGTTCCGCCGCTTACGTGCTCAGGGCTCATCTGATCTGTATTTTGAGGCAAAAAAAAAAAAAGAACTGCCAATCTCTCCTGGATGGGAAAAGACACACTTGTGCCCTAAGACAATGGGCCACATTGATTCATGCTTCCCGTACCAGGAATACAAAGGAATTTGGGACATTGATATCTTTTACAATCCCTTCCTCAACCAATGTCATACAATCCCCTATTTCTCCTGTCAAGTGGACCGATTATTATTCAAATCTACTTACAGATCCTAATTCACCGGCAACTCAATTGGCTGGGCAAATTTCTCCTGATGTCCCTCCTTGGCCCCCAGTCTCTGAACAGGAGATCTTAGAACTTATTGCCTCCCTAAAATCAGGGAAGGCTCCAGGACCAGATAGGATCCCAGCTGATTTAATTAAAAACAATCCGCACTGGTGGGTGAAACCTCTGGCCCGTCTTGTCACTCTAATTGACCATTTTGGTATTCTTCCTGATTCCTGGTTAACATCTATTATTATTCCAGTATTTAAAAAGGGCAATCCAAGTGAAACTTAGAAATGTCACAGTAGCAGTATCACAGCATCATGGTTTTTGCTACTGTGATATAGATTTACAGTTCAGTTGTCAGTGTAATAATACTTGCCCAGGACCCCTTCACACCCGAACTGGCCTTAGTGCTTCCATAATGATTTATGAATGAAGATGAAATTCAAACTAACTTATTATGAGCCAGAGCAGTTTGGATATCATATAGAACAACATTCAGATATTCATAAATATTGTTGTGCTCGCAGAGCAAATCAATGTTCTACAAGTTGGGGGCAGCCCAAACAAAGAATTATAACTTTGAAACAAATTAAGTACAGATATAGCAGATAATCTATTCTTGCTCTGTGTAAAAATTGGGAAAATTTAGGCAAACGGTTTTTGAGTTACGATTTTTTAAAAGTAAAACTGTCTTCCCCCTATGCAGAAACAAGCAAATTTACATGTCTTCAAATTTAAAACAAATCAAATAAGTTGAAAAGGCCAATCTTGCTTATCTTGAAAGAGAATGATTCGACCCACTTTTTTGTTTGTTTGTTTTTTGTTTTGTTTTTAATTTGGAAGGAATCCAGTCTGGAGGGGCTGAAACATTGATCCTCAAAAAATGGCCTTTCAAAAAGACAAATCAACGACTTCTTATAAACCAGACTTGCTTTAAAGAAAGTGACACAATGACAGTCCTCCAGAAAAGCGCATTTTACCATGTATCTCCAGGGAATTAGCATATTTTTGTAAGGCATATTCAAAATATTTCTGCATTACAAAATCACAGGGCAGTTGTGTTTGTCCAACCCTAAGTATTTTCAGTAAACATGTCTGAAACCATGCTCTGACACTAGCCTTCCAAGAGGAAATCACCTCCAGGTCTGGGGCAATCTGAACTTTTGACCTTGTCAATCAGGACCAAATTAGTTGATTCTCAGGAGGAGAACCTTTTAACTCCTTCCTGGCCAAACAGGCATGGGTTCTGAGAAAGGGTTTCTGTGTCCAGTTGTAAAAATATTGAAAAAGATACTGGAAAAAAAATAGAGGACAAATATTCAAAAGCTCACTTGTTTAAGATGTGAAATTAATGTTTTTTGCTTTGTGGCTGGGGATGGTCTTACTCAATTTTTTTAGATTGCCACATCATTAAGGACCCTTTATTTCCAGCTGAAGAGGTACATAGCAGATAGCAGCAGTGCCTTTCATTTGAATCTGTGTTTGGTGAAAGAAGAGGACACTAAATAAATCAAGACTGGTGACGCGCAAAGACCTTGGCAATGTTAATTTTCTGGACTATAACTCCCAGAATTCCCTTATCAGCCCATACTGACTGGGGGATTCCAGTTGTGGTCCAAAAATATACAGTACAGTACAATGCAATGCAATGGCTGAAATCCGGTTGAGTAGGTACATAGCCGTAATAACACCAAGGGAGTAGCAGTATTGACAAAGCACTTCTGCAGGGGCATTGCATAGTCAGTCGCAATGGGAACCATGTGACCTGCTGTGTAGTCAGCTTGTGCAATCCTTGTTGCCTTGGTATAACACCTGACAAACTTATGCCTGCATAACTTTATGTTAATATGGCAACATTCAAGATTCCAGCCAATATAGTAGTCAAGCTACCATTCACAAAGTGACACTAAGCAAGGGAAAATTCCAGAAGCTTACAAATTCTGTGAGCTGTAGTCCAAAAATACAAATGTGTCCACTTCTAATTTGTACTACAGTCTGAGTGCCCGAGTAAGCTTAAAGCCTTGTGGTTAAACAGGAAATGCTGACTTCTCTGTCCAGCATACGTTAGCTATCTCTTCTGCTGTTGATGAGTTTATTTATCACATGTGTGTTTGTCATGTATTGGGTCAAAGGTCATGTCTCCTAAGGTTCACAATGGTTACGGTTGCTGGGAATATTCAAAAACGTTATCCTCCTCCCATCCCTGCCGGACAAAGTGGTTTGTAATATAAGGAGAACTGAATTAAATATTTTGAGAAGTTGGCTTTAGTGGGGGGGGGGGGGGACTCAATTTGTTCCATTGAACTATTCAAAATCACACAAACTTTAAATAACATTTGAATCATGCATCATGTAAAACCTGAATTTATTTTGTATTGCTGTTATGTCTAGATTTCAGTATTGAAATATTTTACAGTATTGAAGCCATGTAGGAATAGAAATCATCCATGTCATCTTCATTTAATTTATTGAATATTTAGCTAGCTAACTAATAAGACTGAAATTCTTAACAACCAAACTAAACTGAAATGCTAGTATTTAGACAGTGTTTATGTTCCCAACACTTTGCTTTACAGGGCTTTTATGTCTTGACAGCTGAGTCATAGAAAAAAAATGTCTTAATAGGTTCTCTTATTTTATCATGGGCTGCAATGACTGGAAAATCTTTCCTGTCAAGGATCTCTTAAAAAGTAGAAAAACCTCTGTCAGGAAAGGAATCGGCAATCTCAAGACGCCACCTATCATCATGTTTTGTGATCCCATCTGGCATTGCATTTACACACCATCTCCTAGTGCAGGATTAGAAGAATACTGCTGTCAATAGAAGCCTGGTAAATCCTGAAGTGAGAGTGATCAAAATAGATCTAAGGGGGGGGGGGGGGGAGAGAAAGCACCACATTTTTTAAAAGTATTTTTTTTTTTGTAAAATGCTTCTGTGCATAAGCAAAAGGCTGTAATATGCTGATTCCATTGACAAGACGTCAGATTAGAAACATCAGTGAATATTGGTACAGTATTTAGTCCCAGAAATGCTGTGTCAGAAAATGAAAGAACTGGCTTTCTTGTTTTAAACTAAGAATAATTAATCTATATGTGATCCAGAAAACTGTGACATTTAAAGTTCTTTCGAGTCCACATATTTTTGCAGAGTAACATGTTTGGTATAATTTATGATCTGTAACATTTTTAAAAAACTTTGCTGTTAAAGCAAAACTATATCCAGTTTCTCTTACCATCTGCAGAGAATTTTATCACATATTGCAGCACTGAAAAATGAATGTTACGTGTAAATAGGATAATACTTGAACAATGTCTATGTCTTTTAAACCCTGGATCAATTAGGATTCTATCCATTATACTACCATAGTTGCTATCTGGTAATATGTGTACGTAGATCAGAATACAATCTATTTTTAAATGATTTTTTTTTTTGCATAATTATCACCTTGCTTGGATTAGCTTGTGCATTGCAACCTCCACCTAATTGTACAACTGCAAGTAGATGTGGGTTCAGTTAGTCATTTTATTGTTTGAATAGTACAGCAGACTGCATGGTTTCTCTACAGTGTTTCATAAACAAATTAATAGGTGTCTGTCCTCAAGGAGCTTACAGGAAGAGAGGAAGGGAAGAGATGAGGAAGAAGGAAGAGAGATGAAAAGGAATAGAAAAATTTGAAGAATTGTATATGAACATGATCTCAGTTCCAGTTGGGAATGAATATTATATATCATTTTTATTATAAAACTATATGTGCCATGCCTTTTCCTCAAAAGGGCCCCTAACATGGACCACAATATTGTGTTCATATCTGAAATCTGAAAATACAGATTGTTGGAAGAGAACCAAACAACCAAACAAAAACAAATCTATTCCACAGGGAATGATTTAAAACAGATTGAGAGGCATGGTGAAATCAAGATGTAACTACTCATCTAAAAGTCATCAGTAACATGGTCAAAGAGATTAATGGATTAGGTCAGAAAATGTGAATTTGGAAGATGGATTTAAGGGAAAGGAACAAGGTGGCACCACATATTACTGCTGGTTGCATGTTTGAGGACTTTTCTTTATGAAGTGTCTCTAAGAGTTTTTTACCTACCTTCATGGTCTGTGGTTAGGTTTACCAGATCAGCAACGTCCCATTTCCTAAAATTTAGGTACCAGAATCTGAGATGATTGGGTGGGTTCTTATGATCACACAGTACTGGGTCCCTTGTTGTCACAGAAATAGTTTAGTAATAAGGCCGATAAGTCACGTAGACGACAAGTGTTAAAGGAATCTCTGTAAATGGCCCCAGGTTGACTCCAGCTAAGCAGATAATATGGCAGCTCAGAGCTGCAGAGGTGACAATTTTTGGTGGCTGAGGAGGCCTCAAAATGTGTGCAATAGCTGCAGTGGTTTCCACTTGCTAGGGCTTTCATCAGGTACAACTTTACCAATAGCATATGTGACATGCACAGCCTTTTTTTTTTTCCATGTCCTGCACTGTTGCTGCTGAGGCTTGTGTGCAGTAAGAAGCCCTGCGGGTTATGACACTGCCTTGCTCCCAATGGCACAATGGATTCAACTTTAGGCCCTCCCCATCTCTCTCTTAACAGTCCCCTTTCCTCACTTCAGGCCCTTTGGAATGTCAAAGACTGAGCAACTACTGCATGCATACAAACACTGTTGTGCTCAGACAGTGAGCCGTGATTCCATCTGAGAATGGGTAGAATGGCTTTAAAGGTATGTCACAAACACAAATCAAACATCTTGGCCATCAGTATTTGCCCTGGAGATTGGGAAGACCACCTCAGTTCCCTGAGACTTCACTTGGCTCCCTCAGACTTGTCAACTGGCAAGAAGCAGCAGTAACACTGTTAATACGCATTAGACACCACCACTAGATTTTTCCCACATATATTGCTCTCTGGATCATTGTGTAAAATCTATCTATCTGTCTGTCTCTCTGTCTGCCTGTCTGTCTATATCTTACATCATTAAAAAAAACAGTATTTAAAAGCTAAAAACAATTAAGTGTACAAATATTTTTTTAAAAGAATTAAACAACTATTATATTAAGGTGGTAAAATCAGTATTAAAACACATTTAAAACAACAGACCACAACAATCCATTTCAAACCCCTCTCAGACCACCAGTCATTAAGGAAAAACCTGCCTGAAGAGAAAGGTCTTTGCCTGCCTGTGGAATGACAGCAAAGATGGGGCCAGCCTAGCTTCCGTTGGAAGTGACTCATGTCCAAATGGGAGGGAAGCAAGGCACCTTACCCCAGAATTTAGGACAAGATTCCCTCTCATGTGTTTACGGTTCACAGAGGGAAATATATTGCCAATTACATTACTATTTTGCTCTATGTGTATTTTATTATATATTTTAAGTTACAGTATTAGTCCTCATTGGGTGAGAGGGCCATGGATGCATGGAAAGGTAATTTATGCATCCATAATTCTGGAAGTATAGATCTGCCCTTCTAAAGTCAAAGGATTAATGTTAATGTTTCTCTTTGAGACAACAAAGTGTCTTATTGTCACCTTAAAAGATTATCAGATTTTATTTCTCATATACTTTTGTAGCCCAGTTGTATCTGGGCTACAAAATAGGCTGCTAACTCCAAACACTCATGCAGAATAAAACTTGCTAGTCTTTAAAGTAACTGTTGTTTTCACTGTAGCAGATTTACATGGCCAGCTCTTTGAGATACCTTTTTATTTTGCCAGGAAATTAATCTACAGTGCATAGGTGTAGATCAGAAGTGGGGTTTTGTGGTCCTCCAGATGATGTATTGGACTGCAACTCCCACCAGCTATTGCCAACATCATGCATGGTGGGAGATGCAGTCTGACAACATCTGGAAAGCTGCACATTTCATAACCCAGCTCTAGGTGTTTCCTGAAAAGTATGTTTCACTGGGATTTGTGAGGTTTATTCTCAGGGAAGTGTATTCAGGAGTGCAACTTAACTCTTACGTATCTACTTGTACACTTTGCTGTGTAGCTTTTAAAGCTAGTTATACAGCTACATTTGGTTAGCATCTTTCCCCTTGATATTTAACATAGTATAACAACTTTTGAAATTTTGCTGTAATGAATGTCAATTTCACAGTGTATTGCCATTTATTACACTCCCAAGAACTAAATATAACACGCACACTTCCAGGAACTCATAAAAGACCTCCCTTTCCCACCCTCACCCCACCCCCTTTTTTCTTTGGCAAAGAATGAGTTTTTAATGAATTCAATAGCTTGAGTGTGTTTCATTCAGCTCTAGCGAATGTAATAAAAAGTATTAGCCTACAGATTGATGTTCAGTGTGCCTGTAAATGACATATCCCTACTGACAGTGCATGACTATTTTTAAGCAGAGGTTCGGCATTCATTTGCAATTGCATACATTTAGACAGATGATTTTAGCTAAAATGATCTGCTTATTTACAAGTTAAACATATGGCTCTTGTCTTTTTCTCTTTGTAAGGAGAAAAACAAATCAGTAGTCCTGCCCAGGTATTTGTTTTCCTTGTATAAGTTCATTTATTTAAGTGCAGTATTCTATACTTTGTTTACAGTTTACAAATATGAAAGAAGTGGACGTTAGATTGAATTTAGAAGTGTGCTCGTAATATCGTGGATATCCAAATCTTAAATCCAGATTATCATTGTTTGTTAACCTCCACCCTGTGAAACCTCTAAATGGGGTAATGGTAATCCATTCCATGCAGAGTGCTTTTCTGCCTATATGAAAGCTCAGATATCTCTAGGATACAGCTATGGGATTTAGCAGTCTTGTGTCGAATTTGTAATTTGTAATTTTATTGTTATTTTTAAAAGATGATTAGACTTTTCAAACATGTTTTTGTTATTCTCCTGTTAGACTATTTTGAACCACCTTCCGGAACCTTAAAAGATTTCTTGGAAAAGGTAGAAATCGTTAGTTACTTTGCTTCTGAAGTAGGACCACAGGGTTAAATCAAAATGAATTTCAGACTAAGATATATGAGGTGGGAGGAGATAATGTAATTACTTGTAGCTTTTGATAAACATTCCAAATTCTGCTTCAAAGGACAGATACGGCTCTAATAATCTGAAACATTTGCATTTTTTGATTACATTTTTCTTGATTGCATTTCACTTGATATGTATACTTAAACCTCTATCTTAAATGTTGCACTTTGATACCAAGCATATTATTTGACTTCATTCGTAGAATCTGACAAGCTTCATTATATAATAAACCAGTTTAAATAAATCTCAAAGACTTAAAAGTGGTCCTGACAAGCATTAAAAAAGAATGCAATACATACAAATGATATATTGGTTAGATGTTCCAGAAAGAGTCAAAGGATCTCTCTTTCTCTCTACTTCTCCCTCTCTCTCTTTGTTCATTCAGGTTTTCTTTTTCTTTTTCTTTTTTTGAACATGTGTTTTAAATAAAGCTGCAAGGCATTTTCCAGTAACCAGGGTTGTATTACAAAAATGAGTTAAAGTAAAACAAAAGGAAAACGTGTTTCAACATTTTACAAAGTATTGTCACACATTGTTGCACACTTCCAGCTGGAAGTCAATGTGACATTTATAATGCTAATTTTTCAAAGCTAACCTTTTAAAAACATATACAGGGTTACTTGGAATGATTTGTACTTGTGGAAAGAGACAGACTAACAAGCTACTTGATCAGGAATGTTATTTGATTCCTAATAGACTTGGGGCAAATGGGGTTTCTGAGAATTTCTCAGGGCCATTTTTAGAATTGTTCATTTTACCCCAATCTATTACCAGCTACTGAACGACAAGGTTATAGAACATTAGATCTAGATTATTAACAGCACTAGGTTAGCATAAAGTGGGAAGAACTAGAGCTCTGGCAGACACATTTCTACCAACCGTAGCAGGGCCCTGCATCTTTATTTATTTATTTATTTTATATGCTACCCATTGATGCAAACACTATTCTGGACAGTTTACAGGTTAAAACTTAAAACACCACAAGACCACATATAACAACATACATTCAGACAATATGGTGAAACACAACTATAAAGTAAAATTCATTAAAAAGAAAAAATGAAAAAAACCTACAGCCTCCTGAAGTCAGTTATTGAACTCAGCTTTGAATTTCTTTTGTCTCCTCTGTGAACACAAAATTAAGGATTTCTGAGGTGCCAAAATTTTGTTAGAAGGATCCATGCCACCTTATTGAGTGATTCGTATTGAGGACACAGGAATCTGCAACATCACAGCAAATGATTGCTTAGTTTTGTCAGAAGGTGTGAGGGTGTCTTATCTTCTGTTTCTGACCTGAGTTTGGCCAAGAACTACCTAATGGTTCTAGGATTATTCTGTTAACTTTGGATTGCCAAGATAATGTTCCCTGTGCCACTAACTGTGTCCAGGAAAGTAAGAGAATGCATGAAGAAGGACAAAGCTGTGTATAATGTTGATTACATCATAATTAAACTCAGTTCAGTGGAGTTCAACCCTTCACCCTCATAATTTTACCTAGGATTGGAGTCTTAGTCTCTGTGCATGAATTCCCCCACAGTATAGAACTGTGAGTTGAGCTGTTTGGGGTATGCTGTGATAATATTATATTTTTGATTTCTGAAGTGACTGAATTGCTGGATAGCTCAGTGGTTTAGGCGTCTGGGCGGGGAGTCAGAGACTGAGAGTTCGATTTCCCACTGTATCTCCTTGACAGGGGCCAGACTCGATAATCCATAGAGTTCCTTCCAGCTCTGCAGTTCTAAAAATCATCATCATTGTGGATCCTGTGTACTTCCTTCAGTTCTGTCTAACTAAATTCCAAATTTTTGTTGAAGGTGGTAGTGAGGGTGGGATTCAGAATCTGTATGTTAAAATGTTAAAACTTTTGGGCATGTTTGTTAGAACAGAGTAAAGAGACTGACTTGGAAATGCAGCCTGTTGCTAAGATTCAGAGATTTCTGAACAACACCTGCAAGGCTTACAAATAAAACTGACAAGCTTCTGGTGGCAAAGTTTGTGCCCTGTCCCAACCAGGCAGTTCTGTTCATTGTGCTGAATTCTGCTTTTTTTTTTTCATCTTTATTTATCTTTTGCCTCACCCAACCCCCTCTTTGATGGTACCTTTGTCTACACTTGTTGCATCCAATCAGTCTAGTTTTATGTTACACCTCAGCCAAAGCAACACACTCCAGAAAACACAGATCAAACCTGAAGCAACTCCTGGCATATTAACAGAAAACCAAGGCCTATTGCAGTTAAAAATGGCTTCCAGACTGATTATTTTTTGCTCCATTTTTTGCAGATATACATCAGTACCAACTCTTTTTTTACACCAGTTGTGTGCCCCTTCCCCACCTCCCGTGTTCAACATCCCTCCTTGTTCCTCCTTTGAAAGTCATCATTTCTTTAATTTTTCTTCTTCTTTGCACCTCCATTCATGCATGCACATGCGTGATTCCTTTTTGCTCAACCTGGAATTTAAATCATAAATCCAAAGATGCACATAAATACCTTTTAAAAAAAATTAAGAGGGGGACAGGAGTAGGGCATGATATTGCTATCATGTGATATCATGCCCAGCACCCAAGATGTCAACAGCAATACCCTGTGCACCCTGTTCAAACAAATAAAAAAAGTGCTGCAGTTTGAATGTGCGGTATGAGCAGGGTCACACCTGTTTGTTGCTAACCTGCAGCAAATACACTTTCTGCAGTTTATTACAAACTTTTACAGAGTTCTTTATTCAATACTGGGAAGTTGAATGAGAGTTGTCAGTTGTATGTAACTTGTGATTTTAGTTGTCATTAAAATATTCTGAGCTTCCCTTTCCCCCCTCTCTGTCTCTTTTAAAAGTGTTTTAAATGTTGGTATGTGAGATAGATAGATAGATAGATAGATAGATAGATAGATAGATAGATAGATAGATAGATAGATAGATAGATAGATAGATAGATAGATAGATAGATAGATAGATAGATAGATAGATCTCATACAAAGTCACTCTTCAAAAGAATGAAAATAGCAACCAAACCTTTAATTATCTTTACTTTAAACTAAGCAAGTTTTAAGGTTGAAAGAGGAGGCCCCAAACACCTGAAATCTTCATCTTTTTTGTTTTACAAGTTTTATCACACATACACACCAAAAAAGGATGGGGAATATCTCATTATTTTTCCCCGTCAGAAGAATGTTCTGCAGTAATTTTGATGATTGTAAGCAATCTAATTTTTTATGCAACGCTTTTAAAACGGTTGTCCTGTCAGATGCCATTACGGAGTATGATTATCGCTGTATGAAACTGTTCTTTCCTTGCGACAGCTTAGTACTTTAATGTTTTGTCATTTTTGCATTTTTGAATCAGTTACAGATGTTTCAAAATCCATCTGAAGCTATGAAATTTCTCTCTACTTCCTTGGGAGATGCAATGCTCTCTTTGTAAGTATGTGTCCATTTGGCGGTGTCTTGATTTTTGTAGAGGCAGAACATTCACAAACTGTTCCAATCAATTAACATCATGGGTTTGACGTGGTAGAGATAAGAAGCCATGATTGTACCACAATAGGGTGAACCTTTGGCATGGTAACCAGTACTAGCCCCAACAGAAAATGAGGAATTTTTGCAGTCTGATCAAGAGAAGAGAACAAAAAAGATATTGTGTGCAAATGAAGCAGAATGTCTCCAATCAATGCTTTGGTGCGAGTAAAGGCACTTGTGCAAAATGACTAAGATAGCTGTACAGTTACATGGACTTGCAAGGATGAGAAGCACTGGAGGGGCCTTTCTGTATATTTTGACCAGGAAAAAACAACAACAGTGCCTCTTGTCTCACTCTTGCCTGGAGGTGGAGAACCTTGTGGTCCTTGAAAATTCTTCATCAAGTCAAGACAGTGTAAACAGATGAGAATAAAGAATTTGCCAAGTATTCATTATGTCTTGAGTGCTGGTGCATGATACCCAATCACTCGTACTTGCAGTGAGATACAGGCACTTTCCCTTTGTTTTGTTAGCAGAAGAAGAAACCAGCAAAGGGAAGGTGGTCACATGTAGAACAAAGGCCTGTCGTTTGTTTTGCCTTTGGGTCAGCAGTTTCCTGAAATTCAGGGACTGGGCACTAGAAGGGAAGGATACAGTGCAGTCGCCCCATGCCCCTAGGATTTACAAGGAACATTTTTGATTGCAAACTTTTTTTTAAGGGGGGTTGTTTAAAGCTTTTAGGTCCCCGGAAGCCACATGCAGCCCACGGATCACATTTTGCCTACTCTAGTTGCACAAGTTGTACTGCAAGCAGAAGCAACCAAATAGTATGTATCAGTTCGTTGCTCAGCATTGATAAGTCAGGGTTTCTGTAAATCTATGGTTTATTGTGTGTTATCTGAACCCTCCTCTTATGTTTTTGAAAAGTGTTTCAGGATATGGTGATCAGCATGTGCATTAATATGCATTAATATGTTGATTTATACTCTGTGTAAACATGATGTGTACATTCTTAATCTTTAAGGCACTTTCTCATCTCTTTGCCTTATTTCCCTCTCTGTGAAATGGCAACTGAAGTGACTTACTTCAGAAGTTTACTGTACAAGCAGAGATGGTAGCAATTTGTAATGCATTTGCAATTTATCTGTAAGCATTAGTTTTTAAAGAGGTGCAATAGTTAAGATTTTCGAGAAAACTTCATATCAAATGGGACTATATTTTATAAACAGCTATTTTGTTTTATCCCCTTCATGGATCACTGCCTTGTCGTGGCAAAGGGGCTTGAGTAACTCAGAGAAGCTATGGGCTATGCTGTGCAGGGACACCCAAGACAGACAGGTCATAGTGGAGAGTTCTGACTAAACGTGGTCCACCTGGAGCAGGAACTGGCAAGCCACTCCAGTATCCTTGCCAAGAAAACTCAGTGGACAGAAACAAAAGGCTAAAAGATATGACGCTGGAAGATGAGCCCCTCAGGTCGGAAGGCATCCAAGATGCTACTGAGGAAGAGCGGAGGACAAGTACAAGTAGCTCCAGAGCTAATGAAGTGGTTGGGCCAAAGCCGAAAGGACGCTCAGCTGCAGACGTGCCTGGAAGTGAAAGTCCGATGCTGCAAAGAAAAATACTGCATAGGATCATGGAATGTAAGATCTATGAACCATAGTAAGCTGGATATGGTCAAACATGAGATGGCAAGAATAAACATTAAGAGAAGACTCCCTGGAAAAGACCCTGATGTTGGGAAAGAGTGAAGGCAAGAGGAGAAGGGGACGACAGAGGATGAGATGGTTGGACAGTGTCATTGAAGCTACCAACATGAATTTGACCAAACTCCGGGAGGCAGTGGAAGACAGGAGAGCCTGGAGTGCTCTGGTCCATGGGGTCACGAAAAGTCGGACATCACTTAATGACTAAAGAACAACAAATTTTGTTTTATACTTTGCTTTTCATATTTTGCTTTTTCTCATTCATTTCTCCTGCCTGTGTGTACTGCATGTAAACTGACCAACATACTTTTATTTACATTTTATCTCATGTTATTTAATCGATATATATGTTAATTAATATATCAAAATTATTTCAAAGTGCTTTTATGTTTCATTGTTGCATCTTGTGTTGATGAGTTCTAGAAAATAAATCTAAGTGATTTCCTAAATACTGTCCATAAGATACTGTAGAATCCTTGGAATCATTAGTGCAATATGGAAATACTGTTCCAAACCATTCAGCAAGATACTTAACATTTCTGTTTCAACTGAGTTTTTACTAGAAGACTAGATGTTAACTAAGAGGCATTTAGAACCTTTAACTCCTGTTGTTTATTTACATAAATATGACAGCAAGTGTAATTATCATCATGTGTTCATAAAATAAAATCACTTTGTAGATAGAAGTCTTAAAAAATAAAATATGAAGTCATCAAGTAAGATATTATAGCTTGTAAAGGCTGATAAAAGACCAAGTGGCTAGTGTTCCCTTGTGGAATTAAACATGTCAAAACAGCTTATACACAGTGGAGTAAATTCTGCATGAAAGCCAATAAAACTGGAGCGAACCTTCAAAAGGAAACCAATTTTTCTAAGGAAAAACAGAGATTCCTGGGCCATTTTCACAAAATAGGCTGTGATATTGTCTGACTTTTTCATGGGTCAGCCAGAAAATAGAAACTAGCAAGCCACCTAACATTGTTGAATTAGGTGTATTTTATCTATTTAGATTGATAGCTCTACTATACACTGTAGTCCATACATGAAGCAGAGCTGTAGTCATATTGTCTTGAGGTTGCAGTGTCTTGAAACAACCAAGTAGTGACACTTAAGGTAGATAACATTTTTAAGTATTCACAGATAGGAAGCATGCCTTGCAAGTAGAAGGCTAGTTCTGCGGGAAGTGATCATGTCATTGTTATGTGCCAGAATATCACTTCCAATTTATGGTGACCCTATGAATTAATGACCTCCAAAAAGTCCTGTCATTAACAGCCCTGCTCAGCTCTTGCAAACTGAAGGCTGTGGCTTTCTTTATTCAGTCAACCCATCTCTTTATTTTGGTCTTCCTCTTCTTGTTGCCATCAACTTTTCCCAGTAACATTATCTTTTCCAGTGAGGATGGAATCGAGAACCTTCTATTCTGCTGTGGGTGTACATTAGGACCCATATCCACTGGTGATTCGTTGCAAGCCCCACCATGGATACTGAAAACTGCAGATAATAGTGAACATGATAGATAGATAGATAGATAGATAGATAGATAGATAGATAGATAGATAGATAGATAGATAGATAGATAGATAGATAGATAGATAGATAGATAGAAGGGAAAATAAAACAGAAAAAATATTTTCACATGCATTACCAGAACAGGCTATTAGAGGGC
This sequence comes from Intellagama lesueurii, assembly GCA_037013535.1. Lineage (NCBI taxonomy): Eukaryota > Metazoa > Chordata > Lepidosauria > Squamata > Agamidae > Intellagama > Intellagama lesueurii. Next base: position 18,750,273 of record JBAJHW010000004.1, read on the forward strand.
ACCAGAGACCATGCTATGTATTCTCCTCTTCACTAACAAGTATTCATAGCATTGTCTCTGGTAATAAATGTAAAAATAGTTTTTTTCTGGATTTTTTTTCTTTTAACATTTTTAATATTTTCATACCGTGGATAAGTAAAACAGCAGATACTGATCTTATGGATACGGGGGTCCTACTGTATTTGTTTGCTGGTATGGAGAGGGGGCGGGATATGGAATTTTATAATTTTCCATCTCCTTTCCAATACTACTACACTACAGTCTACTGTAGAGATGGGCATGAGGCACTTTGTCTTAAGTCTTTGTCATGGAACCAAGATGCCATGTGTTCCCTACCCCACCCCTGCCGGCTTGCCCACTCAGCAGCTGGCACAAGCTGCTTGTTCCCTTCTTGTTGCACAATCTTCCAGTCCTGTCAGAAGCACGGATTTCCCTTCTCTGCCTCCTCAAGCAGCTGCCCAACCAGATGAGGAGGCAGGGCAGGGATTCCTGCACCACTGCCTGTGCTTCATGCCCATCTCTAGTCTATTGCTTTAGGATTCTATTGCTCTTTAAACTACATTTGCATCAAAGTCTTATTTGTGCAAAATGAGATGTAGATGTGATAAAACTTTGAAAAGTTACACTCTGGAATGGAAGCAGTGGACTACATTTTGAGGCTATTACAGATAAATTAAAACTTTATTTCTTGTGTACTAGTTACAGGAATGAGATACCTGGTGTGGTGTAATAGATAGAATGATGGATGAGAACTCAGGAGACCCCATTTTGAATCTCATCTCAGTCATGGAAAGTCATTGGGGGAGTGGAATTGGCAAAATAATTCCTTAAATATCTCACTTACCTTGAAAGCCCTATTAGCATCACTATAAGTCTGTTCTGACTGATAGCACATAACACATGACAGTTATAAGATTGCACCTTCTACAATATTCTAGCTAGTGATTGCATTCCTGCTTCCTCTTGCCTACATTTTAGTAACACTGAAAGCAATGGGAGCAATATACCTATGAAGTGTGTGTCGTCAGTAGAAGCTTTGTCTTTGACATACATGAGTCAGAGCAGTTTGCCCTGTAAGTGATGATAGTATGGTTGATGTTAAATGATATGCTGAAGACTTGTATAATAGAGAAGGAATGCCAAATAACATTTTTCCTGAGCAATAGAAATGATGTCATCTGCCAGAGTTCCAGGCAAATTAATCAACTGTCCTTGATCTGGCAAGCCAATGAAGTGATAATGAGGCTTTCAAGTTTTATTTTTATTTGTGATGGAGGACAGAGGCTGGATCTCTCTCTCTTTCTCTCTCTCTCTTTGTGGGTCTTGCTTTACATTAACAATCTAAATGAAAACAAATCTTTGGCAAACTATTTGTATTAATAGTTAAATGCTAAATGCTGCATTCCAGCTGGCTGAAGAGCTTTTCTTCATGCTCAGAAGTAAGCTCCACTGAGTTCAATGGATCTTTCTGTCACATCCCTTTGAATGACTCTTAACAGCTGCTATTATGGTCTGTGTTTGTCACATACCAAGGAGTGTTAGATGATCTTGAATCAACCACTATTAGGCATATAACATTGGAACTTTTGCATTTCTTTTGCATGTTATATCTCACAATTCCCTCAGTCTGTTTGTGTTTGCATGTGTGTAAATCTCTGTCTTCTGGGGCTGTATTCCAGATATGGGGATTCGAGTCGTGGGATTCGCTGTCAATTCAGCGAATTAAGTCACACTGGTGACTCGACTCAGGTTTATTTTTCAATTACTCATACTCAATTCGTGAAAAAGCTTGTTTTTAATAGGGATTCAGACTTGAGGCTTGAGACTCGGAACTTGGTCCCAATGACTGGAACTCAGACTTGGGACTCAGACCCAAAGACTTGCCAACATCCCTGCTGTGTTCCTTACGTATAAAGTAGTGGGTGCAGTCCACAAAAGCTGCCAGTTAAAACTTGTTAGTCATTAAGGCCATAAAACCTTTTGTTGAGGAGTTCTGTCTGTCTTCTAAACTATAATTTGAATGAAGAGAAAGGGAAGCGAGGCCTTCAGGGCTCATACACCTCCCAAGGTGATGAAACCTGACGCAAAACAGGAGTATTACGACATATAGTCGAGCCCTGGGTTTTAAAATGAGTGGCTTCAGCCTAACCTAAAGGTAAGGCACAGCATGATAACATCTTCAATTTTCTTCATTGATAGTTTGTGGGCCTGTTACATTTACAGCTTTTACCAAGTTGAGTAGCTCTCTGCTCCTTTCATGTCGTAAAGGTCAGCTGCAATTAGTACTAGTGGATTACGTCTAAGCCCCAGTTTTAGGCTACATTTAAATGCAACAATCATTGTTAGATGGTAACAGTGGGGACTGACAGGCTACTTGCTGTCTGTAAGTGCTTTGGGCACCATCCAGCTAAAGTTAAGCATGTTTCAGTGGTTTTGAGATCCATACAAGTACTTGATTCTCCCACCGAAACAAATGAGATGAGGTTATTTGTTGGATTGTGTGCTTGGACTTAAATCATACGGCAGTGTCGCTGTTTCACAGACAGGAATTTTATTTGTTACTTCTGGAATAGCTCATACTAAATTATCAGTCGAAGTAAGGGCAAGAATTCCATCATCTCTCTTCTACCAAAAAGGGTGATAAGGGAAGCCAAAGATATTTTGGCCAAAATCTTGTTGCATGGTTATGCTAGTAGAAGAGAAACAGTGTAAGTGGCAGTAGCAAACTGCTTCTAATTAAACAGTTAGAAAACCTATTAGGATTCTACATTGCACACCACTGACATATGATCCAGAATCCAAGCAGAGACACACTAATTAGCAGTGGTTTCTTTCTGCACATTACATCATTTCCTTTCCTCTGATATAACTTTCCTCTGATATAACTATGCAAGGGGATTTTTGCTTTTAAGAAAGAAAACCAAGCTGGTGCTGAAAAAGAAATGACTTACCTGTGCTATCCAGATTGCTATGCTGTAGTTGCAGACTGAGCAAACTTTACGACAAAAATGTCATGCATTTGCTTCACTGTGAACATTTCTCAGTCCAAATTCATAGTTTCAAAGTTCAGCCAAAATGGTTTCCTTTTCAGTTACTAGAAAGTTTAGATGGAATTATGCAGAATGTGCTCTACTCAGATTCAAAATACATCCAGTTGATTGTGTGAATGAGTCCAGAGTTGCCAATGAATACATGTCACTTCTCCAACAACCAGCAGTGCGTGCACAAGACTGAATTATTAAATGTTAATCTGGCTTTCAAAGTCTTAACAAGACTGATGCGTTATCTTGGCAAATTTAATTGTTTAGATAAATCTGAGTTTATGCTGATATATTTCACTCTCAGGTCTTTTGTACTGTAGCTTGTGCAAATGTTTTAGGGAATTTTTAAGTGTAATATTAACAAACTCAACATTTTCCAGCAACCTAATACCCTAGGGATTTGCGTATATTGATTTACTTGTTATTGTTAAAAGTCCTCTTTATTTACCACCTACCAATCTGTCTCTAAAAATTCACCACACTACGTGAGATTGAAAAAACATAGACATTTTTTTAAGTCCAAAAAATTGATTGTACTAATTGGATAGACATGAATGATAAAGACAGGCATTGGAACTGTTTGCTCAAGAGCAGATTACTGATGATAGCACATTTTATATGGCAGCCCGTTGAAATGATTTAGGTCAGAAGGATGCTGGCTACTTTATATTCAGCCAGGATGGATTCTCCGTGTGTGTCTGTACTCCTGAAAATGCAACAAATGCCATCACATTTATACAAATACTTGTCAGGTGACTGCCTAATTTTACGGGCAATTTGAGTCTTATCCAGGCATCCCACAGCCTGGTTGTTTAGAACTCCCATTACTTCTTGTTCTGTGGCATCATGAAAACCTCTTTTTCTTCACTTCTCCCCTGCTGTCACACACCCCACCCTCATTTGCCTCTTTGTGCAAAACCAAATTTTTTTACCGTTATCGCATCAAAAGAGGAAGCATGCCATTGCCTAGGAACTGCCTTAGATCTTGTCATGGTAAATCACAAGGCAGGATTAATTTATTGTGCTATTTCATCAAAACAAGAGACTCCCATTTCCTTTTTAGAAATATAAAATATATATACATCTAGAATTTGGTGAAAAGATACCGGTAAAGTGATAACATCTGGCTGAAGCAAATTGCTGCCAGCTAAAGAATGGTTTCCTCTCAGTGGGCCTGACCAGAGAATGATGTTGTGCAGATGTGCAGCCAGGCCTGACTGTAAAAGTTATAAACATTGTCATAACATTGTTCGACTTCTCTAGTATTTCCTGTCTTCTGCTTAACACTTTATTACTAAGTCTGGCTGACTGCCAAGGGCAATGCAGGGAGTTTAGGGCCTCTGGCTTGAAATTTAAAACAAGTCCAGAATTCATTGGGTTTCATTTGATATGTGAACTCTGATAACTCACACTTGTTAAAATAAAGCCGCTTACAATTCAAGTTAGATTTACACAGGCTTTGAAAGAGCACCGTACAAGATGAGGAAAACACTCACTTTTTCTCTCCCCCACACCCCCTTTCATAACTTTACTGTTTGGCGTTTGGTCCCGTAGATACGGAGGGCGGGAGGCAAGCAGGGAGAGGAGAGGGAAGAAGAAAGAGATTTGGAGCAAGGAACAGCTGATTCAGAAGCTGGACAGCTTACAGAAAACTTGTGTTCATTTCCTGTATTAGACGCAGTTCCCTAGGCAGAGAATAGGCCTTTATTTCAACGCTTTGGAACACGTTCTTTCTTTTGGCCTCTTTTCAGATTAGGAAGGCCGCTTGAGGCTCATTGCCGATACATCATTTTAAAAAAAAAAAAACCCAAAACACCCTTAAATAAAAACAGGGAGGCAAAAGCAAACAAATGAGACATAAACAGGGTGATTTTCTTCAAAGGTTATCTTGTGCCAGAATTGAACAGAAATATTCATTTTTTTTAAAAGGCAAGTGAACACACACTGAGACATACACACCCCTCCCCTGTGGTAATGTAGATGTGATTGACTGGCAGTTTTCTGTTTTTTTGGTGTGTGTGTAATTTTTTTTTTAAACCACAAACTGTGGTTAAGATTACATCAGTTCATGAAGCTCTAAGTCTTGTGGGACTTCCCTAAAATGATCTAGTATATATGTTGGCAAAAAGTGATGCTTTAGGTTGTTGTTTGTCTGTTGCAGTCTAGTGCTTTTATGGATTGCATGTATTGGTTCTCTTCCTACACAAACCTTGGATTTATTTTTTACCCATATTCCGTGGCCCATCTTAAATGAAAAACAGTCTGGGACATTTAGACATGCACTTTCCTCTTCCTCTATGATTGCAGGTTTCCTGATAGCGCTTCATCAAACTATTTAGGGTGGTCTCATTGCTTTCCAGTACCTTTTTTCCTTCAGATATCTCTTTAAAATTAAGTATTCCTAAAGCAGTTCAACTTTAAGTCTGGAGGTCTAGGACATTTATGAGGTAACTGGTGGCTGTTTAGATATTCAGGTCCCATATTATATATGTTTTGCCAATAATGAAATGGTGCTTAAGAATATGTGTCCTTACCAACCAGTTTTGGTCATTAACCTTGCTGGTTGGTCTGTATTAATTTTAGCTTCCCAATCTGCATGCTGCTTTTCAGGAGTATCCCTCTAAAGCAGTGTTTCCTAACCCCTTTTGAACTGAGACCCCCTTTTTTAACAGCCAAGTAACCTGCAACCCCCTGCCACATTTGCATAACAAGCTATTTTTAATCAGGTAAAGAAAACACATTAAAAATAGATTTCCCAGAGTATAATTCTAACCTACTATTTAATGCGATAGTTGCACTTGCATCTAGGCAACCAGCTTCAAAATGTGTGGATGAGTGTTTGTTAAGGCCGCGTGCCTTCCCTCCGACAGTCCGTTAACAGGCTCTGGGAGGTGGAGGAAATGAGAGTGAATTAAAATTGGATTTTACTGGGGGAGAGTAAGTTCTTCCCCAGGAAGGGAATAGTTTCCCGTTTGGTCCTCTCTTCAAGCAGTGGCTCTGCTGCCTTCTCCTCTTCAACCATCCTCCATAAGATGGTGGTGGCAAAAAGTGACTGAGGCGAGGAGGTGGCAAAATTGCTGCAGTGGCAGCAGTGGCAGCAGCCACCATGTCCTCCTCCACCACCATTTCTCCCACTCTGCTTCTAGCCTGCCACTGCCTGCTCGCCTCTCAGCCCCTCCCACGGCTGGCCTGGCTCATGGGGGCTGTGGCTGGGTCCTGCCGCCTGTTCCTCCCTGTCCCAGTCCCCCACCTCAGCCAGCCAGCCAGCTACCAGAGCCAAGGTGGAGCCGCTGCTGCCACCGGAGAAGGGGTGTGTGCAGCCAGGGGACTCTAGGCTGGGAGGGATACAAGCAAGGGAGGGGCAGGGGTGATGCAGAAGGGAACTGGGGAGAGGCAGCATGAGTCGAGGTAATGTGTCTGCTCCTCCAAAAACTGTGGCAACACCCCACAAAACATTTTGTGACCACCTGTTCTAATCTGTTTATTCTAATGCAGAATAAGCAAGTATGCAGAATTCATCACAATTTACCACAGTGCAAGATGATAATAACGATCTATAAGACGATCTATATTCAACCGCTGATGAGTGCAGAAGCTGTTTCCCCTCCCCTCATCCTTGTAGCCTTCAAAACCCACTGAAAACCTGCTCTGGAACGGTTTCTTAGCCCTCTGGAGGATTTTTGGGGGATGTAGACAGGATAGGGAGATCTCCCACTCCTGATGGATTCCCACCAACCCAAGTCCAATACACTGAATCATGTCTTAAAATATTAAAACTTTAACTCAGCCAGGGGGTGAGTGGGTGAGCAAACCTCAGAGCTTTTAGTTTAAAATGGCTTGAAATAAAAAGGACGTTCAAGAGCTGTTTACAAACTAGATGGCATGAAAGGCATTTGAAAAAAATAAAAACAACTCCCAGATTTCCAGGGGAGTTGTACTCACCCAAAAAAGTAGTGTTGCGACTATCAATGTGCTTCTGATATAGTTCTTATCAACCATTCTTGCATGGTTGCATAGTTTTATTGGTATTTGCATTATAATTTCTAAGCTGCTCTATACTTTTGTTTGGGAGGAGGGGTATAGGAACTGTAAACAATATATAAATAAATCTGGTAATGTGTTTGAAATCTGGGTGAAAATCAGAATTAGAAGTGATACAGGCTTGATGTTACCAAGATATGAGTAACAATGGGTAAACCATCTCCAACCAAATGCTAGTGAGATTCAGATTTTCATATCCAGTATGGCATTTTGCTGAAGAATAGCACAGTGTGTATTGAACATATGTCAGTGTTTTGCAAAGAGGACTCTATCTGCCAACTATAACTGATAATTTTGTTCTAATTTATCTCAATGGGAGATATTGTAATGGGCGTGCCAGTGCATTTACAGAACTGGAACAGGTTTGTCAAGACCTTTGGGAAATAAAAATACTTTAATATATACTAGATAAAAGTCACCATCTACCTACATCAATTCAATTTCAGGCTGTGTTTTTCAGAACCAGTTATTGCAGAACAATCCATTTACAGTGGACCTTCGACTTACAGACGGCTCGACCTACAGACTTTTTGAGTTACAGACTTCTCTGGCCGCAAAATTTAGGTTCGACTTGCGGCCGGAGAATCGACCTACAGACCGGAAAATCAAACAAAATGGACGAAAAACGGCCGGTTACCGATTAATAGGTTTTCAATGCATTGTAGGTCAATGGAGCCTCGACCTACAGACTTTTCGACCTGCAGCCACTGTTCCAATACGGATTAATTCCGTAAGTCGAGGGTCCACTGTATGTTGGGTTTCTGAATAATCCTCCTTTTGGAGGCAAAAGAAAGAAAGAGGCACGTTAGAAAATGTATTCACACATTTTGGATGCCTGCAAATGAGGCTTTTTCTGTACAGTCATTTCTCTTGCTCATTGAAGAAAGGCACACCATTTTTTTAAAAGGTAGTGGTATACGTTGTTCCTTTGGAAGTACTCTTAAGCAAGGTCTTTAGTATTAGGGCTCAAGGATGAATTTGAATAGGGTCATTTGTTTTCCTGTATCTATTTAATGGCAAATAAATTTAGGACACTAGTCAAAGAGAGAGAAGAGGAATGTGGAAATAGGATTGTCAGCGATCATTAGCATGCAAATAATTATGGAAAGCTCATTATATCGTTAGTATATTTGCTATGGAGTGCTATGGGCTTCTTACATCCACATTGTCTGATTGTAGCAGACACAAATTTCTGTGTTACCAAAAAAAAAGAAAAAGCTGTAACATGTTTCAGTTCCTTGAACCATCGGCACACGTTGTTGATTGAATTGAGTGCAAGGGTTACGCATGCTGAATGTCTCATCTTGCTGTGTTTAGAATTCATTTTCTAACTCAACATTGCCATCTGAGCAGATGGGAAGGTGGGTCACCAAGGTGGGTTGCAAGAAATGGATTTCAGAAAATAATTTGCTAAGTTGGCTCCTGATTGAGGAAGAATGCCCTTCTGAAACCTACCCACTCATACATGAAAGTGTGTGGTATGTATGTATCCACATGCTGTATTGTTTTTCTGCTGGCGGAGGTACATTCCAACATGACATTGTATTCCTCCACCATCATCACCTTTCTTTTTAGAAAAACACATTAAAGTTCCTTTACTGCATGAATACGAGGGGGCCATTCATGACTTGTTGAGCGAGAATCTCTAAAAATAACAAAAAATGTTTAGTGCATTTTGAATCCAATCTGCATCAAACAGAAGACATTGCCTGTTGTGAGGGATCAATGCCTTGACCCACTTTCCGCCTCAGATTTTCTGCCTATAACTCAAACATTAATTATGTTTTGTTTTCGATGGCTCCCTATTTTTAGATAACTAATTGTTGTTTTTGAAACTCTAGATATTAGGTGCAAAATGCACTGTAGAAATACAACAACTCTTTCATTTCATGCTGCTCATCCTTCCAGTATATCCTTGTTGAGAAGAAAAAAGAGAGAGAGAGATGCAACAAGTATTAGTAAGAAACTGAAATCATGGAAAGTTTGGTGGGGGGCCAACAGACATTTAACTATGCCATTATTTGTGTGTAGTTGTTTAAAAAGAAGAAGAACAGCTTTCTTACTGTCAGCCTCAACATTACTCTGTTGTATCCACTCTGAAGGCTTTGGATTTGTTTGCAATGAAAGATTTGTTGTGGATTTTCAACAAGGCTTCTGTGTATGCATGCCATGCTTAGTAAATATTGGCCTTTAGGGTACTTTTCAGTCACACTGAATAGACTGTTAATTTCCCCAAACTGCAAAGTGCAGAAAATCCATTTCCCTGATTTTTGTCGCCACTGTGATTGCATCACTTGCTTTTCCCCACACAGAAGCAAAATATTTTTCAAAAATAAAAAATAATAAAGAAATACATTCATATTTAGACAGGAAGAGTGCAGCAAACTGGACAAAAAGGGGAATTGGAATTCCTTTCCTTAATTTTTTTTACTAAATATGAAGTTGACATGGACCCAAAAAAAGTTACACAGATACAGCAGTGGCAGAAGCATTTTGCTTCTTTCTCTGTTTTGTTTTCCAAATTAGAGTGAAGGAAAAAGATTGTGTAACAATACATGATTTACGAATAACTATGTTTTTGTCATAACATATAACATCTGTTGCAATACAGGTCTGAAAGTACAAATAAACAGCCTATTGAGGGCTTTCTATTTTACTGAATGTTATATTAAATCAATCAAATGGAATAGTATAAAATGAGCAACTGGATGAATTTGTGGGGGGAATAGAAAGTTTGTTATTTAATCATCTTGAGAAGCATGTATTAGGATGAGTTCTTCCAGAATTGAATGCATACTGAAGGAATGAGAGGATTTTCTTCAGCTTGTTTTTTAAAAATTCAGAATTCAGCCGATTCTATTGCAGTTTATGAACTAGATTACAAAGTGATGGCTTTCCAACAAGCCTTGCAAAAATGATCAGGGACTCGGGAGAAATGTTTGATGAAGTGTGTGGGAAGACTGGAAAGGGCAGTCTTCCACAACTTGGAAAGATTATTTTCTTACACTGCCACTTCCAGAATCCCCATGTTGGCTGGATGGTCTAGGAATTGTAGTCCAAACAGGCAGCTTTTACAAACTTTGTGATATTTTTTGGAAAGCAGTTTGCCTACCTACTCTTAGCCTTCCTTTGCAGTGTGCAGCTGTGTACAGGGGGTAGGGTTCTGGGTGTATTCTGCTCTCCATTCATCTGGGGGAGGGCAATAGGAACTCCATGCTACCTTACCAGAAAGCTATATGATTAAGCCGTGTTCTCTCATGCAGCGCGCAGGAGTCTCACAACAGCTCCTTATGAGACAATCCAAGGTGGAAAGGATCACACCAAGGACCAATGTTTGGAAGCCTTGGAAGAATGGGGCCAGGTTGCAATGTCACTTGTGTCTGCAACTGGTTATAATGGCTCATTATTTCTTTTATACTTGCCTTAATTTTTTTAAAAAAATTGAAACAAAATACGGATGTTCAGCCTTAGAGGAGCTGTATGGAATTAGTAGTGTTGCATAAACTCTCCAAATTCATTTCACTGTCTGAAACATGCTAACTGCGTTAGTCTTCAGAATAGATAGATAGTGTTTGCTCTCAGAAGCACCGATTTGAGAAACTTTTTTTAAAAATTAATTACTCATATATCCTGCACATTCCTTATTGGTGACTCTGTGGAAAACCTTGTTACGCATGTTTTCTGGAAAAGGGCAGCTTTGTAAGAAAAAGAAAAAAAGGAAGAAAAAACTGTCTGGAATTAGCTTACTGGGTCCATGTGTTGCCCATTTGCTTGTCAGGTATGTTTTAAGAGGGCAAAAAAGGAGGCTTGAGTGACTGCCAGTCTGTCATAAGGTATGGTAATGAGGCTAATTAGAAAAGATGAGAGCTCAACCAGATCTGTGAAGGCAATTATCTGGGAAACTTTTGTGTCATGCTTTATCTTTATCAGATGATTCTTTCTCTACTTTGGCACTTAATGTAAAGGCATGGAGAGATTTTGAAAAGGGTGCAGAGTTGCTGCTTTTTGGAACGCTGAGCTAAAAGCATTAAGGTACACTACCTATTATACCAGGCTATCTTATCCTATTGAACTGTATATTCAAAACTAGGAACATATACTTCAGCAGGAGTCTCACAGGCTTTTCCTGTACTCCTTAATTGAATTTGCATAAATGAAAGTGAATTCATTTTTAAAATTAACACGCCTGAACAACCAGTGGTGCCTTCTGCTGTTTTACTTGCAGTTCTTTAAACATTATGCATTTTTATGTTAGCTGTACAAGATTAGAATTTGCTATTGCTGTTGTTTGATATTGTAGATGGCATAGGGCCACATAATGAATATTGAAGGGGGGGCATGATATGCTTGCCTTATAAAATAGAGAACTATTTGTTGGTTTTCCAAATAGTCCCCTGGAAAATTCTCCTGACCATTCCGCAGTGAACGAATGGAACTACTTACTCTCATGCAAGTCTGATCTCTTTCAATGGGCTGTATATGTGAAAAGCTCCCAGTGGATTTAGCCCTTTGCTTCTTGATCCTTCTGACTTGATCCCACCGACACTGATTAGAGAAGAAGTATTGAATACTACAAATGAAAATCAGGTGTTGTATATGTTGATGGGTCCTTGTATACATCCCACAAAGAAAAAAGGGGCAGGGAGAGAGAGGTGGCATATGGTATGGGCTGAGGCTACATTACAGGACCTTAACAAGGCTTGAGTGTGTTTGACATTTTCAACAACAGTGTTGACTTCCAAAATTCATGCCCTATGGGAAAATAATACATAAGTACATAGAACTGTACATCATTCGCCTTACTATAACTAAAGCTGTGTTCGAAAGCACTTTTCCCCCCTGAAACTCAAGCAAAAGAATTTTGTTGTGCTTAACAGAGAGAAAATAATGTATAAATAATGCTCATTTTATGTGAATTTAAGCTATCACAGAAAGGTTCACATTGGGCTAGGTCCAAAATTTGCCTTCTGTGGACAGAAGAACTGCATTTACAAAAGGTGTCTCTTCCCAGTTTTCAATGACCTTTGTCTCCTAAAACAACATACTCTAATCATTAGAAAGGCCCTCTGCGGCATTATCAAGAGGCTGGAAAGACTGCTGTGCAGGGTCAGAATATTCACTTCTGCCAGCCCATTTCTGCAGCCCTAAATCTGGATGTAAACTAATAAAATTAACTGCAACTAACCTGGAAGTTCCCCTACATATGTCCCATTGAAACAAACAGGTATTAGACAAAGGTTGCTATAATTTGACTTACAGAAACTCCCAGAGGCCAGCACCCCTTGATTCTGTCTCCCTTCACATCCTTCAATAGTGCTTCATTGCTGTTGCATGTTGTTAAGACACTTCTGACTTACAGCAACCCTAATAGTATTTTTGAGGTACATTAGATGTTCAAGGATTGGTTTACTGTTGCCACACACACACACGCAGTGAGTTTCCATGACCAAGCTGGAATTTGAACCTAAGTTTTCTGAGTCCTGGTCCAGCACTCTATCTGCTGCATCACACTCACTGTCAAATTTTCCTTTCCTCTGTAATATAGACTTTAGAGTAAGAAAAGTAAATTTGTTCTCCATTTTGACTATTAGAAACATGGAAAATAAAAAAAACATTTTTACCTACGATTATTGCCTAATCCAGAGGAGAAATCCCTTATGATTGTCACTATTTTCAATTATTTCCCCTTAGACTTCCTTAGGCAATAATAATAACCATATGCTTTCAAGTTAATTCTGACTTACGGCTACCCTTTTTATATGGTTTTCTAGGTAGGGAATACTCCTAAGTGGATTACCATTACCTTCTTCAGGGGGCATCCTGGGACTGTTTAGCTTCCCTACATGGCTATCTATTCTGGGATGCACAGTGGAGAATTAAACTCCCAACTTCTGGCTTCACAGCTAGAAACCTTACTCACTGAGACAATGGTCATCTTGTAATTTTCATCTACAAATTTTCTGAGAGGGAGAAGTTAGTTCTTTAGATTTAAAATATGATCCAAAAATTCATGATAGTGGTGTACCCTCCCCCCAATTTGGTAAGCCAAAACTACAAAAGGATATATTATATAGGACAATGTAGCTATAGAATACAAGCTACTAGAAATAATAGGTACAAGTGCACACAAGTGCAGAATATGCTGTAGATCAGTGGTTCCCAACCTTGGGTAACCTAGGTGTTCTTGGACTGCAATGCCTAGAAGCCTTCACCACTAGCTGTGCTGGCCGCGGTTTCTGGGATCACCTGGGTTACCCAAGGTTGGAAGCCACTGTTGCAGGTAGTGCTTCTCTTACTGTTACATGTGATAAACGCATCTATGCCCAGTCTCAGTGTTAATCCATGGCAATTCTTACCTTGTTTCATTCTTCTGTGCTTATAACACTGAGCCGAATGCTGGAACCAAGAACTGCTGAGATACGTTTTTTGTAGCTAGTTCCAGCCCATACATAGTCTGCGGCAGTATTTAGGACCAGCTGAAGTTTTCAAGAAGTCTTCAAAAACCACTCTCCTGTACAGTGCTCTTCAATATGCATTCTACATATTGTGAGAGCATGCACAAGGTGGCACAGCTACCTCTCCAATGTCTGTGGAGCATTTGCAATTGACACAAGAATTAGATAGTGGAAAATGCTTATGTCATGGATTCCACTTAGGCATCAAGAGATAATGCAAGATTTTATGCAGTCCTTCAGAGTCAATAGAATCCAATTCAGAGCAGTCCAGCCATCACATTTAAGATGTAGAGAGAATACAAAATCCTTACTTACCATTATAAATTTGTTTTCTTTCATCTTATGCCCATTTTATGTTGCACTGTGAGATGTAGAAATTAGTAAATAATTATAAAAATCTTCCTAGTCATTTGAAACATTAATTTGCATCTTAGGTGTCTTGATCTCCCTTCAGTTATTGATCCCAGACTTTTACCTAAATCAGATTAAAAAGAGAAATGGATATACATCTTGTTGGCACACTCAGCTCAACACATTAATTGCTGTTTATTAAATATGTTGGTGTTTTTTCTATTGCGGGGGTGTGTGTCCTTATTATTCTACCTGCTAAACAATAAATGATATAATGACCAGAGAATCACAAATCTGCAAATTCCCTTGTCAAATGTGAGAATCTCTGACCAGTGTTTGGCCACAGATGGCAAGATGTTTTTGTGACTTTTAATGATCTACCAATTGTATTTCTTCTTCTCCTCCTCCTGGTTGGTTGTGTAAGTCTGTAGAAATCAAATCAGTGAATAGGGTAAAGTTTAGACTGCTGCAACTAGTTCATGATTATCTGTAGAGCAAAACATGGCCTTCAGGGGAAAACTGAGGGGGCTAGAGGTGGTGAGGAGAGGACGAAAGCTTTTAAAGCATCTGACTTGGAACGATAAACACTGGCTGCCTGAAAAACAAGAATAATGAGACCATTTTTCAGTATTTTCATTTAATGGATTCCAAAATAGTTACCTCATAAAATAAATAGTTTTAAGTTTCCACATTACTTTGCCTTTAAACCTTATATGCAATGGATTCTCGTAAAGGAATAAAGAATGCTTGTCCCCTCAAATATTCTGCACTGAATCTACCACAGAGAGACTGATTATCTTTCTATCTCAACAGCAAAGAATCATTAAGTGCCCCACAGAAACACAAATTTTAGCCAAAATTGCTCTTGTCCTAAGACTGAGGCCAGCATGTATATTTTTTAAAGGAAGAGTATGGCTAACATTCCTCATATACATCCCAGCCTGGCTCAGGTACAATTTCCTTTTTGTGAATAGTCTCATCAGAGTTGCTCAAGGAAGGATAAGATGCCATTCAATATTACATGCATATGTCATAATTATTTCATGAAGCAAGAAGCATGCCTGCCTGGGTCATTTTCTTTGACTTTGAAGTGGTGTTTCCTTCTCCACTTTTCCCTTGTTGAACAGAGGATCCAACCTGCTTGGTTTTGTGCTGAGGGAAGGGACTTGTTCTTATCTTCCATAATGATCTGTCTCTTTGCATGTGGCAAGATAGATTCTTCATCAGAAGTACATGGTAGAAAGTTTCCACTTTCCCTGTTTTCCATATCAGAGAAAAGGAGGGCCCAATATTAAATTATCTCCATCACCACCCTTTTTCCCTATGATGAGAAGAGTTAAAAAGAGTAAGCCAAACATGAAATCAAGGTTATTTCTGCTCAGTGACTGGAGTCCTGCTAGCCTTCATGGAAGGGCTTAGGAGTAGAGGTAAGACTTACAGAAGGGTGGAGCTTGCTCAGAGAATTGGCAGATGGGAAACCTATGCAGAGTGGATTAGGCCCACAGGCTGTAGGTTCCTAACACACTGATCTAGTTTTAGAGCATAACTATGTAGCTAGTTTCAGTTCAGGTGTCCATCTCAAGAGTTTTGGTTTTTTGCTAATCTGTTCTGCTTCAGAACTGCTATAGCCACCCATCCAATACTCCTTCCTGCATCTTTCGGTGTGTTCTCTGCAGCCACAAAATATTACAGAACTGCTGGATAGCTCCATGGTTTAGGCATCTGGCTGCAGAGCCAAAGGTTGGGAGTTCAGTTCCCCATTGTGCCTCTTTGACAAGGTCTGGACTCGATGATCCATAGGGTCCCTTCCAGCTCTGCAGTTCTAAGATTCTGGACTTGCTTATCCTAGCTTGCTTATAGAAGCATATGTATTATTTTCAAAATGAATCGTGCTGCACATTTGGTTTCTAAGTAGGGCAAGAGGCTATTTCAAAGATATTTCAGCTGGCTCTCTAAAGAAGCTAAAATGAAATTCTTCCATTTGGTAGTTGCAGTTTCTGACACAAATTATACCACCCATGTAGGCATCCTTCAGTCTCGAGAGACTATGGTAACGTGCTCTGAATAGAGGTCTTGGAACAGCGTCTAGTGTGGCTGAGAAGGCCAATTCGAGACTGACAATCCCTTCCACGCTGAAGACAAACACAATCTGTCCCCTGTCCAGCTCCCTGATTTTGCTGGTTTCGGGACTGCCTCTTTGCCTCAGCCTGCTGAACAAGTGTCTCTTCAAACTGGGAGAGGCCATGCTGCACCGCCTGCCTCCAGGCTGAACGCTCAGATGTCAAAGTTTCCCATCTGTTGAGGTCCATTCCTAAGGCCTTCAGATCCCGCTTGCAGATATCCTTGTATCGCTGATGTGGTCTCCCTCTGGGGTGCTTTCCCTGCACTAATTCTCCATACAGGAGATCTTTTGGAATCCGACCATCAGCCATGTCACCCTAAACCCCATTTCACCCTAAACCCCATGCACCCTGTTAGGTTAACAGACCGTGGTGAGGCAGCACCTTACTGGCTGGGGGCTGCCCAGCTTAAGGCAGGCGGTAGCTACCTAGTGAGGTGCAAGGACCTCTCCCACTGTCGGAAGTATCCCCTGGCATCACACTCTATGCCAGTCGAGCAAAGACTTATAACCGGTAACTGCTACTTCCCATGTTATTTCGACGCTGTATGCGAAGCTGGAGTGTCCTCTCCAGAGCACGAGGCCTGGGTAAAATAATATGGAGGACAGACTGTTACCCAAGCAGCAAATCCCCCCTCTCCACGTCACTGAAATAGTCCAATGGAAAGGCAAGAGCCAATACAACTGGTTCCAGCGACATCGCAGGAGTTGCCAGAGCGTCACGAACTGCCTCAGGGACTCCGGCTCCGGATTTTGCCTCAAGGTTTACTCCTGAAGCCTTTTCCATTGATGGATATAGCCACAAGGCAGTGGAGTTTTGAAATTGGAATTTTCCTTCTCCTAGATGGGCTGCCTTCCCAGGCTAACGAGCCCCATCTACCCATGCCACCCACGATTAGTACAATATCATATGAATTACAGATGTTCAGTTTTGTTCAGTATGGCACAAGTTAAAACCTCTGTCGCATATTGCATGATGGTCATAAGGTTGGAAGCAGAGGTGTGCAGATTTGTATTTTTGGATGATAGCTCCCAGAATTTTCCAAGCAGCATAACAGCCTGGGAAATTCTGGAAACTGTATGCCAAAACTACAAATCTGCACACCTCTAGTGTGCTATCTAAAAGAGAGGGAAGAAGGTTTCCCTCTTGTCTCTGAATTTTACTAAATAGTTCCCCAAATGGCCTAAATATCATTACTAAATACCATTTACATACACATTTGGCCAGTCTTGGTAGACTCTGCAACACTATACCAGTTCCTTTTGAGTTCTTCACACGGAGCTCTGAGTACCCGTACTGGTATTTAAAAGGATCAGACTAATGTCTTTGGGGAATTTGTTTGCCTGCTCCCCAAGGGCTACAACAATAAAAGAAAACGCAGGATTGTAAATTCTGTAAATCATACATTTTTGAATCATTAATTTCTACAGTCAGGTTAGCTGCTCATCTTGATTCTTGGAGTTTAAGGCCCAATGAACTCAATTGAATGTACCTCCGAAGAAGTAGGACTGCAGCTTGTATTGAAGATAATTGGAGGCAAGATATGTACTGTATCAGCCTAAAACAGTTTGGAAGGTTGTTGCTTAAGAAGTAATTATATTTCCAAGTTCTCACAACTTGGAAAGTCATAATTTAATTTTTAAAAAATCTTTCATTTCTAATTTTGTCAGATTGTAAAAATGTAATTCTTTACCTTCCTTCTCACTTGAGTAACAAACTATTTCTGTTTGGATACTTAGAAAAACCCTTTATGGTACTATCTGTTGGCCTGGGATACAAAGCGTGTTCTTTCCTCATCACCTCATGGTGAACTTCATATCCACAGCAGATACAAGGAACAGCTCAAGCGAGCACTTCAGTAATGTAATATTCTACCCATTATGTAATGTCACATATCTACAGCAATAAAAGTAACTTTTTTAAAGTTACAGTTACAACACAATAGGAGTGATAGTGTCCCTTGTAAAGTTGCAGTTGCAGTATGATTCATTTATATTTTCACTACTGGAAAAGGGAAATAATTACAAATAATTGGTTATTGGTTAGTGAGTTCCAATTTCTGGCCTTATTAGCAAAACTGTAATATGAATAATTAATAAAATGTAATAGAATAAAATAAATTTTACTTGAAAATAGCACCTGTTTTCTGATATTGGTGAAGAAGTGTTTCTTTTTATTTATTCTGTTTGTCCTAGTTTTTCTTTACATACCAACAGTCAGTCAGTCTGATCCTGTTCAGGCTTGCTTTCCTCTATTGAAATGTCCTCCTCACTTTTTTGTAAAAAACCAGATGAAGTTTGTAGTGCTGGTTAATTAAAACAAATCTTGAATAAACTGTTTCATGGAGATAGGAGTTTGATGGCTGGGTATATAAAAATTGTAACCAGATGTTATGCAGAAGCCACAGCAATATAAAGATCATGGGGCTTTTTTTCTGCCCAAAGTAAAAATATTCTAATTGAAGTTGTCAGCAGGAGTGAGACTAATGTGCCTGTATTTGATTAAATAATAGTTTATTTAAAATTCAGTGTGGCCCAGATTTGGATGAGACCAAAATAGGAAAAACTCGAGTGTTTCTTTTTTCCCTTTTCTTTTTTGGCCTAAATAAAAGGGGAAAATAGGCCTTGTGAAATGTTAACAATTTTGTGTAATATTGCCAGTTCCTGTCATTATCAATTGAGCATTTTCACCCCATCAGAGCTCTGTAACAGTGCCTGGTGCCCGGCATTTATTTCCTTTTCACTCGCTGACTTGCTAAATAAAGAAATGAAGAAGGAAAAAAAAAACACTAAACAGTGTACCATGGAAATGTTAGAACTGTTATAGATGTTTTAGAATGCTATGAAAAAAAGGTTTCATTATTTCCCATGGCAGGAAAGATACATAATTTTGTACAAATAATGTTCATGTAAGCAGTGTACTTGAAACAGCACAAATTATCCCTATCCTTTAAGAGAATTGTTTTTAAATACTGTGGAAAAACAAACAAAAAATGTTCTGCAATGCCGTTTGATACTCCTGTGTAAAAGAGCATACCTTATACTCAGAAAAGACTAGTATTAATTTAAGTTATCATAACTGTTTCCCTGAAAAGAGGTTTGGATTGCTCTTGTGGAGTGCATGCAGAGTCAAAAGCAGGCCTTACTTACAAAGAAGTATACTTAATTTGTCTCAGGCCTTTCTATCAAGTTCTCCCAAGAGAGCCAAAGTCTTGGGTATATTTTGGACAGAGAGTGCGTCAATCAGCATCTCTTTGCATGTAATTCCATTGTGGCATTGGCCAATTTACAGTGGCTCTCATAATGAGAGCTTCTTTAAAGGTACATTAAGCTAATGTTAGTGCTATTTTAGCAGTGATCTCTTGGAAATTAGCATCAAAATTAGCTTAGTGTATCTAAGCTTTGCTTAAGGTCTCGAAGCATAGATTTTAGATTAGGCATCCTTCAGTCTCAAGAGACTATGGTAACGTGCTCTGTATGGAGGACTTGGAACAGCATCTAGTGTGGCTGAGAAGGCCAATTCGAGAGTGACAATCCCTTCCACACTGAAGACAAATACAATCTGTCCCCTGTCCAGCTCCCTGATTTTGCTGGTTTCGGGACTGCCTTTTTGCCTCGGCCTGCTGGACAAGGGTCTCTTCAAATTGGGCATAACTTCCTTATAAAATAACCATGGCACAGTGGTTAAACTGCAGTACTGCAACCAAAACTCTGTTCATGACCACAGTTTGATACTGACGGAATCAGATAGTCAGTTCAAAGTTGACTCAGCCTTCCATCCTTCTGAGGCTGGTAAATTGAGTACCGAGCTCACTGGTGGGGGGAGGCAATGTGTAACCTACATAATTAAGCAGCACACTTTGCTTTGCTTTTATGATACGAAAATAGATCACTTGAGTACTCTCCAAAATAGGCATTTCTACATTATGGAGCAATGTATCACAGTAAATTTGAACTAAATCCTGAAGTATACTTTGGACTGCAACTTGACCTATACACAAGCTGAGGTATTCTGTGCACTGGAGTCTGAGAAGTAACTTTTCCAAGTTGTAGTTGTTAAGTAGAATGCTCCCTTCATGTAAGGACAGGTCCCTGATACTGATGCATCTTGTTTGGCCAATGCAGATGGCTCATGGCATATGCCAAGTATGAGAGTTTATGCCATACATCCCCAGTTATTTCAGCCACATGGCAACACAGAGAGATGTTATCAAAACCCTTAGAATGGAATTTGAACAATGGAAATAAAGGTTATATAGTTTTATTAGGGTCAGGGTAGATTATAGATTTAGAATTTGAATGCATGTCAGGCCAGTAGAGTACCTTAAAAAAAATGCAAGCAGAACTGCAGGACCTTGAGTTGCTGTGCAGAAGATGGAAGTTTAGGAGACGTACCTTGTTGTACAAGCTACACTCTCTTCTACAGAAAAAGCCTGTCTCCCCCCCCCCCCAATAAAATGTGGCCACCCTATGGACCAGTGCTGGGGTTTATACCTATCTAAGTAGGGCCAATGGACAGTTACCTTTATCCCTATATCACTTTTTTGTTCTGCTATGTTTACATCTTCGTTGTTGTATATGTTTGTGAGGTGTAAAATTACAGCTCAATATAATTGTTACTCTCATTGTTGTCATCATTTATGTCATCAATATCATTGCCATAATTGCTTTAAGGAAATAATTTTCCTAAGATGAAGGACTGCTAAACAATTTCAAGGTTTCAGTGTGATTCTCATTCATAGAAAACTTTTGGAAGGTGTGGTTTGTAGAACATGCTCTTTTCTTTTAATCCTTTCTAAAAGCTTTCTTTCCCCTTAAATTAATGTATCAGGAAGCTTTCCTGTTAGATACATTTGGCATTTCCCTGGAAACCTAACTGCTGTGGTTCAACATTTCTGCAGGGGAAGGAGGGGAATTATCCACAAACCTGAGAAATTTTTCATGTTTGGCCTTCCTCCAAATTATAAACAGCTGAACTGATTTAAATAAAGTTTATTTTTTGAAAAAAAAATCCTCACATCTGTGCTGAACAATTTGTGTGCCAAATTTCAGCCCAATGTGATTTGAGACAACCAATATATTAAACACCCAATCTAGGCACTAAAATGGAAATACTGACAGACCCTTAACTGTAGTGGTCCCTTCAGGCAGTATTATTATACTGTACTGGCTATAAGGATCCACATAATTAAAGATTGACTTAGCAGTAACATAGTTTCAATTATGGACCCTTTGGGCTTATCTTCCCAAGCACGTACCGGAAATTTACATGGATAAGTCCAATTAGTAACAAGTGGCATTGATGGAAATCTAGATCCCCTTCTGATCAATGACTGCTTGTGAAAGACATTTTCAGAACTGCAGTAAGGAGACTTTGTTAGGATCATCTAACATAAAGTGTTCCTTGAGTGAATCTTATTATAGACTTCTTAGGGTGACAGCTTATTGAGTAAAATTGTGATTTACTAATGATGATTAGGAGGAATAACCTTGTGTTAAGGTTTTTAAGATTTAGCAAATACACTAAATTTAGCTTCTCAGCTAACTTGATGAAGCCCCTTATATTATGTCAGTCTGTCCTGTCCAGTTTAATACGGTAATCTAGTCACTGCTGTGCAGCATGAATGCATTGATGCATTACTCGTATTTGAAGGAATACTTGTGCTTACCTTGCCTTCTAGTATGTGTTTTGTATTACTACTGTGGTTCTAATTTCTGTTCCAAATTCTGGCTAAATTGATCATTATATATTTTATTTATTTATTTAAATGGTTGTACCCAACGGCTAAATTCAGTTTCTCAGTCTAGGAGGCTTCTGGTGGCTGCAACCAAAGGTGAAAGAGTGGGGCAATACTGTGCATACATTTTAACTTAAAGCTCTTGCCGTCAGTAATGTTTTAGGAAAGGTATTTTGGTTTTTCAGATTGGCAAATGCCCATACAGAAGCTAGGGAAACATAAAAGAATGGTATAGTGAGCTTTGTGGCACAGTGGTTAAACTGCAGTACTGCAGCCAGAACTCTACTTATGATCTAAGTTCAATCCCGAAGAGCTCAAGTAGCTAGCTTGAGGTTGACTCAGCCTTCCATCCTTCCAAGGTTGGTAAATTGAGTACCCAGCTTGCTGAGGGGGACAGTAGTAGTCTGTATAATTAAATTGTAAACTACCCAGAGAGTGCTTTAACCACTATGGGGCAGTATATAAGCATACCTGGCTTTGTAAGTGAACAGGAGGCATGTCCATCTGAGGGAATTCAGAGGGCTGATTAGGATGCCAGCAAGGGCCTTCTCTCTACCCTTATTTTAACAACTTCATTCTTGATTTATAACCCGTTGAGGCTAAGCAGAGCACAGCTATAAGGTGGTATGTGATTTTCATGGAAATTCGCATTCGTTGTAGCTGTTAATATATGGTACGGTACTAAAACCATAACTCTAGATCAGCAACCAGTCGTTCAAAGTACATCCTTGGCCAAAAATTTAAAAAAAAAAAAATCTACGAATAAACTGCTGTATGTTCCATGGAAGTATGGAAAGTCTCGTGCAAGGACTACGCCCTGTTCAACATGCCACTGCAAGTATTCATCTCCAAGAAAATTTGGAATGAGGTAGAGATGTTCTTCAATCAAATCCAAATGGTGGGCATGCAAAATAGTTTCCATTTAATCTAACTCTGCATGGTCAACAATGAGCCTATTTAATTAAAAGTTTATTGATCTCCAAAGAATGTTTTTGGAAATCAGTTATACTCTTTCAAAAGGTTAAAAAGAAATAGATATAAACCTATTCACTGAAATCAAGCTGTATAAAATCAGGCTACATGAGAGCAAAATATATTAATCTTATATATTTGTCTTCTATCATGTTACATTTTCTAGGATGTATGTATTTCTAATGAGTAAATTATAAACAAATATAATAAAAGGTCAAGAGTTTCAGAAGGGTGCCGTGTACAAATAAGGCCTGTTGTACTGAGATTTAGTAAGTAAGGTGTAATTATGATTTTTATTTAATGGTGTTGTGACAGTGGGAGCAGGAGTTTATTCCATTGACATTCTTGATTTTATTACCTTTACTAAAAGTAATACAACCTGTTACGCTAATGAAACGGTGTTCGTGGCTTAAAAGGGCAATTGTTAGTCTGACTTTGGTACTCACTGAAAAACATTTCCCCAATCTTGTTAAATTATTGCACTCATTTTAGATTTTTATGGCTGTGTAGGTTACCAGCCCTCCTTTCTCTATGTTTCATTCATTTTCCTCGTATTGATGATTAATGGGAGATGTCGAACGTTAGAGTGAGCAGGCATCAGCAAAGGCAAGATCATAATTAGTTTAGCTGACGAGGGCCTCTGATAGCACTTGCATCTGGATGGAAAAATTACCCTATAGGGAACTGGCTGATCACCAGGTCTTTTTAGTGATACATTGTGAAACACCCGATGAATCAAATGCCCTTTCAATGCCAAGAAAGTGTTCCACACTCCAAGCCAAAATCATGTCTGCAAAAAGCTTTCCATTTGAAATGTATCAGAGTACAATTATAACCATTGTATTTTCTTGGCACCAGTACCCCCCTTCTCTACTGTATAAAGTTAAATAAATTACTTAAATTTGACAAAACCTTGAAATTTTGATTTACAGGGCTAGTAATTTTTTAATTTAGAACAAAATCAGTTTAATCTTTTACTGAAACAGTTCTCCTTCCACACTTGTGCATGATGGAGAACTTTTATTAAAAGTTTATATATAAAAAGAAGAATGATGAAATAGTTTGGGTTTTTTCCCCCTCCGGGTTGGAGAGAAGAGAGAAACGGCAGAACAAGACAGCCATGTCATTGTTGTTAGCAGTTATGCCCACAAATACAAGCTGGTTTTTTGTTTTGTTTTGTGGTGTTCTTACCGGAACGAAAAGTTTAATAATATCATTATGCCACGGAGGGAATTTAACAAGCTTTTCTTGTCCACGGTGCCCACTGCTTGAAGAGGATGGATTATTAATAAAAGCTGTAGAGCTCAAACAGCAGCCCAGTTAATGTTCATTTTCCATTTGGAAGAGCTATGACTTTACTTGACTAAACCTGCTCAAGTAAACTCTTTCCAGTGATGAGGCTGTGTTGCCCTGTTTCATCTCTAGTTCAAAAATTGTACTGTTAGCAAAGTCATTTTTTGCTGTCGAAATTGAGACTCAGTGTTGTCAGCACACTGTGGGAAGCAAATAGTAGAATACGTAGATTTTAAGATTAAGATAGTTTGTAATGTTGTGGTGTATGTGTTGTTAATGAAGTCTAGACACTCTTGTAAAGAGTAAGGTCATATGCAAATGGGGAATAATTAGAAAAATGTATTGTCATTGTTGCTCTTGTTATAATAGTTTGGGTTGTTAAATATAACACTTTTTAAACGAAATGATAGCAATTGCCACTAGGAGTGTGCATCGCAGTGTGTCAAAACAGAATATTGAAATATTCAGAACCTCATCATTAAAAGGCAGAGACTCTAAAGTTCAAAAAGTTAAAGCTGCTATTACAGTCCAAGGAAGGAGAGAAGCAGTGGCGTATTCCACACCTCATCCATCAACATAGAGTAAATTGTAATGAAAATCAGCAGTGCCTATTAAGCACAATTGAACCTGACCTCATTATGGGCAGTGTGGTTTTATACTATCAGTTGTTGCCAGCCTAAGGACAAAACTCCTGTGTTGATTTGTCCTAACTCCACAGATCATGTGACTAACCTTTGACCTTGTGTGTGTTTTTTCCCCTTCCTCCTTTTTCAGAGACGTAGAGGCTCGGGTGTTTTTTGTGCCAATTGCCTGACCACAAAGACCTCTCTCTGGAGAAAGAATGCAAATGGAGGATATGTATGCAATGCGTGTGGTCTCTACCAGAAGCTTCACTCGGTAGGAAGAACTTACTTGTTTTAATACAGGAAAGGTTTTAGGCAGCTCAGCTGAAGTTGGGCAGCTGTGGTTAATTTCAAAACTGTGCTTTCTCTCTCTCTCTCAATGTGGTCACTGGAATCAGATGTGATTCATTATGAACAATGCTTGTACACCATGAAGAGAAGCTAGTATTGGAGCTTACCAATCAAGCATTAATTATTGTGAAGCAAAAGTAAAGGAAAAAATGGGAATGTTTCTTCCACTGAATCAAGAAGTGCATGAAAATAATGTTATAACAGAACGTTAAAATTCCTTCAATAAAAGAGGAATCTTGTAGCCAAGTGACAAAACTCATTATATCTTCGAATGTTAGGTAAAAAAAAAAAGTTAACCATTAAAAATTGAAAAATAACTTCTTATTAACATGGACATTTGAAAACTTTCATGATGTTAAATTAATGTCACTTCCTAAATTAACAAATTTCCTAACTGTTAGAGCAGTACAACAGAGGAACCAATTACCTTGAGAGGTGGTGAGTGCTCGAACACTGGAGGCATTCAAGAGAAATTTAGAAAACCACCTGGCAGATATCCTTTGATTTGTATTCCTGCACTGAGCTGGGGATTAGACTTGATGGCCTTGTTGGCCACTTCCAACTTAATGATTCTATGATTAACATTATTAGCATGTAAAGTAAAATGTTAGTTAAAATGTTACGTTAATCCATTCTTCCCCATTCCAAATGGAAAGGAGATCTATACTGGAAAGGCCAAACACAGCCCTAGAAGTGCAGTTGATTGTAATAACTGGAATTCGTGGCTAGGAATTGTGTAGCCTGTGGATGACTTGTGCTTCTCTAAACCATAGTTCCGCAGTTCAGATATAACGGGAAATAGTGACTAATGCATACAAGAAGTGTTAAATTGCAGCTTACCAAGAAAGGAGGAGGGGGAAAAAGCACTATGCTAGGCATATAGGTGCAAATATTTCATATTAAGCTATATAACCAAAGTGAGCCATAACAGGGATATTGTAGAAAGATTACAAGGTCCTATGTGAAAATATTTATTAGGTTAGTTAGGAGTTTTATAGATAGATAGTGAATATGTTATCACTTCAGGAATAATTTTCTTTTGGAAGAGGGGTTGAAAAACACCTCCCAGAAAACATAGGGAGCCTTATAAATGTATATTGCAACCTTATTAATTGGTAATAATTTAAAAAACCTTTTATTTCATTAACACAAGATAAGTTAGCAGCATTTTAACAGCAGTGTTGGAGCACAGTAGCAAGCTACCATTTGATGCACACTGACATTAATGAGTTTAATTTAACTCTGCCTAGTCAAAGGCCAAAGCCCTGCTAATGTGCATAAATATAGATATTTGGAAGCTACTTAATTTCTTCTCTTTTATTGGAGGCTTCCAAAAGATCTCCTGTACGGATTCCAAAAGATCTCCTGTATGGAGAATTAGTGCAGGGAAAGCGCCCCAGAGGGAGACCACAGCTGCGATACAAGGATATCTGCAAGCGGGATCTGAAGGCCTTAGGAATGGACCTCAACAGATGGGAAACCTTGACATCTGAGCGTTCAGCCTGGAGGCAGGCGGTGCACCATGGCCTCTCCCAGTTTGAAGAGATACTTGTCCAGCAGGCCGAGGCAAAGAGGCAGTCCCGAAACCAGCAAAATCAGGGAGCTGGAGAGGGGACAGATGGTATTTGTCTTCAGTGTGGTAGGGATTGTCACTCTCAAATTGGCCTTCTCAGCCACACTAGACGCTGTTCCAAGTCCTCTATTCAGAGCACGTTACCATAGTCTCTCGAGACTGAAGGATGCGTAATCTAATCTAATTGGAGGCTATTTTTGTTAAAACTATATATGAAACAAGGATATTCTGATTTCTCATACCAAAGTTTGATAAGTTGGTGAATTAGTATAGACAGTATCAACTGCAGACAGAGCTTGCTTTTAAAAACAGGGTATACATTAATTTAGGGACGTGGTGACGCTGCGGGTTAAACCGCAGAAGCCTCTGTGCTGCAAGGTCAGAAGACCAGAAGTCGTAAGATCGAATCCACACGACGGAGTGAGCTCCCGTCGCTCGTCCCAGCTCCTGCCAACCTAGCAGTTCGAAAGCATGTAAATGTGAGTGGATAAATAGGTACCACCACGGTGGGAAGGTAACGGTGTTCCGTGTCTAGTCGCGCTGGCCACGTGACCACGGAAACTGTCTACGGACAAACGCTGGCTCTATGGCTTGGAGACGGGGATGAGCACCGCCCCCTAGAGTCGGACACGACTGGACTAAAGGTCAAGGGGAACCTTTACCTTTACCTATACATTACTTTGCAGTGTGCATATTGACATTCCTGCCTTACCCCTTCAAATAGCTTCAAACTATGTTTTCTTTTTAGCTAGGGGAAAATATCCATGCCCACCATTATAACAAAGGCTTGTTTGTTTGTTTGTTTGTTTAAATGCATATCCTGCATTTTTGTAGCACAGGGACCCAAACTAGCATATAAAATTTATTTTAAAAAAGCATATAACCAAAACAACAATGGGTCGTTACATTATTGCAAAATAATTCAACTTATTTTATGAAAATAGCCACTAAATTAAAACATTTCAAAAACCATTTAAAAGCAAATTATAAAAGTAAGAATGCAGCATGCCTCATTTAAAGTTCCTTCTTCAGCAACCCATATGGCTGCCAAAAGCCCGCCTGAAGAGGAAGGCTTTTCATGCCATGGGACTGAGATGGGTGCCCTCACCAAATGTGCCTGAAGGTGGGAAGACTGAATGAAAGAGGGGCCTTATCTGAAGACGAACCAAGGTTTTGTAGATCACCATTTTGAATTGTCCAGAAATGGACTCTTCTTCCAGTAACCAGCATGAGTCTGGCCACAGTTTCTTGGACCCACTGAAGTTTCTGAACCTATTCCAAAGCTTGTCCCATGTAGAGTGCATTACATTAGAGTAATCCATGAGGGATGAAACCAATACTGTATCAATGTAGCTGCAGAGGGATTGTCTGTTCACTTATCTAGAAAGTGTATGCACTCTGTTCCAACATATTGCACTTTGCATGCAATTGCTTATTGGCTGAGATTAAAGCCTACGCAATCAGAGCTACATATCAGCATTTCGTCCCTCCTCCAGAACTTTGCTACAATTTCTGTGGTTTCTTTCCTCTTCCCCCATATGAAATCCTCAGCAGCATTCAGTTAATAGGCTGGAAGGGATGTTGAGCAGTACATAGAACATTGGGATGGGGCTAAATCTGCCTTGGATAGCCATAATGTCCAGAAAATATTGGTAAGCTTTTAATCTCTCTCAACTTTGTGCAAAATTCCTGTGTATTTACTATGTCACACTGAGTACATTGGAAGCCATTATGGCTGAAATAGGATTTAGAATGATCAATGGCGATTTATTTATTTATTTATTTATTTATTTATTTATTTATTTATTTATTTATTTATTTATTACATTTTTAGCCCGCCCATCTAGTCATATAGACTACTCTGGGCGGGTAACAACATAACATATAACAAAATTACAATTTAAAATGACAGTATGTTACTAAAAGAAAAGAAAACACAATGATCCAAGATGGAAAGAACACAAGAAACCAAAATTCAAACAGTGGATGGAGGGAAGGCTTGCTTAAACAACCAGGTTTTCAATTGGCATTTGAAGATGCCCAGGGAAGGGGCCATGCGAATCTCAGGGGGGAGATTGTTCCAGAGACGAGGAGCCACTGCCGAGAAGGCCCGGTTTCTTGTTTTTTCCTTCCGGGCCTCCCTCGGCGTTAGGCTCCTCAGTCTCACCTCCTGGCTAGATCGGGTGATACGGGTAGATCTAGGTGGGAGAAGGCGTTCCGTCAGGTAACGAGGCCCTAAACCGTTTAGGGCTTTATACGTAAGCATTAAGACCTTGAAATCTATGCGGAACCGGACAGGCAGCCAATGTAAGGCGGCCAGAGTGGGGGTAATATGTTGATATTTCCTTACCCCAGTAAGAAGTCTGGCCGCCGCATTCTGCACCATCTGGAGTTTCCGCATAGATCTCAAAGGCAGCCCCACGTAGAGAGCATTGCAGTGGTCTAATCTCGAGATTACGAGCGCATGGACCAAAGTGGTGAGCGACCCAACATCTAGATAGGGGCGCAGCTGGGCTATCCACCAAAGATGGAAATAGGCGGTGCGGACCACTGACGCTACCTGGGATTCCATGGCAAGCGCCTGGTCCAAATAGACCCCCAAGCTGCGCACCTCACTCTTCGCTGTGAGAGTCACCCCCCCAAAAGAGAGGGAGTTTCCCAAACCGCTGATGGTAGGCCCACCCACCCTCAGGACCTCCGTCTTGTCCGGGTCCTTGATTTAGCAGGTATATCCCTCGGAGGATTTATTACCTTCTAAATCTTCCTATCCCTTCATCACCATAGCATAATAAACCCATTAAGTTACATTGCTTTGTGATTCCATGAACTACAGGAATCTTAATATGATTGTGTATATCTTTATTACATCTATATTCTAACTTTTTTCCTAACATAAATTAAGGCTTCATCATCATCATCTTCTTCTTCTTATACATGCAGAGCTGAGACCCTATGGATCATTGAGTACAGCCCCTGTCAAGGAGGCACAGTGAGGAATCAAACTTTCCAACCTCTGGCTCCACAGCCTGAGACCTAGACCACTGAGCTATCCAGCCAGCTAACTGTTACTGATCCAAAAATGATAAGGCTGTGTTGATCCAGAGGAGTAAAACAAAATCCAAATTCGAGAACCCATAGGTAGACAATACCTTTATTAGGATCAGTTATAAATATAGAAAATATACAAGCTTTTGAGCTTGCGTATTCAAAACATGGTGTACATAGGATTGCACAGATGTCTTGTATCCAGGTATTGATCAGACTTAAACCTGCTTTGGAAAAAAATATTTTTTTTAAACTGCAGTTCCCACATTCCTCAGCATACATGTCCATACTGGCTTGCCCATGCTGAGAATTGTAGTCCAAAAAAAGTAACTTTTCCAAGTTCTGCTGCATTATGTATCATCAGATCATGCTAATGGATGAAACGTTCATAAATACCATGGTATCTCTTTAATGTTTAATTGTACCTGCAGATATCCCTGGGTATCCTATTCAGAACAACATAGTATGCATGTTATTAAGAACTCTATCTTTTTAATTCATTGTCACATCAGTGTGGGAGAATGTCCATAATTTCTGTACTAGAATTCATGACTTGCATGTTCCAAAGTGAATAATTAGTAATTCCAAAATGATCTCAAATTGCACACCTGGGAGAGAGGTACTGTTTGTTAGGCAAACAAAAATGTACAGGACTACTAGTTGGATAGTTCATGGAATTACAGTAGGACTCTCTACCAGAGAATTCTAAGAAGCTGGGGGGACATCCACTGACAGAACTGTTTCTGTCAACGGAAGTGAGGGAGAGAGCAGTCTCACTTTTGTCACTGCAGCCCCCACCTCAGTGTGTCCCAAAATTCTGCTCAGAAGGTCTTGGAAACCCTCCAGAGCAAGGTGCAGTGGGGAAGGGAATAAAGTCCTATTATTTTGCAGCATCCATATGATGTTGGATTTAGGCCATTGTTTGTCTACCAGCTCCCTGGTTGTTAGTTTCAAACTTCCCGATGTGAATCATGGGCCAGTATCTCAGCTCCTAAGAGCACTGATCATCAACTAGTGGTCAGGATTGGTAAGATTTAGCCTGACCTGAAGTGTGTGCCGCACCTGTAACAACACATTTGCTGTAAGGAGATGGAAAAAGGAAATACAGAGAGAAGAGGAAAGCAGTTCAGATGTAACTGCAGTAGGACCCCCTTATCCACAGGATCAGTATCCACTGATTCACTGATCTGTGATCTGAAATGGTTACAAACATTAAAAGAAAAAAATCTAGATTTTTGTTTTCACATCTATTACCAGAACTGGGCACAGCAGGAGCCAGAGAGCATGCTGTGAAGAATACATAGCATGGTTTCTGGCATTTTAAAGCCTTTCCTCTTCTTAGCTTTCTCCTGAGCAGCAGCTCCAGCTCCTCCTCCTGCCTGCTGGTTTACCCACAGGTTAAAATAATAATTAAAAAAAGAGTACAGGGGTTTGAAAGTGTCAGCCAAGCAATCTAGGCAGGAAGGAGGGGCAGGATTTAGGGCCAGCTGGCTTTGACAAGCAGGTCAGCGACCCTCAAGCCTCCCTAGGGCGGGGTGGCAGCCTCCGTGCTCAGCCCTCCCTTTGAGGAACCATCGGGTTTGCATGGATTAGAAAGAGGACTGGGGTTCCCGTGCGCTCCTTTGTCTCAAGGGCTTGCCTTCACTTCCAGATATTTGGTGAGGGTGGTGAGGGAGTTCAGCATAATCTGTGTTTTTCAGCATCTGCGGGGGAGCTTGGAACCAGTCCCCTGCAGATAGGAGGTCCTATTGTATCTTGGTCTAATCCAACATTATTCATGAGCCTTGCAATACACTTTGTGTCTTCATACCTTAACTTCTCTCCTCCCATGTCTGGCTTAAGTCACAGCTTTATAAAGACTGTGGTGGTGGTTTATCTTGAATTCTTAAATCGATTTCTTGTGACATCTAAACTGGGAAATCATGATTTAAGGTTTCCCTTCTATTAGGATGGTAAGTTAGGAATAGATTTAGGGTTCATAGTTCTGAGTATCCTCTGACAATGTAGAAGTGATGCTACATTGTGCGTGCTGAAGATAACCTTGGAGATCTCCAAATTTATAGAGTTATTTAGCTAGATGGATGACACATTTTCACTCCAGCACTTTGATACCAGGAAAACCAATTCAAAAATGCATCACATGATGTGCGTTGATTATTCCAAATTAATTAGGCAGTTTTCAGCACTTGACGTAACCTTGCAGTGTCTTGTTTGGGGAAAAGATACTCCTTAAAATCATTTTTATGAAACAATATGACAAGGCTCGCATCTGTGACTAGAGATTTGCACAAGTAGTTTTGCAAAGCTTTGCTCTTTCATTTATGATGTTATTGTGTTTTATATACAGACTCCCAGGCCTTTAAACATCATTAAGCAAAACAACGGTGAGCAGATCATCAGGAGACGGACAAGAAAGCGCCTTAACCCGGAGGCACTTCAGGCTGAACAGCTAAACAAACAGCAAAGAGGGAACGGCGAGGAACAAGTCAATGGCAGCCCATTAGATAGGAGGTCAGAGGATCACTTGACGGAAGGTCACCAGAGAGATATCCAGCTTCCCAGCCTGAGTAAATATGAAGCCCAGGGTTCATTGACTAAAAGCCATTCTGCACCGCAGTCAATATTGGTCAGCCAAACTCTGGATATTCATAAAAGGATGCAGCCTTTGCACATTCAGATAAAAAGTCCTCAGGAAAGTACCGGAGACCCAGGCAATAGTTCCTCTATATCAGAAGGAAAAGGAAGCTCAGAGAGAGGGAGTCCAATAGAGAAATACATGAGACCTGCTAAGCACCCAAACTATTCACCACCTGGAAGCCCCATTGAAAAGTATCAGTATCCGCTGTTTGGGCTTCCATTTGTACACAATGACTTTCAAAGTGAAGCTGACTGGCTGAGATTCTGGAGTAAATATAAGCTGTCCGTTCCTGGGAATCCACACTACTTGAGTCACGTGCCTGGCCTTCCAAATCCTTGCCAAAACTATGTGCCTTATCCCACCTTCAATCTGCCTCCTCATTTTTCAGCTGTCGGATCCGACAATGACATTCCTCTAGATTTGGCGATAAAGCATTCCAGACCTGGGCCAACTGCAAATGGTGCCTCCAAGGAGAAAGCTAAGGCACCGCCAAACGTAAAAAATGAAGGTCCCTTGAATGTAGTTAAAACGGAGAAAGTTGACCGAAGTACTCAAGATGAACTGTCAACCAAGTGTGTGCACTGTGGCATTGTCTTTCTGGATGAAGTGATGTATGCCTTGCATATGAGCTGCCATGGTGACAGTGGACCGTTTCAGTGCAGTATATGCCAGCATTTTTGCACGGACAAGTATGACTTCACAACTCACATCCAGAGGGGCCTACATAGGAACAATGCACAAGCTGAAACAAATGGCAAATCTAAAGAGTAAAATAAAATAAAATAAAATAAACCTTAGCACTTAGCACAATTAAACAGAAATAGGTTTCCTTGATGGGAATTCAATAGCTTGTAATGTCTTATTAAGCACTTCATATAGCAAGCATGCCTTATCCAGTATACAATTCTTCATTCTTTTCTCTTCCCTCCATTTCCTTCCTATAAACAAAAAGTGTGTTCCCCAAAAAAGAGAGGCAAAAGATGGCAGCTGGAATAGGGGAAGTGGGGAGGCAAGGGTAAGGGGTGATCATTTGGGACCCATCCCACCTAAAACCATACAAAAATACACTATATTAGAGCAAGCCTCTTTGGAAAACAAAAAAGCTTTCCCAGACAACTAATGCTCTGTTTTTGTACAAGAAACATAGCTGGCTAGAATGCAAAGATGTATAATGCTGCAACAGGTGTACAGTAAGATATGCACACTGTATAGCAAAATAGACTTATTAAATAAACAATGTCCAGAAATCTAGTATTTTTTTTATTGTTATTATTATTTGGGTTCAACTTTGGCCTTATTAGAACATCATTGTTTCTACAATCCGGAGGCTGTAGTTTACTCTGGATGCCAGTTGCTACTCTACTGTTTGATCATTGCACCTTACAGTTTATGACAGCACTCTCCAGTCTTTCAAAGTTAGGACCGGAGGAGTGGGCAACACATGACCTGAGGCTGCATGTGGCCCCCTCCAGCTGTTTGTGTCTCCCCCTACCCTTTATCACTGCCACCACCACTGACGTTTCCACTACTGCTGCCGCCACCAAAATCCAGCAATTGCAGGATTCATGGGGCATGTATGCCTTGTTTCCATGTAGAAATGTATTCCTAAACAGGCTGCTGGGAGTATATTTATATTAGGAAAGAAGGTGTGTGCTCCCTGTACACCATATTTCCCAGTAGAATCGCTGGGATCTTGCAGTTACGGAAACTTGAGCAGTAGGTTTTTGGTAGTAACAATGGGGGAATGTGTCAGGATATTGTGGCCCATAAAGAAAAATTTACTCTTTGTACATGAACTAGAGTGCATGACATGTTTGAGGGATGTAGTGGCAGTCTTCTCTTTCAACCCCAGAAAGTTGCTCCCCCAACATCTAGAGCAACAGTAGGTTGAATAGGTACCGATAGATCTAGTAACAACCATTATGAGCATTCCAGATCATAAAGGCCACAATGTGCTGTTCCTTCCCCTTTTAGCTGAAAACACATAGGTAAAACTTCTCAGGAAAGATGAAAGTAAAAGGACCTGGGTCTTAGAGAATGCTAGTATATATTTGGAAAGACCTCCTTTCCAGTCTGCCTCATAAATCTTTGAAGGAATTGGGAAGGCTTTTCTAAAATGTAGATTCTGCTAGTGTTAGTTGAATGCCAACTGAGAGCAGGCCCTGGGGTTGTAAACTGCATCTCAGGAGATTGTGGGTAACATATTTTGGCCAAAATAGAGGTTTTGGAGTACCATTCTAAAGAACAGTACTCTGTCGAATGACCTGTCTCTTAAATGTAAGCTACTTTATCAACTTGATATACATAGTATAATGTTTTGCATTATTTCTGCTTTCTAAATTTTGCTTCAGGGTAGACTGCATGACCGATTTCCTCCCAAACCCATTGATTATTTATATACAGCAGTCACTCTCTTTTACTAGAGTTTACACCAGCTTTTTGCTAACATTTGCCTTCATGGCCATTTTTTTTAATACTTTAAAGGGGGGAAGAAGATTTGTAAAATTATTCCATGAAGGGAAAGCTCCTCGGCATAACTGCTCAGGGAAATAGGGCTAAATAACTAAATATTCAATCATCAGTGCAAGGTGCTGTTAGACAAGCCTCCATAGATGCCACAAGGATCTACAAAAGGATGGACTTCAGTTCATTTGTGTTATCTCAGCCCAGCCAGTAGTTTTGATTATTTTTACGAAGGGATATACAAGAGATATTACAAGCTACTGGATGCACTGTCAGATTAACTTATTTCATTTAAGAAGTTGGGAGAACAAATAGGAAAAAGAACTTATTTTTCTAGTAAATATTAATGTATTACATTTCAAATAATGGTGCCTGACATATTGAATAATTATTTTCTACAGTGTACGTATGCAACAAAGATATTCCATCATGCGTAAGATTCAGCGCTGGCTCTGCCTCGCTCTGTTTACATTTGCAAATGTAGCAAACAAGGTAATGAAGCAACTTTCTATTGCAGTAGGGTATCTTTTATTTGTGCGCGTGTGTGTGTGCATTAAAATTGTAACCGGTAACATGAAATGAATGGACTTTGTCAATATTAATGATATTTGGGGGAGGGGAAGGGAAAGAAGACGAAGAAGAAGGAAATGAAAATATTTTTATGCCTACTTAGGAGGAAGAAAAAGGGTAGCACTATTCATTCCAAGTACTTTTTTTTTTTGTATCTTAAGCTCTTAACTCACATTGTTATGCTTAAAATGATAAACATATATCCTCTTTTTATTGCTTTGTCTATGTTTCAGATGAAACATTTCAGAGATTATGTCAAGAGGTGCCATCTGACTCTTTGGCGCTTTTTTTTTAATGCATTCTGTAGTAGCATTGCACTCTATTTTTACCATATGACACAGTCGCTTCATGTTTTCTTGATTTGTCGTGCCGAGGCTGACTTTCTCATTGCAGGGTCCTAGCCTGTCGAGGGTGCGGAGTACATTTGGTTCCTGAATGTTGCTGCAAATGAAGTTTTAAATTGTCTTGTCTGGTATCCCATTGTTCTTTCCTTCCCTCCTCTTTTTATTTTCTTAAATATTTTAAGAAAGTATTGCAAGCCTAGCCCCCTCTCCTCCTCCAGTTCAGAAAGGTATATCAAGGGCCTTCTTCTGATCCCACTTAGCCTGCTGCCAATCACACATTTTCACATAATTAAAACTAACATTGAGTACGGTTCAGGTGCATCACTCTCTGATCTACTAGAAAATGAGCATTTTAAATGCTTGTGACCAGGTAGGAATGGAAGAAAGACAGGGCATTGAGGGTAGGGTAATATTTATAACATGATCATGGAAAATATAAAACTAAGTAGCCTGAGCAGCAATGAATTTGTGAAAGTGCTAAAAATGGGGCAGTGTACACAAGTTAGAAGATTTCTGAGTGAAATCCACAAATAAATAATAAAATAATAATTGTGTGCCATCAAGTCATTTCTGATTTATGGTGACCTTTCCGTTTTCAGAAGTTATTTATGATCCCCTTCTGGTGGAGGTCTGGAACCATACTAACTGGCTCCTTCCCCAGGACACACGCTGGGTAACCAAGCCTCTGACCCCCTAATGCTCAAACCCGGTGAGCTATCCAGCCACCCTAATAAAATCCAGAAACCAACCCACTTTTTGTCAAATCAAGCCTACCACTCCCCACAGCCTTCTAAAAACAATAACCAAGGCTTGCAGTCCTAAACACAGTGACCATAGAATAAGCGCCTTACTGAACAGAGTGGAACTAACTTCTGTGTGGTACCACACGAGGGCATGATCATAGTTAAGATAACCAAGGAAAGTGACCACAACATTTCTGTAGATCAAGTTGTTGTGCACAAGGCAACAGTGCAAGTGGTGCAACCACTCTGTAATCTGATCACCACGTTCATCTGTTAGGTGCAAAGAGGAATTATTACTTTATCACTTTGTCATTTTCTCAGTTATTTTCAGACAGCTGGTAAAAACAGTTCCCATTATTTGGCAGGATAATACAGACAGTAGTGCGAAACAATTGTTCTGTAAGTCTTGCCAAGTGGTTATATGCACCCTAGGGTAATTTGCCAGGATTATACACACCTCAGGATAATTTGCACTTCTGTGTGCATCTACAATTTACATCTAAAGCAAGCTGTGAGAAATGCCAACCTGTACAAGAAGCGATCTTATATCTGGTTTGCTGGTCTTGGCACTGTGACAGGAGTACATTTCTCACAGGCAGGTTGTCACTGAATCCTTTGTCCAGTTCTAACATCATAGCATAGCCGTTGTTTGCCAAAAATACTACATAACCTAGTTCTCTATCCTAACCTTAAAACTGGAGCCATGGGCTATGCCTGAACCAAACCAAGAGCACGTCCTCCCATCTTATAAGTAGGTTTTATGACCATTTTTCTGCCAATGTGGGATACCAAGACACAAGGAAGGTGGGCCACACATGTCTTGATAGGCCATACATTATGCAGGTATGGCCTTGGTCATTGCCAAGAAAGAGTGTCACATGTTTGCTTAAAATTGTATTTAACAACTGGTTAGGAAAGGATGTCGTTCATGCTCTTAGTGACACAGAGGTGTTGGTTCAGATACCTCCTGTCAGAAATCATATGCTTCTGTACCTTGAAGTATGTTATGCATCTGTTCTTGTGGCAATGACCTGAAAGGATTTTGTCCTTTTCTAGCATTTCATAACAAAGATACATTGTTATCATTTAATATCCAGAAAAAAAAGCCAAAAAAACAACCCTGCATGGTGTCAAAGTTTTGAATTGTTACATTTAGTGAGGTCTTTTTTCTTTCTTTAAACCTTCTCAACTACTGGTAGATAGAGCTCTTTCTATGAACATCTTCCGAAATTAAAAATTTGTATTCCACTAATCTAGAGAGGTAGTGGGCAGAGATGGGAAATTACTTTTTTTAAAATTACAGCTCCCAGGATACCCTAGCCAGCACCATGGTCCAACAGAAAGAGAGAGAGAGAGCATTTTTTCCATCTCTGGCAGTGGATAGGATCACACAGTATACTATCAAACAAAAGGCTTTGTAATAAGACTGTTGGCACAAGTTCCAGTCAGGAGTTCCCCAGGGCCTTCTTTGAATGTGTGATTTTCATTTTAAAATTTTGTTTCAAGTCCTTATCCTTGAAGAAGACTCGGGGAAAAGCATGCCAGATTTTCTCTGAGAGAAAAACTTGCTTCCTCCTTAAGGTGTCTTGTCCAATTATCACAAAGATAGTGGCGTAACTGAGAAGTCACGCTGTTTAAATGTCATACCATTTTATTTTATTAATATCTCATAGGTTTAAGTAATATTCATATATTCGGCTACCCGCATTTACATTTTTTTTTTACAGCTTGACAAAGTCGTTTTTGTCAAAGTCCATCACTCCCAGAAGCTCCCAGTGGTTATTCTGGGTGAAGGAACTCCCAGAATGGTAGTCCAGAAGTGTTAACTTTTCCAAGGTCAGTTCTAGATCTACTGCAGATGATAGGCCCGAGTGACCACCAAGGAAACAGGTCCGGGTGGTAAAAGGCCAGAACCTGTTTGAGATGAAAAGCTGTGCTGAGACATATGTAATCTGAGAGGCTACATGTTTACCCAAATTCTGGACCACTAGCCCTATACTGAAAATAGGACATAAGGGAAACGTCCTGTTAGATAGTTCTCCACCTAGAAAGATCTGGAAACTCCACAAAGAAGTAAACTTGCTAGCGTGGAGCAGGATAATGGTTCTCTAACATTTAACGTATGTAAAACCAATTAAAAGATTAAAAAGATTGACCCAAAATGTCCAGATTGATACATTTATTTGTTTGTTTTGGCTTGACATGCTGACACAATCTATTCTTTTGTAAGAGAATGGGTGCAAAATGCAGCCCTGGGACGACGTGTTTCTCCTTATGACTAGTGTTTTATATTTTTGAGGTGTGTGTATGTTTTTTCCCCACACACACTCAAGTCCTCCCTGTCCCCTTCTTTTTCTGGCAAAATACAATTACATTGCCACTAATGGAAGTATCTCAGAATGGTGGTTTTACCTTTTGAATAGATCATAGGGCCCCTTCATCATTTAACACCCCAGCATTTTTTTTTTCAAAACTGTAAATGGACTCCTAGACACTTCTGTTTCATTTTGCACTTGTTTTGGCATTTATGGTAATTTGTAGATGGTCCTAGGGCCAGTAAACTGGCCCATGGAACTGCCAAAGTTACCTGCCTCTCTTTGACCATAATGCATTTTATTTCCTCTTAGGTTTGGAGAAGTGGCAACTTTTTTTTCTAGCTTTACTTAAAGGAATGTTTGGGGAAAATATTGGGGAGAGGCTTTATTCTCAGTATCCTCACATAATGGATGATATTATCAGCTGACATCCCTTCCTCTTTCACTTGCATTGCCCAAAATTTACTACAGAGTGTTCTTAACTCTCTGGAAAAGATTTAACAGGATGCAGTTGGCTGCAGGGATTTGGATCCACATCACCTGGCAAATGGATACGCTGGCAAATGGACATAGTTGGGTCAAATCCAAAACCCAAAGCAATTGAGGTAGACTGTTATCACTGCAGACTCCTGCTGTGGTATTGGTTCTCAACCTTTGGCCCTCCAAATATTTTGAACTTCAACTTCCAGAAAACCTAAGGCCTTATTGTTTAACAAACGTAGGGTGGTTATTCTGTATCTTATAAAAATGAGCTCTGCTCAAATGGGGTTCTTCCAATACCCTAAGTCAGTGATCCCCAACCTTGGGCCTCCAGATGTTCTTGAACTACAACTCCCAGAAGCCTTCACCACCACCTCTGCTGGCCAGGATTTCTGGGAGTTGAAGTCCAAGAACATCTGGAGGCCCAGGGTTGGGGACCACTGCCCTAAGTGACTGAAGAGTTCCATGCAGAGATTCATACTCAGATTTCCTTTCACCAGTGGCCATGTTGCATTTACTGAGAAAAGGCAAAGATCACCCTGGGCTTGGTGTGTAAAAAAAAATTAATGGATGATTAAAATTAATCTGCAGAATAGAATTCAACACTCTTAAACTTATTAATTACAGCCCAAACCACTCAATCCAACTGAAAGACAATGAGCATTTCATTTTCAACATGCAGAGCAGGGCTGTGTGTTTAAAATCCAGGTAAAATAAATGAATATAAAGTAGAAATGAAAATCTGACTCTTATTGCTCAGCAATAACCCACATTCCTGTTTTAATAGTAGACCACAATAAACCAAATTAGATTCTACCTTAGCAGTACAACAGAAGATGAAAATTTGTTACCAGGGGGAAAGAGAGATTTCAAATAATAAAGTGAATTATTTAAAGGAAGGTATCTTATGAACTATGGGTAGGTAGGGAAAGAGATCTGTCCACCAGGGCTTTACAATTTGATACATAATTCAGGAAGCAACACAGCTCGTCACCCATGAATGTTGCTGATATTGTTATTACCTTGTCACTAGCTACTGCTATACAATATTAATCAATAAATAGCTGTGGTTAAGTGCAGTGCCAAGAAAATATATCTTTTTATCCACCCATTTCTATGTCCTCTTTCAGTCTTTGATAATCAAGTTTGTACTTCTAGAAGATTCTATTTTAGCTCCCTTAACCTGCTTATGCCCAATCGTACATTAAAAAAAAGCCAAAGATTTTAAAAACTTGCCCACTCTGATATAGAGATACATAGTGTGCAATTTGAAAAGGATTTACTTCTTGCCAACATATTTGTTGACATATTTTCTTTTTCAGGTATGTAAGTCATAACCTGTACCCCCAAAGGTACTTCTTTTTCATTGCTTTATAGATGCTATAGGCTCAGCTTTCTCCAACTCGTCACTGTCCAAGTGTGTTGGGCTACAACTCCCATCATCCCACATCAGGAGGCCAGTTGGCCCATAGAGGATGTTAGGCTTGGGAAGGCTGCTCTGGATCCATTCCTAATTTCATGTACAGATTAGGGTTAACATGACATTCACATAGATGATAACAAGAGTGTGTTTTGAGGTTGTCAAAACAGTTGAAGTTGTCAGAGCCTGTCCAAGAAACAGGAAGAAATGGTTGATGCAAAATCATGTTTATTAATTAGGTTCACATAGTGTCTCATGTAGTTTGCTATACATTCTGATATTTAAAGTACCCAGCTGGTTCATTAAACTTTAAAATGTTGCCTGTTATAGAAGAAGAAAAGCAGAGATTTGTGTTTAGTCCACCAACAGATTAAATAGGATGACCATGTGATACAAACTAACTACATTTTAGTTGCAAAATTCTTAAGAAAGAGATCATTTTCTGCTATGGTAGTCCACTTTTATGGCCAAATTATGACATCTTTCCAATGCTGGCCCAAGACACTATGGTACTCTAGGTAGAAAATCCCAATGTACAACTTCTTCTTGTCATGGAGATAGTGTATCATCCAGCAGGACAGTCTACTGTGTGAGCCTCTTTGAAATGAATGGAATCTGTATAAGAACACTAATTTCAGTAACTAAACAGATCTTCCAGTTGTTTGGGGTCCATGGGTTAGATCTCTCCTTCTCTCTCCCCATCCCTCCCGACAGCACCTAATATCTGCTACCAGTTGACTGCCTCAGGTTTTATTTCAGGCTAGGAAGACCTCTATACTTTTCTTACTTTTCTTAATTGTTGTTCCCCTTTTATGGAGAGGAATAAAAGCCAACATCTCAAAATGTCATCATCATCATTAAACAGAACAGCAAAATTCACACCTATGGAAGTCTCAACTTTGGAATTATTTCAAGAAAACCCTTTAGGTATATAGCTGTGGATTGCTTCTAGAATGTTCATTACTGTTCTGTCTTTCATGACAAATGGTTATTTTATTTTATTTTCTCTATATGTGCTTTCCTCTCCCCCACCCACCCGCCGCCCAATAGTGCATGTTCATTTCTACTCACAAACATGTTTCTGGTGTATTTCTTATGCAAACAATTCTTCAGGCAGCAAAAGATGTCTGTTACATCTAAACTTGAATAATAAAGTTTTACCATCAGTTATTAAAAAAAAAGAGAGAGAAAAAAGTTTGGTGTCTTGTTTTATGGGGGAAATGCCAGTATGGAAGATGAAAATAGCTCTTAACCTGTATTGAACCTGCCCACAAACCCAGTCATTTCTTTGTTGACATAGACTATGTGGGGGCTTTAGCCCTATCAGATGATGCTAGACTGAAACTCCCATCAGTCCTAGCCAGTATAGCCCATAATGAGGAATGCTGGGAATAGCAATGCAGACACATCTGTAGGTCAGTGCTTCATCATCCTTCCACTTCAAGAACAATGTTTTCCAACAACATTTTTGAAAAGTTGGTACGAACAGAGGCATTATTTCCATCTTTATACTTCTCTTTTGTATTTTTTTCTTCTTTTATTTATTTAGAATACATATTGTTGTCATATGCCATCAAGTCACTTCTGACCTATGGCACCCCTAATAGAGTTTTCAAGGGATATGAGATATTTAAGTAGCACTTTATGCCAGTGAGCTGGTCGGATAGCTTAGTGGTTTATTTGGCTGCCAAGCCAGAGACTGGGAGTTCGATTCCCCACTGTGGCTCCTGGGAGAAGAGCCAGCCCATATGGCCTTGGGTAAGCTGCACAGTCTCAGGGCACCATTAGTAATAGTAAACCATTCCTGTGTATTCTCTACCTAGAAAACCCCAGGAAGGGTCACGATAAGTCAGAATTGACTTAAAGACATTCAATTATTATTATTACACCAGTGAGTTCCTATGGCGAAATGGGAATTTTGAACCCAGGTCTTCTGGATCCTAGTACCAATGTTCTATCTTCTACACCACACACTGGCTCTCGGAATATTTAGAGCCCATCCTGCATTCCAAGATCTCAAGCCAGGATACAAAATAATTGATATATTTTTAACATACAAAAAATATTTTTAAACATTCTAGCATTTTAAAATATGCAAGAATATTTAAGCAATTTAAAACCATACACATTACAAGAACTCCACCATCTATTCAAGTCAATATCCTAAAGGGTGTATTGCACTTTCTTTCCATCAAGGAATGCAAGATAGCAGAAACCGAGCATTCTGTCATTCCGTGGAACCTAAGGTTAGGGGTTCAATTCCCCACTGTATCTCCTTGACAGAGGCTGGACGTGATGATCCATATGGTCCCTTCTAGCTCTGCAGTTCTAAGAGAATAAGGATGAAGAAGACCAGTCATGCAGCAGAACTCAAAGGGTCAAAACACCCAGATTTATTTTATTGTCAGAGGTTATGATACTATCTAACACCCAGTTTAAGCTTCCCTATTCCTTCTGAA
Source organism: Intellagama lesueurii (assembly GCA_037013535.1). Taxonomy (NCBI): domain Eukaryota; kingdom Metazoa; phylum Chordata; class Lepidosauria; order Squamata; family Agamidae; genus Intellagama; species Intellagama lesueurii. The sequence continues at coordinate 18,793,307 of JBAJHW010000004.1, forward strand.
TTTAGCAATAATCCTTACAATAGCTGAAGGGAAATCTGATTTTCCCAGCAGCGATATGTTCTTATGAACTATCTCAGCATTAATGCAAAGTATTTTGGGGTGGCTAGGTCTTATATGGGCAATTAGGACCCATGAGTTTTGGAAGACATCTGTTCCTAGCAGTGATGTAAATTTGGACTTCCAGGTGTTTTACATGATAATACACATAGCCAGTCTCCACATGAGGAGAGTCCAAAAATACAAGTAGGTGAATTGGATGGTATCAACAACTGTGGAGCAAGTCTTTTGTAAACTTAATGTCTCTCAATTGCACATTCAAGACCAAACTAACCTCACATACTTTGCATTACAATAATGTTAACTTGCAAAAATAAACTTCCTGAAAGGATTGCAGATAAACTCAAGGGCAACAGGGAAGCCTAGCATAGGGTACATAATGTCATAGTCCCAGGTACACAAACACTCCTGGTGCTTCAAACCTATGAGCTTTGGCTCAATTATAACATTGGTTTCCTGGTAAAGACAAAAATGTCTAAAACTGGTTTGTTAGTATCAATCAACACAAAGCTGTCTGCATTCAGTATACAGTGTTCTGCTACATTTGTGAGAGACCCAGCAAGTATAACTACATCATGGACCATATTGTAGGACCAGTTTTATATAGTTCTTCCTTAATGAAAGGAGACACTGGTTGAACCTGAGTGAGCAGAAGCTAAATAGATAAGCATCACAGGATTATCAGTTACTGTTGATATTCTTAGAATTTCATTAACATCCTCCTCCAAGTAATATATAGGATCCTGAGATGCGTCTCCCCAATGCATGGGTTTCATTTGGGTGCTTTCCAGTTTTTTGCTATCTCTGTTCCTTTTTTATATGTTGTCCCTCCACCAATCAATTTTATTTATTTATTTATTTATTGGATTTCTATCCCGCCCATCTAGACCAAAGGTCTACTCTGGGCAATCAATGCCATTTTATTCTCACAACAACCCAGTTAAATCAGTTAGGCTAAGATAAGGATGGAGATCCTCTTTCACAAAAGAGGGCCAAATTCAGCTTCAGAAGTGTTCTGGAGGCTGCATTGCAGTGGTGGCCAAAAGGTAGGACTGAAGATACCAGGATATTTTAGTGTAACTCTATTACTAAGCCTTGTTGTTGTTCTGCACTGTCAAGTTGGAACCCTAACAGGGCTTCCAAAGTGAGATATTTAAGGAGTGGTTTTAGCAGTTCCACTCCCTGAGTGACTTTCCATGGCTGAGGGGGGATTTGAACCCTGTTTTCCAGAGTCGTAGTTCATCACACTATCCACTACACCACACTGAGAATTATTACTAACCCTTAGAAGAGGCTTTTCAGTCTTCAGGGGCAGGCAGAGGAACACACAAACTGGATAGCCACCAAATGAGGGCATGATCTTATGGGAAATGCCAGAAGGCCAGATTGGAACTGCTGGTCAGCCAGCTTCTGACCCATGGCCTAATGTTCTCCACTCTGGACTAATAGCTAATGGCAGACCAAAGGTCATCTAGTGACTTTGATAGCTAAATAGAGACTGAATTCCTCCTTTCTCAATCCTAGCTGGATGCTCAAACCATCACACTACACTGACTGTTGAAATTATTCCAGTCTTCTATTAATCAGTACTAGGGTTAGAGCTAGAAGCCAAACAGAAGTCCTGCATGTGCAGACTAAGACACAATCTCCTGCTTTCCAGTAAGGACTGAAAGAACGAGAGGGTGCATGGGGCATTAAATGGTCTCAGAAAGGCTGGGTGATCATCCTCTCTTATAATTCTTCCTCACATCCAGGGACTGTCCAAAGAAGTCCAAAATAACTCCCCAAAATGTATGCCGTCCATGTAACACCATCTTCTTTTGCAAGAAGAGACTGCACATGGCACACTTTCCAAGCAAATTCAGAGATATTTCCTTATGAATTCAGGGTTCCCTTATTTGGCATTTGTTGCAGATACGCATTCTGAACCCTCTAAGGAATGGCTCTGTGGGGACGCAAAGCAAAGAATGTTCAGTTTCTGGTAGAACTAGGAAAGATACCTTCCTGAAACCTTACTACCAGTCAAGAATTATCTGCTGTAGCAAAGACCAATGTATTAGAACTCTCTAGCAGAACATTCTAAACAGCCTACCAAACCACAGACCCCAGGATTCCTTAGGATGGAGTCATGATAGTCGAAGTGGTCCAGCAAGTTGTGTAGTTCAGATGCACCTATTGCTTTAGAAGGTTGATACCAGATCATCTGCCAAAGTAAAACAACAGGATACGCTCCCAGGATAGAGGGAACTTCTCCATTAAGGGAGGGTTCCTATCCATAATTGTCCCAAATCCATTGCAGATACATGGCTTTTTTTCTCTTTCCAGCTTGATTTTATAGACAGAAATGTGGCCTCTTTGAATGAAACACACATCTGTTCCTGCAGCACCAGGACTGCCACGACTGAGTCAGGAGGACCAAAGCCTATAGATGAGGGGACGTTTGTTTAATAGGTTGGCAATGCATGTTTTGCATTCTGATATCTGAGATTCTGCTGGTTTTGCACAGGCAGGAAGGAGGGAGGGAAAAGGCCAGCTACTGAAGTGCGTCCAGGCTAGGGGGAAAAGCAAGCAAAAACATTGACATTGTAATCTACCCAAAGTCCTGGGGTCATGAGTTTTGTGGTTCCACAAGGCAGGGTACAGCCCAATTTCAGGAAATGGGGACATCTCATCTGGAACCTCCCACAGACCAGAACCTTTCCAACCATTATTAAAGGGAACATTTAATTAACATTTAATTAAATCCTGTTTCTCAAATAATAATAATAAAAGAGTGTGCCACCTACGAAGATGCCGCCGCCACCACATTTCCTTGTAGCTTCCTTCAGAGATTCCCCTGCTTCAGTGCTAACCAAATCCAAGGCAGCTTAACATATTTGCTCTGATGAGATCACACAGCCCATAGTGGGATGGCTGTGAGCCATTTGTTCCATTATACTGCAATTTCCTTTCTTCAGAGATTTTCTTTTGTCTCATTTGTTTGGAAGACAAGCTCTCAGCCCCCCTCCCCACTTAAAATATTTCAAAGTGATATGAAAGATGGTGCAATTAAAGCAAAAATGACTTCAAGGACCAGAGTTCTTAATGCAGCTCACACCAAATGGATCTTAACTTGTTCATCATTTACACTACCGTGAACAGGAGCTCTGGATCATTTAAAGTTTCCTACCCCCCCCACCCTTTCTCCTTCTTTAAGGAGCCATTAAAAAAGTTAAAAGAACATCTTGAAAGCAAAAGAAAAACACCTTCAAGACACTTGCTTACGTGGGCAGCATTTTTGGGATGGTGAATATGTACACAAACTATAGAGTGAATAATTTTCCATTAAATAGACGAGTAAACTTCAACCACAGCAATGTAGTATTAATACACCCCTCCATTACCAGATTGCAGTTGTCCTTAAATACTGGTTATTTCTTATTATTGTGTACTTTTCCTAGTTGTCCTACACTATTGTGATCCTAAATAAATAGTGTTCAGGCACAGCAACTCTAATGCACAACATAGAGAGCTCTGTTGTTGGTGTTTCCAGAGCAGTCAAAATGGTGGTGGAAAGGTGGAAATGAGGGAGAAGACGGGAGGGAGGGAATCCATTTTGCACCCATTGCAAACCATGAGAGAGAGTCATTATTTATCCTTATTCCAGAGCTGACATACATGTCTCCCAGCATTGGTAGTGCGGTTAATTCCATATACCTGATCTACCCCCTTTTTCATCTTTTCTCTCATCAAAGCTCTGAACTCAGGAAGGTATGGACCACCAGCCTTTCTACTTGACTAGAAGAGAAAGCACAAATTTGGATTTCCTCCAGGGATGTTGGAAAGTCTCGGGACCTGAGTCCCAAGTCCAAGTCTTTGAGCCTGAGTCCCAAGTCCGAGTTCGGGCAGTGGTGGTGGGCCCATAAAGACTCGACAACGTGAGTTGGACAAATGGGTCCAAGTCGCAAGTTGAGTCACAAGTTGCCGCAGAAACTCCCAAGTCAAGTCATTGATGTGACTTAGGTCAGACTCGACAGCAAGTCATGATTTATGAGTCCCCATCCCTGGTTCCCTCCAAGGTTAGATTTTTAGATAGAAAGATCAGATCTATCCCAAGGTCCCTCCAGTGAATGACAGATAAGTGCCGTGTGGCCTGTTCTGTACCCCTGATCTAATCAGCTGATTTGAGGTGAAACATTCAGCCCTGCATGTTAAAATCCTCTCTCTCTCTCTCTCTCTCTCTCTCTCTCTCTCTCTCTCTGTGTGTGTGTGTGTGTGTGTGTGCGCGCCCCTCATAGGCATGCCACCCTCTAGAGTTAGAAACAGAGTACAGAACAAGTTGGCAAGAAACGACTCACGACATCAATATCCTGAACATCCTTTTCCTGTCAATTAATCTCCTCCAGTTTAATTTCTCACCTGGATTCTTTCCAAATTAATTTCTCTTCCACATTCCCCTAAAATACATTTCCCCCATTAATTCACCCCAAGACAGTAATTTCTTTTCTCTCCTTCACTCTTTTCCCTCTTGTTACTCATGCTTGCCCAGGTGCTCCTCTGTCCCTTTTACCTCCAGTTGAAAGGGGACAGGTTGAAGAGAGTCAAGAAGCTACAAAATAGAAAGTGGCCAGCTGCTGCTCAATCAACACGCACCCGCTGTTCCCAGCAATCTATTTTATTTATTTATTTATTTATTTAAAATACATTTATCCCGCCTTTCTCCTTAAAAGTAACCCAAGGCAGCTTACATCACTAAAAGGCAATATTTAAAAGCTAAAAACAATATTTAAAAAACTAAAAACATTAAGTAGACAAATATTAAAAAAAGATTCAAACAAATGCAACACTAAAAATGATACACAAAATCAACACCAAAAGAAACAAGACACAACAATCCATTTAAAAACCTCTCTGACAGCCAGAGATGCAGTCCTTGAAATAGCTTGGACTTAAGGTGTTTAGGGCTTTATAGGTTAAAAACAGCACTTTGATTTGTGCCCGGAAACAGATTGGCAGCCAGCGGAGCTGCTGTAACAGGGGAGTTATGGGATCCATGTAACCAGCGCTGGTTAACAGTTTGGCTGCAGCGTTTTGGACCCTCTGAAGTTTCTGAACACCTTTCCAATGCAGAATTCTAAAAATTTGGAATTTCCAAATATCTGGAACTCCGTTACAATCAGTATGAATATTATATAGTCATCATTTTCTCCTTGAAAAGAACAAAAAGAGGCAAAACGTTTTTAAAGGACTTCCCTCTGTCCTCAGACTCCTTCCAGTGATGGTGCCAAACACAAAGAGTGCACACCAACAGCCAGCAGTGCCTAGGTATTAGGAAATGACTGTCATGGGCATACTGATTGAACCATGAAGAGGTTCAGGTCCTCCTGGAGGACGGAGTGGGGGGGACTGACAATGTCCCCTGCCTGAGAGAACAGTCTCTTACCAGGCACACTGCTTGATGGGCAAGACAGCAGTCTCACTGTGCCCTTGGCCAGATCTCCCCAAACTCCTTCTCAGCCCAGATGTCTCTTTTGGCTTGCAGGGCTACTGCACATATGCCTGTACCTGTGCCCTTGCCATATCCTTCCTCTGGGGTGTTGTCTCTGGAGGACGGACCCCTGCCATGCTTGTCAAAGGCAGTGTTCCATAAAGCTTGCCCTGTTGCAGGGGTGAGGGACTTGGATCCTAGAATACAACTGCTGGTACTGCTGTTTGGGGTGATATGAACATTGATGGTTTCTTCCTGCTCTGTGTGACCCCTAAGTGCTAGCCGGACCTTCGTCACTAGCTGCCACTCTGTGCGATGGAAAGTTGGCTGGCATTGCCCTCCCTGCCACTTCCTCCTACTTAATATCCATTTCCCACTGTTTAATTTGGGGAGTCCAAGAGGTTTCCCAGAAGATACTGCTCCTTCTTTCACAAGGAGGCAAACCTGTAGTAGAGCAGATTCTTTAGCTTGCTGGCTGGGGCCACCACCTCAGGCCAGAAAAAAAAAATGCTGTTCTCCCTCTGTGAAATCCCCCATTCACCTAGACCGTCCATCATTATGCTCATCCTCATGCCAACCAAGCCCTGGAACAATGGGATCACTTGACTAAAGGTAGTTGCCTCCTTCCAGGGACCTTTGAAAGACATAGACCACTTGATCCAAAATATCCCACTGTTCTCTGCACAGAGGAGCAGTCACACTAACAGAAGTCTCCTGTGCCAAATCATGGAGTGCCCTTCGCTGCTCCAGCATTCTTTCAGGTAGACAATGGAGTTCCAATGAGTTGCTTAACCCTGGATTAGATAGTGTCATGGCAATCCCACGAGATGGATGCCTGTATATTCTTGCTATTTATATGCTCCATGTACAGCACGCTTACTTCTTTCTCCCTCACAGCCATCCTGAGGGATAGTGTAGATATAGAGAGAGCCCTGAAAGCATCATGACTTACTGAACATTTGAACCTGGCTCTGTGTTATCATAATCTAGCATTCTAACCATTACAACCTCAGAATCAGTTTCCATTACACTGCAGCAATCAAATATTTGTGAGCAGGACACTGATATAAATGAATGCTTTAACCAAACTTACTCAAGACTTCACCGAAGTCTTGAGTAAGTGTCACTAAAGCTACCAACATGAATTTGACCCAACTCCAGGAGGCAGTGGAAGACAGGAGGGCCTGGCGTGCTCTGGTCCATGGGGTCACGAAGAGTCGGACACGACTTAACGACTAAACAACAACAACTCAAGACTTCAGACAATATTTTCTAAAGAGTCAGAGTAATGGCTTCTAAATGTGCTCCCATTGTCAAAGGAGATAATAATACATCATTTGTCCTCTAAAGAGTGAGAAGGTGAGTCCTCATTGACCTTTTCCTCTCCACCCTCACTTGATAATCTTTCCTTTTTCAAAGTGCACACCACACTATCCTTTTTCAGCTCCCGTGGCTGATAGTACAAAAAGAGATGAATTATTCCTCATATGGATGATATAAATCTATCTACAGCTTCTGTAGGTAGATTTGCTAGAGTCACTTCGAACAGGTGATGTTTGAAGCTACGTACTCTAGCTTCCCTTGATTTCCCTAAAGAAGTCTGTGAGCCCTAGTGTGTAGAACAACACTTAACGGTCTCTGTTGTAAAAGAGTTGCCTACACATCTCAAGGAATAAGACGTGCCTTTCTTCACACTTGGTGGTTACAATGTCAGTGGAAGTGTCTGATTCACTTCCAAGTGCTATTAAAGGATTGACAGCTCAATGGTGAGATTGATGCTGTGAGACTCTGGTCACGAACATCCGAACCACTCTCTTTAGAGCTGCTGATACAATATCAGCAGAGATGGTCAAGATAAGAAGTACCACACTTAGCACCAACCTAACTTCTTTTCTGCCCCTTTCCCAAATAACCAACAAACTATAACAATAGCAAATTGTATTGCTGTTCGCTTTTCAAACAGCACTGTCAATCCTACTACCCACCTCAAAGCTTTGAAAGATTAGTTGGAATTGTCACTCCCAGAATACTCCAGCAAGTTTGGCCATATTATTTAATATTTATTTATTTGAAAATATTTCTATTCCTCCTTTCTCCCCAAAAGGACCCAAGGCAGCAGAGCCATGCTGGATGAGGTATTCTGGAAGATGTAGTCCAAAACTGCAATATTTTCAAACTGTGGGCCCATGGTACAATGGTGGCTGCATTTTGTGAAGACATTAAAGCTTCTTGGTTTTTAGTGCATTTACACTATCGGATCAGAATATAGCAGTTAGATCCAACTTTGACTGTCACAGTTCCATACAATGGAATCCTGAGACTTGTCATTTGGTGACGTACTTAGAATTCTCTGCTAGAGACCTCCAGTATCCACCTCTGAAATACAGCAGAGAATTTTATCTAGTTCTAAGCAGACTAGGTTTCCCAGGTTTCTATAGCATTAACCTTCTTTCACTTCTATATCACAGAAGCATTGAGTGGAAAAGCTGGGGCAAATATACTCAAGGTCTAAGTAGACCTTTCTGTATAGCATGTCTTTTGTCTCTGAAAAATAGATTTCATGAATATTCCACTGCTATTCAATCCTGTGTTGCTTCATCCTTGCCTCTACCGTTTCTGAGCTGGTTTCCTCTCTGCTTGTTTTTTCTTTACCCATCCCAGATTAGTCATACAGTGATTCTAGCCAATCAGAGATCCCACTAGAAATGAACTAACATCAGAAGGCTCTTCAGGCAATCATACTTGTTATGCCTTTTGTGACATTTTTCTTGGCCTTTATAAAGGCATCTCCCAACTGTGGGTTTTGGATTTCTGATAAATTGATGCAACAGAGGGCAATGTAGACAGATGTGTTTGCTGTACCTGTGACTCATCAAGCTGAATGAAGGCTACCAATGAAATATGGTGTCTGCCAGCCAACAACAACATCAGACCTCTTTTTTGCTGCTGCCAGTCTAGCCATATAAATCTTAGGAGAATTTTCAAGCACCTGGAAGACAGCAACATCGGCTTGGTGGGGCCAGATGTTGTGTGCCCTTGCATGGGAGGACGTGATCCATCATAGAGAAACTACTCTAGGAGGTCCATGCAAAGGGTACATGGAAAGGTTTCAGCAGAGCTAAAACAGAAAAGCTAGCTGCCTACTGAGCAACAGAAAGGAGATGATGACACTGACCTGGCAATGCAAAGTTCAGATCAGCCATGGCCATATGAACGTTGGTCATGTGATGCAGAACAGTCCCACCCCTCAAAGAAACTCAGAGAATAAGACTTTCGTGGATTATTAGTTATGATTACCTCCAGGATTAGAGGCTAAATGTTTCTGAGTACCATGCTTGGGAACATGTAGCAGAGGATGCTATATTTACAGCAAATGCACACAATTTTCACATCCTCAACCATGCCGAAATCCTGTTGCTTAATGCAAGAAAATTCATAACTTTCAGTTTGTTCTGAAACAGTCAGCAAAATAAATGTACCGACCATTCTCAGGGTGCGTGCATGAGCACCAAGCCAGCCTGCATGTGTGTCCCTGAAAATCACAGTGGAGACTCTTTATTTGCTGGCTAGGAAAGGAATGAAAATTTTCTCGCAATATGCAACAGGGTTTCAGTCCATGTCTCAACACGTCAAGAAACCTGTCAACCCCCCCCCCCCCCGAGAACTCTTAGCCACAATGAAATTTTTCTGTCCTGCAAGAGGAGAAGGGGGGAGGAGCTTTCTTTTATCAGTGGCACTATTAGCTGAGAAGATGGGATTTGCATTAAAAAACAAAAATTGTATTGTGTACAAAGACCTTGAATTGTTTCACACAAAATTCTAGTTATTTTAGCACAAACTATAAGGTTTTTGAGCAAAAGAAATTCTGTGTTTTCTCAACAGATGTCTAAAATGCACAAAAACTCTCATAATCTCCTTTAGTGGTGTAAAAACGCTCACAGTTTTTCATTCTCCCCTGTGAGAAAGAAATAAGCAAAGATTTACATCCCCACATGTGGGCTTTCCATAGTTATTTGGTTGGCACTCTGAGAACAGAATGCTGGATTAAATAGAACTTTGGTTTGAGATCTAATGGGGCTTTTCTTCCACTCTTGTTGAATCCAGATATCCAGATTTTTAACCTGCATCAGCCTTCCATGACCATTTTGAATTGATGGAATAACAGGGATTTTATAATCTAATAATCCAACCCAGAAATAATTAAATTATCCTCACTCGAGATCAATGAAGCAAAGACTGTAATTATTATTGTCAGGCAATTGAACTGAGCTAATCAGAGCATTTGGCCATTCTCCAGTCAGGTATAAGGGAAATAAAGTATACAGGTGGTGAAAATATTTCAAGCATTTGCCAACCTTCCTACTTTTTGCTGAGAATCTTATCTTGAAGTTCTTCCCTGTTGGAGGTAACTTGTTCACCCTATTAAGTACACTACTGCCCTCTACTGGACATGAGCCCATCGGCTCTTCCTCAGAAATGTTAAAGTAGCTTACAAAAGAGGCATGAAGCAGGGGTACAATGCTTGTACCAGCATTGGTACAAGCCCAACGTGATCCCCATAAATGCACTTCCAGAGAAAATGGACCTGAAATGGCTCTCCTAACCTTTCCATAAGAGATTGCAAGTTCAGATATTTCCACCAGATTTGCCACTTCACCAAGGCTATGCCTATTCCTGACGCAACACATGAGTAGAATCCATGGCATTCTACTCATGAACTGCCATACAGTGATGCAGAAAAATGATTTATCTTGTCACACCTTGTCATGAATTTTCCAAGCTCTGAAATTATTCCTAGCCCTGCTCCTTGAATACTGATGGCAGGGTATAAACCAAGGACATAAATTCAGATGCAGAGGATATGCCCATGATGTCACAAGCTGGTGGAATCCAGAGGTAATGCTGGGATTGGATGAGTATTTTTGAGGTTTGTTTATAAGAACTTCCCAAAATTCACAGGTCTCTTCATGAATTCAAGGGAAAGAATGAAAGATTCAACAAAACAAAAAAACATGGAAGAACATGAAACAGAGTTTTCTCATCCAGGCAAAGTGCTTTGAGTGTGTAGCTTTCTGAAATCCAGCTTTAAAGCCCTCAATTGTTGCCGTGTCATATTACTATTACTGCTGCTGCTGCTTCAGACTTTTGTTTTTCATAGTGTCACAGAAGAGAGACACTACAACATGATTCTCTCCCTACTGGGAATAATTGTATTCAGGTGAGCCTCATGGTTTGAGCTGGACAAGACGTCTTATCCACAACAAAGAAGGAAGGGGATGCATGGACTGACTCTTCCTGGGGTACAAATTAATCATTGCTTGAAGATCTGAATAGGACTCTATATATAACCCAATGAAATTCTGTTGCATATGCAAGAGAGAGAGAGAGAGAGTCTGGTATCACTATACACTTCTAGGTAAAGGTAAAGGTTCCCCTTGACATTAAGTCTAGTCGTGTTCGACTCTAGGGCGCGGTGCTCATCCCCGTTTCCAAGCCATCGAGCCAGCGTTTTGTCCGAAGACAGTTTTCCATGGTCACGTGGCCAGCGCGACTAGACACGGAACACCGTTACCTTCCCACCGTGGTGGTACCTATTTATCTACTTGCATTTTTACATGCTTTCGAACTGCTAGGTTGGCAGGAGCTGGGACAAGCGACGGGAGCTCACTCCGTCACGTGGATTTGATCTTACGACTGCTGGTCTTCTGACCCTGCAGCACAGAGGCTTCTGCGGTTTAACCCACAGCGCCACCACGTCCCTTTTATACACTTCTAGCTCCATTTAAAATCCTCAAACATTTTGCTCAAGTCAGGGCCTCCAAGTTCTCCTTGAAATTTCATGGAAGGTAAAAATCTCCCAACAATTTCCATTATCCATCATGCCAAGAGAGAGAAAAAGTCCATCTCTCTCTGCACCCTTCCACAAACACACAAACTTTTATAATTCAGCCTTAAATAAAATCTGTTAAGTGCAGGAATTCCATCTTTGCAAATTCCAATATGACAGACAGACAGATAGATCATAGATATGGATATATAGATATATATTTATATATTAATTTATTTCTGCAAGAAAGGTGCACTTCTCTAGATGCTGTGAGGTACTTCACTTGAGGTGGGTGGGTAGTCTAATATATGTATATTTAAAAACAAGACTTGTGATAAATCTGGGATATCTATTTTTAGAGGAAATACATAAAAATGCAGGTTGAAATTCAGAAGTGGAGATTTAATTATACATATTGGGGTATGCAGTTGGCCTACTCTAGTTGGGAGTCTCAATGGATCCAGACCTTAGATCCAGATTTGTAGGGAGGGGGGAAAATCACACATCCTTGCAGAAACAGAACCGAGTATATGTAAATATGGCACTGACTGGAACCAGAGAGATCCCTCTATCCCTGCAGAGGAACTGAGACAAACATGAAAAATGCATGTGAACATGATGCAACAGCAATTTATTTAGCATGCGGAAAAGTTACATTTTGAATCTGCTGGCTAATAGAGGATTCTGAAACTTGTAATTTTATGGGATATAAGAATAATGAAATCTATGTCTGTAAGGATTAAGGAAATTTTTATAAGCTAGTGGGGACATGGTATCTAACTCTGGTAAAATTAAATCAAATAAATGTGAATTATTCTAAGTTGTGTTGGAGAGAATGCCAGAACACTGGTACTTATTTTCATATGTGGTGGGAATGCAAGAATGTATTGAAATTTTGGCAACTGTTTTTTATAGAAATAAAAGAAATAACTAAGCACAATTTAGAGATATGTCCTAAAATAGCACCTTTATCAGTATTTGACAAGGAGCAATGTAATTGGTCAACTAGATAATTAATTTTGAATTTAATAGCAGCAAATTAGTGATAGCTAAGTACTGGAAAATAAAATATGATTTTCAATTAAATGAATGGTACAAAGAAGTAAGGGAGATAGCTATTAATGATAAACTAACACATAATATTAAAGAAGAGGTTGTTTAAAAGATATACTTTTACAGATGTTTGGGAAGAATTTATTATGTGTTAATAGAAGGTAAGGGAAACGCATCATCGCAAGGGTTACTACAATACTGGAAGGGGAGTCCTTGAAGGAAAGAGAATTGGCTATATCTCCAATGGTCCCAATTTGATACAATTGTTCTAAAGTTATTGTGTTATTCATTTTTTCTGGTTGTGTAATGTATTCGTTTCTGTTCATGGGGCCATCTCATGAGAAGAGAAGACTCCCTGGAAAAGACCCTGATGTTGGGAAAGTGTGAAGGCAAGAGGAGAAGGGGACGACAGAGGATGAGATGGTTGGACAGTGTCATCGAAGCAACCAACATGAATTTGACCCAACTTCGGGAGGCAGTGGAAGACAGGAGGGCCTGGCGTGCTCTGGTCCATGGGGTCACAAAGAGTCGGACACGACTAAACGACTAAACAGCAACAATGTATTCGTCTGTTTAAAATGTTTTGTTATGTTATGTTTTATATGGGGTAATTCACACACTATTGTAACTGATTACAAAGAAAAACGTGTAGGAAGAAAAGTTTATCAGCGACTGTAAATGGCCCATCTAATTAACATTCAAGTTACTCTACCATTATTATTTTACCACTGCTAATTTACCATTGTTAATTTATTACAGAGGTTCTCGCATTCTTTACAGCACAAGTTTCTATGAAAGACCTGCATATCAAAGATGCTATCATCACAATGTTTAACACCCACTGACTTTCTTACCAACTAACCACGATCTCTGTATTTTGATGTCTATACTTTGATGCCATGTATAAATATTTTCTATGTTATATCTCCTTTCTCTTATCTCTGATGAAGAGCACCTGTCCATGAAAGCTCACATTAAAAAATATAAAAGTTAGTGTTTAAGGTGCCAACATGTTTTTATCTCTTTTTTTACTTTTTATTTTGTGCAATGCTTGCACAGACTAACACAGCTACCTCTTCTACAACTACAGTTATGTTTATGTATAAAATTTATGTTTTATTAATAAAAAATATTTTTAAAGAAGAATGTTGTTTTTTAATAATTTTTTTAAAAAATTATAATATCAAAAACAACATAAACCAAACCAAACACATTTCTACATTGCGTTATATTAATGCATTTCTCTTAAACATATTACTTCACCCATGCCACCTCCACCTTCGGGGCTAGGTTCTACTTTTAATATTCTTATATTTCATTCCACCTGCTTTCTCTCTTGTTGGTGATCACGGAACAAAGGAAGGCTAATTGCCTTAGAGAAAGAACAAAGGAGTCGACAACGGATGTCCGAGCCAGCGGAGCCTACAGGCAACGCCCTGAGAGCTCTTTTATTTACTTAGCATGATTTACATAGTATGTTGTTAGAATTCAGATAGGATACTAGTTACCTAATCGTAACCAGGTTTGGCTGAAATAACCCTTTGATCTTATGCTCTACCTCTAAGCGAAAGGGCAGAATAAGGGGTTACCCCGCCTGCTGGCAGCTTTTGCTTCCTGCCAGGAGTGTATGCACGTCACTGGAACAGAATGCAGCTACAACCTTTAAGCAGAAGTTTCCCACACTCTCTGGAAACACATTGATTCTTCTCCCAGTGTATACCCACTCCCTTTCTGAAATGCATATTCCAGAAATAAATTCCACATTTTTTAGAAGTCATTGGTTTTTGATAGACCTCTTCTTAATTTCATTTCACAAGTCAGTTTGTCATTAATTGCCATATTCCACATTTCTCTATACCATTCTTCAATATTAATTTAGTTATCACTTTTCCAATTCTTTGCAAATAATAACCTTGCCACTGTGACCATTATAGTAATTAAATCCTTTTCTTCTCTCTTCAGTTGACTATCATTAATCGTGTTCAATAAAGCAGTCAATGGGGGCATTTGGATATCAAATCCAGTTATTTCCCTAATTTCTTTGAAAACTAGTGTTCATTCTTTCCTCCTTATATCACATGATCACTGCATGTGCAATTATGTCCCGTTTTCTTTTTTACACCTCCAACACAGAGATGACAAATTCTTATTTAATATATTCATCTTTACCACTGTTAAATGCCATCTCCATGCTACCTTATAACAATTTTCCTTAAACCTTATAGACATATTCTTCATAATTCTTTTGCTCCACATTTTACTCCTATCATCCCTTATTATTTCATTAACCAAATCTTCTTGCCATTGATCTCTTAAACCATGTGTATCCTGACCAACTTGTATTAATAATTTGTATATTTCACTTACAGTTCCCTTTATTCTTTTAATTGCTTCTGATTTCAGTCTTTTTTCAATAATCTCTTCAAACTTCATCATTTTCTACCCTCTCCTTCCTTACTTCTCCGTTCTCTTGTCCACCTTTCTATTTCAAGTATATTTAACCAAGAAATCTCCTCTACCCGCAAAACCTCTTTTATGCTTTCTCTTTCACCTTTTTCACTCAATCTTGTTTCCATTTACTCTTTTATTCTTTAATACATTTATAAAATAAATTAAGGTTTTCCTGGTAAAAAAATGTAGCAATATGAATGGACTGACTGTATTCCTCACCAAGATATAGTAATAGAGTTAAACGCAGGTGCCCTCAAAAGGACGTGCAAGTATATATCTACTAACTGTCCAGTAGGTACCATTTAGCTGAGATAGCTAAATAGTACCTATTGATTTAAGAGGATGTATGTCAAAGAATACCTTTTATTTGGGGGCAACAGCAGAAAACAGGCCATAACCTTCAAGCCCTACTTGTGCCCACTGGGGTGGGTGAAGACTTAAGCTTCAATTCATTTTTTTAAAAAACTGTGCCTTCCAATGTTAACAAACTTCTCTATAATTAGGAGGAAAGAACTGTAGAGTAAAAACAAGCTGGCATGCAGGGAAAAATAGAACTAATATGTTAGTAGCTGCTTCAGAGGAGTGATATATTATTACAGTCTCCAGTAATTAGTCCATTCAAGGACTAATCTATCTGTTCTGATTTTCCCTTCATGCTCAGAGCTTTGAACTCTTAGTTCTTACAAATCTTGGTTCAAACCCTTTGTCTTCATCCGTGTTAACACTGAGTTAGGATTGCTATCTCTCTCTCTTTTTCACACCAGAAGCTTCTTTTCTTTAGGAGCAAAGTGGTAGGCAGGTAACAGAATCATCCATCTCTTCATCCTGCTCCTATTGAATTTCACTGTTGCAGATGGGTGAAAATTTTGTTTCAATTTAGATTCAGTCTAAATGTGCAGAGCTTGTGAGTGTTAGGGTTTTTAAGTGGGGGAAGGTTCAACCACAATTTTTAAAAGCTAAGTCTTGTTGACTGGGAGACTTCAGGACGTCTAATCTAAAAGGGTAAATGTCCTAAGCTATACCAACATGGAGAAAACTGACACTGGCAGAGTCTTCCATCCCAATTGTGGGCGTTCTTGAAGCATCCAGTTGCCCAACATGAGAAACAGGATGCTAAATGAAATTAATATTTTTCTGGATATTTAAGAGCACACCCTAATTACATGTTGTGAATGATAATATGTGCTTTCAGCTTCCTTTAAAATTACTCAGATGACCCACATGATAAAGAAATCCTAAAATCATTGCAGATGTTGCTTTAAGCAGAATTTCACTGGCCTCAGTGCCAAAACAGCTACTAATTCATAGTATGACACCTTACTAGGATCAGTCGCCTTCTCCTTGGTTATTTGAGCTACAGCCCAGACTGGTTGAGCAGTCCCACCCACAGTTTTTCCTTTTCTTGCTCCTCTCCCTGGATTTTCAATTGTATATATTATGTGCAACTGTTTGCATCTCTCTTTTCATACCCAGATCATTATGATGTCCCAGCTTTGACTGTAACCATGACTTAACTAATTTGTACTGAAATACATTCTCAGCTGTTGGGAGTGAACCATAGCCACAAAAACAGAGGAAGGAAGAAATACTACTAGAACCAAATTAGAAAACTCTAATTCCTGGCTCCAACTGTATGGGTTCAGGCAGTAGGAAACTCCTCCAGAATTCCCAAGTACTTTTAAAGAAATACTGAAGACATCGTCTGCATTAGGCAACTTGGGATCTTGGCAAGAGGTGCATTTGGCTTTGCAGCAACTGCAGGCAGACTCTGTTGAATCGGTTTCCATTTGCTGGTCAAATTTCTGAAAGGTCCCCCTTCAAAGGGGCAGCCAGTGTCATTTGCATTCCTCAAATCATTTCCTCAGTAGCTGCTTTAGAGGAGTGATGTATTACTGCAGTCTGCATTTTCTTTTCATTTCAAGAATGGGACCAGATAGCTGGAAATTGAATTCTGGGTTTTGTGATATTTGGCTGGAGGAATTAAGGGCAGAACATGTTTCTGTTGGAGTTGTCGTATATCACTGGGCAAATGTTTATAGGCTAAGTGAAGGGAAAAAGAACCAAGATTTCATTACATACAGTATATTTGAAAATAATGCACGCTTAATTTCCCTCTACAAAGTAAAAGCAACTTTGTATTTTTGTTTGTTTGTTTAGTCTAGCTTAAATAAATAAATAAATAAATAAAATTATTATTATGGTCCATGACCAGCAAGAGACATTAAACATAATACAAGTTATATTTATAAGGCAGTCACAATGCTAAAACAGAGAAGGCAAGTTATAGCTTAAAATCATTACCCTTTAAATCTTTATGTATGTTGCATGCAGCTGTGAGAAATTTTGCACAGGTAAGTGTAATCTGGGGATTAAGACCTAAAAGTAGTTTGCGTGAGATATCTGTTTCAGGACAGCCCAAAAACTGGTTAAGCAAAGGAAGAATCAGCTTATCACGCAGTTCATGATAGAACCAGCAACGTTAATATTACGTGTGTGGTTGATTCTGCCATGCTGTTACCGCAAGGACAAACCCTCTCTGCCATAGGGATATTATTATACCTCCCAGTGGTAAACTCTGAGGGAAGAGCATGCCATCTAGCAAGTGAGAAGGCCCTGTGGTGGGTGGGCAACTCCAGGAGAGAGAGGTTGGCATCTGGAGCTACAGTATATCTGGAATTGTCTGCTGTGAGAAAATTGGGGGCTCTGCTAATATCACCTTGTCTCTCTGTGTCAAACAACCTCTGTTTGACAAGTGCAGTTGCCTTGTCTGATCGCATTGTAAGGGATGGAGGGAAGATGCCTATAGATGTTAACTTCTTTTTTTTAAGGGCATTTCTAGACCAATTCCTTCCTAAAAAGTCGAAATAACATTTTTGTTAAGTATTTACTTAAGCATATCTAAACTAGTTATCAGACCTAATAATCAGAACAGGAACCGTGAAATCCATTTACAATATATTAAAACAATATTTTAAAAAAATCAACAATGTGCTGGTAAATTAACAAGAAAAATTAAAAGAATGGTAACCTTTAGTAATACTGAAGGATAACTGCTTTTCAACTTGGATATTGATATGGGAAGTGTGAAACTGACAGGTTCACAGCACAATCCAAAACAAACCAAATTCTTCCCATCTCTACACATTTCCCCAAACAAATGTTGGTAACATTGAATGTAATTTGGTTAGAGATGGGACTGTTCCCTGTCTTTGGCAGAATGCTAAATTCCTGATCCAGTCATGGCTACTTGTGTCAACCCAGGCACGTCCTGATTCAAAGTTGACAAGCTTGACTTGATTCTGTAGCCTCGAACTGCCCCAGTTTGCACTGGAAAAATTCAACAGCAGAAAGGTTAAATTAATATAAAGATTGCAGCAAAACAGGAAAAGGGAAACAGGTCATATAAGCAAGGTGCAGAGGTATGATGAAATGACAAAAAAAGAAAAGAAAAGAAAGCGGTAAGCTTCAGTGATGGATACTTTCCCCTCACCCCAATGAAGACAAAAAACTTATCCTGAATGCAAAGTGGGAGTTGCTTGCTTGCTTGCCTGCTTTGTATACGATCCCCTGGTTTTTATATTGCTAGGCATTTCTGCTTGGTCTACCTAGATCAGGGGTTCCCAACCTTGGGTCCCAGATGTCTTTGGACTAAAATTCCCAGAAGCCTTCACCACTAGCTGTGCTGGCCACAATTTTTTGGAACTGTAATCCAAGAACATCTGGGGACCTAAAATTAGGAACCATTGACTTAGATGCTAGTTAAGTTAGATCAGATACTGCACTGGCTTGTTTAGTTTTACTTTGATTGGCTTGTGAGTTTATGAGTGATTGCTTTGGATGCTTTCTTGCTTGCTTGTCTGGGTCTGAGTAATTGGACCAATCTGTTTTAGCATAGTACGATCTGTCGCCCCACCCCGCTTCTTTTTGATCTCTCATTTTCTCTATAGATTCTGGAGTTTCCTTCTCTTTGGCTGGATTGGGATCTTCTGCCTGGTGTTAGCCAAAACAAACTTGATGGTCCTGCAGGAACAGAGCCACTGCCTCACAACTTGACCCCTCATATAAAGAATGCCCATTTTTGAACTGGCAGGACCAAAACAACATCTGAAAAAATTGAATACACGAATAATTTGGAGGTGGCTTACCCCCAAAACCCGACAAGCTGCCTCTCTCCAATTTTGCAGAGCAAATCTTACTTTTGTGCTCTTGCATCTTGGCTGGTTGCAGGGCAATGTGTAACACAACCTAAATATATGGAAACTTCTAAAAGGATTAAATAAGGACCAAATAGTCTTTGCTCTGGATTCATCCACCATCTTCAGTACAGCTGTAACCAAAAAATGTTCTTTTTGGTATAACTGTAATATTTCCTTGAAATCATCTGGCTGCTTATAACAGAATGGCTGTGTAACTGACTGGAGCTTCAGCTGATCACTGCTGGTACAAATACTGCTATTGTTACTTCCAAAGCCTATTACCAATGTAACTGGCATTCTCTTTTTCCCATAGTACTTGTCTCCCTCATCATATTTTCTGTGTATATAAACCTGTGTCTTCACTATTATGGTCCAAGTGGATTGTAATACATGAAAGCTCACACTGAACGAAATTTGTTAGTCTTTTAAATCAAACAACTTTTTAGAAAAATGCTGTACAAAAAAGCCTGGCACCTTATAGACTAAAGTTTTATTTGGAGTAAAGTTCTGTGAACTGATGCATGGAATAAGGTCTCAGAAAGCAGATGCTAATATGTAAGTGGGGCTGGGATGTGAGATCTAATAGAAATGCAAAGGGTGCCAGTAGAGTTATCATTAGAAGTTGTTCAACAATGCATTGATAGGTGACATATATATCCAAGCACAGATAAACAGATCAATGCTTTTCTGTTGAAGAAAAGTCTTCATTTAACAAGGATTTTAACCCTGTGCATTTGAAGAACATGGCAGTGATTGGAGTTTGGGAATTGCAGAACCAACCCAACCCAACCCAACCCAACCCTTCTTCCAGTTCTAGGGGGATGCATATGTGTATCTAGAAATGGGACCACCTTTGCAGAATGAAACTACCTTCTGTTTAAGTGGAATGTGATAATCGTTGAGACTCAGCATCCGACATTATGTAGTAGTAATGGTAGGATTTACATTTTGCACATCTGCCTGCTGCTTCAAAAGCTTGCTACATACCACCAAGTTGCTTCTGACTCATGGTGACTACAAATTAGAGATCTCCAGAAGTTCCTGCTATTAATAGTCCTACTCCATTTATCGATTCAATCCATCTCATGTTAGGTCTTCATCTTTTTCTACTGCCTTCAATGTTCCTTAGCATTTTTCTAGCATTTTGTTGTCTTTTCCAGTGAGTCTTGTCTTTGTGTGACATTTCACAGCACTGTAGCCTCAGTTTAATCATGCAAGCTTCTGGTGAGCATTCAAACTTGATTTGATCTAGAACCTGCTCATTTGCAGCTTGAAGGCTGTTGCCTCCAAAGGCTGTAATTATGGATTTCCATTCCAAGAAATTGAACCTTCATTACACAGTAGTAAAACTCTGCTTGAGTGAGGCATCCCTTGGATTAGCTTCCAATGGCTGAACAACTCTAAACAACTACCAGCATAACAGAACATAACCAAAAACTGGCTTGCTCATCTCCTCACCTGGATAACTGATGTTGGCAACACTCCCTCTTCTGAACTAGCATGGAAAATAAATGGAACTTGTCAAGATGCCATTATAGCAATGAGACTCCACAGATCTATCCTTTTGACTCCTCCTGCACATTGTCGTTTATTCAAGACTTTCTGCTGTCAAAACACAGGGTCCTACCACTAATTTAATGGAATTGATTTATTGATAGGAGGTGTAATTTCTATGTAAATAATGATGTAACCCTCAAGAGGGTGGGTTATGAGTATGGTTTCCAACCGCAGATTTGACAGCAGCTGTTGGATCCTACCTTTCTCATTGCTGGCTTTGTAGCTCATACAGAAAATGTGTGTGGCTCCAGTTCCAGCAGTAACTGGAACGAGGCCTACATTATCGGTCTGTTTTCCTGTTTGGTTTCTGCCACACCACAGGGAAGGATAAAAATCCTGCTAACAAGGATGAAGACTGGCCTGAAAAGAGACAGCACACATATGCTGTCTTGCATTTTATTAATTCTAGAAACAGTCCATGTCTTTGATTGAGTATCATTCATGCAAGCACTTTTAGACACTCCAGGACTGTTTTGGTCTTCTTTCAGGGGTCATGGAGGGCTTTTTGTACATGGACTGAATGCTTCCTTCCAAAGAAGAAAACCACAATGTCTTTGGAACTGTATAGGTCTTAGGCTCATAACCCATGTAAAGATGAATGCATTTGTTCATTTTGGTTTCTCTCAGTTTGCCCATTTTTTTCCAAATGCAAGTTTGGTTTATCTTGAATTAAGAGAGCTTCATGGGTATTTTTCTGCATGAAAAATCTGTAGCACCTTTTGGTATGCATTTCTCCTAATGCCAACCTTTATATCAGAAGTGCTGGGTAGTTCAGTGGTTTAGGCATGGGAGGTTGGGAGTTCAATTCCCCACTGTACCTCCTTGACAAGGGCTTGACTTTGGAGTCCCTTCCAGCTCTGCATTTCTAAGATGATGCTGGTGATGATGATGATGATATGCAGTTTTATCTAATATATGCATTTTCTGCAAACCATTCTCCTAGCATTATGTTCTCCACTAATATTTTCATTTTGTAATATTATGCATTTTTGATTGGAAAATTCGATTGCAAAAGAATGTGCAATCTGAATTTTATAGGGCTCTTGAGTTTGAGTTTATGCATCAGTTCAAAATTTCACATGAGTATGCAAACTAGGAATTCTTTCCAGGTGTGTGTGTGTGTGTGTGTGTGTGTGTGTGTAACTTCCTCTTTCAGGTTCTTTCAGGTTTCTCATTTGTGTTTTCTTGGACTCCAAAAGACCTAAAAGAATCCTTTAAAAGCTTTAAAAACTATTCCAGGAAAGCAGATAAGCACAACAGCAGAGACTCAATTTACTCCAAAAGCAGGCGACAGTACGTAAGAAAGAAAAAGGATCACCCTACCCACCAAGTTATGCACTTTTAACAGAACGCACAGTTAATTTACCAAATAATGACTAGAAAATCACAATCAAACAGGGCAAGTGCACACACATTGGGAAAAATAGCCAAAAAAGCCCAGCCCCTTCTCTCCCCACCCCCCCCCAAAAAAGATTGCAAGCAAATAAAGGAGAGGGGGACAACAATCAATCTCTTATCTTCTTTGAGTCCAGCAGGCAGTAACAAAAATAATCCAAGAAATGAAAGGAGCACTTCCAAAAAAAAAAAACAAACAAAAAAAAACCAAACAAACAGAGACGAAAATCCAAAAACATTTCTCAAGAAATGGGAGGAAATATCCCCTGAAAATTCAGGAAAAAAAGGACAAAAAAGGAACCAAAACAAGCATATAAAAAACCCTCAAAACAAAAACCTCATCTCTGGCTTCCAAATTTTCTACAGATTCAACATTCCCTCCCCCAGGTGCGCTGACTGGCTGCTGGCAGCCCTCATTGGTCATGCCACTATTTCTTTGCAACAGTCCTTGCAATGCAATTGGAAAAAAAAACCTTTATCAATCAATTCGAAACCCAAAGGGTGGAAGAAAGGTCATATACAAAATTGAAGGAAAGGTTTGATGAAACTCATAATGAAAGAATGCAAAACGTTTGTCTACTATTCTGATATTAATATTTATTTATTTTATTTTATTTACAAGATTTTTTAGCTGCGCCATTACCAATGGTCTCTGAGCAGCGTACAACAATATTAAAACTTTAGAAAAACATTAAAACCATTAAAATACCCAATATTATAATAATACCCTATATTAAAACAATCAATTTATCATTAATAAATCCTGCTGCTCATGTGTTGTTGTTGTTGTTTAGTCGTTAAGTCGTGTCCGACTCTTCGTGACCCCATGGACCAGAGTACGCCAGGCCCACCTGTCTTCCACTGCCTCCCTGAGTTTGGTCAAATTCATGTTGGTAGCTTCGATGACACTGTCCAACCATCTCGTCCTCTGTCGTCCCCTTCTCCTCTTGCCTTCACACTTTCCCAACATCAGGGTCTTTTCCAGGGAGTCTTCTCTTCTCATGAGATGGCCAAAGTACTGGAGCCTCAGCTTCAGGATCTGTCCTTCCAGTGAGCACTCAGGGTTAGCTGCTCATACGGCCAGCTAAAGGATACTATTTCATTAAAATGCTGGCTAAACAGAAAGGTCTTTGCCTGGCGCCGAAAAGCCAAAGGTGTTGGAGCCAGGCAGATCTCTATAGGGAGAGCATTCCAAAGTTGAGGAGCAATAGCCGAGAAGGCCCTATTTCAACATGCCATCCCCCTCACCTCTTTCAGGGATGGCACCTTCAGAACGGCCTCCTGTCCTGATCTTAGAGCATGGGCAGGCTCGTATGGAAGAAGGCGGTCCTTTAGGTAACCAGGTCCTAAGCCATTTAGGGCTTTATATGTCAAAGTAAGCACTTTGAATTGGGCCCAAGCAGCAACCGGCAGCCAGTGTAAATTTTTCAGAACCGGCGTGATATGAGTCCACGCGGCAGCACCACTTACCAGCCGCGCAGCTCGGTTCTGTGCCAGTTGCAGTTGCCGGACCATCTTCAAATATGCATCATTTGTATTTTAGAGACTTTATTTTGGGAGTCAATGAAAGAATTCAAAAATGAAAAAGAGTCTCTTTTATGTTTTCTCTCTCGCATGTAAACACAAAGGATTCTACTGTCCATCCCTAATTTCATGACATCTACAGTATCTCTGACGTCTGAGCGTTCAGCCTGGAGGCAGGCGGTGCATCATGGCCTCTCCCAATTCGAAGAGACACTTGTACAGCAGGCTGAGGCAAAGAGGCAGTCCCAAAACCAGCAAAACCAGGGAGCTGGACAGGGGACAGATTGTATTTGTCTTCAGTGTGGAAGGGATTGTCACTCTCGAATTGGCCTTCTCAGCCACACTAGACGCTGTTCCAAGACCTCCATACAGAGCACGTTACCATAGTCTCTCGAGACTGAAGGATGCCTACTAGTACAGTATCCCTTGACTGGGTAGAAATTATTCATGTTATAATCAACAGTAATATCCAACAACAAATATTTCAATTATATGCCTCTTTCCCCCCATAAATAATTACATAGTGGTATGAGAAAGAAGGACCATAAAGAAGTCTGACCGCCGAAGAATTGATGCTTTCGAATTGTGGTGCTGGAGGAGACTCTTGAGAGTCCCCTGGACTGCAAGGAGAACAAACCTATGCATTCTGAAGGAAATCAACCCTGAGTGCTCACTGGAAGGACAGATCATGAAGCTGTAGCTCCAATACTTTGGCCATCTCATGAGAAGAGAAGACTCCCTGGAAAAGACCCTGATGTTGGGAAAGTGTGAAGGCAAGAGGCGAAGGGGATGACAGAGATGGTTGGACAGTGTCATCGAAGCTACCAACATGAATTTGACCAACTCCGGGAGGCAGTGGTCAAAAAACAGGAGGGCCTGGCATGCTCTGGTCCATGGGGTCACAAAGAGTCGGACATGACTTAACAACTAAACAACAACAAATGAGTTGGCAGCTGTGGCCTGTCTGTTTACTGGACCCTGATTTTTACTGCACAATGTTATGCCCCTTTACTTGCTGCTCAACAACATCGACACTACAAGTTTCCCACCCCTGAACAAGCAGATCATGGGATCCACCTATAGCTGCAAATAGTAAAAACTAACATAGTATGAATGAGCAGGTTGCTCAGAATTTGCAACCACTGTGTCAGACCATGGTCATCTGAGCGGGTGCTATCTGGCCCATTAAATACCCCCCTTCCCAGTGACAAAGCTGAGAGTAGAGGGTACAGAGTGAAGATTTATATCCTGTATTGCTTATTCTTGCATGTTCTAAATTGTTCTACTTGCTGGCAAGATAGATGGAATATGTTCTGGAAAAATCAAGAAAAGGCTGCATGGTCATGGAAACAATACAAATGCAGGATACCTTTATTCTCAATGGTCAATTAAAGGTATCACCACTCCGAAATATGTTCTGTCACTCTCAATTAGAGTTCTTACATTTGCAAGGATTGTTGTGTGTGAAAACAATGCGAATGTTGGAAATGGCACAGAATATGATAGCTACTACCTTGTTGCAGACACTGCTAAACAATCAGAAGCACTGGATGGGTTCCTTGCATTTTTTTCTCCATTGGCCAGCCCTTCTGGACTTGCTCTGTGAACTTAAGACACTTTGTTGTTGTTGTTTAGTCGTTAAGTCATGTCCGACTCTTTGTGACCCCATGGACCAGAGCATGCCAGGCCCTCCTGTCTTCCACTGCCTCCCGGAGTTTGGTCAAATTCATGTTGGTAGTTTCGATGACACTACTTTTGTGCATATTTTGCACAAATTGTAAAAACATTAAGGGAAGGGAACAGTGCATTGTATCATTGTCCCCTGGAGGCAGAAACCTCACAAGGGTTAATACACTGTCAACAGGCTGTCTGAACACAGAATGAAGTATTATATGGAGAGGCCACATAATGTCCCTTGCTAGCACACCATATGGAGATATCAAAGCAGTTCTCAACACTTCTTCTCCAAAGTGGCCCTCTACCAAAAACTATTTCCAAAGTTCTCTGCAGTTTTGCTGTCCCTTAGGAATCTGGGCTCATTGCGTTTGTACATTTTAATCTGTAGCCCATTCTGAGAATATATACGGTTGGGTAGAGCTCAGCATTTACATGGCCGTGGTGTCAAATCTCCTGTCTTAAATCCTTTCACAGAGGAAATTATCCCTAGCAAGCAAGGATTTCTTTCTGCGCAGCACTCTTTTTCTCTCTCATGGAATTAACTTCTTGAAACAGCTCTGCAAGTTTAACACCCACACAAGAATGACAGAACATAAGGAAACCAGCAATAATGTATTTGCTGTTTAGTGGACGTGGAGTGGTTACAGAACCAAGAAGTGAGTGCAACCAGCTTTGTTCAGACACTATGTAGAACTTGAAGGATTTTTTCTTAAAGACCAGGAAATACCTGGGGAGATGATTGCCATAATGGTGAAACAAGTTATGGCCATCATCTTGAGACAAACAAAATATGTTTCCTATTATTGCCAATACAGTTTACAATTGTTTCTTTCCTAAAATCGGAGAAAGGAACTGATTGTTATTGAGCCTGTAATGCCATTATTTTCCTGAGTCTCCATTCTGACTGATCATTTCCTTTAACAGCCATGATTCTGTGGCCTCATGCTAAATAACCTTGGAAGCAATACAGGGCCATTCACAAGCACTCTCTCTCTCTCGTGATAGAGATATAATTTCTATGTTACCTACAGGTGACTCAGGGCAACTCACAAGAAGTAAAACTATAAAACAATCAACAGCTGTAAAAATATTATATGAATAGTTTTTTTTTTTTAAAAAAACACAAATATATATCAAGATTCAAACCAAGGTTAAAAACATTTTAAAATCTGTAAATTAATAAAAGAAATGTATAAATAAAGTATTCTGGGACACTTTCCGCTTACAAGTCTGTCTGAACTTTTATTTATTTACTTATTTAAAATAGTTTTAGCCCGCCTTTCTCCTTTAAAAGACCCAAGGAAGCTTACAACAATTAAAAGACAATATTTAAAAGCTAAAAACAATGTGAATACAAATATTGGAAAAAAAATCATTAAACAAGTATTATATTAAAAACATTCAATCAAATCAGTACTAAAACACATTCAAAACACAGAGCAAAACAAGCCATTTAAAAAACCCTCTCAGGTTGTCACTCACTAAGGAAAAGCCTGTCTGAAGAGGAAAGTCCGCCTGGCAACAGAAGGACAAGAGGGAGGGGGCCAACCTGGCCTCTCGGGGCAGGGTATTCGAAAGCCTGAGAGCAACCACTGAGAAGGGTCTCTCTTGTGTCCTTGGGAAAATGGTGGGACCAAGAGAAGGGCCTCCCCAGAAGATCTTAAAAGCTGAGGAGCCTAATATGGGGTGATTCAATCCTTCAAATAGCCTGGACCCAAGCCATATAGGGTTTTATAGGTAATAATCAGCACTTTGACTCAGGCCCAGAAACAGACTGGCAACCAGTGATGCTATTGTAATAAGAGAGTTACATGCTAACTATAACCAGCACCAGTCAGCAGTCTGGCTACAGCATTCTGAATCAACTGAAGTTTGCAAGCACTCTTCAAGGGCAATCCGACTTAGAGCACATTGTAGTAATCCAAATGGGATATAAGTAAGGCATGTGTCATGGTGGAATCAGACATCTCAAGGAATGGCACAGCTGGTGCACCAACTTTAACTGTCCAGTTGAACTCCTGGCCACTGCTGAGACCTGTGCATCCAAGCTCAGGGTTGAGTTCAGGAGCATACCCAAGCTGTGGTCCTGACTTTTCAGGGGGAATGCAACCTCATTCAGTACAGGCGGAATGCCTATCCCCTGATTTGCCTTTTCACTGACCAGGAGCACCTGTTTTGTCTGGATTAAGTTTGTGTTTGTCAGCCCTCACCCAGTCCATCACCAAGCACAGAACAGCTTCCTTAGAATCAGATGGGAAAGATAGGATTAGGTGTCATCAGCATGCCAATGGCATCAAATCGCAAAACTCTGGACAACCCAACTAGTTTCATGTAGATGTTGGATAACATGGGGGACAGGACTGAGTCCTGGGGGACACCATAGGACCAATGGCCAAGGTGTCAAACAAGGTTTTTCCAACACCATCTTCTGAGTTCAGCCATCCAGGAAGGATTAGAAACAGTGCCTCCTAGTCCCATCCCAGAGAGATGACCCAGAAGTATATCATGATCAATGGTATCAAAAACTGGTAAAAGGTCCAGCATAATCAACAGGGACACACTCCACCTTTTCATTTCCCACCATAGGTAATCCACCAAGGTGACCATCTCTGTTTCATAACCAAGCCTGAAGCCAGACTGAAATGGATCTTGATAATATGATTCATCCAGGAACCTCGGGAGCTGAGATACCATAACACACTCCAAGACCTTGCCTCCCCCCAAAAAGGAATATTGGAGACTGACTGATGTTTATTAATTTATTTACATATTTTAATTTTTACCCTGCTTGTCTAGTGGCAAAGGCACTACTCTGGGCAGCTTACAAGTAGGACATCAACACGATAAGTTAATATCCAATACAGTGGGATTCAAGGAGGGTTTTTTAAACAAAGGTCCTACGTACTCCTGCCTCCTTTAGGCATTCTCCTTGCCTTGCTGCAAGGAGGCATTCACCACTCAATTCAATAAGCCAGGCTATTCATAGTATGGAGAATATCCTGTTACACTTGCCTGACAAATAGCTGTTAAAGAGGAGAAACCTGTCAAGAAAATAAGCAACATCTAAAATCTGTAATTCACCACCAGAGACATGGCTGGATATGCAGGAATTCAAAGCCAAAGTATAATAAACTAACTGCTCAAAACCTCTTCTTGAATGGGCAAATCTTGTAAATTCTGCCTTGTGTCACATTCAAATGTTCCCACTGTGGGGAAAAATGTAAATTTGGGGAAATTCTTATCAAATTTGGATGGAAACAGAATTCTCACCCATCCCTTCTCATCACATGAGCAATGACCAGCACAGAAGCAAAAACGGAACTTTCCAGGATAGAGTTATTGTGGGTTTCCTAACTTGTGGAAGTTTCTCACAAGTAAGGAAAGCTACATCCCACAATAAGGACATTTTTCAACAATTTTATTTCAGATACAGGACAGGACAACCCTGGCTGTGATCGAGATAGTCCCACAGAATGCATTTTATTTCTGAATCATGAATAAATGAGGGAATTAAAAAAAAACATGTCTTTTTCAAGTTGACTGTGGAAGTGTCTTGAGGTTTAGCTTGACATTAATTTACAACAGCCATATGGTGAAAGAAATAAAGAAATAAACTATTATAAAAGGTCCGGATATTTTTGCCTGTCTAAAGCTGATCTCAAGAGAGATTATACTAAGAAGATTACAAAAATGACACCGGTCAAATTTTCCTCTCAGACGAGCAAAAAACAAATTTACTCAGATTTTTCTTTCCTTTCTTTCCCACCCCGCCCTACCCTTGGGGAAAACTAGGTGTGCGTTTCTATTATCCTGAAGGCTTAGGTTGTCTTTCTGAAACGGTATGATTGGCATCGGTTTGGGGAAACCTCCTTGCACGCTTAATTCCATACTCTCAGGACAATACTAATATTTTCCAAATGCTACAGCTGGCACCATCTTTCTCAGTTAGCTAAGAGTTGTCTATTGTATTGGCTCCTCACCAGATTTATGGTCCTTCTCAAGAAGACGGAAATGCTCATGTTTTCCACTTTTCCAAAGGGTAATAAAGCATTTGTCATTGATCTTCACTCCAGGATCCCTTGTGTGTTTCACACAGGCAAAACCTTCTCATAGTTCTGTAAACCATTTTATTTCAAGAGTATAATTCTTGCTTCAGATAAAAGGCTCAAGAACCCATGGACTGGGTGCTTGATACAACACAGAATAAAGATTAAATCTTGTGATGAGGTCCCAATACTTCAGATCTCATAAGTCTTCACAGAAACACCCCGTGTGGAGATTTAAAAGCACTATAAAACATCTGGTGGTGGTGGTGTATGAATACCTACTGCTTCAATTTAGTCTGCATTATTTGCCTTACAAATCACAACCAATTCACTTTCAACTGATTTGGAGCCTGTATGATTTGATTTGTATCCAGATATTTTGAAGTATTTGTACATATATTTGTCTGATTAGTTGAAAAAAACAACGGACATTGGAAAAATAGAGGGCAGTGACCTGAGATGCAACTCAGTGCCATTACTACTTATTGACCTCCAGTATGTAGGGAAATCTCCAAGCTCCTCCACCTCAAAAGAGCTCCTGTGTCAAAAGAAGGTTGAGGCAGTCTTAGAAGCAGGGGAAACACAGAGAAAGGGTTTAAGAGATAGAAACAGGAGAAGCATAGATCAAGTTAGGTGCTTGTAAAAATAATTAAAAATGCTGCTCCCTCAAGTGGTGACATGTGGTCTGTTTGTCAGGGCCCATGATCTCCCCATCTTATGTTTAGCATTCTTTGTTTTCCCATTTGTCATTAGAGGTAACCATAGGCTTAATTTGCAGGCCTGATTCCTGAGGCACACATCTCTGAGGAAATCTTGTTGTACATGGGGAAATGGGTTAATTAGAGAGAATGCATATTCCCCTTAACATCGAGGTTGACTCACAGTAATTGGAGAAACACAGCTGTAATCTTCCTCCCATTATAACATAAAAACTTGCTCCCCTTAAGAGCCTGAGAAGATGTGGAGGCCAATCAGGTGACAGTAAGGTATATTTAAAAGGCGTGAAAGAGAGTAACACCCAACAGAACAGAGATGAGAAACATTATTTGGTAGCTCTCATATTCTGGCAGCTGGGGTCCAGTAAAGTAATTTTCCTCTTTCTTCAGCAAGCAGGTGCAATCACAGCAAAAAGACAGCTACAGACTGATCAGAAGTTTGTCGGGAACTGGAAAGTAATGCCATGATCCTCCCAGGCAACAAAGAGGAGGATTTGGGGACTTCTTTCTTTGCTTTTGATAAAAATAAGACGAGGGTAAGGAACCTTTTTCCTGTATTAAAAAAAGGGTAGTCAGGAGGAGGAGGAGGTTACAAATAAATAAAGATATATCTGACTGTTAAAATGTGAAGGATTCCATAATTGTATTTGCATGTTTCTCTGCTCTTCCTCATTCCTCCTGCTCACTACCATTCACCAGGTAACACCAAGCATAGCAAAATCCCTGAAACTGATTCCTTTTTTCATCAGTTAACCACTTCTCACATAAACACAGAGCATTTGTCATGGTTTTTCAACAAGTGTGAGCAGAAGAGGGTGTCCTACAGATGATCTTGACTGCTGCCATTGGTGTTGTCACATTCAATGTGCCCTTTGCTATGTAAAGCCTGACATCCTTTTTCCTTCTGAGAACGTGGTCACAATATTGTGCAGTAATATTGGGTCATTTCCTAGTGTTTGCATAGTTGATAGAGAAGCACAATATCTCACATTCATAGATTGGATTTGTTTTTTTGACGAATTGATTTGTCTCTTGCACTCCTCACATGGAAACAATTTGTCCACTACTAAAAACATTAACAAGCTGTGCAATGTGCAGATGCACCAGGTCTTCTAGGTAGCATTAAAGCTTTTAAGCAGGAGCTACAATCACTGGACAGAGGAGGTCTGGCCCAAGGTCCAGCTGTGGTGCATTTATAGGCTTCTAGATGTTTTCTCTATAAGGAAATGCCTACTGCTGAGGAATTTTTTTAATCATAAGGAGTCCTTTGCCAGAGCCATGCATTTTTAGGCACAAAGGTTCTGGCAAATTTCTGCCCACCAACACTCTCAAACATACCTTTGTCTTTAATATTGATGGAGAATTGTCTTTTTTCTGGAAGAGGTGGACCTCTGGCTCTCTCTCCTGAAGGCCCCAGTTCCTTCTAACCTTAGGCATGGGCAGTTTCTGGGGGCAACTACATACTAGGGCTGTGGATCCACTTTTCATGAGAAATCTTTCAGTTGGGGCTTCAGAAATTCATGTTTCATCAGATTTAAACCAGCAATTTCATTGTAGTTCTTTTTTCAAGCAACTTTTCTGAGTTTCCTACATTCAGTGGCAGAAAAGACATGACATTTCAAATTGTGGCAGTAGGGGTTGAAGATTACGGCAAATATGGTTCAGATACTCATACTTTGAAAAATTCTATATGAAATTGTTAAAAGCAGTGCATTAAGAAGGATTTATTGTGCTGTTCAAATAACCCAATAATTTAAAAAAAATGAGAACTTAAGTGTTAACAATGTTATCAACACACTCTCCTTTCTTCTTCTTTTTAGCAAAAAGGGTTTGAGTCTTTGATATGAATATGTTCATTTTAAAGATCTGTAACAACAATTCATGCACAATTTTTCCATGAGATGTTTTGAGGCGGCAATACTTTTTCAGTGTCAATAGTTTTTAAATTGATGGTCTTAGTTCTTCTCCTTTTCAGGTTAACCTTTAGTTTTCTATTATTAGATGCTGTTCTGTCCTGTTGATAAACTGTCTTGGAGACCCTGGTTAGGGCCCACAAAGCAGTATAAAATGCTTTTACTAAATAAATACATATGCCATGTAATAGCTGAATTTCAACTGTATTCTATGAATATGACTTTAAAAGGCCAAGTAGGCATAGAAGAATTAAAGGACTTAATCTGTTGTTGTTTTTAATGGCCAGAATCCTGTTGAATTTTTGCACTAGCATAATACCGTTGCCATTTAATCTTTGTGGCAAATTGTTGCAAGGTACGAAATTAGCACAGGCATTCACTGTTGCATACCAGGTCACACAACTCAATGTGCATCAGCAAATGCCTGCTGTAACTTGTGCCAATTTAAGCCGAGATTTATGCCAACTGCATTATTCTGGCAAAGGTAACTTTTTGGGGTCACCATTTCTGTAACTCCCCTTTTAGATTACGATGGCCTTGAATCACAGAAAGCTGATGGAAAAAAAAGAGCTGCCAGACAAGACAATGGCACAACACAGATATATGTGGCCTGTACAAGAACTCAGCTAAGCTGGCATCATTTTTGTCGACTGAGGCCATCTTGATGAGACACCTCGACAAGGCCCTTCTTCCCTTCAGATTAGAGTAAGAAAAGAAGCACTATTTTTTTTCTCATCAAGCTCTGCTTAAGATGTACAAACTTTTTCTGCCCACATTTCTCTTTCCCTTTAAGAAGCAATGTCTCTCTCTCTCTCTCTCTCTCTCTCTCTCTCTCTCTCTCTCTCAAAGCAATTGTTAAGTGAGATGCAAACTCTGCCTCCAGGGCTTCTAAATTCTTAAAGACTGTGTAACAAAGCAGTTGTTATTGTCATTTTATGGAATTTGCATCATTTATTTTAAAGCAATGGTTCCCGAATAGGGTATGTTTGCCTCGTGGAGGAAATGCAGAAACTCCAATCAAGGTATGAGGTTGTTGTGGAATTTTCTAAAGTTTTCACTGTAAAACTATTTCTGTGATAGATACTCCTTACTGGATTTTAAATTTCTCAAGAATATCTATTTGTGCTTTTTAATATTTTAAATACTTTTTATCAAGTTTTTGCGCTCATCTTTTATTTGAAATTTGAAATTAAAAATTACTTCTTAAAGAAGCTGAATAAGAATAAGGGAAAGGATGAGAAGGCATGACAGTTTATAAAAAAACCCAAAAGGGGGACTGATGGCAAAGATTTGAAAACCAGAGGTTTGAGGCATTATTTATATTCTTACCTGCCACAGATACAATGACCTCTTTTCAAAGACCACATTGCCCTCCCAGGCCCCGAAATGAAGACGCAAGACAGTGATATGGATTAATACGGGCCACACTTTATTAAATCATTTCTGATTATAAAAATCATTGTCCTCATCAAATGAGGGGGCCTGCGGTAGTGCGGAGAAATAAATGTAGGGCATCCACGATACCCTTCTCAGTCAATGGGCGAGTCCCAGGCCCCCAGGTTCCAGCTGTCTTGACGACAGCAGGAACCCAGCCGGCCTCTAATAAACACCCCAGACCTCGAGCCATCTTTATTTGATGACTGTCGGTCCGAAAGTGGCCCAGCGCATCTTCCCGCCGCCGGCCCTGTAATCGCACGATCCGCAGAGCCGGGAGGTCGGATGCGCTGTTGGCTTACCATCATTATCAAAGGGACACACCGAGACAACCAGTTTTTTCCCGCACTACCCGCCAGTGTGACCGAGAAGAACCACCAAGCTAATGCCAACAAACCCTTTTCCAGTGTGGGATAGGCGAAAAATCCCTCCATCCAGTAGCCAATCAGGTTAGAGGTCAAAAATTCCTATCCGGCCCCATAAAGGCGACCACAAACACACTAGAAAGAGGGAGGGCGGGTGGGTGCCTGAACAAGAAAGAGGATGCATCGGGGGCGAGCACTTCCTTAAATAACCTCTCGCCCCCTCCTTTTTCCACGTGACCGGAGCTGCCTTGCGTCCTTCGGGACCGAGGAGGGCAAAGCCAGCCCCGCATTTCAAGGACGTTGTAACGTCCTTCCTGCGGGCTGAAACTTGCCCTCCCAGGCCCCGAAATGAAGACGCAAGACAGTGATATGGATTAATACGGGCCACACTTTATTAAATCATTTCTGATTATAAAAATCATTGTCCTCATCAAATGAGGGGGCCTGCGGTAGTGCGGAGAAATAAATGTAGGGCATCCACGATACCCTTCTCAGTCAATGGGCGAGTCCCAGGCCCCCAGGTTCCAGCTGTCTTGACGACAGCAGGAACCCAGCCGGCCTCTAATAAACACCCCAGACCTCGAGCCATCTTTATTTGATGACTGTCGGTCCGAAAGTGGCCCAGCGCATCTTCCCGCCGCCGGCCCTGTAATCGCACGATCCGCAGAGCCGGGAGGTCGGATGCGCTGTTGGCTTACCATCATTATCAAAGGGACACACCGAGACAACCAGTTTTTTCCCGCACTACCCGCCACAGCATAGGGACTAGTCCTGACTAAGTCCCATGCCCGCCATCAAGCCGTCCTAGCTCAGCAAGCAGGCCCCCTTTTATATCTTCAAGAAAAATGTCCAAGCCTGCATCAGACAGGTGGATGCCATCGCTACGAAAATATTCAGTGTTGGAAGTTTCAATCCTGTGGTGATTGACCACAGATCCGAGGCCGCCGCTGCAGACACCTCTACACACTTCCCTATTGACCCTTCGCCGTGCCCTATTAATCTTCTCAATGCTCTGGGCACCTCGCCAGGCTAAACGCGGGATGATATTGGACCAAACGATCCGCATAGCAGGATACCTTTCCTTCAGCTTCCCAAGTTCTCTCAAGATGTCAATTATGACCGCCTTACCAGACAATCCAGGCAAATCGTTGCCTCCTAAATGAATTACTAAAATATCTGGTGGCAGATGGTCGAAAGATGTCATCCTGCCGAGCTGGATCCAATGCATGCCACGCATGCCTTTCCATGTAATAAACGCATGGGCACCAAGCCCCAAATCATTCCCCCACGGGGAAAATGCGGCATATCGCGCCGCCCAGTAAACATAACTGTGGCCGATGATCATGACGTGCCTTCGGCCTTCCTGTCTTTCGACACCTGAAACGATATAAACAGCCCCTGCCTATACGTTAGGGAGAGGTCTGATATGTTTGTGATAACAGGCCGACGACCAACGCCCTAACTGTTTAATTTGGTCTGTATTATAACCCATAGCTGCTGCTGTTGAAACTGCTCCTATTCTAAAGGAATGTGTTCCGAATCTCATATTCTTCAAACCTATCTTCTCTAATGCTATGCCAGTAAGTTTCCAAAATTGGTATTTTGTAAGTGGCGACCCATCCGTATGCTGGAAGAAGTACCCAGGTTTTGGACCCCTAAACTCTATGAATTCCTGAACCGCCTTTACGGGACAGATGCCTTTTACACTACATTGCCCTAAGACTAATTGCTTGCCTTTTCCCAGCGGGTCTGCTTTAGACCGCCTTATCTTAATATTTAACCGCCCCTCCTGAACTATAACGTCCCCCAATTGCAAAGCCCTCTGTGAGATATCTGCCTTACCCATTGCCACTAGCTTGCTAATACGCAGGGCCCCGAAAAAGGCCACTAGCGCAGATGCATGAAATAATGCTGCTTCATAATGGTCCCTACACAATGCGCTCCATTGTTCACATAGGTGTCCAAGGAGAGCCGGAGATATGGGTGTCCTGTCATCTTGTACTCTCCCCCTTTCCCTGGACCAACCTTCTAACATCTTCCTAATACGAAAGTCACAAGAAAAATCCCTGTGCCCATTTGATTTTGCGTAGAAGGCCAAAGCCGACAGTTTTCCTTGAATAGTGCCTGTCGCTAATCCCCTTCTATGCAAAAATATTATGAATTGTTGGAGGTGCTCCACTGGAGCCGGCCATGCTTGCTCTAGCCTCATTGACTTCCTAAATTCATAAAACTCGGTACCTGATGCTAAATAACCCTTTATTGTCCTCGGGGCCAGTGCAAGACCTATTGCTCTCGACGCCTCCTCATGCCAATCTGCCAGACCTCCACTGGAAGCACTTCTGGCAGATCCCTGGCCTCCGGTGCCATCTCCCTGAAACGCTTGATCTGTTGGCGTGAGAGAGCATCAGCTATCCTGTTGTCAACACCTGGCACATGTCGGGCGTGCACCATTACGTTAAACTGCAACGCCCGTAGGGTGAAAGCCCTGACCAAATCCATGACTCTTTCCGAGTGTGATGTCAGATTGTTAATGATGTGTACCACTGCTTGGTTATCACACCAAAAACGAACTACAGTATGTGCCCATTCTTCCGCCCAAAGCCATAGGGCTCCTACAATTGGAAAAAATTCTAAAAATGTCAAGTCTCTCGTTATGCCCTCTTGGTGCCACTCTTTAGGCCAAGTACCTGCACACCATCTGCCACGGTAATAAATCCCGAATCCTAAGGTCCCAGCGGCGTCAGAGTTTACCTGAACATCCACTTTCAGGCTAAGTTCCGATCTCCAGAAGGATACCCCATTGAACTGTTCTAGGAATTGTTTCCACACTGTGAGGTCTTCCCGCATACCCCTGGTAACTCTCGTTCTGTGCATTGGCCTTTTTAAACCTGACATGGCGCCACAAAGTCGCCTCAAAAAGGCGCGCCCTGGTGCTACTACTTTGCACGTGAAATTCAGGTGTCCTACCATTTCCTGCAACTCTTTAAGAGTCACCTTTTTCTTTCCTATTAAGTTGCTAAGTATAGTCCTAATGTTCAGCAATTTGTCTCGAGGCAGCCTTGAAGTCTGCTGAAGCGTATCCAGTTCAATCCCTAGGAAAGTCAGGGATGTCGCTGGCCCTTCCGTTTTTTCTTCCGCCAGGGGCAAACCCATATCAAGGGCCATCTCACGGAAGTTATCCAGAATCATTCTGCATCTTCCTGAGTTCGGTTTTCCACAAAAGAGGAAATCATCGCCTAACTTGCCATTCGATGAATGTGCTAAACTTTTCAAAAGCTGCACACGAAATTGAGCACCCCATAGGGAGGGCCCTATCGATGTAATATTGCCCTTGAAATTGAAAACCCAACAAATTGAAATCCAATGGGTGAACGGGGAAAATTCTGAAGGCCGACTTAACATCTGCCTTTGCCAGTTCAGCACCCACTCCGCAGGCCCTAATCATCCGAACCGCCTCATCAAAGGAGGTGTATCTCACAGAACAAAGTTCCGGGGGTATTGCATTGTTAACTGATGTCCCTTCTGGAAACGATAGGTGATGTATTAAACGAAATTCACCTGGGGCTTTTTTGGGGACAATCCCTAAGGGGGAAACCCTCAAGTTAGCTATGGGTGGTTCTTTAAAGGGTCCCAAGACCCTACCTTCTCGAACCTCCTTATTGATCTTTTCTAATACTATAGCTTCCATCCCTTTTATTGATTTAAGGTTTTTGGTCACAAAGGCCGTTCTTACGCCTAAAGCTGGGATTCGGAACCCATATCTAAAACCTAGTCTCAAGTATTCTGCATTCCCTATTCTTGGGTAATCTGCTAGACCCTCTTCCAGAACCTTGATTTTAATTGGTGTGGGCCCCCTTTCCAGGGGCACCACCGCCCCCTTCTGGCTTCTTGCA
Source organism: Intellagama lesueurii (assembly GCA_037013535.1). Classification (NCBI taxonomy): domain Eukaryota; kingdom Metazoa; phylum Chordata; class Lepidosauria; order Squamata; family Agamidae; genus Intellagama; species Intellagama lesueurii. Next base: position 18,830,878 of record JBAJHW010000004.1, read on the forward strand.
GGGACTGCTAGTTTTGTTTTGACGCTGTGCACCCGCTTTGAAGCATGAGGCGTTTGGGTGCTTCCCCCCACAGGTAATGCAGTCGTGTCTATACCTGCATGGGGACCTTGCACAAAAACCTCTGGTGTTATATTCGTAGCAGGGCAGGCGGGGTTGAACCACCTGCCCCACCCCTGGGCGGGTAGTAACGTTCCCGGTAAATTTCTTGTTCAGATGACCGCTATCAAATCTGTCACCTAAACTACATTTGGCCGGTGTCATATGTTGCAGCCAAAGCCCTGGGTGCGGCTCATCCCAGCGTAATTCAGGCCTGATGGCGCTCTTCATTCTAAAAGCTTCATCGTAACGAAGCCAAGCCTGGCCTACAAAATCTGAATTTGCCCTACATATTATATCAAAGTATTGAAATAGAGCCGAAGCCTTCCAAGGCTGTGTTTTAACCAGGACCCCAGCATATATAGTGAAGCCTGTGATCCAATTAGGCCAGTTTCTGTCAGGCTTCTTCCTTCTGTATTTTTCTTTTAATTTCTCGTCATCTTTGTCAATTTCCTTAATTTCCACCTCGCGGTTCAGAAGATCATAAAAATCCAAGAATTCTCCCCTCCATGTTTTCTCCTTCACTGCAGGGGTCAAATGATCGCCCAAAGGCGTACTGTAGTCCGCATAGGGCAGTGCAGCTAGCGGGACTGTGTTATACCCCGTGTTAGGCACTGAAGGGTGCTGACATGTTCCTGTGTTCTTACCTTCACTAGATGTCCCAGCCGTAGGAGGGGTCGCACAATGCGTGCCCCACCCCCAACAATGCGGGTTTACAGGAGGCCAGAAAAAACTGGGCCATCCCATGGGTGGTGTTCCACAGTGGTTAGGTGTAACATGAGAGTGTTGGGTGGCACCAGTCCAAGGCCAGGCGGCAGAATTGGACTGGGTGTTGTGTATGGCTGTGCACTCACCACAAGAAGGAGTCGATGTTCCAAGTGCCTCCGAAGCCCGATGCGAGCTTGTACATGGCTCCTCATAGAGATCGTACCCAGCCGAAGATCCCTCCGCTGTCTCCTGGATCTCAGTTGCTTCTGTCATCCTGCATTTACGACCATCTGGCACCCTTGCCGTAGTGGGGGACCCTTCTTCCACAGCCTGTTCCTCACCTCCATGACCCTGTTGAGATTCTAAAGCAGTAAAACGCTCCATGAGTTGCTGCGTTAAGGCCCTAAACTCAGCCTTACGGCGACCCTTCGTGTCCCTGACGGATCAACGAGGGGTAACCTCGTGTTGTGGGGAGGCCCGTCTAGCCAGCTTCTGCGCCTCTAAAGCCAACATTTTATCTTGCAGGTCCTTAAGGATCACCCAAGATTCTTCTTCTGAAGAGGACTGCTGAGGCGAGACCTGAGGCACAGCTCTCTTTTTAGCTTTACTGACTCTGCCCCCTTTTTTGGGCAGCATAATGTCTAATTGAGCCCCAAGGTGTATATCCTTGGTTGTTAAATTTATCAGAAAGCCTGTTCAGAGCTTGTGAAAAATTAATCCACAGCAACTATGTTGTTTTTAAGTTGTTTGTGCACAATATATTGTGAGCCGCCCTGAGTAGACTCCTGTCTAGAAGGGCGGGATAAAAATCCAATAATAAATAAAATAAATAAATAAATCTATATTCTTAAATTGATCTATGATTATTCAATTTATAGATGTTAACCAGTAAAAGAAAATGGCAGAGAGGGAGAAAAGAGTGGGAAAATGAGCACACAAAATGGCGTCTGCCACACACAAAATGGCGTCCGCCACACTCAAAATGGCATCCACCACCCAAAATGGCGTCCGCCACACTCAAAATGGCGTCCGCCACACCAAAAATGGCGTCCGCCACACCCAAATACTAACAATTTAAATTAAGCGTTAATAGCTACCAAATAATCAGGATGATAAACTTATATAACCTTTATCTTTAATTATTTTTAGTCTCTGTATCCCTTCCCCTTTAATTATTTGTAGAAAAGGAGAAAACAAAATGGCGGTCGGGAGCAAAAAATGCGGGAAGAGACACTAAACAAAATGGCGCCCGCTGCAAACCCAGCCAATTTCGCTAGCAGGACAGAAGAGGCAAGGAAAAGAAAAGAATTGGGGCCTCCACCTGTCCCAATACCTTTACAAGTAAGGCCCTTCTCTTTAAAATTAAACGTAAATTAAAAGTAAATTCGCTCCCCGCTGCGGCAGGGCGAGCCCGCCCCACCGCCCGCGCCCGTCTCAGCCCGCTCAAACAAGGACCACCAGAGCCCTTAAATTCCAAACACTTCCCATGCAATATCCCCAATCCAAAAAGTAAAAGCCAGGAGGGAGCCAAGGCTACCCTCCTTCAAACCAGGAACGTTTTCCTCGCTGCTCGCGCTCGCAACTCTGCTCTTGTTCAGGAACCTCCAATCGACTCCACACTGCCTGAACAAGAAAGAGGATGCATCGGGGGCGAGCACTTCCTTAAATAACCTCTCGCCCCCTCCTTTTTCCACGTGACCGGAGCTGCCTTGCGTCCTTCGGGACCGAGGAGGGCAAAGCCAGCCCCGCATTTCAAGGACGTTGTAACGTCCTTCCTGCGGGCTGAAACTTCTATGAGAAATGTAGTAGTCCTGCATTTGCACCAGCACAAGTTGGATTCAGTGACACAACAGAGATTGGTCGGGAGGCTAATGCTGCCACTAAGGCACTTACAGTAAGTTTACAAACTCAAATAACGTTGCTTTTTTCCAACCAAAGTTCCTCCCCCCCCCCTTATTCTTCTGGAGAATAAAGCAAATAAGGCCAGCAACATGCAGACTGACACTGCCTTTTACTAGCTACAGCCAAATGCATGCATAAAACGGTACAAAAAATCAGTTGTAACAAATTTCTATTTTGATTTTACAGATAAATCTTAGAGATGTTATGCAGAAACAACATTCAAATATTGTTTGTGCAACATGGAGAAATCCTCATTCAGGTTGTTGGCTTTCTGAGTAGCAGAAAAGACTGCATTTCATATCTGAACTGTAATGACTGAAAGATAGGTTTGAAAGTGACCAATGAAACACTGTTCTCTCTCTCCTGGGAAGTGGTAAAGAGGAAGAGGTGTCAATGAATTTAAATGTAAAGACTTAAAGCAGGCCAAATAGAGATAAAGATAACAGTTGATCATTAAAGTGAAACTGTTCAATTACCCAAACTATTGTAGGAATACAGTACCCTTTTAGAAAAAGGATCTTTTAAAAAAGCCATCATGGTTATGAAGGCGGGGGGGGGGGGGACCCTCTTCAAGCTGTCCAAGTCCCATCTCCAAACACATATTTGCTTCCTAAACACAAGCTTGATTCAGTTTAATTGGGAATCACAGTGTGACAGAAAGTGACAAAACCCAGAAACTGAGATTCATAGTTGATGTATTTAGCTCATGCTGGGCAGAAATTCAATGTATAGAAAGAGGTAGAGGATGAGTAGGTTAATGATGAACTTCTTTGAGTTCCAAAGCATGTCTGCTCATATTGCTATTTTTCAAAATAATGCATAAGTGTTATTTAACGGTGAACTACATCAGTCCAAATCTCTATGCTCCAAGATGCCTGCCAATTTATATCACAGTTCTAATTAACTGTACATCATGACATTCTGTTGCTGTGATGTGCAAAGTAGAGGTTCTGACCTCTGTAACCTGGCCAGATGATGTGGTTATGGAATAACATTAACATATTCAGTAGAAGACACTTGGACCTCCAGCCCTTCAGTGAGAAAACCTCATACTTCCCACGGGTGTGTTGAGATAGCAGCTGTAGCAGAAGAGGTTAAACTCTTGATTTTAAAAATACTGTTCCTTCTAAAGCATAGGCAGGATGCGAAGCCAAGGTAGAACCCAGTGAACCAGAGACAGGGCAAAACCTCAAAGAATCTAAAACATAAGAGGGTAGAGCTTGGTCATAACCTAACTTGTGATGTATGGCTCCAGGTAGAATCTACAAAATTTGCAGACTCTGGCAGAATCTGCAATTTATGGATTTTTCAGAGCATAGCATTGGTTACATGGGACAGAACATGGTGCTGAATGCTTTGGAACTGTTAAATAGGGACTGATTGCCAATCCTGCTAGGAGGTATAGGAAGAAAGGAAAACCCTAAGGAAAATCCCCATTGAATGGCCTAAGACAATTCATATTTGCTGTCATGTAAAGGCACTTACTGGGTCTTTCCACTGGTCAGGATAGGACACACTCTGGATACCTAAAGTACATAATTTAGGATGACACCAAAGAAACCTGCCACATAATGTTAGCAATATACTCATGGCTTTTCTCACAGGGAAAAGAATTAAGAAATTCCAATGAGAAAAGGCTCTGATGCAGGAATGAATTCCATAAGAGTCATGGGAAGTACCATAGTGCTAAACTCTGCCTCTTCTCCACCCACCACCAGGAACAAGCCCGTAGAACAAAATAAAACATGAAGGCAGCATGGGCAAAAAATTTTTTTTTAAAGAAAGGATTGGATTCTGTCACCTTTTCCTCCCTGCAACTTATAAATGGAGGAAAAAATAATAATACTGAAGCAATCAGTCACAAACCAGATACTTTTACTAAAGGAAATGCTCTATCTGGATAAGCCCTGAGTTTTGTATTGTTTTTTAAAGTCATACCTTTGGCACAACATTTGTTACACATGTAAGTAATAATATATCCAATAGGAAAAATGCATGTATATTCCCATTAAAGTAAATAAGGTCAGAAATAACTTGAGTCTCCAAGGGATCATATTGTAGAACATGCCACCTAGGCAGTGTGGTTTTCCCCCCTTTAAATGAAGCCCTTTCTTTTCAAGTTTGGCCACACAAGGCAAAAGTACAGAGCCAAAATTTGAGCTTTTGGTGCAAAATGAAATTGGAATGAGAATTTTACAGCAACTGTATATTGGAAAATTGGCTCATAGCAGAACACCAGCAAATGAAAAATAGATGCTTTGTTCTAGATCTCCCTCTGGGTAGATAGACTTTACATTACATACACTAATTGCTGTAAAGTTATATGATTTTCCAATAATGATCTTAAATGCCTAGATGCAAGCAACAGCTATGGCAGAGATCTTTATTATCTACAGAAACATATGAATAACTGGGTCAACACTATCATTAAGACCCATCATTTCTAGTGGTTTATAGGTTTGCCATGAATGTTCTTGGCAACAGATCATTATGCCTCCAAGTTCTTAACATGCATTTTTTGGATTAGAAAGTAGCTGTGTGGAAGCAAGTGAGCTGACTTGCAAGGTAGCACACCCCCCCCCCCCCCAGAATGGTTTGGCATTTGATCAAATTATAAGGCAGTCAAGGAGAGAAAGAGGTTGTGGGTAAGTACACAAATCAGCCAGTGGAGTTCTGATTCTGATAAGTTAGATCCTAGGTATTGTTCTACCACTGGTTTATGTCTGTCTCTGTGCAACCCAGTTAACCTTTCCACCTCTTGTTTTCCTTGCCCTGAAAGTGATAATGGCAATGCAAGAGTCATGAAATGAGGCTCTAGAGAATAGATTATGAATATTTCACAGCACAATATTAGCCCTTCAAATACAGTTCGAAAATCATTTTTCTCACCGAAATGGCCACAGTGCTTTTTTCTTTTCCTGAAACTAACAGATTGTTTATTTGTTTTTGGCAAAATGATGGTAACAACTCCACATGGGACTCTTTGTGGCAATGCAATGTGGAGAGTGGTCATAATTATGCCTCTAAAATCAGAACTACGTGGCTGGCAGCAGCTAATCGTATCAACTGGAGAGAAGAATGAATGAAGATGGGGACAATCAGGGTAATTTTCATAAAGAAGCACAAGGTAAAGAAACAAAGGGATTGCATAGCATCAAAAATTGGTAGTATTTCAAAAACGCTATGTAGAATGTTGCTCTGTTTCAGTTTTCACATGTAAAAGTGGTGCTTTCAGGGGTCTGAAACACTCTAATCTCCATCCTCAGTGATTTTTGATGGTCCAGATTCACATGGAGAAACCCCTATGGATAGCAGAGACTCTGTCTTTTTATCTCTATCTTCCTCTCTTGTTTTGAGAGGCTGATGAAAGCGATCATAGGCAATGGCAGGATTGCTGTTCTCCTCTGCCTGTGAATATCCAATGCATTTTAGAAACACTGATATTGTGTGTGTGTACATAAACATACCTTGAATATCTGTGATTTCAACAGTGCAGACAGTTCCTTCACAAATTCAGACTTCAAGTATTTCACACCCTCATTGTGTTCAAACTAGTGGTCAGTTTGTCACCTGGTTGTCAACCCTCTGGGTTTATATATCTAGGAAGATTTCAGCCACCCTTGTTCACTTTCACCTTCCACTCCCATCTTGCTGCTGTTTTGATACCACTTTTTACTGGTTAAGGCTTTATTTTCCATTTAAAATGACTCGACTGTTTATTTTCCTTACATGCCATTGGAAGTCCAAGGCAGCTCCCAATCAGTTAAAATATATATATACTAATACGATTTAAAACACAGTATGAGATATTAAAAACAAATTATAGTCTTTAAGCCCTACCATTTACAAACACTTTTAAACATACTCAATCCAGTATACTCTATACTGCAATGACCCCTAATTATTCAAGTCTATTGAAAGTCTGCTTTTAAAAGGAAGGTCTTTGCCCATCAGAAGAACTGAACAATCACCTGCCCACTTAAACACTCAGAGGTGGATTCCTGAAGTTTTGGGTTCTACATACTAATATTCTGGATGAATATCACATTTTTCTTACTTTTACCAAAAGACATGAGAAGAAGAGATGCTTGCTCAGGTGTAGGCTGTCCATGTGATCATGAATCCTGGAACATCTGGGTTCTTGCTTATGCAGAAAGCCTACAATGATGAGGAATTTCTCTCAAACTTGGAGGTTTGAAGAAAAGGACTATAGAACAGGGCTGTGAACATATTCAGAACATTAGCTTCATGAATACTTAAATAGAGCTTTTGTCACCACCCATCACTAACAGTTTTTGCAACAAACTCCATAGTTTGAGTAAGTGTTCATTGAGAAGTAGGTACAGAATTCCCCACCATCACCTTCACTGGGTGATCTAGGTATTAATCTTCCAGGAGGGTAATTAGATGTCACCCATTCTGGTCTGATTCCATTCTTTGAAAATAAAAATATTTGTGGTGTCTTATAAAATATCTCTTTTGCATGACATCAGTTTTCATGATTACTTGCAAGTGGTAGGTTGGTAGATCTAGGCAAGGAAGTGCCGGAAAAGTATACCAAATTGCAAACAAATACAAAAGAAGTATATTACTTCTATACCACTAGCAGTTACCCAGTTGCTTTAAAAACACAACATCTAGTAATAACAATAAATAGCAAAAGCCACTCAGAATGAATTCCTGTTAAAAAGAAACTTTCGAATATTTTCTTATATTTCTCATTCTGCATCATAATTTTGCATACCTTTTCATTCCTCTATAAACCAGCCTAGGGACCAAACCATTCCAAAGGTGGGATATATGTATATATATATATTAGAAGAAATGAACAGGAAACACATCCTGACTGTAGGAGCATGAATGGTGAGTAGGCCTGACTTAAACCACCTGGCTCCTTACTGCATGTCTATGAATTACATAGTTCCACTGTAAGCAATGTGTGAAAATGGGGCTGTGCAACAATCGCTGGCAGCCAGCCATGAATTCTGGCCTTTACACACAAATTCTTTCAACAGTTAAGGAGTCCATAAACCAGTGAGGCTGGGGTGTTTGCTTGCTTGTTTTTACTGGTAGTTTAAAGCCCTGTGACTGTACTGACAGATATTGCGTCACAAGTATATGGAAAGCGCAAAGACATTGTGACCTGCTAGGTGTCTGACACCTGTTTTCACAGACAGGTATGCAGACAGGCAATAAATTATAGTCCCCAATGAGTCACTATAGATTTATTTTTCAATATTTATACACTGCTATTCATCCAAAATTGCACAGCAGTTTGCAAATTAAAGCCAATAAAATAAACATGTGCAACAGAATTGTAAGGGACAAAACATGAAGCAACAGCATTAACCAAGGATGGAAGAAAATTCAATAAATTAGGGAGTAAACCAGGTACAACTACACTACAAAGGAGCAAGATGGATTCAGTGGTATTCCTGAGTAAGGTAAAGGTAAAGGTCCCCCTTCATGGATTGCTGCCTTGTCGTGGCGAAGGGGCTTGAGTAATTCAGAGAAGCTATGGGCTATGCTGTGCAGGGACACCCAAGACGGACAGGTCATAGTGGAGAGTTCTGACTCAACGCGATCCACCTGGAGCAGGAACTGGCAAGCCACTCCAGTATCTTTGCCAAGAAAACTCCATGGACAGAAACAAAAGGCTAAAAGATATGACGCTATGAGCCCCTCAGGTCGGAAGGCATCCAACATGCTACTGAGGAAGAGCGGAGGACAAGTACGAGTAGCTCCAGAGCTAATGAAGTGGTTGGGCCAAAGCCGAAAGGACGCTCAGCTGCGGACATGCCTGGAAGTGAAAGGAAAGTCCGATGCTGCAAACAAAAATACTGCATAGGAACCTGGAATGTAAGATCTATGAACCTTGGTAAGCTGGATGTGGTCAAACAGGAAATGGCAAGAATAAATATTGACATCCTGGGCGTCAGTGAACTAAAATGGACGGGAATGGGTGAATTCAATTCAGACGATAATCATATCTACTATTGTAGGCAAGAATCATGTAGAAGAAATGGAGTAGCCCTCATTGTCATTGTGTACGACAAGGCTGTATATTGTCTCCCTGCTTATTTAACTTATATGCAGAATACATCATGCGAAAGGCAGGACTGGACGAATCCCAAAACAGAATTAAGATTGCCAGAAGAAATATCAACAAACTCAGATATGCAGACGATACCACTCTGATGGCAGAAAGTGAGGAGGAATTAGACAACCTCTTAATGAGGGTGAAAGAGGAGAGCGCAAAAAATGGTCTGAAGCTCAACATCAAAAAAACTAAGATCATGGCCACTGGACCCATCACCTCCTGGCAAATAGAAGGGGAAGATATGGAGGCAGTGACAGATTTTACTTTCTTGGGCTCCATGATCACTGCAGATGGTGACAGCAGCCCCGAAATTAAAAGACGCCTGCTTCTTGGGAGGAAAGCGATGACAAACCTCGACAGCATCTTAAAAAGCAGAGACATCACCTTGCTGACAAAGGTTCGCATAGTCAAAGCTATGGTTTTTCCAGTAGCGATGTATGGAAGTGAGAGCTGGACCATAAAGAAGGCTGACCGCCGAAGAATTGATGCTTTTGAATTGTGGTGCTGGAGGAGATTCTTGAGAGTCCCCTGGACTGCAAAGAGAACAAACCTATCCATTCTGAAGGAAATCAACCCTGAGTGCTCACTGGAAGGATAGATCCTGAAGCTGAGGCTGCAATACTTTGGCCATCTCATGAGAAGAGAAGACTCCCTGGAAAAGACCCTGGTGTTGGGAAAGTGTGAAGGCAAGAGGAGAAGGGGACGACAGAGGACGAGATGGTTGGACAGTGTCATCGAAGCTACCAACATGAATTTGACCCAACTCCGGGAGGCAGTGGAAAACAGGAGGGCCTGGCGTGCTCTGGTCCATGGGGTCATGAAGAGTCGGACACGACTTAACGACTAAACAACAACAACAACAAAGATTCCCCTTGACATTTAGTCCAGTCGTGTCCAACTCTAGGGCGCGGTGCTCATCCCCGTCTCCAAGCCATAGAGCCAGCGTTTGTCCATAGACAGTGTGACGGAATGCACGTCACTCCTGTCCATCATAGGTGAAGCTCAAGGGCAGGAGCCTATGAGAAGACAGGAGGGGCGGAGCCAAAGAGTCAGTTAGGCAGAGAGAGAGGGAGAGCGTTAGGCAGTTGAGAACTGGGAGTTAAGAGTTGAGAGTGGATAGTGGAGAGTTTTGAAGAGTGAATAGAGAGTTAGGGAATTGAAGTGGAAAGTTCGAAAGTGCAAAGAGAATGAGAAGGAGATAAATTGAATAATATAGATAAATAGATAGTCAACAAGTGCATAAGTAAATCTAACATCTGAATAAGACAATGTGTAAATAAATATGAGAAGCTTTAATGAATGATCTTACATAAATAAAAACAACATCTGTGATTTCAGTACTAAAAGATAAATAAACAAGTTGTATTGGCAGCACGTGTCTGAGGCATATATGGTGCATGATGAATGAATAAAACTCTGAGTGGAATTTCACAGTGGTGGCAGCTGAATAAGAAGAAGACGCAGGCAGAGAGTGAAACTTGGTTTGGGTGAAACAAACAGGGAACACTGGGTGGTGCGTCATATTGGTGGCAGTGGAAGAAATAAAGAGTGTACATCTCCAGCGTGGTCCTTCGGCTTGGAAAAAGGAACCGGGACATGGGGTGGACGTCACAGACAGTTTCCGTGGTCACGTGGCCAGCGCGACTAGACACGAAACGCCTTTACCTTCCCACCGTGGTGGTACCTATTTATCTACTCACATTTACATGCTTTCGAACTGCTAGGCTGGCAGGAGCTGGGACAAGCGACGGGAGCTCAGTCCGTCGTGTGGATTTGATCTTACGACTGCTGGTCTTCTGACCCTGCAGCACAGAGGCTTCTGCGGTTTAACCCGCAGCGCCACCACGTCCCAGACATTCCTGAGTACCAAGCCTCAATCTCAGGCCTTTACCTGGCCCAAAGCAAGTACGTTTCCAGCTACTTAGTTTATCAAGTTCTAGTTCTGGATAGCTCATGGTGTAAGCATCTGGCTATAGAGCCAGAGGCTGGGAGTTCGATTCCCCCTTTGCCTCCTTGACAGGGGCTGGATTTAATGATCCATAGGGACTCTTCCAGCTCTGCAGTTGATGATGATGATGATTAGTCAACTGTCTGATCTAAATTCAGGATATTCAGACACAACATTCTATCTCTGAGTACCTTCAAAACTGAAATACACCATTGTTGGCTTTGGTTGCTGAAAGGAACAGAATTCCATCTTCCTCCTTCACAATGTGTCTACATTAACATAGCTACGACACTCCCACAGCTACTTCCTGTGGAATACTGTTCTTTGTAATTTAGTGAACCACTTCAAATTACCTGAACAGGGCAATGCTCTAGAAAAAGTTTCTAGCAGACAAACTAGAAATCCCAGGATTCTTTTGGATAGAGATGTGGCAGTTATAAAAGACTCAAACTGCTGTAGACTAAAATGGATCCATGTTTTGGGGAAATAATCAACCTTATACTATGCCAGATTCTTGGTCTATCTAGTTCTACATTGTCAACAGTGACTAACAGGGACCAGCATTCCTGCCTTTGGGGGAGTCTTCTTCGTCATCTGCCGTCCCTCAGGCACTGGGTGAGAGACAGTGTCCTGGGGGAGTTTGGCCTGGACTCCCTTGGCCTTGCAGGACTGGGCCCTTGCTGCTTCTGGCTGCCCCACCCCATCCTCAGCATCAGCCACCTGGCTCGGAGGGGAGAAGGGGCTTTATAAGCCAGAGCCTGTGCCAGGGCCCTGCCAGACCAGCATTCCTGCCTTTGGGGGAGTCTTCTTCATCATCTGCCGTCCCTCAGGCACTGGGTGAGAGACAGTGTCCTGGGGGAGTTTGGCCCGGACTCCCTTGGCCTTCCAGGACTGGGCCCTTGCTGCTTCTGGCTGCCCCACCCCATCCTCAGCATCAGCCACCTGGCTCGGAGGGGAGAAGGGGCTTTATAAGCCAGAGCCTGTGCCAGGGCCCTGCCGGACCAGCATTCCTGCCTTTGGGGGAGTCTTCTTTGTCATCTGCTGTCCCTCAGGCACTGGATGAGAGACAGTGTCCTGGGGGAGTTTGGCCTGGACTCCCTTGGCCTTGCAGGAGTGGGCCCTTGCTGCTTCTGGCTGCCCCACCCCATCCTCAGCATCAGCCACCTGGCTCAGAGGGGAGAAGGGGCTTTAGAAGGGTGTGTTGTTGTTTTTTAATTGTTATTATTAATCGCCATCAGGTTGCATAGAGACCCACAGTGGATCTGAGGGAACAGGAAGGGGGGAGGGCGTTGGAGGGGGCAGCCATTGAGGTGGTGCTGGGTAGGGGAAGGAATGGCGGTGGGGGTAGAACATGCCCACGTAGGAGAAGAGAGGTTAGATATCTTACATCTATCCCCTCTTCTAGTCCTACCCCCAACCAGATGGTATCAGGTGACCATATCAGCAAACCCTCGAGCCACACGGTGCTGTTGATGAACGCCAGGTCAGTACAAAATAAGACTGCCCTCATCCATGATGTAATTCTGGATGAGGGTGCTGACCTGGTGTGCATTACTGAGACCTGGGTGGGAGAGGAGGGTGGTGTTCCCCTCTCCCAGCTGTGTCCGCCTGGGTACTCGGTCCAGCACCAATGTCGCTCGAAGGGTCAGGGAGGGGGAGTTGCTATAGTCTATAGGAGTTCTATCTCCTTGACCAGGCTTCCTATCCCTTTGAGAGGAGGTCTTGAGGGCCTGTATTGTGTGTTGGGCTTGCGAGACAGATTAGGGATTCTGTTGGTGTACCGCCCACCCTGCTGCGTACCAACAGTCTCCCTGCCTGAGCTGACGGAGGTAGTCTCGGACCTGGTGTTGAGGACTCCCAGGCTGTTGGTGCTGGGGGACCTCAACATCCATGCCGAGGCTGCCTTGACTGGGGCGGCTCAGGACTTCATGGCTGCCATGACAACCATGGGGCTGTCTCAATATGTCATCGGCCCGACACATGAGAAGGGCCATACCTTGGACCTGGTTTTCTCAACGGGACTGGAAGATGGTGGTCTGGATGTGGAGGGGCTGGTTGTGACCCCATTGTCATGGTCAGACCACTTCCTGGTCAAGTTTAGTCTATTAGCTTCTTCTTCCCTCTGAAAGGGTGAGGGATCTATTAAGATGATCCGCCCTCGGAGACTAATGGATCCGGATCGTTTCCTGAATGCTCTGGGGGATTATCCGTCTGATATGGTCGGCGCTCCTGTCGAAGCTCAGGTCACCCTATGGAATAGGGAGATGACCCGGGCGGTTGACACGATTGCGCCTAAGCGCCCTCTCCCTGCACGCAGAGCCCAGACAGCTCCTTGGTATACTTCTGAACTGCGGGCGATGAAGCGAGAGGGGAGACGGCTGGAGTGCAGGTGGAGGAAGTCCCACTGGGAGTCCGATCTAACACGACTTAGAGCCCATTATCGGGCCTATTTCATGGCAATACAGCTGGCGAAACGGCAATATTTCACCATCCGTATTGCTTCCTCAGAATGTCATCCAGCAGAGCTGTTTCGAGTGGTCCGGGATCTTCTTCAACCGGGAAATCCGGTGGAGGTCCCGGACTGCTCATCAGCTCGCTGTGATGGGTTTGCCATTCATTTTGAGGAAAAAAATCGCTCAGATTCGCAGTGGGTTGGACTCCACCGTTACTGCAAAATCAGAGGATGTGTCCAGTGTGCCGTGCTTAGGTCAAATATTAATGGATGAGTTTCAATTGTTGAGACCTGAGGATGTGGACAGGGTGCTTGGATCTGTTCGTTCTACCACCACTCCGCTCGACCCTTGCCCATCTTGGCTAATTGGAAGATCTGCCAGGGGGGTTCGCACTTGGGTCCAGGAGGCCGTGAACGCCTCTTTGAGAGAGGGAGTGGTCGCTACCACCTTGAAAGAGGCGGTAATTCGGCCACTCCTTAAAAAGCCTAACCTGGACCCAGGGCTGGTGGTTAACTACCGACCAGTGGCGAACCTCCCTTATTTGGGCAAAGTGTTGGAGCGGGTTGTGGCCGGGCAACTCCAGGCGCTGCTGGATGAAACGGATTTTCTGGATCCATTTCAATCGGGTTTCAGGCCGGGTTTTGGCATGGAGACTGCCTTGGTCGCCCTGTACGATGACCTTTGCCGGGAGAGAGACAGGGGACGCGTGACCCTGTTGATACTCCTGGACCTCTCAGCAGCTTTCGACACTATCGACCATGGTGTCCTTCTGGATAGGCTGGCTGGGTTGGGAGTTGGGGGCACTACTTTAGGGTGGTTCCGCTCCTTCCTGGCTGACCGTTTCCAGAGGGTGGTGCTGGGGGACAGTTGCTCTGTCCCATGACATTTATGTCATGGGGTTCCTCAGGGGTCGATACTGTCCCTCATGCTGTTTAACATCTACATGGAACCGCTGGGAGAGGTCATCAGGAGGTTTGGGCTGAGGAGTCAGCAATATACTGACGACACTCAGCTCTACCTCTCGTTTTCCACCAATCCAGGTGAGGCGGTTTCTGTGCTGAACTCGTGTCTGGACCTGATAATGGACTGGATGAGGGTTAATAAATTGAAACTCAATCCAGACAAGACGGAAGTGCTGTTAGTGGGTGCTTCGCCGGACAGGCTGGAGGGCCATTTCCCTGCCCTGAATGGGGTTACACTCCCCCTAAGGGAAGGGTCTGCAGCCTGGGGGTGCTCCTGGATCCCAGTCTAACTCTGGAAGCCCAGGTGGACTCAGTGGCCAGGGGTGCCTTCCTTCAGCTGCGGAAATTGTACCAGCTACGGCCCTACCTGGACGAGCGGAGTCTCATGACAGTTACACACGCACTGGTAACATCTCGTATAGATTACTGCAATGCGCTCTACGTGGGGCTGCCTTTAAAGATGGTCCGGCAACTGCAACTGGTCCAGAATCGAGCTGCGCGGCTGGTGAGTGGTGGGGCCGCTAGGGCCCATATCAAGCCGATTCTGATTAAATTACATTGGTTACTAGTTGCTGCCCGGGCCCAATTCAAAGTACTTGTTTTGACATATAAAGCCCTAAATGGCTTGGGCCCTGGATACCTGAAGGACCGCCTCCTTCCATATGAGCCTACCCGGCAGTTAAGATCTAGCCAGGGGGCCCTTTTGAAAGAGCCGTCCCTCAAGGAGGTAAGAGGGATGGCTTGTAGACAAAGGGCCTTTTCGGCAGCTGCCCCCAGACTATGGAATGCCCTCCTGACTGAGATTCGTCTGGCACCAATGCTGATGACATTTCGGCGCCAGGTCAAAACCTTCCTGTTCCAGAAGGCTTTTAGTTGAAATACTATCAACTGTGGGTCCTGATGGCAATTTTTAGAGTATCTATTTTAATTGTATTTTAATTGTTTTATCTTGTTATTTTATTTTTATTGTATTTTAATTGTTGTAAGCCACCCAGAGATCTTTGGGTAGAGTGGGCGGCATATAAGATAAATAAATAAATAAATAACAACAGCTCTCCAGAGACAGACCTTCTATATGCAGATCATTTCTTCTACTCTACAAAGCATCTGAAGATGATAGTCCATCTTGCTCCTTTGTAGTGTAGTTGTACCTGGCTTACTCCTTAGCTTATTGAATTTTCTTCCATTCTTGGTTAATGCTGTTGCTTCATGTTTTGTCCATTACAATTCTGTTGCATCATGTTTATTTTATTGGCTTGGGGGGAACATTTAAAAGCAAAGCACCGCAATTTTAACGTGGGGAGTCGGGTCCTGAATCCTGTCTGATCATGCAAGAAGGCCCTTTTGTTGTGAGAAAAAGTTTAGTACTTAATCAACAGGTCTGAAAGTGTCATTAAAACCACCTTCCCTTTCCATCCATTCTCTTTTTTTCCTTACTTTCAAGTGACACATGCAGGAATTACCTCATATTTGTTCACATGATTTTAAAATATAGGCATGATAAACTGTGATCAGAGATGAAACAAAGCACACTAAATCTAAGATAGATTGGTGAGGAAAATCACATGCTACAACAAAGATACATCTTTCACCACATTAGGGAGCAGCTCTTCTGTAAATATAGCACCCATACAGACCAATATCTTTTTGAATATAGTGCTCCAACTGTGAAAGCTGCCACAGTGATCTGATGAGATGCTGGTTGCACACAGTCATGTCTCCAATCACCTGACCTGGTTGTGCTGTTGTAGCAATTTCAGTTGACGTTCTGTGTGCAAGTCGCTATTAGAGTGAGTTCCCCTGAATCAATGGAACCTGTGGAAGAACAGACTCACTAAATTCCCATTGATTCAATGGGCCTACTCTAGTCCAACTTACTATGATAAGTAATAGGATTTTCGCCACTGAGTCAGACTGGTGATTCATCTGGTTCAGGTGTTTCCGACAGTGGCTCTCTAGGATTTCAGGAAACCTTATTTCCTAGCTTTTCCTGGGAGATGTGAGAGTTTGAATCAAACTTTATATGACTAGAAGTGTTCTACAAGTGATATGATTCTGTATTATACACTAGGGCCCCAATATCCACAGGACTGATATCCACAATTTCACTTTCCCATAGTTTCCCACAGCTGTATATACATCATACGAGGGTACCCCCGTCTGGTCTTTGTCCCTCCGTCTTGTATGTTGTATATAGGATAACCTTGTATCTGCAATTCCAGATACTAGGAAATTATCTCCTGTGGATATGGAGTTTCTACTGTATTACATTTTTCTGGTCTCAGATCCCAATAATCAAAACATCTACTGTAATTGGCTGATCTGATGAATCATGTTTCTCAACCCCTTTCCACAAACACTGTTGGACTGGAAGTTTTACAGTGTTAGTTCTCTCTCTCTCTCCTCTTGATTTATCTCATCCTAGTTTATAACCATGAGGTGCAGACAATTGTGAGAGCTTTGCTGTCTTTACTTTAATTACCACCATTAATAAACAAGGCAGCATAAATTGCCACCAACCTCTCATCTTTAATTGTTGTCCCCCCCCCCAAAAAAAATGTTTTAGCCTCATTTCATGAATTTAAACATCTTGCCCTAGCTTGTACTCATCTCATGCTCCTAGGTCTGTTTAATTTTCTCTTCAGGGGCTAATCCAGCAAGGACGTGAATCCCTCCTGAAAAGCCAGTTTCATTCTCCAGGGCACCATTGTTTTTCCTTGCCAGGGGCAAGAGGAACCATGCACCCTGCTGTGCTGATCCTCATTTACCTGGCAAATTTCTCTTTTCTGACTTTGGGGCACTGCTTTCTTCGATTAAACCCATTAGCCTAATTTTCCATAGCAATCTCAAATCCCAGTATCAGATTTCTTGAAGCTAATGTGCTGCCTTTCTTTTCAACTGTTAGGTCTTGAAAGGAGGTCCAGAGTAAAGTCAGACTTTCTCCTTTAATTATTACCTCTATGATATTGGATTAGGAAGAAGACCAATCTGAATGTAAATGGGGGGCAGAAAGTACTGAGAGTTTCCAGAGATGTTTGAAACTGCATTCCAGTTTTCATTATCTGAAACAGCCTGTCAGTACAAAGACCATATTTGACATGATCCTCTTTTCCTTCTGGGGTAAAAAGGAAAGGATTGAGCAAAGCTCTGAGTCTGTTAAGAACAGAAACCGTGCTAGGATGTGTGCACTGCAAAAAAGTGATGAAGGCACATTAGCAGTTATGGTGCATCACAATTACAATTTCTGACCAAATTTGCAGATGTGAAATAAATGGTAAATAACTGACTGAAATCAAATGCTGTTTTCACCTCCTTTAGTGACTTGGCAGGCAACTTTGTAATGACAACTGCCAGTGAGCAATGCAGTTACATTTGTGATAGCTACATGGACAGCCCAACTTGTACTAAACTTTCTTTACATAGTTGTTGTGTACACCCTCTTTCGAAACTAACTGGTGCCCCCTGTAGGTGCAGAGGTATTGTCTTAGGATAATGTTAGAAGTTTGCTACCACAGTTCTTATTATGAAGAACACACAATGCTTGATTCCCATTAATACTGAACAGATCACATCAAATCTAGCGACTTAGTGTAAGGATTGAGTCGGGACTCTGTATAAAGATGGACTAGGCTAGAAGTCACACTGATTTGCTGAGAGGAAGGAAATAATTCACTTTTTAGTCATATTTCTTAAGTTTGACAACTTTCAGGATTGTACGACCATGCTAGATGTTCCAGTAGTACAGGAAATCAAGAGTTATGCTTTTACCTTGGTTTAAAGTAGCCAAGTGAGAATAACACTTGACATACCTTCTAGCACCAGCAGATGGCCTCTTTGAAAGACTGGGCACAAATTGGGCTTTGGTTAAATGACTTTGTAATCCTTAAAATCCTGGCATAATTAGTTTTGGCATAAATAACATGAGGTTGTCAAGTTGTTGGATGTGGAAATGAATATCTTTAACCATGGATATGCAGGAAGTGAATGGAGTTCTTTGGCTGTCTTGGGGATTACTTGGCACTCCCAGAACTCAAGAAACACAACTTGTCCTGACTCCCTCTTTTCTTTACTGAACCATGCAGGTTCTTCCTTGTAGATGTGAGTCATAATTAGTTTATTTTTATCTTTCTAGTTCTGTTCTATTTTGATCCTTCTTAACAATTTTAATACACGTTACTTAAGTACTATTTTGGGGCGGCTATGCTGGAATTCTCAGAGGATAAACTGAACTCAGACTTTGTTCTAGCTAAATGATTGCAAGAGAAAACTCTATTACATGTACTTGCAAAGTCAACTAGAATGCTTATCATCATACCATGGCACTTCAGACAGAGTCCTTGTGCACCACCTCTCCATGTACCACTATCTATCATGTACCACCTCTCCACTGAACAAGGTCCAGATTACCAGCAAACAGAATCTAAATGGATACCTTCACATAGCATTTAATCACATTTCAGGATTGTTCTCCACCCACTGATGGGTATGTCATGCATGTAATAACAAAGGAATCACCTAGAAAACAAACTCAGGGAAGAATTATGTAGGCCTCAGAAAAAAAGGGTGAACCACGTAGCACAGCTACACTAAGGTCTATTCCCCAGTATCAGAAAAAAGATAAGAATTTAGGAGGATTCTTAATTTGAGATATATCTACAAAATATGTTGTGGTCATGTCTGAAGCTGGTTCCAAAGCAATGCTGGTCCTCTAGGTACAGCCATGAATGACAGCTTCTGCCTTAGGATTCACCTAATTCCATGTTTTAAGACTAAAATCATAAAATATAAATTGCTGAATTTTCTCAGTTGTACACTAGGCTATTGTTTTTTTTTTTTAATTTTCTTTATTTTAAATTTAAACAAAAACATATAACATACAAACTAAAATACAATTTAACTGTGTTCCCCACCACCATATGCGGGACCTCTTGCCATAATCTTCCTCTTCCTTATTCTTCTTCCTCTTCCTCTTCTTCTATTGTCCTCTTCTCCAAAACTGCATTGATTCTTAATTTGGAGCTTTCCCTTTTCCTCTTATTAATACATATTCCAAAAATCTCCCCCATATATCATAAAAGTTATTTTTTTTCAACTCTCCTTTCTTAACCTTTAAGTTACAAGTTAATTTATCATTTATTGCTATATTCCATATTTCTTTATACCATTCTTCAATTTGCAATTCGACTTTTGATTTCCATTGCCTAGCTATAATCAATCTAGCTGCTGTTAATAAATTGGTTATCAATTCTTTAGTCATTTTGTCATATTCCACATTCTCAAATATTGATAACAAAGCAATCTCAGCATTAAATTCTATATCTTTTTCACATATGTAGCTTAATTCTTTAAAAATTTGTTTCCAAAATCTTTGCACTTTTTCACATTCCCACCACATATGAAAGTATGTACCAATTTCCTTCTCACATTTCCAACAGACATTCGGATGATTGGCATTAATTTTATTTAATTTTGACGGTGTTAAATACCATCTTAAACTAAGTTTAAACATTTTTTCCTTTATTCTTACTGACATAAATCTTAACACCCTCATTTTCCATATCATCCTCCATTCTTCTTCATTTATTCTTTTCCCAATATCTTGCTCCCACACTATTTTTAATCCTTCTTTCTCACTTTCCTCTTCCTCTAAATTAAGAAGTAAGTAAATTTTACTCACAGTACCTTTCACTGAGTCAGTCATCCGAATGTCCTCATATGACAGTAACAATTGTTCATACTTTGTATATTCTCTACCTTTATTATATTTATTTACCCATTCATTAGTCCATCTTTCTAATTGTATATAATTCAACCATGAAATGCTCCTATTCTGAAGAGTTTGTTTCATTTGATCTATTGATCTCATTTTATACAACCAATCTTTCAATCTAATCACTTTCTTTTCTTTAAATAGATCCACATACACTTTCATATTGGTAGGAAAATTTTCTATTTCTGTCACTAATCCAAGTGGGGAATATGATGAACATAAATTCTTTTTGCACTTATACCATATATTTAACAATGTCTTTAAAAATGGGTTATTAATTTCCCTTATTTTATCTTTCTTAACTATACCAAATAAATATTTTTCTATATCTGCCTGTAATTCTGATGATTCCATCTCCCACCAAATTAGCCTTTCTGGATTATATATAATTTCCCCAATAAACCTCAATTGGTTAGCCAAATAATAATTTTTTATATTTGGTAAACCTATACCACCTTTTTGCTTTGTTCTATACCAATACTTTTTATTTATTCTAGATCTCTTCCCTTCATTACAGTACTTATTAATTATTCCTTGCCAAAATTTCAAATCATCCTCTGTTAACTGTATTGGTAACATTCTAAATAAAAAATTAATTTTTGGTAAGATTTTCATTTTTATCAATGCAATCCTTCCAAACCAAGATACCTTAAAATTACTGTATTCCTGTAATTTGTTTTTAATCACTTCCTTTAATTTATTATAATTATATTCCTTTATTTTTTGAATATTTTTTGCTAGATCTATTCCTAAATATTTAATTGATTTACATAATCTGAAATCATATTTTTCAACACACCTTTCTTGTTCTACTCTATTATGATTAAATAACATTAATTCAGATTTTTGCCAATTTACACATAATCCAGTTATTCTTCCAAATTTTTCTAAATGAGTTCTAATTTTATCTACACATTCTAACGGATTTTTCACTGTCAACAAGGAATCATCAGCAAATAGATTAATCTTTATTTTATTCTTTTTCCCCATACCTTCGATTGAATCATCATTCCTTATTACATTTGCCAACATTTCAATAATCAAGCAAAACAGAACTGGAGAAAGAGGGCAACCTTGTCTAGTGCCTCGGCCTAAAGCTATTTGTTCTGTAATCCCATCATTAACTATTACTACAGAGGTATTCTCCAGATATAGTTGATCTATTATCCCCCTAAATTTCTTTCCAAAACCCCAACCTTTTAACAAAATCTTTAATGTTGGCCATTCCACGCAATCAAATGCCTTAAATATATCTAATGATAAAATACCTGCCTTCAATTTGTCTTTTTCTATATTGTATAAAATATTCAATACCCTCCTAGTTAAATTCTCCATTTGTCTACCCTTTAAAAAACCATTCTGATCCTCTTTAATATATTTTATAATAAATTTATTAATTCTATTCGCAAGTATTGCAGTAAAAATCTTTGCATCTTGATTTAATAGTGAAATGGGTCTATATGAACTTGGGTCTGTTAAATCTTTATTAGGCTTTGGGATAAGAGTTATTAATGAATGTTTCCAAGAATCTGGTATTCTCTCTCCTTCCAATATTTCATTATAGAGCACTTTTAACTTAGGGATCAATATTGGTTTAAAAGTTTTATAATATTCTGATCCTAAACCGTCAAAACCTGGAGTTTTACCATTTTTTAATTTATTAATAATCTCTATAATCTCTTCCTCTTTTATCTCTTTATCTAAATCCTTTTTATCATTCTCTGATAATTTACTCTTAACATTTTCTTTAATATAATTTTCTATATCTTCTTTCGATACACTATTACCTTTATATAAATTTTGATAGAATTCCTGTATTATCTTTAGTTTTTCTTTCATTAAGCTACAATTCTTTCCCGTTTTATCTTTAATCACTCCAATTATATTTTTTGCTCTTTTAGTTTGAACTAATCTAGCTAAAAGTTTTGAATTTTTATTACTGTATTCGAAAAAATTCCTCCTAGCGTATATCAAGTCTCTCTGGACCTTTTCTAACTCTATACCTTCTAATTCCTTTCTTTTAGCTTGGATCTCAATTAATTTTTTGTTATCTCTATCTATAAAATATTTGCTTTCTAAATCCTTTAATGATTCTACAATTCTATTTATATTTTCTTCTCTCAATTTTTTTAATCTGCAGGATTCTCTTATGGCAATTCCTCTCATGACTGCTTTCATAGTGTCCCATAACACTCCTATTTTATTCCCACCTGCTTCATTAAATGACCATATTTCCAGCCATTCTTTCTTAACTTTATCTACAACCTCTGTATGTTGAAAAATATTGGAGTCCATTCTCCATCTTCTAGCTTCTCTATAGTCCTTCTTAACTTTCATCTCCAACACCATCAATGCATGATCTGTTATTTTTATCACATTAATATTCGTATCTACTACTTTCAAAATTAAGTTTTGTGAAATAAACATAAAATCTATTCTAGAATAACTATTATGTACAGAAGAATAATATGTAAACCTTCTTTCATCTCCCTTTAATTCTCTCCATATATCTTTCAAATCCATAGTGTTTAGTATCTTACTCAGGAGGGTACCTCTTTTATTCAACTCATCTTTTTTACATGTGGATTTATCTTTCACCTTATCCAGAACCATATTAAAATCTCCTGCCATGATCACATATCCTTTCCTAACCTTTTCCATTTCTTCAATCACAGTTCTATAAAATTCTCCTTGATTCATGTTTGGTGCATACACATTTACTAATGTATAATCTTCCTCCCCCATTTGACCTTGAATTATCAAATATCTACCATTACTATCTTTTATTACTTCTTTCATCACAAATTCACAATGTTTAGATATTAATATTGCTACCCCTCTAGATTTAGAGGTCCCAAATGCTTTTTCATATATATGGATGTTTTGTAATTTCAATTCATTGACTCCATCCTTTAGTTGATGTGTCTCTTGTAAATAGATAATGTCAACTTTACTTTTCTTTAATAATAATTCTATCCTCCTTCTCTTTAATACAGACCCTAGGCCTTTCACATTTAAAGTCGCTACCCTTATGTTTTTCCCCATATCCGTTCCATCCTCTGCCTCTTATTCGGTCCCTTTGTGCATCTCACATAACAAAAACAAAAACAAAAACAACTAAAAAAAAATAAATTCACCTACCTCTAATTTCCTATCCCTGTCCTTCTTACCTACATATAAATTATTTTCCTCCCTCCCGTTTCCCCACGTCTCACTAATGTTCGGCGCGAGCTCTGGGAGGGGGGGAGACATCACCCCCACCAGTCTGGACCCCAGCCAAACCCTCATCCCTATTTCACCCCACCTCATATTTTTATCTATATATATACTCAAATGCCTTCCCTCCTAACTTTTAACATCTCTTCTTCTTTCTACCACCCGAGTCTAATCAGGTAATCCAAAACAATAACAAAGAAAACAAAAACAAAACAAAACAAAAAAAATCCTGAATCAAAAACCCACATACAAAAGAACAACAATAAAAAAAGGAAAAAAAAAGGAAAAGAGAAAAAATATGAAAAAGAAAAAGAAATATTAAAAAAAATTAATAAAAAGATTTTATTAATACTATTAAAAAAGAATTTTAATATTATAATAAAGTGGGCAGGAAAGAAAGAGAAAAAAAATTCCAACCCTCATTACAAAATGGAGGGGGAAAAGAAAAATCGAAAATCAAAAAGAAAAAAGAAAAAAAAAGGGAGGGTAAAGGAAAAAGAAAAAAAATTCTTCCGACATCCCGTAATGCCCAGTAATCTCTTCCAATTAAAGTATCTTCTCTCAAAATATCTTCTCTTTCGGACTACCAGTCTTTACAGAGCTACTTGCTTGCTTGTCCCTTCACTCTCATCTTCTTGCCAAAGTCCCCAGGCTATCATCAAATCCTTCCCATCTTCAAAGGAGTAGATTTTATGTAGGGTTCCATCCTTCCATATTTTCAAAAAGACAGGGTGGCCCCAGTTGTATCTCTTGCCGTTCTTAATTAAAATTGAAGTGATGGGCTTCATTGTTCTTCTCCACTGACTGGTTTCGGGGCTTACATCCTGATAGCTCTGAACTGAATTTGATCTATAAACTAGCAATTCAGGCTTTTCTTTAGTGACCCTAAGAAACTGTTCTTTCTTCATATAGTTAAAAAATCTTAGTATTATGGGTCTTCTGGTTTTCCTTGGGTTCCCAACAAAATGTACTCTCTCAATATCTTCCTCAGCCACATGTTGGGATTTCATAACAGAATTAATCCAGTCTACCACTTCCCCCTTCAAATCCTTTTCTTTCTCATGTTCAAAATTCATTATTTTGATATTATTACGTCTTGAATTATCTTCTAAATAGATAACCTTTTTCCGAAGTTCATCAAGCACTTGGCGCTGTTTTTTCGCCATGCTCTGGAAATCTTCCAGTTGTTGCAACCTGCCCTCTGTTTTGCCTAAACTTGTCTTAATGTCTGTCAATTCTCCCTGCAGTTTTTTGTATATCTTGTCCCATCTGTTGATTCCCTCTTATTAAAATGTCCATTTTAGAGAGAACCTGTCCAAGTTGTCCTTCCATTCCTTTCACGGAAGAGGCAAGCTCTGAAACTTTTTTTTCCATGTTGATTTCAGAAAGGAGGGGCTCCCCCTCTTCCAGCCTTTTTAAATGGGCGATACGCTCGACGCTATTATCTGATGGTTTATGGGGTTGTCCACGAACCCAGCTCCTGATCTTATCTCTGCCTTTTCGCATGTATACACCAAGCTAAGCAAAGATTTATAGCTCAAGGAGTCAAGCCGTGTTTAACAGGCCGTTTATTTTCTGCCTCTCTAGCAGCCTCCATCTTCCCAGGCAAAAGTGAAAGTACATTCTTTAGATAGATAACAGCATGTTTACACTTCAAAAAGTGTTTCTATCTTTGCCTAAAGCTTTCATCAGAAGTTTAATCGCTATTTACTCACTTTTCAGGCAGGGAGAAGGACATTTATCATCCTTTTTAGATTCCAGGGTGAAGAGACGAAAATTCAGCCATACATTGCCATTCTAGCGGAAGTGACACTAGGCTATTGTAAAATTTATTTTCCCTTTTGTAGCTTGCACTGCTTTCTCAAATAGACGCGTTTCAAGCTGCTAGCAGAATCCTATTCATGTTTGCTTAGAAATAAGCCCTTTGTGTTTCCCCCTATGTTTAGAACTGTACTCATTGTCTTTGTTATGGGAAAAGGAGGAAGGAACTTCTTTCAGCTCAAGGGGCCAATTCAATTTCAAAGAAGGGTGGTTGCAATCCAATGATGAGGAGAATAAAAGAATAGGGCCCCAAATACCAGCATATTTTAGTTTACAGTTCTTATTATCTTATTACCTGTAACTATGGTTTAAAACCCCTTCACGGATTGCTGCCTTGTCGTGGCGAAGGGGCTTGAGTAATTCATTGAAGCTATGGGCTATTCTGTGCAGGGACACCCAAGATGGACAGGTCATAGTGGAGAGTTCTGACTAAACGCGATCCACCTGGAGCAGGAACTGGCAAGCCACTCCAGTATCTTTGCCAAGAAAACCCCATGAACAGAAACAAAAAGCTAAAAGATATGACGCTAGAAGATGAGCCCCTCAGGTCGGAAGGCGTCCAACATGCTACTGAGGAAGAGCGGAGGACAAGTACAAGTAGCTCCAGATCTAATGAAGTGGTTGGGCCAAAGCCGAAAGGACGCTCAGCTGCGGACGTGCCTGGAAGTGAAAGGAAAGTCCGATGCTGCAAAGAAGAATACTGCATAGGAACCTGGAATGTAAGATCTATGAACCTTGGTAAGATGGATGTGGTCAAACAGGAGATGGCAAGAATCAACATTGACATCCTGGGCATCAGTGAACTAAAATGGACGGGAATGGGCGAATTCAAACGATTATCAGATCTACTATTGTGGGCAAGAATCCCGTAGAAGAAATGGAGTAGCCCTGATAGTCAACAAAAGAGTGGGAAAAGCTGTACTGGGATACAATCTCAAAAATGATAGAATGATTTCAATACGAATCCAAGGCAGACCTTTCAACATCACAGTAATCCAAGTTTATGCACCAACCACCCATGCTGAAGAGGCTGAAATTGACCAATTCTATGAAGATTTACAACACCTTATGGAACTGACACCAAAGAAAGATGTTCTTGTCATTATAGTGCAAAGAAATAGAGGAAAAGAATAGAAAGGGAAAAACTAGAGATCTGTTCAAGAAAATTGGAGATATTAAAGGAATATTTTGTGCAAAGATGGACATGATAAAGGACAAAAATGGTAGGGACCTCACAGAAGCAGAAGACATCAAGAAGAGGTGGCAAGAATACACAGAGGAATTATACCAGAAAGATCTGGATCTCCCGGACAACCCAGAGAGTGTGATTGCTGACCTTGAGCCAGACATCCTGGAGAGTGAAGTCAAGCGGGCCTTAGAAAGCATGGCTAACAACAAGGCCAGTGGAGGTGATGGTATTCCAGTTGAACTATTTAAAATCTTAAAAGATGATGCTGTTAAGGTGCTACACTCAATATGCCAGCAAGTTTGGAAAACTTAGCAGTGGCCAGAGGATTGGAAAAGATCAGACTACATCCCAATCCCAAAGAAAGGCAGTGCCAAAGAATGCTCCAACTACCGTACAATTGCACTCATTTCACACGCTAGCAAGGTTATGCTCAAAATCCTACAAGGTAGGCTTCAGCAGTATGTGGACCGAGAACTCCCAGAAGTACAAGCTGGATTTCGAAGGGGCAGAGGAACTCGAGACCAAATTGCTAACATGCCATGGATTATGGAGAAAGCCAGAGAGTTCCAGAAAAACATCTACTTCTGCTTCATTGACTACACAAAAGCCTTTGACTGTGTCGACCACAACAAACTATGGCAAGTTCTTAAAGAAATGGGAGTGCCTGACCACCTTGTCTATCTCCTGAGAAATCTATATGTGGGACAGGAAGCAACAGTTAGAACTGGATATGGAACAACTGATTGGTTCAAAATTGGGAAAGGAGTACGACAAGGCTGTATATTGTCTCCCTGCTTATTTAACTTATATGCAGAATACATCATGCGAAAGGCAGGACTGGATGAATCCCAAGCCACAATTAAGATCGCCAGAAGAAATATCAACAAACTCAGATATGCAGATGATAGCACTCTGATGGCAGAAAGTGAGGAGGAATAAATGAACCTCTTAATGAGGGTGAAAGAGGAGAGCGTAAAAAATGGTCTGAAGCTCAACATCAAAAAAACTAAGATCATGGCCACTGGACCCATCACCTCCTGGCAAATAGAAGGGGAAAATATGGAGGCAGTGACAGAGTTTACTTTCTTGGGCTCCATGATCACTGCAGATGGTGACAGCAGCCACGAAATAAAAGACGCCTGCTTCTTGGGAGGAAAGCGATGACAAACCTAGACAGCATCTTAAAAAGCAGAGACATCACCTTGCCGACAAAGGTCCGCATAGTCAAAGCTATGGTTTTTCCTGTAGCGATGTATGGAAGTGAGAGCTGGACCATAAAGAAGGCTGACTGCCGAAGAATTGATGCTTTTGAACTGTGGTGCTGGAGGAGACTCTTGAGAGTCCCCTGGACTGCAAAGAGAACAAACCTATCCATTCTGAAGGAAATCAACCCTGAGCGCTCACTGGAGGGACAGATCCTGAAGCTGAGGCTCTAATACTTTGGCCATCTCATGAGAAGAGAAGACTCCCTGGAAAAGACCCTGATGTTGGGAAAGTGTGAAGGCAAGAGGAGAAGGGGACGACAGAGGACGAGATGGTTGGACAGTGTCATCAAAGCTACCAGCATGAATTTGACCCAACTCCAGGAGGCAGTGGAAGACAGGAGGGCCTGGCGTGCTCTGGTCCATGGGGTCACGAAGAGTCGGACACGACTGAACGACTAAACAACAAAATGGTTTAAAAGAGGCATTTGGAACAAGAAAAAAAGTGCATACCTAAGCTGACAAACCAGTAAATGATGCTATCACAGGGAACTCCAGATGGCCAGATCTTACCTCAGGGTCTAAGGTGGCCTACTGCTGTTCCAAAGTTTGAAGATTTCAGTGAGGATTTATAGGGTTGTATCAGATAATGTGTCAAATGAATAACTAAAAAGTTCACAAATAAGGAGAGCTTTCTAGTTCCCCAAAATTCTTCATCATGCAAAGATTAGGATTAAGACAAGTAGTTAAGAAATGGGTCAGTTGTGCTGCCTGTGCTGCCTTGAACCCAGACTGTTAGGAAGGTCAGATGAACTCATGGAGATTCCACTTGAGACCAAAGTATCAACACTACCAATTCGCAATCTCTCCTCTTTCTTCAGCCAAGTCTGGATTGACCTCCGTAGTAGTGTTAATTGCCTTAGAAATGACTAGACATAGGTTTTAGATCCAACAGATCAATGCACATTCTGATGCACCCACTACAGAGGTCTTGAATACCATCATTAACATCTGATAGATGTTTTTGAAAATCTGGAAAATTTTAGACAAGGTATCTAGAAATTAATAGAATTTGGTTTTTTTGTACATAGAGAAATCTAACTACAAGTGAATTATTTTTATCCAATGAAATTTTGGTGTCAAAAGCTTTTCAGGCATAACATTCTATGGCTAAAATACCTCTCCTGAGACTTGGTGGCTTACAGCAAGAACTTCTCATTAAGATAGGCTACTATATTTGGTCCCATCCATCACTGGAAGACTGAAATTGACCAATTCTATGAAGACTTACAACACCTTCTAGAACTGACACCAAAGAAAGATGTTCTTCTCATTATAGGGGATTGGAATGCTAAAGCAGGGAGTCAAGAGATAAAAGGAACAACAGGGAAGTTTGGCCTTGGAGTTCAAAACGAAGCAGGGCAAAGGCTAATAGAGTTTTGTCAAGAGAACAAGCTGGTCATCACAAACACTCTTTTCCAACAACACAAGAGGCGACTCTACACATGGACATCACCAGACGGGCAGATTGATTATGTTCTCTGCAGCCAAAGATGGAGAAGCTCTATACAGTCAGCAAAAACAAGACCTGGAGCTGATTGTGGCTCTGATCATCAGCTTCTGATAGCAAAATTCAAGCTTAAACTGAAGAAAGTAGGAAAAACCACTGGGCTAGTCAGGTATAATCTAAATCCCTTATGAATACACAGTGGAAGTGAAGAACAGATTTAAGGAACTAGATTTGTGGACAGAGTACCTGAAGAACTATGGATGGAGGCTCGTAACATTGTACAGGAGACAGCAACAAAAACCATCCCAAAGAAAAGGAAATGCAAGAAAGCAAAGTAGCTGTCCAACGAGGCCTTACAAATAGCAGAGAAGAGAAGGGAAACAAAAATGCAAAGGAGATAGGGAAAGTTACAGAAAATTGAATGCAGACTTCTAAAGAATAGCAAGAAGAGACAAGAGGGCCTTCTTAAACGAACAGTGCAAAGAAATAGAGGAAAAGAATAGAAAGGGAAAAACTAGAGATCTGTTCAAGAAAATTCAAGATATTAAAGGAATATTTTGTGCAAAGATGGACATGATAAAGGACAAAAATGGTAGGGACCTCACAGAAGCAGAAGACATCAAGAAGAGGTGGCAAGAATACACAGAGGAATTATACCAGAAAGATCTGGATGTCCCGGACAACCCAGAGAGTGTGGTTGCTGACCTGGAGCCAGACATCCTGGAAAGTGAAGTTAAGTGCGCCTTAGAAAGCATGGCTAACAACAAGGGCAGTGGATGTGATGGTATTCCAGTTGAACTATTTAAAATCTTAAAAGATGATGCTGTTAAGGTGCTACACTCAATATGCCAGCAAGTTTGGAAAACTCAGCAGTGGCCAGAGGATTGGAAAAGATCAGTCTACATCCCAATCCCAAAGAAGGGCAGTGCCAAAGAATGCTCCAACTACCGTACAATTGCACTCATTTCACACGCTAGCAAGGTTATGCTCAAAATCCTACAAGGTAGGCTTCAGCAGTATGTGGACCGAGAACTCCCAGAAGTACAAGTTGGATTTCGAAGGGGCAGAGGAACTAGAGACCAAATTGCTAACATGCGCTGGATTATGGAGAAAGTCAGAGAGTTCCAGAAAAACATCTACTTCTGCTTCATTGACTACGCAAAAGCCTTTGACTGTGTGGACCACAGCAAACCATGGCAAGTTCTTAAAGAAACGGGAGTGCCTGACCACCTTACAGGAAGCAACAGTTAGAACTGGATATGGAACAACTGATTGGTTCAAAATTGGGAAAGGAGTACGACAAGGCTGTATATCGTCTCCCTGCTTATTTAACTTATATGCAGAATACATCATGCGAAAGGCAGGACTAGATGAATCCCAAACCGGAATTAAGATTGCTGGAAGAAATATCAACAAACTCAGATATGCAGATGATACCACTCTGATGGCAGGAAGTGAGGAGGAATTAAAGAACCTCTTAATGAGGGTGAAAGAGGAGAGCGCAAAAAATGGTCTGAAGCTCAACATCAAAAAAACTAAGATCATGGCCACTGGTCCCATCACCTCCTGGCAAATAGAAGAGGAAGATATGGAGGCAGTGACAGAGTTTACTTTCTTGGGCTCCATGATCACTGCAGATGGTGACAGCAGCCCCGAAATTAAAAGACTCCTGCTTCTTGGGAGGAAAGCGATGACAAACCTAGACAGCATCTTAAAAAGCAGAGGCATCACCTTGTCGACAAAGGTCCGCATAGTCAAAGCTATGGTTTTTCCAGTAGCGATGTATGGAAGTGAGAGCTGGACCATAAAGAAGGCTGACCGCCGAAGAATTGATGCTTTTGAATTGTGGTGCTGGAGGCGACTCTTGAGAGTCCCCTGGACTGCAAGGAGAACAAACCTATCCATTCTGAAGGAAATCAACCCTGAGTGCTCACTGGAAGGACAGATCCTGAAGCTGAGGCTCCAATACTTTGGCCATCTCATGAGAAGAGAAGACTCCCTGGAAAAGACCCTGATGCTGGGAAAGTGTGAAGGCAAGAGGAGAAGGGGACAACAGAGGACGAGATGGTTGGACAGTGTCATCGAAGCTACCAACATGAATTTGACCAAACTCCGGGAGGCAGTGGAAGACAGGAGAGCCTGGCGTGCTCTGGTCCACAGGGTCACGAAGAGTCGGACACGACTTAACGACTAAACAACAACAATCACTGGAATGCAAACCCCAAGGGCTTCTTTGGAACTGAGTTAAGCCCTCAGGCTGAAAGAGGCCTCATTCCACTGGTGTAAATAATCAGGCACCTTATTTTCCATAGAAGATCATTCTAAGACGGGCATAAGTAGGACATCAGGGAAATAGTCCTTATTAGAGAACTTGTGAAGAGTTCAGGGCTCTTGAAGTTCATATGTACATTTTATGCGAAATAGTGCCTTCTTTTGTCCTGTTTAAATGTTTCATTTTCTCTTTTGGTGATGTCTAACTGGCCATCCTGTTCTTTATGTTAATAGATAAGTTTGAGTCACATAACCAACTGCTCCCCATTTTGGGGTGGTAAGAATCACAAAAAAATGACATGTTATGTCTGCAGGTATATGTTACATTATTCTCTACCTTCATAGTGTTGAGAAGTTGGAGGTTTTCCCTATTTTTTCCACAAGCCGAGAAATGTTAGGCCGCCAGCTCAAGGAAATTACAGGGGCATCTCCATTTAGAAACAACACATAATTTCCACCATAGATCAACATTTTTTGCCAGGCTGTGGCATATTGTCAAGGTAAAAAATGGCTACTTCTTGATGGACACCCATAGGATAAATTCCAAACTGAGAAAGACTGTACCAAGAAAAAAATTAAGTCAAAAATCTATTACAGATGCCCAAAGTTTCCTTTTCTTCTGACTATTTTTTTCTATTTGGAGGGTCAAATGGAAGACTCCAGAATTTGTATAATCTTATGCATATTGGCACTAATCTATCTTTTCCCTTCCAGGAATTTTTCAACAGCCACACACAGAATGTCAACCATGCGGTACAATCTACTGCTATTTCAGTTTTACATCTCCCTCCCTGCTCTCCAACCCTTGGCCACTTAAACTGATAAGTGAGCCAAGGACCTTCTGCAAATGTACTTTAAGGCTATACTTAGTTTTAATTTCAGCTGTTCTTAATTTTATTGGCCTAGTTATTAGTGGGATGGTAAACCTGGGGTTGGGTTGCATGGCATACATCACTGAACTGCAGGTGAGGACATGCCTGAATGTGTCACTGTTGTTTGTTTTGAAGTGTTATTTTAAAAAAACAACACCCACATTCTAGGAACAGGCTGGACTCAAACACTTTTGGAGTTGCTTTCCATCTTCTTTCAGTATGGAAATCAGAGGAAAAGATTAGCTTTGTGAGCTGGGAATTAGCCTACCTTAACGCCAGAGATGAACAGTAAACAGTTCCTATTACCAGTAAACAGAACTGTGAAACCTATTTCAATATATTACAATACAAGTTCTCAATGGGAGCATAACAGGTTGACCTGCTGTACAAAGAAGACAAAATTCTTTCAGTTGGTTCTTACTTTATGTTAAAAAACAAAACCCACTCACATAGGAGAGAGAGTTGGTGTTACAATCTAAACTTGTCTCTTAAAAAGACATGCCCTGTATACTGCAGCCTCATACTTGGTATCTACTTTTCTATAAGGAGAGATTAGTTTGTATGGAGGAACATTTAGACCAATGAGCACTCACCTGAAAGTTGCAGTCATTGAATGTTTCAGTGTTTCTTCTTTCTGTGTATTGTTTGTTGCAGGGTTGGGGGATGTGTGGGCCTTCAGATATTGTTGGAATAAATTGAATTAAGGAATTGCAAATACAGGATTCACAGCAAAACACATTTCTTATGCAAAAGAGACTAGATGATGCTAGCTGGAAACAGCTAGGAATACAAAGGTTTATTAATACTCATATTATCTCAATGTATGTTGGGAACTTAGATGATTAACTTCAAAAGGAACAGCTACAATAATAGCTAAGGTTAAGCTATTATTGTAAGGTCGTTTAGCAGGTTTGAGAAATCATCATCTAAGAAACTGCAAAGGATGTGTCAAAAGAGAAACCAGAAATAATCATGTAGCACCTAAAAATCTAACTAATTTTTATTTTTCATAAGTATTTGTGTGTCCAAGCACACTTCTTCAGATGTATGGTGTGGCTGCGTCTCTGGGAGTAGTTTAAACCTGTTATAAAATTGACTAAAGGATGTGAGTTAATCTGTGGTAATCATGCTCCCTGACAAAAACATATTTTATCAGAGTTCATTGGTATTTATGCTACCAAATCCTGTAGTATTTTGTTGGATTTCTGTTTATTCATACTTTGGGGTGCTGTCCTTTTAGTGTGTGTCAGGGTGGTGTTAATTGGTGGACAGGTAAATGAAAAGAACCTGAGAAGAGACAGGTTGGTGTGTCATGATGAGCTTATCTTTCATGTCTGAAGTGACCCAAAATATTTTGTAAGATTTGAGGACTAGGTATGTGCACTGCCTTCGGTCCCCAGTTAAGTCCTTGTGCACACGCAGACTACGATGTGGTTCATCTTGTGTCCTTCTGAAGACACTCCAATCTTGCCCTCTTTTTAAACTTATTTATCATATACTATTAGGTCTGGGTGTGTTCATGCCAATTTTTGTGTATTACTTAATCTCCAAGAAAAAAATTCATTCCCACAAATGGAAAAAAGCAAACTGTTATCACACAGGGAGAGGGTTACATAACA
The DNA here is from genome assembly GCA_037013535.1 of Intellagama lesueurii. Lineage (NCBI taxonomy): Eukaryota > Metazoa > Chordata > Lepidosauria > Squamata > Agamidae > Intellagama > Intellagama lesueurii. The sequence continues at coordinate 18,864,517 of JBAJHW010000004.1, forward strand.
CCACCCAAATCATTTCTAGAAGAATTATTTGGTCACCTGCAAGCCAGGAAACATAAGAGAAAAATAAAAAGGAACAGGAGACAGGAAACGGGAGTAAGACCACAACACCAACAAAAAAACAGAAGCCAAAGGAAATGTATGTGTTGGGATTAGAGATGGGGGTTTTCATATTTGTATACGAATACGAATATCCCCACGCAGCTGGACTTAATGAGGGGCCAGCCCCTGCAGCCGGCCTGTATACTCATGTGTCCGGTAGCAGTGGCAGCCTCACTCATCCTTCCAGTCACTCCTAGAGCTCTGCTCTCTTCATGCTTGCCTGGCCACTCCAGGCAGTGGGAGGGAGGATGAGTCTCCATTCATGGCCGCTGAGTCACTAGCCGAGCAGGAAGAGAGCGGAGCTCTGGGAGTGATTGGAAGGATGAGTGAGGCTGCTGCCGGTGGCGGACATATGAGTGGACCTTGTTAAATCCAGCTGCGTGGGGATATTCGTATTCATATACGAATACCCCCATCTCTAGTTGGGATATTAGGATGTTAGACAGACCCTAATATACTGAAGTGAATCTGGAAGATAAATCGTGGCAACTGGACTTCTTTCTTGTTAGGTTGAAACATTTCGCTAAACATTTCAACCTAACAAGAAAGAAGTCCACTTGCCATGACTCAACTTCTAGATAACCACACCTGGATGACTGAGAATCTTCACAGATATACTGAAGTGAAATTTTGACTTAACGAATCAAAACATAAAGGAACACTGGCATGAACACACCCACACCTAATAGTATATAATAAATAAGTTAAAAAGGAGGGGAAAAAGAAAATTTGAAAATGCAAGGCCCAGACTATATCTGCTACACAAACACAAATTTCTCACTTTATTTATTTAAAATTTTTTACCCTGCTTTTCTCCTTAAAAAGGACCCAACTGGCTTATATCACTGAAAGACAATATTTAAAAACTGAAAACAGATATTAAAAAGAATCAAACAAATACCACAGTAAAAATGGTAAACAAAATCAACATTGAACCTAAGCCAAATGCCAGAGAAAGCAGCCACTAGGGAATATACAATCCAGTGGCCTAAAAGAGCCCCCCCTTTAGCATCTCAAAGCCTGGAGAGTGCAGACTGGAGTTCACTGAGGTAGATGGAACCATCAGTTTCCTTCTCCACTGGTGCCATCTCAGTGTCTTCCTCGTAAGGAACTGATACTTTCACTCCTCTCCCTTTTAATCAAAAATATGTAAAGAGACCAGAATTGGGTACTGCTCCAGCTTTTGGCCAAAAGTGGTGTCTGGCTCTAGTGAGGACCTTACAATTTCAAAAGCCGCCATTACTATACTGTAATACAATCAAACAAAGGCTCTCCCAACCTTCTATCTTCATAAGATGTTTAACTACCGCTCCCATCATTAGTGGTCTTTGGTCATTCCAGGTAGGGATGATGGAAACCATAATCAAACATCGTCTACTCTGTGGTCATTCTCTTGTTCACCATTCTAAAACTGCTCAGACAGCTACCCAAGTCTTCACTGTCTCCTTGAAAAGTGATGAAGTGAAGTTAGTATATATAATACATAATGTCATGATTACCGTCATGGCAGTCAAAGGGAAATCTAGGAGATGTGATCATGGATGGGTCTTTCTTGATGCCTGTTCCTAGATAGCCCTAAATGTTAATCGCCAGAACTTGGGAGGTAGTTTCTCCAATACAATTCTTTAAACATTGTATCATTGCTCCAAAAGTTCATAGACTTTTAATCCAACCTCTCTATTCAAGTTTTTGTAATCTTGATGTTTCCATGGAGATGGATTTGTTGTACAGCTAACACCATTCATCCACTTTACCCTTCTTTGCAGAATCCTGTTTTCCCCTCTCCCTGCCTCTGACTTCCTTTTCCTTTCGTCTCCCTCTGAATGCCAAAATGAACAAGCACTTCATTCTGATGTGGTTGGAAATAGATTACATATGAGCCCTAAACACTGAAGAGTAACAAGAAATTCTGCACACCTGGAAGCCAAGGTAATAAATCCAGATAGCCCAGACAGAAGAAAAGCAGATGTTAGAGTTTCTGTGGTTTTCTGTCAGCAAAGAGAATATTACAGTCTAGTGACTGTCTATATTATTTTTGGCGGTTTCCCTAGATATGTGATGCTGATCGAAATAGATGTTTCCAAGCAGACCGTACAATGTGTTGATCATTCTGATGCTGGTGAATTAATCTTGGTATGCCAGATATGAATATGAGAGTCTAATGATCGATTGAATTCACAGTTCTATCCAGTAAAATGAGTCACTCCCAAGAAGGTATTTTCAGCTACATGTTCCATGAGAAGAGACAGCAGGCATTTCACTCTCAAGGTATTTTCTTAAGGCCAAAAGTATACCAACAGGAGCCTTCTCTGGGCAGACCTTTTGGTATTGAAACAAATGGGAATAACTTAATGTGCATGAAGATCTGATATTTTGCAACATAAACTCAAGTTTTATTTAACTTTATTGTTTAAGTTTCAGAAATTTCCTATTACAATTTGAGTAACATTTGTGGATGTTTTAAAAATAACAAATATTCATTTATTCTCCTGCCAAATGTGATATAAAGTTATTTTTCCATTATAACTTTTAATTGTAAGGTATAAATTTAAGTTGTGTCCCCCGTCTTTGGACAAAAGAATTAATACAGAATCACCATGTATAACAAAATTTATTATGGCAACATAATTTGAAGAGGCAAAAGGGGAATATTCCAATCCACTTTTGATAGTTTTTAAGTCCCACCAATTTCAATGGGCGAGTTATGTGTGATTGATCCTACAACCCTAAACACACCTACTTGAGAATAAACCCCACTGAATTCAGTTAGGATTAAGGCCAAGTAGACTTGTATAGAATTGCACTGCATGTCAACTGTAATAAAACATGCTTAATATGAGTGGAGCTATTCTATAGTGTAGCTATGTGAAAACAACCTGTAATTGAACAGACTTATATCTTAATTCAGCAAAGAGGCATGTGAATTCAGAAGGAGATATTTCCAGATTTGCTGTATGTATGATTCCTTCTTCTGTTCAGTAGGCAGGACTATGAGTGTATCACTTTCATTAAAAAAATGTATCAAAGTAATTTTCTAAATTTGCCTTTACATATAAAAATCAGGATATGCAGTTTTTAATACAATTCTGTGTCAAACAATTAGAGATGGTTCTAAAAACAAATCTGTGCTGGCACTCAGCTGACAGTGCAAAGGACTTTCCTCTCCCTTGTTTCTGCAGCTACCTGGAAACTGACTCCACAGGATTTTAGAGGATATTTTTATGGTTCGTGGGGGAGCTGTGGAGATTGCCCTGTTCTGCCTGCAGAAGCACCTTATTGGGTAATAACCACATCTGCTTCATAGTTTCTGAGACAGAAAATTCCAGATTTAAAGAACCCAGTTCAGTGTACCAGTGTAAATGATGCAGTTAGCCACAAAGGTTAATACTTGTATATTCCCACATCTTACTTGATCTATTGGCTTTCAGTCAGCATCTTCCACCTTCTTTTCAAAGAATATGTTTACTGTAGCAATATATATTTTCAAAGCATATCTAGTATATGAGGTTCCCATTGATAGCCATCATTCCATGCTAGGAGAGTATTAAATGCTGCACCTAATATGATAGCACAGTCCAGCCCTAAAACTCTTAGAATCAAAATAATATTTATGAGTCAAAAGTGAAGAGAAAGGGCAAAAATCCAAAGTAGGGAAGTGTAGATTTTGGGTTCTTTTAGAAGGTGACGTATTTGCTTTTGGACTTTTTGTGCAATGGTCCTTTTGTTTTATGTGAAAGGAAGAACCTCTTTTGGGCCTCCTATTCATATTTCCCAGTTCATGTTTTCTGGCACTTCCAAACACTAAAGAACCCTTAAAAACGAGGCCAAGAAAGAAGAGGCAATGCAACAGAGAATCAGTATACTCCAAAAGCAGGCAACAGTATATAAGAAAGCAAAATAATAATCAGACCTATGTTGGCACTAGTTTATATTATCACAGTATGAGTTCAATGTCACTAACCAAGTACAACATACCCATTGGGGCTGGGCAATACAACAACAACAACAACAACAACAACAAAAAGGAAGGAAGCAGCAGCCAGCCAGGAGTCAATGGAGGAGTTGACACACCAAATCCCTATAGATTCAATGGGCCTACCCTGGTTGCAACTTACTATGCTAAGTAACAGGATTTCAGCCAACAATTGATTAGACTATGAGATTTCTTATGAGAAGATATAGTGATGGCTACCATTCTAGACAGTTTTGGAGTTCAGAGATGATAAGGTACTTGTGGCTATTAATTGTGATAGGAAATGGATGTGGAATGCAAGAGTAGTATGCCTCTGAGTATCAGTTGATTGGCAGCCCAAATAGAAGAGTGATATTGCACTGATATCTTGGTTGTGGGCATCCTATAGGGAACCACTGCAAGATCAGAACCCTGAACTCAGTAGGCCTTTGGTTTGATCCAGAATGCCTGTTCTTCTTATAGAACTGGGATGCTGATAGAAAACAGTATAAAATGAAGGGATTAACATAATGAAGAGGCTTAGATTTAAAAATGATGTTCCTCTCTCAAAGTCTGAAGTGTGGATGTTTGTGTTAAACATATTCTTTGAAATCAACATTCTTTAATATTTTGAAAAAGTTCCACTAGGGTTGTTAACTTTTGGGATGTTCTTTCTGACTTGAAAGACAGGGCAAGAATAGAAAAACAGCCAGAATGATTACATGGCAGAAGAGATGAGATTGTGATTATATATGTTTGTGCTTCTTAGAAACCCTGGGATGTGGTAACTGTGTGGCTAATCAATATATTATGAAGCATGAAGTTCTGTTTTTGACCAGATCTTGGCTGGTTTCCCACACATCAGAGGAAACCTCTATGACAGAAATGTGCTATGATGCTAAGCATCTTTGAAGATATGATGTGTATTTAAGGTAGCTATACACATTGCAAAAAAAAAAAAAGAGAGAGAGAACAGAAAAGAACAGAAAAGAAAATAACAGAAAAGGAAGGAAGGAAGGAAGGAAGGAAGGAAGGAAGGAAAACTGGGAGACAAATTAGAGATGGGCACAGACCACTGGTTTGTACTGGTTCATTTATTGGCCGAACAGGTGTTCAGCACTTCAAAGTCCCACCTCCTCCAGCAGGCGACCACTCAGAGACAGCACTTGGAGGAGATGAGGCAGGAAAGCCAGGCTGCTGTCTCTGAGTGGGTGCGTGCTGGAGGAGGTGGGGCTTTGAAGCACTGAACACCTGTTCGGCCGATAAATGAACCAGTACGAACCACCAAACCAGTGGTTCATGCCCATCTCTAAGATAAATTTGCATAAACCTACCTATGCTGGTTTCTATGCACGTAGGAAAACTGTTTCTTTATATATATATAATTATTTAGGATTACATTGAATCTCACTTGCGTGAGGAAGATTCTGACAAAGTGACCTGTATGCCTATTGAGCCTGTAGTCCAGGGTGCTCACTGTGGTGGCCAACTTTAAAATCTCTCCTTATGGTTATTTATCTTCAAATCACACTTGGACTGGATTGTCCTTCAGATGGAGAACTGTCCTTCCTAAAAAAGGACGCGGTATCTCAACATACAGCTTGCAGGATGCTTTGATTAGCAGGGACAATGTTGCCATATGCTCCCATTCCCGGGGTCTCTGTTCTCCCCGACCTTATCTACAATCTTCACCATATCTGGGAGAAAATTAATTCCCACCCACCTCCCAACAATATATGGTTGAAAACTAGCCCCAGGGAAAAATTCAATGGAAAGTCATTTGGGTTGGGTTGGATATGGGCAATCAAGACCTATTAGTTTTATAAAACACCTGCTCTTGGTCGACCTGAGTATTGCTGCACCTACTTTATTGATTTAAATTCCTGACTTTTTATACTCAACTTGGGGCCTGGTTGTCCTGATAAGTGCCTGCACTTCACAGTTCAGCACTACATCATCATCCAGGAGTGAAAATCTGCCACAGAAATCATACCAAAATCTAGAGGGATATTCACATGCGGAAAACCAATTATCATTTTTTAAAAAGAGACAATATTTTTAGTTTTCAAATACATGAGCTTTTGAAGAATTAATCGTGTTACACTGAGTGTTTCCCCGGAAAGAAAACATTTCCAGCCATTTTGATTATCATTTGTTCATCCCGTGGTTGTTCTGCTACTGGGTTTTCATTTTCTTTTGAAATGATAGCATTCCACTGCAAATCAGAACATGGTTTAGCAATTGATTATCTTTTCTCTGTTACACAGCCATAAGCCTGTGAGAATGAAACAAGATGCTACAGCAGGCTGGTACAAAGCAAATGTTTATTCGTACTCTTGACGTGATGAGGAACAGTTAGCAATCTATTCATGCCTAGCCACCATCTGCTTATTGTAATTTTCATCATATTTTAAAACTGCTGCTATGGCTGCATCTAAATAGCATTAAGCATTAGCACAACCAAGTCAAGCAAAATGGAGGTGTTTCATAACATACATATGTAACTATTCTCATCAAGACTACACCATTTTGTCCAGTGGTTGGCACTCTCTTTAAAGTTGTGGGGGAGCACATATGATCTATGGGCATCTCAAATGCAATAATATGCTAACTCTCATTTTGTTATTAAACCCTCTTTTCCCCATATTTGTGCTCTCTAGGGATATAGGAGGCAGTTTTGCCACATATTTATTTATTTATTTATTTTTACCCTGCCTTTCTCCTTAAAAAGGACCCAAGGTGGCTTGCATCATTGAAATACAATATTTAAAGCTAAAATCAATAAGTATACATGCATTTAAAAAGCAACAAACAAATACCACTCCAAGAAATGAGAAGCACAAGCAATACGAAAAACACAGTCAAAGCAGTAATGCATAACAATTCATCTTAAAAAACCCACTCAGGCAGCCGGTCACTGAGGGAAAGCTTGCCTGAAGTACAGCAAAGATGGGGCCAGGCTGACCTCCTGTGGGAGGGAGTTCCAAAGTCTGGAGCAGCCACAGAGAAGGCCTTCTCTTGTGTCCCCATCAAATGTACTTGTGAAATGCACTTGTGAAGGACTGAGAGTAAAGCCTCTCATGATGACCTTAACACCTGAGCAGGCTCATAATTTTTGTTCCCTGGTACTACCCATGTATGTATGTATGTATGTATGTATGTATGTATGTATGTATGTATGTATGTATGTATGTATGTATGTATGTATGTATGTATGTTTGTATGTAAAAATTGGCCATTAGAGTGGTGGTCAGTTAAAAATGAGATTTTAAAAAGAAAAATACTGAGGGGTGGCTGGAAAGAGGTTGTGAACACAGCCCAAGACCCAGGGCTGACCTCCGGAAGTTGCCCACTGTTGATTTAGAACAACGATGGGCAGCCTATGCCAAACTGACTTCAGTCTGACTTCATGGGGCCCTCAACCCAATTTCATTGAAGTTCTACACATTCACTGTGGTCACATTCTCCTAGGCGAGGAGGGAGTGGGAGAGGAGGAGGAGAAACAGAAAGGAAAACGGGTTAGCTTGCTCACTTGAAGTTATTTCCCAATCACTGGTGGGTTCTGCTCTTTCTGCCCTTAGCAAATGCAAATCTTAAAAGAAATAAGCTCACTTCCCCCACATTTTGGGTATGTATGTACTCAGTGGGGAGGGGCAGCTATTTTATTTACCTAAAAAGTAACTTCTAATTTTCTCTGCTGATGGATATGTGCATTCCACATTATTTTCATTTTGTGACACTCTGTTTTGTGTAGAGATTCTGTTACGTTTTAAGCAATTCTTATTTTCTGGCTGGTATGCTTAGGATTAGACTTTTGATCTCAACCCAGAACCTCCTTGACATAAGATGCATTTTTACTCATATTCCAACCTAAGTATATGTATTTGAAAGTAACATTGAACTCAGTGGATGGGAACTTGACAGACTGAGGTTCTAATCCCCATTGACACATGGAGCTCACAGCTCACACATCTCTTTCAACATAACCTACTTCACACAACTATTGTGAAGATAAAGTAGGGATGAGCCACATGTATTGCTTTGAGGTTATTGACAGAAGCACAGGATATAAATATAAACAGACAAACTGAGGTGGGGTTTACTTCTGAGTAACATATTTAAAACTTGGTGTTTCTGTGTGTGTGATTACAGGATAAGCAACCACAGACAGATATTTAAATAGCATTAATATTGTCTATTTGCTGAACATGAGACAAACGATACTAAAATTCATGCTACAATATTTACATTTTTGAGGCCTGCATTCAGATGATAGCTCCAACTAGAGCAGATTCACTGAATCAATAAGAATTAGATCAGTGTTGAGTCACCCTTCAGCATTTGAATGAGAGTACAGTAGTTGGAACTAGCCATTGGATTTAGCCCCAAATCATGCAAGGGTGCAGATTTCCAGTTTTAATTCATAAAGCATTCTCTCAATTAGCAATATACCTCACAGCTTTCACAATCATGGCAACACTGTATGAAAAGTTACTCTTATGCCCATTTTACCAACATGCATTTTAGACTAAGAGACCAGGGGTGAGAGAATAAAGAGTTGAACTCATATCTTATAGCCAAATCTTCATCACTGTCTACACTGAGAAAGAAATTTCATGACTTCTTTCCTTTCAAATAATGCCTTCAGGTCAGATAGAAATTTATTATATCATGACTCAGTCTACAACATAGAATCAGTGTATGTGATCTCAGTGGGTCCAGGAGCCATTTTCCAGCTTTGCCAGCAGCCTGAGAATACCTTCCTAGGGGGAAAGGCTAAGGGGTGGGGTGGGGCATGGGCAAAGAGGTTAATTTGGAAATTAAATGCATTTCACTTTTTAAATATATTTGATGCCATAGCAAGATGCTGTATTTTATTTTATTTATTTAAAATATTTTTACCCTGCCTTTCTCCTTGAAAAGGACCCAAGGCAGCTTACAACAATGAAAGACAATATTTAAAGTTGAAAACAATGAGTATACAATAGTGGTTAACATCATTAAAAGATGATATTTAAACATAATGAACAATGAATAAGGAGGCATCTTACATCAATTAACAGGCAATATTAAGGCAAAGATCAATAAGTATACAAAAATTTTAAAAAGTCACTCTGAGAAATGGAAACACAAAAATGGAAAACACAAGTAGTACTAACAATCAGGTCAAAGCAGTAATGCATAACAGTCTGTCTAAAAACCACACACAGGTAGCTGGTTACTGAGGGAAGAATGAACAGTATAACCTAGGAACTGCACAAATGGTGTGCCATCTTGCTATTGTGTATTTGACCTGCCCTGATTGCACAATTGCTTGTACACTTAATCACGCATCTGTGTGCATGAGAGATGGGCACCAAACTATGAAAACCTCTTGCGCTATAACCTTTACTCACCTGGTATTTTGCAATAGGATTTTGGCCAATGGGGTTCTGTTAATAGGGGGAAAAATGGGTGGGATAATAACAAAATAGGGGTTCTAAACAGAAAAAGGGACTTTGTGTCCTCTAGTTGCCAACTCTTTTTTTTTTAATTTCGAGAGATTCAAGAGAATAGGGGTCCCTCAAAACTGCCCCTACTACCCCAAAGTCCCCAGATAACACTGTATGGGGACTTTTTGAGTAAAATCATTTCAAATTTTTCAAAACATTTTGGGAGGTGAAGGGGAGCTGTAGGGGTCCTGAGGGTGTACTCAAAAATGGCTTTGGATATTGCCCATCATTGTTCTACACAGTTGCTATTTCCATGTAGGTATGCTAGTTGGAATTCTGACTATGTCAATGTGGCGAAAATTGCCCAATTTTTTCCCTCCCAAGGGTCTGTGTGTGGCAGTGTGTGTGTGTGGGGGAAGCACACAACAACAACACCTGTTTTATAGAGTGCTACATAGGAATGGCTCACCGCATGGAGACAGCCACCATGTGCAACGATTTAACATGGCCTCACTGTGGCAGCCATATCGTGCTGTTGAGCTGTAGCCAAAAGTATGTGGCACTGTTGCTTACTGTTCTCGCTTAATGGAGGCTGGTGCGATTCCAGCGACTGGGCCCAAGATTTTTTAATCTCTTCCAGAACTTGAAAGGCTTTAAAAATGTCCTTCTGCACCAATCCTTAAAGAAAGCCAAAGGTTTTAAAATTGCAGGCTGTGTGAAAAAAATCATATATAAAAGTACACAGGACAACATTTTTTCCCCTTCCGTTATGTAAAAAGAAAAATCCCACTCAAAAGAGAGAGGAAGACAGAAGAAGACTATGGGAGGTCAGTTCACTTTGGGGCAATGAGGCCAAATCCTGATTTTTCTCCCCCTCACCAGACATTTATAGCTAAGATACAAACTCCTGAGAACAGGGGTTTATAATTTAAATGCAGACACAATCTTAACTTGAGCAATGGGAGCAGTGTTGCCATAATAACTGCCAGTCTCAGGAAAGAATTTATGGCGACGTGTTAGTCTTTTTAAAAGCAGAAGGCAGGCCTATAGCCACCAGCGTCTATGGGTAATGGAAGCAAGACACAGATTCCTGGGGAAGCAGCCAAAAACTGCTGGGACTGGGGTCATTTCGGCATGTTTATTGTGTGTTAAGGATCTACTGCTTATTCCTATATTGCCATAACCAAAGTAGAGATTTTCTTTTCGTTAGTATAATGGGGAAACAGATTGAGGGCTCTTATTTTTGTGCAAGTGAAGTCTTTTTATGCTTAGATTGTGAAGCAGGGGAGGATGTGACTGACCCTAGATGGGAAATTGCACCTTTTTGGTGAAAAATGTGTGAGGAACACGATCGTTTGTTCTCTCTGGAATGAAGTTCCAGAAATCCACACCCATCAAGGAATATTCAGTTTCACTTGCACTTCAAAATTTCTGACTCCATAAACATTTAACTAACTTTGATTCTGGGTTTACTTATGCAGCACTGAGGGGCATTTCCCTATACAGCATTCAAGCACTCAGCTTTAGTTCATGATGTCTTTGTTCATGGCTTTGGTTTTTTCATAGCTTCAATAATTTGCACACAAATGCAAATTACCCTTTTAATGTAATGTGTAGTTTGACCTTGAAGCATTAATGTTTCCAGTTTGGAATGGCATCAGGAGAGCTGTTAAATGTATGCTTTTCTAAAAAGAGAAACATGGGAGATATTTCTGCCATTTAGCTTGGGAAGAAGCCCAGCTTCTTAATTTTAATTGTGGTCCAGATAGTTGTGGTTCAGCAATACCAGTGAAAGCAGCCTGCAGTTGCTCACAGATGCTTTCCCGACTACAATAAAACTTGGGACATGTGATGCCAATGTTTGGCCATAGATAGCCACTCCATTTGAACAGGAAGCAGAAGATAGAAACACTAAGCAACCAAGACAATGATTTAACTTGATGGTGGTATCCAGCTCCCTGCACTCCTATATGTAGCGCCAGTAGATTCTGATATACATGGCAAATATTGTTTTTTGTTGTTGAAGAAAATACATTGCCCTGCAGTTTTTAGTGTGGCCTTGTTCTGTTTTGTTGGCACCTCTACACAGAAGCATAGTGGTGAATTTTAAAATGCAGGTGCTCCTTGTGCCATTCCCCAGAGACGCCCTGTTTCCTAAGAAATGTCCAAACATGCAGGCACCAAATCACTGCATAACTGAGGAGCAAGTCTTTTGAAAAGCTGTTGGCTATAAATTGTCCATTCAAGACCAAACCACTTCAAAGACTTCCCTTCACAAGAGAGACTGATTGTGATAATACATTGCTCCTGGAAAAAATCCGTTTCACTCCCGGACACTAAGTGGCTTGCAGCTAAGCTCAAAGGTACCAAGGATGCATGAGAATGATGGTTTATGATGTCAGAGTCTTCACTAATGAGGAAAGTCCTATGAGGCCGGGCTGCAGTGCACCACTGCTTCTGTCTTGAGCTAATCATGCCCCATAATGAAACTTGTCCTAATAGGTGGGCCTCTTTCACTTATTTCATTTTGAAATAAGCCCAGGCAATACTTTGGCAGTAAAAAAAAACCCAAAAAAACCACACACACAAAAAAAACGTGTGGAGCTGAAACAATAGGGACTCTTTTTCAGTTGTTGAGATGTACAGTGAATGTCAATTATACCAGCAGGCATGTCGTTCCCATGTAGTTACATTCAGGGCAACTTTCAAATAAAGTGAATGTATGCTTTCCTGATACAATCCAGGAAATGGTAGTTATGCCTGAATCTCATTTAAATCAAAGGGGACTCTACAGCTAGCTAGAAGTTCTCATTTGGCTCAAAGACATTTTTGATTCTCTGTATTAGATCATAGAATCATAGAACTGTGGAGTTGGAGTGGACCATAAGAATCATCCAATCCAGTCTTGTGCTAAGGAGGAAACCCACAGCTAAACTATCTCTGATTGATGGCCATCCATCCTCCAATGAAAGGCAGCCCATCACCTTCCACCATCATTCATTCCATTGTCAAAGAGCTCTTACTATCAGGAAGATCTTCCTAACCAGAACTACACTTTGTTTTAGCCTTCCTACCACAACTCTACTGGGATGGTGAATTTCATGGCAGCCAGCAGTTGGCAGCTGTTATTTTCCTCTAGAATTCAGCATGTTAGCATTGTCCTGGGATATTTTAGGAGGCAAAATGTCAAAAACCAGAAGAAGAAAAAGAATGCCCACCCATACACACTGGCAATCACGATCCATCTCTCTCTCCCTGCTCAAATGCTACTGAGTGACATCATGTGTGGTCTTGGACATAATTCATGGAAGGGCAGTGTAGAAATATATAATCACAATTGCATTTCAGAGCATGCAGGGGGAAAATAATGATGCTGCCACTGAGGATTAACATATTTCTCCTCAAAAACAATGCAATGTCATTAATATTTTTTTTTTGCGGGGGGGGGGGAGTAATACCAGCATTTATGTCAGTTTTCCCCCCAACACAGTTATCTTCATTATCTTGGACTATAACTCTCATCATCCAGTCCATTCAGCACCCAGGTGGGGAAGGCTGCTGTCAGTTGTACATTACTTTATAGTGTGTGCTCTCAGTTCTTCATCCAGCTAGGAAAGTGTATGGTTCATTTCTTCCATCCTGAATTGGTCTCTTGCTGGATCAGCAAACTTATGTATTGGAGGTGGGCAACTATGACTCTCAGATGTTATTGGACTGCAAGTCACAGCTGCCTTAGCCATCATATCAAATAGGCGATCCTGGGAATTACAGGCCAAGATCATATGGAAGGCCATCGTTTTCCACCCCTGTTAAAAAATGTGTCTTCAACACGATAAGGTTAGAAGGGATAGACATTTATACTTGGGCTTGGGTAATATGCAAATTCATTGAAATGTAACTGATTAATTAATCAGTCTGTGAAAATTCAGATGATTAATCAACTCACACTCTTTAATCAGTGAACTATCCCAGTTATAAGCAAATGTTGCCACGTGTTGAAGAGGCATCTTGCCATGATTAGCTTCCTTAGAGACAAAGGCATCAATATGTGCCTAATTATTAAAGTTCTCCTTGGTCTCTCGTCATTTCTGATTTTCATTTATTTAGACTTTTTAAAAAATATGCCACACACTGTGTCATATAGTACATTTACTGTGGTTTATACAGCATCTTTAAACAAACCAATAATGTTTAATTACAAATATCAAAATGTTCTTGATGTGTCTTAGCAAAATCTTGTAATACTTGGGGCTGAATCCAACTGTAATCCCAAATAAAAAAATCTTTTGAATAAATGGGATTACATCAATATTTATGTAAATCTCATGGATTCAATGGCTGGAATCCTGTTGCTTAATGTACTAAGTTGTAACTAGAGTAGGCCTATTGAATAAATGGAACATATGGACTAGTTGACTCCCAAATCTCCATTGTTTAAATGGGTCACATCTAATTGTGTCTTGTTATGCTAAGCAACACGATTTCAGCCACTGGATCTCCTCTACTTGGGATCAACAATTTATCATCTTTCAGAGTATCTGTCTGTGATTTTTCAGCAATACTTAGGACTAGCACAAGAAATTGCTACCTGAGCCAAAAACAAAAGGGTCCTCCATTTTACCAACAGAAATTGACCAGATGGACAGTGGGATTTTGCTTCAACAGTGGTGATGACTGGACAGTGTCCTCCACCATAGTGGTTCTCAGTCTTTGCTCCTCCAGAGGTTTTTGGGCTTCAGAATGCCCTAGCAAACCTAGCTAATATTCAGAGATTTTAGGAGTTAAAATTCAGAGCACCTGATGGGATGAAAATTGAGAACCATCGCTCCTCCTGGAAAACAGTAGTTTTGCTTTGGATGTATAGGAAGACCCATGGCTTTTGAATCATGTACAAGTCCTACACAGATACAGAAAGCTTTCCATTGTAGACATTCAGCCCTCTAACACATGGAGTCAGGAACTGGGTCACTTTTCTTTCTTTTTCTTGAGTTTTTGCTCTTTTTTTGTTTAAAAAAAAATCCTGAGGATGAGACACTGTGTATCATTACTTGTGATCAGGAAACAAAGCTGGGAAAACCAATAGCTGGCAAGTACAATGTGGGTCTTCCTTCTGTGGGGCCTTTTGTTTCATGTTTTGAAATAAGCACTTCAATGTCTGTATATGGAGGAGGATGTCATGCATCTTTCTCTGTTTTTACAGTTACTTTTTGCTTTCTGCTTTATCACCCTTCTAAGAGAATGGAGGAAGGTTTCCAGATTTAAGGTCAAATGTTTTGAGGGACAGCTGGAGCCCACTATGGATTTTAGGTAGATTTCTCTTTGCAGAGGAGAGGTAATAAAGTACATTATGATAACAATACATTTACAATGAAATGCTGGGTAGGTGGAGCTCGTCAGCCTTGGAAGGCAGCCCATCTAGGAGAAGGAAAACTCCAATTTCAAACCTCCACTGCCTTGTGGCTATATCCACTGATGGAAAAGGCTTCAGGAGTTAACCTCAAGGCAAAATCCGGAGCCGGAGTCCTGGAGGCAGTTCGTATCGTTCTGGCAACTCCTGCGACATCACTGGAACCAGTTGTATTGGCTCTTGCCTTTCCATTGGACTATTTCAGCGACGTGGAGAGGGGGGATTTGCTGCTTGGGTATCAGCCTATCCTCCATATTATTTTACCCAGGCTTCGCACTCTGGAGAGGACACTCCAGCTTCGCATACAACGTCAAAGTCCTCCATACAGAGCACGTTACCATAGTCTCTTGAGACTGAAGGATGTCTAGCACAATGAAAATGTGTGTTCATTCATTCATTGACACCATTGATTTTTTTAAAAAAATTACCATGTGAACTTGTGGGCAATCCTATTTTATAAATTGATTTTAAAGCATTTTTACTGGCTTTGCAATGCAGATGTTAATTGTTTTGTAATGTTCATCAGGCACATCCTCATACAAAGTGATAGATAGTGAAAAAGAACCATTTGTTGGAGTTGCTTTAGAGGTGAGAAAGACAGAGAGACCATTTTTGTTTAATCAGAAAAGAAGCAAAACCTTGCCAAAAAGGAAGACAGAAGTAGGTGGTTTTGCATAAAATTTGTTTATGATAATTTTTTGCGTGAACTTTCCCAGTTATAAGCAAATGTTGCCACATGTTGAAGAGGCATCTTGCCATGATTAGCTTCCTTAGACACAAAGGCATCAATATGTGCCTAATTATTAAAGTTCTTGGTCTCTCGTCATTTCTGATTTTCATTTATTTAGACTTTAAAAAAAATATGCCACACACTGTGTCATATAGTACATTTACTGTGGTTTATACAGCATCTTTAAACAAACCAATAATGTTTAATTACAAATATCAAAATGTTCTTGATGTGTCTTAGCAAAATCTTGTAATACTTGGGGCTGAATCCAACTGTAATCCCAAATAAAAAAAAATCTTTTGAATAAATGGGATTACATCAATATTTATGTAAATCTCATGGATTCAGTGGCTGGAATCCTGTTGCTTAATGTACTAAGTTGTAACTAGAGTAGGCCTATTGAATAAATGGAACATATGGACTAGTTGACTCCCAAATCTCCATTGTTTAATTTTTTGCGTATAGGTGCGAATGTAGAACTAACCATTAATTAAGAATTAGGTGGTGGTGGTGGTGATGTGTTGTCAAGTTGGAACAGACCTATAGTGACCCTAGTAAAGCTCTCAAGATAAGTGAGATATTTAAGGAGTAGTTTTACCAGTTCCACACCCTCAGTGAAGTTCCATGGTTGAGTGGGAATTCAAATTCAGCCCCCCTGAGTCCTAGTCCATCATTCTATCCACTACATTGCATTGAATAAGAATTAGAATAGAACACTATAATTTAGAAATAATGATTAGAAATATATTACAGTGTGGATGACTGTAGCAAGAAGCCTTGTGCATCTACTCAGATTTCCTTTCAGGTTTAGATTGGTAACCTCAAGCCCCATTCCCCACCCCCCATTCTCCCTTTGTATGATTTTAATCTCTATATTGCACTTCAACTATTGAGGCTTTCAAAACAGGGGCCATTGTAGAACAGGCCATTGTAGCTGAAAAGCTGTTTGAAGGCCTAACCACATGGAGCATTTGAATTGTTTCTTTTTCCTCCTTTTTTAATATCAATATATTTGTATGTATAGTCACATGGTATATATACCTCTGGGCCCATTTACATGGCTATCATTTCAATCGGTACATTGCTTGCTATTTGTACCAGTTCTATAGGTTACACATGTCATCTTATAGAAATTGATTCATTTTCCATCCTGGTTCTGGGTCCCTGCTGCCCTAAAAAGTTATTTCTTTCTTTTTAGAAATTTTGTAAGTGATATATCGCTAAATCAGTATTACATTCAGCTCAGTGCTACATTGATTAACTTTTGTGAAAAAAATATGTAAAAGAAAAAGTAAAATGATTTATCGCTATGCATTTTTTAAAATAAAAAAATGCTTCGAATGCAGTAGCCACGCAGTAGCCATGGCACCCCAAACCCTGAACAGTTCACAAAGCAAATAAATCTACAGCAACGTTCACACATGTCAAAATGATAAGGAATGAAGTGATACAGGGATCAAATCATTTAAAAAAGGCCATGTTTGCAAGGTGGGAAAAAAACCTGATTGGCTGGCCAAATAAATCAATGTTACCTGTGCATAGTGTGAACAGAAATTTATAAAATATTTTAAATAATAACAAAATCGATATAACGGGGGTTCTTTTGGCACATGCGACTCTACCTTCAGTTTAAAGAATAACACTGCACATGAATTCCACAAAATCTGAATCCACTAAAAGATGCCACCTAATTTATATTTATGGCACTCATGATCACCTTTAGAATAAGGCTGAAGGAGGCTTGTACAGAGGTGGCATGGGTCTGCTGCCAAAGCTCTTTAAGTTGAGAACTTCCTTAAGGCTGTTTTCTTTAAAGTCAGTTTGAACAAATGTCTAGTATACTCCAGGTACCTTTGGCCATGGCTTCAGTCTACATTTGCCAGCTGTACCTGTCCATGGACAAGCAGCCAAGGAGATAAATACACTGGCTTCTGCCCAACTGTGGAAGAGTTTATGTTGGCATTGCAAGGACATAAGAGGCCCCAGCCTAATGATTCCATATATTCCGGGGCTATAAAACCTTTTCTGACATTTATTGTTTTATTGCTTAATGCATGGCCAGAAATAGACTTATTGGATGAAACGGCACAGCCTCTTTTTAAAATGGCACAGAAATCTGTAAGTGCAAAGTGAAGGCATAAGGATAGTGTTCTCTCTTGCAAATTTCATTTCCATCTTTATAATAATGAGAAGTTGTGGCACCCTCTACAGCTCTTAGTTGTTTCAAGTGTCAAATCTAAATACTTATTTTAAATGCCTGAGCAGAGAATGGGATATGAGGTACAATAGTAAGGAGTAATAGTAAACCACAAGCTTTCTGCAAATGTTTAAAGTTAATGCAAATTATGTCTAGAAGGAAGGTTCTAACCTCAATATCGACAGTAAATGGGGAAAAGGCATGCTCTAGATAGGACAAAAAAGAATGATGACAATTAGCAGGGCCTTTTTAGTGGTAGTTCATATGCTATGGATTGATTTTCCTCATGAGATGCAAGAGGAAAACATGTCTGCATTTCCTGGTAGATTAGTTAAATACTTTTTTAGGAGGGCCATCGAGGAAGTGTTTCTGGCTCTTTCTGTCCTGTTTATGACAGGACAGCTGCAGGGCCAAAGTCTAAATGGGCAGTTACAGCTCATGCAGAATACTAATGAAGCCAGTTAAAAATCCAAAGAGGGGATCAATGTAATATGCTTTCACACTTGAAGTTCCAGCCAGTGAGTGGGTAAGTCAGATGAGGACCATCCAATGTCAGAATCAATTAATGAACACACATTAGATATGATATTGATATAGACATGATAGAAAATGTGGAGATAGAAATGGCTAAACAATTATATAAATAAAATCTGTATAAAATTGCTTTAGATAACATCTATTGTGTGTTAGGAACCTATTCAGTTATTACTGATATAAAATAGAAAGTTCGTTGGTTAAATCACCTCAATATTATATAGATTTGAAACCAGAATTACTTTTATTAGGTATGTTATTAGAAGATTTTGAGAACATTGTATACTATGAGAGCAATATTATGATAGTAGTCAATATTGTATACTAAAATACACACATGAATGGTTTAAATGTTTTAAAAAATGTATAGATTTTGAAGGGACAATTAAGAAGACACCAAGACGCAAAAAACAAATAATTATAAGCAACCCATGTAACACAATGTTTAACAAGCACGAATTGAATGTAGATAGATTAAAAAACTAATAAAATGTTTTTTAAAAAAGAATCAAAAACAGTCCACGTATAAGAGGTGTAGATCAGAGGCAGCATCAAGGAAGGGGCTGACAAAATCTAAAGTCAGCAGTAGACATTGTTCTAAGAAACCTTTCTTGTGTAGAACTGAGGCTTGTAGATTTGATCTGTGAGAGCCCCACTCTGAATTCATTTCAGGGACTTGTTGACACAGAAGCTGTTATTTCTAGGAACTTTCTTGGAAGAAGGCAAGATGTGAGTAGCCACCAGCTTTCCATGTGCTTTCAACTGTTAGTGCTCTTGGATGCTTGGGTGGTGACCTTGTCTTATTTTTATTTATTTTTTATTTTATTAGAGTTCTACCCCACCCATCTAGACCAAATGTCTCATTCTCTGACTCAGGCACTGGGCTTCCCATCTCTGGGGAGAGGATTTTGCCATCTTCACCCCATGATCTTCAGTGGTGGTCTATTTCTCAGTGCCATCAGGTCTCTTGAAAGAAGATCATCTCTTCAATGGATGCATGACATCCTGCTTCATTATATTATTTAATAAGGTTTATTTCTGGAAATATCAGTGTAGTGTCATGGACAGAGTGTCAGATTAGGATGCAGGAGACCTGCATTCAGATCCTCAGTGGCCGTGAAAATTTGGGTGGGTGGGGGATAGCAAAGGTTAACCATTCTTGGAACACCCAACATATCTCCCAAACCCTGTTGGGGTCACCATAATTTGGCAAATATAATAATAATAATTAGAACTGCAGAGCTGGAAGGGACCCTATGGATCATTGAGTCCAGCCCCTGTCAGGGAGGCACAGTGGGGAATCAAACTCCCAACTATACCTAAACCACTGACTTATCCAGCAATTGGTCACTGAGTTGTCGTGAGCTGTCTCCTCACCTTTCTAGCCATGGGTTGAAACATAGGTTTATGAATTGGAAATGAAGAAAATAAAGGGTGAAAGACGTAGTGTTAGCCTTGGATCATCAAATGCAAGACAAAAGTGTTGAGTGAAGCAGCATGTAGGCTGGGAAAACACACACACACACACACACACACACACACTAGCAAGGAAGAAAAGTGGTAATGGATACATGCAGTGAGATCCATTTCATGACAGAGACCTCTTTAGATGAAATACTGTGAAAGAAAGAGGATAGGCTGCACAAATTTCAAAAAGGGGATACTACCGTAAATGTTTCCAAAACTATATATTGGAGAGAAGAAATCTCGGCTAGTGTGTTCCCAGTCTAGCTGGTTTTCCACTTGGAAGGATTTTTTTTTTAAAGGAGAAACATAAATGTAATTCCCACATGTAGCTCACAGTGGTTCTTTCTCTTCTGCTGCCTCATTCAGCTGCAGGTGTAGATCCGGCCAAAAGGTGACTGTATGAAGAGAAAGGGTTATATACAAGTCATAATGATCAGTGACCCATCACGGCAGAAAGACTATGCCTCTACTTTGGTCCCAGAGGTCTTGAGGGGTCTTTTTTTTTTTCTTTAAAGGAAGATCAGGAGACGTTCAGCACAGATGTCCAACCCACCCCCCTAGGAGGTCTGCAGTTTCATTCCACCCATGGCTGAAAGGGCAGTTGTCCAAACAGGGGGGAAACAGAATGGGGTTCCTATTTTGTTTGCTTTGGCTTTCTGGGAAGTTTAGACAAGGAAATAATTTAACCCCAAACACCATGCATCAAAAAGTTTTTATTCTGAGCATGTGTAAACTCATAAAGGGAAAAAAAAATAAGTGCAGGCGAAAGAACGTGATATAAAGCATACATTGCAATCTCTGGAGCCCAATAATTCAAGCAGGCTCATTGCAATCTGTTTTAAAGAAAACCAATAGGCAGCTTTTGTTAAGCATTTAGAACTTTGGCCACAAAGCAGCTGCTGAGTCCTGAACTTCCTAAAACTGGGAACAACTGATCCCAATAAATAAGTAATGTCTCAGCTAACACTCCTGATACCTAACCTACTTTTGAGTAGAACGTTTCCCAGAGGCACTGCATAACAATCGATCCCCCAGCATTTCAGATGGTGAGACAGAGCCAACATTTTTCCATTATATACAAACCACTCCTTTCATGCGATGCTTTCCCCGAGAACATTTCTAAGCACAAACCCATGCATCTTCCAGTAATGCATAGACTAGGATGGGTCCCTGGTGTGAAACGCTCATACAGAGATTATATTATAACAGAGGTGGGTAGAATGACATCATCTAATAACAGAGATGGTAATTAGCATTTGTCTGTGTTACAAACCACTTAACCATCAAAGCTCTACAAATCTTAATTAGATTTAAATAGGCCAGTGTTCAATTTTCACTATTGTTGTTTTTTTTTAAAAAATAAAAATGGGATTTCCAGGGGCATAAAATACTTGCCATAACATTTTCTAACACACTTTCCCCCCAATGGTCTCTCTAGCTGCTCATAGCCACTGAATTCACGGTTTGTACATATATGTATAGTCTCAATTTTTTTTAAGAGGTTGGATTCTCTTTTTATGTGTGAGACCAGCCAATCAGGGATCATATTATGAATGTGGTGTCATGACACTGCATTGATAAATAATGACATAGGGAAGTTGATTCAATGAGATGGCTTTGAATATTTATTGAGAAGGGATGAACATGACTGCCAAGTTACAAACATTTTCGTGCACGTTCATGTGAAAAGTAATCAATTTGTAGAAGTCTTTTGTTAAGTTGCAGTGGGCCTTAAATTTTGCATTAACTTATTATTAATAAGTAATAATAGTAAATGCATCTTCAGATAAGGGTTCATTGTATCCACTTATACTGTTCAATCTGTACGCAGAACACATCACATGGAAAGAAGGACTAGATTCAGATGGAGGAGGAGTGAAAATTGGTGGAAGAAACATCAATAATTTAAGATATGCCGCCTAGAGTGGTCGCAAGACCAGATAGGCGGGGTATAAATGAAATAAATAAATAAATAAATAAATAAATAAATAAATAAATAAATAAATAAATAAATAAATATGCAGATGACAACATCTTACTGGCAGAAAGCAGCAGTGACTTGAAATGACGTCTGATGAAAGTGAAAGAAGAAAGTACAGTACTGCAGTTGAACATTAAGAAGACAAAAATCATGACTACAAAAGAAGTAAAAGGTAAAGGTAAAGGTTCCCCTTGACAATTTGTCCAGTCGTGTTCGACTCTAGGGGGCGGTGCTCATCCCCGTTTCCAAGCCGTAGAGCCAGCGTTTGTCTGAAGACAATCTTCCGTGGTCACATGGCCAGTGCGACTTAGACACGGAACGCTGTTACCTTCCCACCGAGGTGGTCCCTATTTATCAACTCGCATTTGCATGCTTTCGAACCGCTAGGTTGGCGGTACAAAAGAAGTAGACAACTTTAATGTCGACAGTGAAGAAATTGAAATAGTGAAAAATGTTGTACATCTTGGTTCGAACATCAATCCAAATGGAGACTACAGCCAAGAAATCAGAAGACTGAGAAGGGAAGGGATGAAGGAACTAGAAAATATAATCAAGTATAAGGTCGCGTCACTGGAGACCAATACCAGGATCATCCATGTTGTATTCTCAGTAGATAGAGTGACGGACTGACTCTGGAGAACAGGGTTTGAATTTCCATTTGACCATGGGAACTCACTTGGGAGTGGACCTGGTAAAAACTACTCCTTAATTATCTCACTCACCTTAAAAGCCTTATCAGGCTTTAAGTTGTAGTGGCTCTGAATCGATGAAAATTTGATTTGTTTCCACCTTTCTGTTACGTAGTGTAATCTTTGGAGTTCTTCAAATATTTCTTATTAGCAACAGGCAAAGAAGGAGAGAGCCAATTTGGTGATGATGTTTTTACTATGATAAAATAATGAGAAAAATAATCGTCATTCCTCTCTTGAAATACTATCTAACCTTCCCTGCAATTATATACTGACAGCTGGTTTCCTTCTGTTAGATGGGAAAGGGCAACAGAACTTTCAGGCAGGAGTGATTGACAGCTTGCATGAAATGTATCCTTGAAGCTTGCTATACACAGATACATACATGCACACACACAAGTATGCACGTGGATGCGCACACCCACTTCATTTAAGTTATAGACTATTACTAGGTGTGTGTACCAGCTTTGGTTAAAAAGAGTCCAAATAAGGGATATTTGTTACATTACTGGAGCAGATCAAGAAGTCCTTGGTTATACTTAAGACACTTAGGGCACCCCTACAAATCACTGGAGCTTGCTTTAGTGTGTTTCAGGGGATAAAAATGCTGAAATAAGATTAAAAATGTATTTGACATCAGTTGTATCAAAAGAAGGGAAAATCAAAGCAGAAGGGCATTGACAGCTGAAGTCCCAATGAAAACTAACCCTCCCTTGGACATTCCATTTCCTGAGCAGAGATGGGCATGAACCGCCTTTACAAACTGGGATGAACTGGGACAAACCTGTTTGTCCCCATCTCTATTCCTGAGCCATTGGGAAAGCTCAGATCATCCTCATTGGACTCAATTTATTCCCCACCCATGCAACCAAGCAACCATTTCACATCCTGGCATGGCTAGTAGAAGGTGGTACATTGCTTCTTAGACTGGCCACATCCTACATTTTCCTTGCTTTTTCTTTTAAGTGATTACATTGGGTCTTCATTACACTTAAGGTCATGTGTGTGAATATGGGATGGATGACTGACTGTCTTGTATGGGCTTTGATTGGATACATGAAAGCTGGACTAGAGACTTTACGCGGGGGTGCTGATAAGTATTGAGCCTTACCCAGAAAAAATTGAGCCAGGAAGCTATAAATTGCAGGGTGTATTGGCCAAAATCAACGGTGCAAAAATCAACTACCTATGATTTTAACTTAACTTTCATTTTCCAGTCCAAAGTGAACATGGCGGCACCTCCAGAAAAGTTCAATGTGGAAGAGCGTAGGACCATAATCAAGTTCCTGTTTCTCCAAGGGAAAGGTGCAAAGCAGATCCATGATGAAATGTCACAAACTATGGGTGACAGTGGCCCTTCATATGCAACAGTTAAACGTTGGGTTGTCAATTTTTAAACTGGCCATTTCGGTGTTGAAAGTGAGAAACCCAGTGGAAGGCCTGTTTCTGTCTCTGTGCCTGCAAATGTGAAAGCCATCCATGACATGATCATGGAGGACCGCCGAATATCAGCCAAAAGTATTGCTATATATCTGAGAATATCACGTGAGAGAGTTGGTGCCATTATCCACAACGACTTGGAAATGAGAAAGCTGGCAGCAAAGTGGATCCCCAAACTTTTGACAACCGAACAAAAGAGGAAACGTGTGGAGTCATCGGTGGCTATTTTGGAACATTTTGCAAGAAATGAGTCAGATTTCCTGGGCAAACTAGTAACTGGTGATGAGACATGGATCTACTGTTATGATCCTGAGACAAAGGAACAGTCTAAGGAATGGAGGCACAGTGGTTCCCCAGGCCAAAGAAGTTCCGAGTGCAAAGGTTGGTGCAGAAGCAAATGGCAACAGTTTTTTTGGGATAAGAAGGGAGTTCTGCTGGTGGACTACCTCCAACAGGGTTCAACCATCAATGCAAAATATTACTGTGCTTTATTGACAAAGTTGAGGCAAAACATCAAGGAAAAACGTCGAGGAAAGCTCTCCAAAGGTGTCATCCTGTTGCATGACAATGCCTCGTCACACATTGCAGGTGAAACAATGGCAAAACTGATGTCCTTAGGCTTTCAAGTGATGCCCCATCCACCCTATTCTCCCGACCTGGCTCCTTCTGACTATTATCTGTTCCCCAAACTCAAAAAACACCTAAAGGGACAACGATTTGGGAGTGTTCTGGAGGCAACTAATGCTGCAAATGAGTGGTTACACCAGCAGTTGGAAGAATTGTATTTGCAGGGACTTAAGAAGCTGCAGGACAGATGTCACAAGTGCATTGACTTCCTGGGGAAATAGGTAGAATAGTGTGGCAGTTACAGCTTCCTAGCTCAATTTTTTCTGGGAAAGGCTCAATACTTATCAGCACCCCTTCGTATACTTCCCAAAAGCCATTTTCTACTTACTTTATTTCTTTTCTAATGCCTACTCCTGGTCTTCATTTATTTATTTATTTTAATTGCTGCTGGCAACATTCCCTCTAATTTTATGTCCCACTAAGCGGCAGCCTTGCTCCGCGCACACAAGGGTGGGCAGGGTTTCATTCAAAATGGGAAGTAAACAAACCAAATACTGGCTTCCCATGTGCAGCCCCAATGGAGCTCTGGGTGGGTCCGTGCACGCACAGCTTAGAATGTTGGCTGCGGGTACCTGTGCATGTCCTAAAGGGAGGTGGATGCCAAACATGCAACATTGTCTTTTAGACTAGGCAATGGGCATGCTTGGACAAGCCAGGCTACTGACTGGGGACACTAAGGGGAAATCTTCTAGATCCCCAAGACACGTTTTCCACGAACACAGCTCCTTGGGGAGGATGCAGAAGGAAGGAAGGAAACTGGTAGGAGCTTTGTTTGCAAACTGAAGGTAGGACAAATATCCAAAGCTGATGGCATTGAATAGCAACCTCAATTCCAAGTCATAGCTCTTTATTTTCCATATTTTAAGTTTTTTCCCCCCTGCTGATCTGAAAGAGAAAGTTAGCTAATACTTTGCCAGATATACTTTGATTTGGATTCCTGCATTGAGCAGGGGATTGGACTCAATGGCCTTAAAGGCCCCTTCCAACTCCATTGTTCTATGATTTTATGAGAGTCAAGGTCTCAGGGATCATTAAAACATCACAAAATTAAACAAGACACATGGATCATTGCAAAATAACTAAACACGGAAAATGTTTAAACTCTCATCTAAAAACAATTAAAAAGTGTAAAAGCATTACAAAACACACAACATAAAAAGGATATTTAGCTATGTTGAAATTAATATTAAAAGCCTGGCTGAACAAAAATGTTTTTAATTGTCTCTGAAAGGAGAGGAGCAAGGGGGCCAACCTAGCTTTATGGGGCAGGACATTCCATAAACAGGGGCAGCCACCGGGTTTCTGCAAAGGCGTTACAAATTTCCACTTCTATGCTAGAGAACAAGGATACAACAGTTATATTGCCATCCTACTCTTGAATTAAATCCTTAGCAAGCCTTTTCGAAGGCAAACACTCTTCAAATGTCAAACATAAATTTTATCCCACTGAGTGTTCTTCTTTTTTCTTCAAATATTGTTTTGTGCTTCTCTTTCTGCCATGGTTGCATCCATAACAGCCATTTTTTTTGTGTGTGATCATGCTATCTGACTCAGGAAACAATCAGACCTGTTAGCTTTTGTAAATCAGGAGGTAAATCATTGTTAACTTTCAATTTCTTTTCACATTATATTTTTCACTCTTGCAATTTGTTATCTGAAACATAGGTGGTAATTTTGGGATTTCTAGAAAATCTCACCCACTATCATCCTGGAAAGAAACAACAGTTCTGAGCATTCTCTGGTATGCCATGTTGAGTTCTACATAGAGGATTGTTTATGTAGTGAGATGGGCCCCACCATACTTTTGATTACGTCTGCTGGAGTTTTGTTCGCAACCTTCTATACTATCTGTAGTTTGTGTGATTGGGAGATCATGTAACCAGAATGTGTATGAGCAGGGAGAAAGATTAGCCAATGCAATACCAAGTTCCAGTCTGCATTTTGAAAATCATGGTCCAGGCTTTGCCTGAACTTCTTATTGTATTAATGCAAGGCTAGGCATCTTCCAAATCCTCCCCCCGACCCCAGCAACACTCAACACAAACACACCACTTTTAAACCTGACATGTGTAAGCAAGAAATTCATAAAACACTGGAATGTACATCAGCAGCCCCCACCCATCCAATTTTGGAATGTTTATATGTGAAATAGTCAACTTAATAGACACAGTGATAGAGAAATCTTATTTTAAAGCACGTTTCAAATCAGCTGTATTTTCTCCTTACATCTCACTTGCTTTAAAAAAATACAGTAAAGATATTTTCATCGGAAAACAGAAACAAATTGGGCAGGATAATGCCACTTCCAAAGCTGACATAGTTGTGACACTGCTTGTAAAATAAAATAGGAAAGACATAATTAGAGAGAATGGTGAGATTTTTATGTCTCACAGAGTCCCATCCTGTTATTCCTGGCCTTTGGGGTGATGACATCAATAGTGGAGCATCAGAAGGAATCTCAGGGGTTATCGCCATGCAGAGAAACTCATGCACTGTGTCAAATAATATGAAGTCAGCCGCTTATGAAAGCTGTTTTCTTTTTTTAAAAAAATAAATCTTTTCTTCACAGTGTCACTAGATGGCAGCGTAGAGTAACTTTGCAGCTATTTGGTGACAATGAAGCCATTGGACGAAAAACTTCAGAACTGCCGTGTTTAGTTCTATTAACTGGCTGGATGCCTTGAATCTTAACTGAAAGTGGTTCTTATCTCCCTGTTTATGCATGTGTAAATTTAGCACCACAGGTACAGTTTTCTCTGTGGAATTTCAGGAATAGCTCGTGACAAACTTACTATGTGTCGAACTGGGAGAACAGCACAGAAATATTCTTGGTAAATAAATAAATAATGGGTTCTTGGTGTAGAAGCACCCTCGCCATGTTCAGTCGAAAAGGTAACTCCCATCTGCATGCCTGAATGCTGAAAAATTGGTTTTTGCAGTATTAGCTAGCTGTGCATGTCCAGTACAGAATGGCTGCTGAGTCTAATCAATCATTCCCCCACCCCAAATCTCCAGAACAATTTTAAAAAGGCTTTCTCCTCCAGTCTCTCTCACACAGGTACAGCAACATCAGAATACTTGGCTATGTGTGGCATTTTAAAGGAAAATGTATGACCCATGGCTGTTTGATTAACTCAGTGAGTTAGGCATCTGGAGCCAGAGGTTGGGAGTTTGATTCCCCATGGAGTCTCCCATAGGTAAAGCCAGCCTGTGTGGCCCTGGGCAAGCTGCACAGTCCCAGATCGCCACCAGAAGAATGAAATGGTAAACTGCTTCTGAGTACTTTATACCTAGAAAAACCTGGAAAGGGTCACCATAAGTCAGAACTAATAATATGCAGTTATTATTGTCATGAAGCAAGGGGAAGTGTAAACAAGACTGCTGGCTGAGCAAATGCATAGACTGCTGGTCTGTATTTCCGTCTTCAAAATGGTAAAAACCGGGAGGAACCTGAGGCACATCACAAGTAAAGAAACAGATGAACAGAAGTGCTGGATAGCTCAGTGGCTTAGGCATCTGGCTG
Source organism: Intellagama lesueurii (assembly GCA_037013535.1). Taxonomy (NCBI): domain Eukaryota; kingdom Metazoa; phylum Chordata; class Lepidosauria; order Squamata; family Agamidae; genus Intellagama; species Intellagama lesueurii. The sequence continues at coordinate 18,892,595 of JBAJHW010000004.1, forward strand.
CAGAGCCAGAGGTTAGGAGTTCTATTTCCTCCTTGACAGGGGCTTGACTCAATGATCCATAAGGTCCCTTCCAGCTCTGCAATTCTAAGCTTATTTATGATTCAAAAACACCAGGCACAGTCAATCAAAATGATAAAAACATTGACTGGTATTATATAACAGATACTGTACAAGTTTTAACCAATAACCTAAGTATCTGTTAAATATCTATGTAGTATATATGCTGTTCTTTATACTGCCATTTTTGGTAGCTCTGATGACGTTATTTCTAGAATCTGCAACTGCTCATAAGGCTGTGTGAAATTTCTTTCTATTGTTTCCAAAACCCCAATGACAATGAGGACCACTGAGGTATGTTTCATCCACAAGTGAGATATTTCAATTGCCAGTTCTCTGTATTTTGTTAGTTTTTCCAATTCTTTATCTTCAACTCTGGCATCCCCTGGAATTGCAATGTCTATTATCCAGACATTTCTTCATTCTGTTACTACTATGTCTGGTGTGTTATGTTCAAGGTATCTATCATTTTGGATCCAGAAATCCCACAAGATATTGACTTTGTTATTTTCTGACACCTTCTGTACCTAATGTTCCCATGGGTTTTTGGAGGCTGGCAAGTTGTTATTGTTATTGTTTTCTTTCCATGCCCAGCTCAGACTTTTCCATATTCTGTTAAAATAATTCATCATCATCATTAGAGAAGGGCATGAACTGTTGGTTCAGTGGTTCATGCTGGTTCGTGTGACAGCTGAACAGGTGTTCGGTGCTTCCCAGCCCTGCTTCCTCCATCAGGTGCCCACTCAGAGTCATCGCCTGGAGGATATGAGGCAGGGAAGCTAGCTCACTGCTGCTGAGCTGGCAATTGCTGGAGGAGGCAGGGCTAGGAAGCGCCAAACACCTGTCAAACATCAAATTGGCAATTTGTGCCCATCTTGAATCATCATCTTAGCAGTTCAGTTGCTCATAGCTGGGATAGACCTCTGACTGGGGGTAGAAAATTTATTTTTGGATTCAGCTATTTTTCCCCTTCTGGGATACTGTGGGAAGAACCACCCTGTGAATCCACATTTAGATGCCTTACAAGACATTTCAGATAAATAAAGGCCTAAAGCAATGCCCCATGGTTGATCTGGGGGTATTCTGGGGAAAAACAATATGGTGGCTGATCCAAAAACGTAGTGGCTATCACTGTAGTCACTCTTTGTCTCTCTGCAGTGTCCCAGATGATTACTCCGAGAAGTAATCTGGGATACAGCAGCTATGCAGCTGCTGGAGGGTGGAGGTGAGGATGAGTGTGGGAAGAAGCTGGGACAGTACATGGATATCTTGCTAAGGACCCATTGTTTATGTGCGCCTTTCTCCTGTCTGCATTTTAGCACCTACACATACTTGAATGAAAACTCAGTTGTTTTCCAAGTGTGTGTTCTTCACAAGTAATGAGAGGACATGGTAGCTCTGCCTGCTTCTGTTTGTTGTCATTTTTGACACACACATGTCCACATAAGCTTTCCATCTCACCCTTCCTCTCATGTTCTGATTCACTTGGAGAGCCTAAATGGATAGAGTATCCCCTCCCTCTTCAGATTATCCCATTCACCTGTCAAAAGCAACAACAAGGTGTGGCAATTGTCCACGTCACTCATGTCACTCATATTCATGAGCTAATTTGTATGAACCTATGAGAGGGCTGGAGAGGAGGAGTGAGCAGCTACATGAGGCTTGGCTGGAGAAGGAGGAGTCAGATAGGGAGCAGATAGGGAAGAGAGTGAGAGTGAGAGATGAGTGTCTGAAGTAGAAGTTAGTCTGTGGTAGTTAGAGAGGGTAGCAGCGTTAGGAGTTAAGAGTGTGGAATTTACAAAGAGCTAAGAGAGTTAAGAGTGAAATAAGTTATTAATAATCAAATGAATACATTAAAGTCTGTGAAGAACCTGTTTAAGCAAACTGTAATCAATAGACCTGTGTTGTTCAACTTTATACTCAGCTTGGACCTCAATCTTTCTAATTAAAGGATGTTGACAGAGGTCAACTGGTGGTAGCGAGGTAAAGGACGTGTTGGGATACTCGCGTGAGCTCTGTGTTGGGTGAAACAAGCAAGGGCCACATGGGTAAACGTCACGCAAGGAGTGCCAAGTTGTGCCCTCCCTTCATTTTGTGTGGAGAGCACTCACTTTTAAGAGGAACTAAAGATGGACAGCATCATTGGACAAAAGTTGCTATGAAAAGTTTCTAGTCATTGAACATCATGGAAGACCTTGTAGGCTCATTTGCACAGACGAAGGTTTCCTTCACTGTCTCTCCACTGGTGAGTTTTGGATGGAACATTAACCTTGTGGCAGAGGTCTAAATGTGTGAACAGAACATTGTATACTCCCACTCCATATTTCTTATCTTCCTTTGCTTCCTCTCTTTGTAATAGCTTTTGTCCATTCCCACTTCTTTAGAAAATGTCTCTGCTGTATTTCACTTTTAGCAGTAGAAATCTTTGCATATCTTTTGGTAACCATCTTCATTAAAGTACTATAGTGATAATGACCGAGTTAATAGCCTGGTTCTGTTTTATAAACAGGGATACGCAGTGTTTCTCTCCCAAGCAGGAAGACCCCGGACCATAAAATTAATGAGGACAATATGTTTTATAAAAAATGAAACTCACACCAGTCAACTTTAGTTTGAAAAAGTGGGGCTAGAATCCAATCTTCTCCAGAGTCCTTGTTTTTCTGCAAGTGGGCTTAGCAATTTTGTAACCTCATTTTCAGAAACTGAAGGCCAAGGCTGTTGGAGTTCAAGGTCAACGCTTGTATGACTGTCCAGTACATTAAATGTTTATACACAGAGAAAAATGGGGTTGCAGTAAATTTGACTTTTCCTCCTACATTTTTCCTTTGGTTATTGGAGGCTGGGAAACACTATCAATGTGGAAATGAAAGGCTGCTCTGTAATACCATGCTTTGCTACTAAGGCTTATTTATGGATCAGTGAAATGAATATCATGATGATGAATGGTGCATGTGTGGAGGAAAGACAGATATACCACAGAGATCTCTGGGAGTTGCAGTGTATCCTTCTGTGCTATTGCACCTGATGATTAAGTCTCTATCATTGAGGAATGATTGGGACTATCCTGCAGAAGAATGGAAGTAATGTTCCAAATTAATTTATTAATTTAAACCATTTTTTAAAGACCATCCCTCAACTTCAGGGCAGGGTATGGCATAAAACAAAGAAACTGACACAAAGGAAAGAGGGGCCAGCATAGTATAGTGATTAGAGTATCACATGAAGACTCAGGAGCCTTGAGTTCAAATCATCATGGAACCATGCAAACCCGTGTATGTGTAAAAATGGTAAGCCACTCTTTGAACACCTTTCATACTTTGAAAACTCTATTAATAGTAATCATTGCATGCTGTCAAGTCGATTCCGAGTGATGGTGACCCTGTACAGGGTTTTATAGTTAGCGAGTACTCAGAAGTGGTTTACCATCCCCTTCTTCTGGGGGTTACCTGGGACTGTGAAGGTTGCCCAAGGCCACACAGGCTGGATCTACTTGTAGGAGGCTCAGTGGGGAATCGTACTCCCAACGTCTGGCTTCACAGCTAGATCCTAAACCATTGAGCTGTCCAGCCAGCTTGAAGGGTTGTCATAAATTGAAAGCAACTTGATGTAACAACAAAAAGAAAACAAAATAAAACTCCAAAAAAACTCAAATGACTGTAGAATGGAGAAAAATATGAAAAATGGCAACCATTAAACGGCATGGGAAGAAGAGGGGAAAAAAAGTAAACTGGGATGCACCCAGAGACACAAAAGTTTAGGACTATTTGTGACCCCAGTCACAGAGAACAGTGCTCAGTCCCCACATATCCCCAAAATTATGTGGGGTATACAGCATAGCATAGTGACTAGGGTATCATATGAGGGCTCAGGAGCCTTAAGTTCAAATCTTCATATGGTATTGGGGAACAGATTTTTATTCTGGATATTGTAAAAAAAAAAAAGTACAATTTCATTGCTTGAATTAAAGCTATAAAGAAAAGTCTTGTTTCCTTGAATTAGAGCAAACAGTACTTGCTCCAGGATCTGTGGGATGTTTTGATGAGATGCTTACAACTCCCAGAATCCACCAGCCATCATGACCACTGGCTATGCTAACTGGAGGATTCTGTTGTTGTTGTTTAGTCGTTAAGTCGTGTCCGACTCTTTGTGACCCCATGGACCAGAGCACGCCAGGAGGATTCTAGGAGATGTATTTCAGGAATTCTAGGATTCAGGATTCTAGGAATTCAGGATTCTAGGAGATGTATTTCAGATGTATTTCAGGAAAGAAACATTTCTAAGCTTTGTTTTAGCCATTCTCCCATTATCCAACAGTGCCACAGGTGACCCTACTTTGGGGGTGCTCGAGGGAGTAGAAATGATAGGTATCACATCCAGCTGTCTGGCACTGCTTGTAGTGTCCGACCAGAAAAATAAAGTAAGATGGGAGGTCATAGGGCAGGTATCAATCATGGTTCTGGGGCCGTCAGAGCTACTCAGGAGGCCAAATATTGGTGATGCTGCTGACTCTGTTCTCCAGCTCTATAAATATGAAGCCCAGGTTCTCCTCACCAGTGGAAAGATTCCAGTAAAGCAAATTTGTGAAATCACACAGCTGCTGGCCTGCTACATCATACAATAAGACATTTTGGGTCATAGGGAGAACAGCCAAGATACTCTAATTGCAACTATCCTTTTATTTAACTGTTATGCAATTCTTTCTTTTTTCTGTCCTAATTTTCTGTCATTTTTAATTGAAGTCACTCTACCTTCACTGGCAGTATATTTCCCCAAATGTCACACTGAAATCACAACATTAGCCATGAAAGCAAATGTTTAAGTCTGTGTTTTTTTAGATGGCTATATTCTTAATTTTTTCCCCCAAGGGAAAGCAAGTAAGGTATTTCTATTGACTGTTTTTCATAAATATTGTAAAGAAACACAGAAAAATCATCATCATCATAATCATCATCATATATTGTAATGTTAATTCTGACTTTTGGTTACCCTTTCAGAGTTTTCTAAGTAGAGAGTACTCAGGAGTGCTTTACAATTCCCTTCTTCTGGGGGCACCCTAGGACTGTGCAGCTTGCCCAAGGCAACACAGGTTGGCTTTTCTGGGATGCACAGTGGAACTGAACTCCCAACCTTTAGCTCCGCAGCCAGATACTTAAACCATGGAATTATTCAGTGAGCTATAAGAAATCTTATATGCTTCCAATTCTGACCATTGTATTAAGCCCTTGTCCACAAATTCCATCTCGTATTTTTTACCCACCCAGCTCAGAATAAGGAGACAAGACACAGGTGATGGGTTTAACTAGAGCCACAACTTTATTGAATGGTCAACTGTAACTTCCCCCCTCTTGCAGAGGGGCCTACCATAGTGCAGATACCTAGGCCAGGAAGCAGGGGTCCCACTTTACCTTTGCTCCTGACCTGTCATGGGTGAGTCTCAATCCCGTTTCCATGCAGTCTGGACTGGGTGACCACCAAGTCTCAGGACCTTATGCCAGCGGTATGCCCCCCATATCCCAGCAACAGAATCTTGAGATTCATGGTGTTAAGATATTGCCTGCAACAGCACTGTTGGTCTGCATACCTGCCAGTATGACCTGTTTAACTATCACACACACGCACACAAACCAGTCTGGTTGTACATGTCCTGTGAGTATGTGTGTGATAATCAAAAATTCCCCACCCACATTTTGTTCAATATGCCAATTTGATGAGATAGGCCCAAAAATCCTATCTTACCCCAAAGTGACCAACTAGTCTCACACTGGACTCAGGTGGGCTGACCAGCTCACAGGAGAGCCAGGGTACGGATGGAGCCAGTTTATATAAGGCACACCAACCCCACCCTCAGCCTGTTCACATGGACAACACCAGCAGTCATTCCTAAGTCGCTTGTCTCCCTTTGGAGAAGGGGCAGGGGCAAAGATCCCCTGCCCACACAGATTTGCGCAACTGTGGAGCCAGAAGAAAGATAGTAAGAGATGGGGATGAGGAGGTTTTGCAGACCTAACAGGATTAAAAGGCTACACAGTCTTGGGGCAATTTTAACATGTAAACAGCCAGAATCCTTTTGATGATTTACTCCAGCATAAGTGTAGTGGTGTAACCTGCACTGACCAATTGCCAGTACTTAGTAAGTCACTGCTGTATCCCTCTTTTCATGTCAGTCACGTTGAACTGGTGGATGACAAAGGATACAAGCAGCAACTTATTAACTAGTGGCAATGTATCCCTCATGATTTATGCTAACTGCACTTATGCTGGTGTAAGCAACCAATGGGATTCTGGCCCTTAGCTTAGTTTACCAGCTTCCTGAAATCAGAACATGAGACTATTGTATGTTGCAAGGGATTTAACACAAGGTTACAGACCTGCCAGTCTGCAGTAATATCAATATTTCACTAAATTTCTCCTTGAAATGACAGATGCTGTAAAGTGTGAGGGCTTTTTATTGGAATAAGAAATCTCACCTTTAAGAATAAATAAACCACAATGCCATTTTACATTTTCAAGTACTTGATGTCTTGATAAAATAGAAATGTTCAAAGAAGGATTACTGTCTTTCTTTACTTATATTACATTGAGCTCATATTTCTTTACTTACATTACATTAAACTTACATTAAAATATAACCACAATGTCTTTCTTTCTTGTTGAAATACATTTATTTGGTTGTTTTCAAGTGAGGACTTTCTGGTAATGCTAAGAAGCTCCTTTTCTGCACTTAGTTAGAAAGTGCCTTAAACAATTTCATCCTTAAAACAGCGCTATTTCATCCGTAACGATCCAGCAAAATTCCACAGAGAAAGTCCCATTGTATGTTTATTGATTTTCTTCATAACATCTTTTATTTGTAAGTAACTCATTCTGCTAAATATATCATTCCTCCTACATTATTATCCATTAAGCATTTCTGTTTACTATTGCTTTGCAATTTGAAAGCATACTAGTTAATTGGTTGTTTCTCATTTAATATGATGCTTGTCACAAGTCTTCAAGTTCCTTTTGCATTACGGTGAATCTAAAAGGGTTTTCAAGGTATATGAGATATTCAAGGTGTGGTTTGCCATCATCTCTCTTCCTGAGTTTTAGTCACACAACATCTTCACAACATCATACTGGCTCTCCCCAAGTACCATGGCTTAATCAGTTTCTGTCTATAACTAATGGCTCCCTCCTTGTAACTAGAATAATTTTACATTACTGTTGCTGTTTTTGACATTGCACCAAAAATTAGAGCAGCACTCAGAAGATTTTGCTGCAATTTCTAGGTGGCAGAAATAAAAGCAATAATTAAAGCCCCTGACCCTCAGAAGAGAAACAGACCAATTAGTGACAATTTAGGAATGCCTTGACATCTGCAACTAGTCTAACTTTTTCAAATTACAGGAATGAAAGGGCTAAGAAGAAGTCTATCAGTTAAAGGACTGTTACCCCACACACGCCCCATCCTCTGTGGGGCTTTGCTGATCCTGTCTTGTACAGGCTAGTCTAGTAGGTTTGGGGGAAAAAAAACTGAAGGGACAACAGTGAAAACAGTAAAAATTAATTTGGTAATGGTGTCACCTAGATTTTCTACAAAATCTGGGTAAATAAAAAAAAAGGCCATCAAAATTATGTTAAAAAGATAGCTTGGAAAGCACAGATGAAAGAAGAATGTGAAGGTCCAACTAGGGAAAAGATCGATTAGTAAATATCGTAATACTGGAAAATTTGTTGTTTTTCTTTTTTATCTCTCTAGTATAATTGTATAAGTTGTTTTTCTTTTTTATCTCTCTAGTATAATTGTATAAGTTGATGTAAACACACTGTCCCACTCTCTGGAATTTATTCATACCTACCCCGCAGCCCTAAATCACCTTACCCAAAAGCCTACCTCCATTGAAAAGAATAAAAATTTAAGACAAAAATATATATGTTACATATATATATGTCTCACTATCACTGCCTCCAAAATAGGAAAATGAAGAATAGGTGAGATGTGATAACTTGTAAATACATCAAATCTAGTCAGCATAATTGGCTTTTTGTTGTCTACTGGGAGATAAATATCTGGGCAGGTAAGGCAACAGGAAGAGAAGAGAGACCTATTATAAGAGGTAAAGGTAAAGGTAAAGGTTCCCCTTGACAATTTGTCCAGTCGTGTCCGACTCTAGGGGGCGGTGCTCATCCCCGTTTCCAAGCCATAGAGCCAGTGTTTGTCCGAAGACAATCTTCCGTGGTCACATGGCCAGTGCGACTTAGACACGGAACGCTGTTACCTTCCCACCGAGGTGGTCCCTATTTATCTACTTGCATTTGCATGCTTTCGAACCGCTAGGTTGGCGGGAGCTGGGACAAGCGACGGGCGCTCACTCCGTCGCGTGGATTCGATCTTACAGCTGCAGATCTATAGACCTTACAGCACAGAGGCTTCTGCGGTTTAACCCGCAGCGCCACCACGTCCCTTCTTCCACCACGTCCCTTCTTCCACCACGTCCCTTCTTATAAGAGAGCACAACCTAAATCTAGTGAATTACTGTAACATGCTCGATGTGGGGTGGCCTTTGGGAAGTGTTTGGAAACTTCAAACAGTCCATCATGACACAAGCAGATTGTTAACTGGGGCTGGTTACAGGGAACATATAACATGCAGGCATAGTAACATGTGACAACTTATTTTTTTTTCCAGTTTTGCACAATCTTTATTTGATGGTGAAGATGCCGTGCTTATAATCCAATATTATGTAACATATGTTGAACTCAAAGGTGTTGCCATATCTTTGTCATCATTTAGTTAGTTCCAACAGTTCTCCCAGTTTGGGATCTGATTTTCTGTTTTTTTTATAATTCATTGTGCTGAAGATCCAACTTACCTCCTGGTAAATTTCTCTGACTGAATGGCGAAAGTAGAGGCTTTGATTGGTGAATGTATTTACTTAACTGGATGCTGGCATACATAATTTCTGATGAAACTCTGTATGAACTTCAGATTTGAGGCCAGTCTCACAAGTGGACATTCACAGTGCAGACTACTCTTCTGGAATAACTGATGGTTGCCTAGCCAGATATTTCTACAAAACCCAGTGATCTTCTTTATTTTCTTTCTATATATATCCATTTCCAATAAGCTGCATAAAATAATAGGTGCAGGGCCTACCTGAGAGTTATAAAGCCACGAGTCCCAGTCCTGGTGGTGGTCCCGACAGCAGCAATTTTCATGCATTAAAGATTTCTCCTCATCCTGAGCTCCCCCACCAAGCCTTCCCAGAACAACGGGGTCCCTATGGAGCCTTGATACCTGGGGAGGGGATTGGAAATTTTTAATTACTGATAAAAGGCCGTGGCATTCTCAGTCTTACACATGTGGAGCTGCACTGGAAGGATTTCGGACAATATGTATATAACAGAGAGCTGTAGAATGAAACAAGTAAGCAGAATACTAAGGAAGTGATGGACAAAACGTTTTACCCCCATTTTCCAAATAAAAAAATACTGAAATTTCCCCCCAAACTACTTATGCTTCTATTGAATTTCTGATGCACCTCCATGAGGGACGGATCCTACAGGCTTAGAATCTGTGATTGAACTTATACGTCTGTTAAAATATTGGTGTATGACTTGGCTGAAGAACGTTACTTAATATGCACATTTTGGCATAATTGCACACACATATATTTAACATGTTGACAGATGGAATAAATTTCTTCCTGCAAAGATTTTTCCACCTTAATGTTCTGCACAGTTCTGTCCTTCCCCAGCTGTAGTTCTGCTATTTGTTAGATTGCTTAAATCTGATTGAAGTTAATGGGATATCATTTAAGCAGACGATGGTACTCTGAAGCTCTATTCTGTGGCGTATTTTTTGAAAAAACACACACAGAAGAAATGGCTTGTCTTTTGGACGCGACATCTTTTCTCACCTGTGTTAAAAGTTATAGACACTAGTCATATGGTGAAGACCATTTCTGGAGACAGGTGCTATTTTTGTCAGAATGGCATATGGGTGTTCAGGTCTAAGATTGACTGGTGCAGTAAATGTGTGGAACATATGAGTGGGTTCCTGCGGCATGAAGAACAAAAATACCTTTCAAGGGAGACTTCAGCTTTATTTAAAGACAGAAAGGTCTAAACACCAGCATATACCCTGAAGACGCACACTTCAAATCTCTCTCTGTCTCTCTCTCCTGGTGCTGGTGGTGGTGCTAGTCTCATCCTTAAACAAATTCTTGCCATTTTTATATTCTCCTCCACTGGTGGTCCTGAATAAGTCTGGCAAGAAATAATGTGAGAGCATCCAAGTACTAGCCAACTTGGCTTCCAAAACCAGATTAGATTGGTGTGCTGTAACGGGATGAGAGTCATACATATGCATATCCCTGTTCTCTTTTGTCCACTCTAATTTGCTAAGATCTCCTTCCCTCCCTTCCTTGCATTAGCATCCACCTCAGTTTAGGACTGCAGCCTTACAGTGAACCCTATATATGTTGAACTTTTTGACACATGCTGCCTTTACTAGGTTTGGCTTGGAGGGACCTTTCTGGGCTAGGGTGACTATCAATCTATTCAGTATTAACCAATTCCCTCTGAATTCAAATCGAGCCCCACTTTTCTGCTTTTAAATCTCTTTCCTTCTCTGTAGTCTGCTGAAGTCTATTGTTGAAAACAGTCACGTTTTGTCAGTTTGCTGACATCTCTTCACTGTAAGTAAATGAAACCTTTTTATTTTCCCTATTACCAATGTCTCAGAGTGAGCTACTGGGACTGTAAGTAGCTCACTCTGAGACATTGCGACTCACCAGTTGATGAGAAAAGGGGTAGACTAATCTGGGGAATTTGAAGCTACTCTGCTCTGTGAATCCCTGCACTTCTGCTGCACAGCTAGAGGAATATAACCAAAATTTCAAAACTCTGCAACAATATACGCTTACATGGAAAAAAGCCCCAGTGAGTTCAATGGACCTGACTGCTAGTGCATATGATAGTAACCTCAATCTGTTAATCCTCTGTTTGTGTTTTCAGAATTGTGCAGAAAAGAAATCCCTGCAACTAACTTTTTCTTTCTTTCTTTCTTTCTTTCTTTCTTTCTTTCTTTCTTTCTTTCTTTCTTTCTTTCTTTCTTTCTTTCTTTCTTTCTTTCTTTCTTTCTTTCTTTCTTTCTTTCTTTCTATTGCCTACTTTTATTTGATTATATCTGCTGTTTATATTCTCTTGCTCAAAAGCACTCCATAAGCCTCTGGCTACTGAAAACCCAAGCCCAAGGAAGAAAACAATCCCGTCTTTGTGTCCCACAACAGATCTGGCACTGCATGTGCAGCCTGCTTGAAAAGCTCCCCAAGACGCCCACGATGAGTGGATAACAAGGCTCACTTGGCAAATGGAAGCCAAGATAAAGAGTGGAGACCTTCGTTCGCACTGGCAATCTGAATATTCAATAAGGAAGAAAATATTTTCCAATCTTCCTTTGTTTCTCAGTCTGGCTCGAGTGGCAAGGGTTCGGTCAAAACAGCTGTGCTGAAAAATCAGATCTTTATCAGTTTTGGCGCCTCTGCAGGAAAAACACAACACAGAGCCTGAGGCTGAAGACTGCAAGGGAGGCAGCTCAAAAGCAATATCCTTCAAACATATATGATGTTTAACATATGTGGGGCCCGCTGCTCCTAATGGGTCAGAAACACTTGCATTTTTGAAACAATACTTTGCTCTCACAGTATTCAATTCGAAACGATCATATGATCTGCTTGAAGCAAATATGTTATACTACTTTGGAGCATACTACAATTTGTCTCTGTCATCATGTTTAAATTTCAAGTGTCATATTAGGTAAATAGGGTCATGGCACGAACATATGGTGATTCACGTCAAAGTTGTGGGATTTCACATATTGCTGATTTTCTGTATAGCACATATGGGACTTCAGAAATCTGATTGGCCTTTCAAAGCTGGATAAGTTATGTCTTTGCCGGTTGAGGTTTACTTTTGGTCTGTAAGCCTGCAGCGGCATGCACAAGTGCTTGAAAGTGAGCTCCGTTGAATCCATGACTGAGTATTAAATATACATAAGATTGTGCTGAATGTCAGAGACAGTCCTAACATTAGGTAGAGTGGAGCAGCTATGTGTAGGATGAACCTAGCTAGCCATTTCCCAGCATTCTTGCTGCTCGTTAATTTAATCTATACTTTACCCACTGTTATGTTTCCAATCAAATGTGAAAGCTGGATCGTTAAGAAAACTGACAGGAAAAATTTGATTTATTTGAAATATGGTGCTGGAGGAGAGCTTTGCTGATACGATGGATTACCAGAAGGACAAGTGGGTGCTCGATCAAATCAAGCCTGAACTATCTCTGGAGGCAAAAAAATGATGCAACTGAGGCTGTCTTGCTTTGGGCACATCATGAGAAGGCAGAATTCTCTGGAAAAGGTGGAAGTCAGCAAGAAAAGAGGAAGACCAAATATGAGATGGACTGACTCCCTAAAAGAGACAATGGGTGCAAGAGCTGAGCATGGCGGCTGAAGACAGGACATTTTGGAGAGTGCTCATTCATAGGGTTACCATGAGTCAGAGGCAACCTGATTTCCCAACTACCCTTTAAGATGGCATATGGTAATCAAAGATATTGTGGTTCTAAAAATACAGTTTTGACCATTAATGTGCTCTCACTACTGACAAGAGTCAGAATTTCTGGTAGATATGTAGGAACTGTCCCTCATAAATTGCAAACTTCCTTTTTCTCAGGTTTTGTGTTTTGAGGTTAATGTTGTTGATGTTCATTGCTTCAGCCCTCAGGATTGAGCTCCTTTTGCAGAATCTACAGAACATGGACTGAAATCATACAAACACTGACTTTGGAATCAAGCCCCATTGAACTCTGAGGAGTTTACTTCCAAACAGGCCTGGTGCCATGGGGCTTAGAGAATAGAAGCCTGGCTACCCTAAATATCTCTCTGGGTTCCACTTCCAAAACAAGGGTGGACTAAGCTGGAGCAGAGAGTCAAAGAATAGCAAGTGTCAAAAGAAGAGACTCTTTGTCTCTTTAAGAAGGAATTAACAAGGACTTTGCCCATTGCCCTTTTAAAGTTCCTGGTTCACAAGGATGGAAGGCTGAGTCAACCTTGATCCAGATACCTGAATCTGTCTGGATCAAACTCAGGTCATAAGCAGAGTCTTGGCTGCAGTACTGCATTTCCTTAGAGCTGACCTATCAACAGTGATTCACTTTGGGAGATGACCATGAGGTACTGCAGATCATCCAGAGATATATCCACAGATCCTATTTTATTCTTGTCCTCCCTTTGATTTTAAAATCAGTGTTCTTTTTCCTTGTAATAATGCATTTCCATTTCACTGCAGGCAGTAACACTCAGTCTGCAAACCTCTTTCAACAGGTACTTCTTAAAACTACTTTTATTAAAGTTGTGTCTCCCCATTGTCTGTCTGACATATGCACCATTCCCTAATTGTTGTTGAAGGGTCTTCCCCATGACCTCACAGGGGCACAACCTCTAGGACATCACAAATGTGTGACACACACACACACCGGCTTCAGGTATTGGCTCTGGGAAAACTTAGGGAAAGAGATGCTGTTGACCTGGTAAAACCTATCTGGAGCCAGTCATGCCAACTGGACCAAATCCATTGACACTTGCAAACTGATCAGACTGCTTTCCTATATGTTCTCTGTCCTCCCTGCTCAGTCAGTCAGTAACCTGTAACTGCAGAAGATCCCCAGGTCCCCTTTGTTTATGGTTCTGGGGGTATGGGAATGCTTTTATGTGATATCATTCTATTTAAGTGCCAACTTCAGAGTCCCTCCTCATCTGGAGTGTGAATTATACTGTTTTAGCTACATAAGGATCCATATTGGGAAAATGAATTCATTGTCTGACTTTGTTGTCCACCTTTCTCAGGAGGAGGAATGCTGAAGGGCTTATGACGAGTTCATAAAAACTGAAGAGAGAAATGATTCAACCTAGATTTTTGAAAGGCTAATGTTTCAAATGGCTATAGGGGGAATCCGCCTATATAAAGACATAGAACAGATAATCTCCCCTCAGCTTTATGCAACGTATACATTTCTAAAGTGTTCATCTGCTCCTCTTCTCACTCTGTGTCCCTGACTCGGCTTTTAAAAAAGCATTATCGGGCTGCTAAAGAGGCATGGGATGTTCTTTGCGCCAGCTAATGTGCTAGTAAAATATAGCTGCAAAGAATGGGGATATTCTGTGTCCCTTAATGTGATTTCCTTGTGAGAGAGGTTAAGCTTTCCCACATACCTCAGAGCATAAAGATGTCAGTAAATATGCAGATCAGCTCACTGGCCCCCACCACTGCAGATTGCTTCCCGGAGAATAAAACAGAAACGGAACATAAACTACAAATCAAAGGGAGAAGATCCTTCCCCCAAAGGCTATGATTTCTGACTCTGCTAAAGTCCATGCTGAAGCCTGGCTTAATGCTTCTATCTCATGTTTTTTTTGGAAAAATGAAAAACAAAACATAGGTGATCTTCTATAACCGGTAATGGGCCATTGCAAGGATACTGCTTGGAACTAGTGCAGAGGAGTCATGTCCTCAATTGTTATCCTTCTTCCTTGCCTTGTTGTTAATACTACATTAATGAAGGTTGATCTGGAAGTTGAGTCATGGCAACTGGACTTCTTTCTTGTTAGGTTGAAACGTTTCACTACTCATCCAAGTAGCTTCTTCAGACTGATGAGTTGTGAAACATTTTAACCTAACAAGAAAGAAGCCCAGTTGTCATGACTCAGCTTCCAGATAACCACATCTGGATGTCTGAGAATCTTCACAAATGAAGGTTGATGTTACGCATTTTATCAGCCACGGGAGAACAGCTTGCCAGTGAGTTCTCAAATGCAGATTCTGGCAATACCTTTTATTAGGTCAACCAAAAGGATGTAAATATCTGTACCAGCCATTGAGATCTCTTCTTTGGGTAAGAGGCTAAAAAAAAAAAGAAAAGGGAAGAGGGCAGGGACGACTTGATCCTGAAACTACTCCATCTGTATCTCATTTTAGGATGTAAAGATGAGGAATTGTAAGATGACATGCAGACAGTGTGACTTGAAGTTTATGTCAATGCCCTTACTTCCCCACCTGCTTTTTGTAGCAGCTTGTTTGAAGAAGCATTTGAGAGATCTTGAAAGATGACAGGGATTTTTGGACTCTCTTAGTTGGCCTTATTAATATGGATACAATATGGATTTTGAAATTTGTCTTGTGAGCAGTCAACCCTTCAAACAAGAAAGGGCAAGTGTTGCAGCCCACTTCAGGGATGTGCTGGACCCTGGTCATGGGAAGTGGCTACCGGGGGACACTGACATATTTCCTAGGTCTCTCTCTCTCTGTGTGGGAAAAATGAGTGGAACCAGATGAACACTTTAGGGACAGAGCATAGAATGTAAAATGTGTTTGTTGGGGGACGGTGTACATGAATGGACTAAAGAGTGTGCAGAGGGATAAAATGTGCATTTCTGGTGGGGGGAGTGTCATCTCTGTGTGTAGAAGGCATGGGTGTACGTGTGTGCACAGAAGCCCTTGTAATATTCTCAGCTTTCCAGTCCACAGTGGATTCAAGACAATAAAATAAAGTGAAATAAAAATCACTCCTGCTTTATAAATAAGGTGACCAAGTGCTCCCGCCTCCACTATTTCATTGACCTGCTAATAGTAGCAAGAAAGACTCTCCTCTTAACCTCTGGATTCTCCCAAATTTCTTTCTGCTGTTGTTGCCTTTTCTTATGCTAGATACCAGTGTGCACAAATTTGCATCATAGAGGAGGAGAAAACAAGTTATTTCAAAGTAAACAAGCATTCTGAGTTAAAGACCATTAATGCATTGAATCCTAATGGTGCATGAAAGGTCATCATTAGCATTATGGTTTCTCCCCTCCCTTCCTTAAAAAACAAGCAAACCCCTACTTAGTTTTGTAATAACATCGCAACATCTAGTAAAGATTTGGAGCAAACTGTACAGTTGTAACAATGGCAATGCGTTCATTGTTATTGCTTTATCGGTTTACCCATGAATTTATTTCTGGAGATTTTCACCAACTTGTTAATGTTTTTAATACTGTTTTGCAGGCAACATGTCGATGTGAGGTGATTTATTATAGATTTTTTTTGGTGTAATTTAAAAACTTCCTTATGGACATATTAACATATTCATAAATAGGCTGATATTCTTGTTTGAATAACCTAGGAACACTACAGCTTACTCAGTAGTTACTACACACACACACACACACACACACACACACACACACACACAGAGAGAGAGAGAGAGAGAGAGAGAGAGAGAGAGGTGTGTGTGCGTGCATAATTCAACAACCTTTCTATCCTCCACCTTATTTACTATCCTTCCCCCAGACAATCACAAATAAAATAGAACTCCATAATTACATAGAAACTTTCTTACTACATTCTCCTGCAGTTTGAATCAGAGCAATTATTTTTACATTTAAAATAATGAGTGCAGCACAACTGATATGAGTAGGTTTTAAAGGTGATTTTAATAATGGGGCAAAAATAATAAGGAGAGGCGTATAAAGCCTTCATTATTTTTGGGAGATGAAGCCATACGGATAATAATAGGAACTGTCAACTATTTCAGCATGGGGGATTTGTGACATATCCAACAATAGTGGAAAATCAGTTTGCTTTCATGTTAGCCATTTGGTGTTTAATGCCTCCCCCTTTCAAACCATTCTGGTTGCACAGACACCAACATTTTATCTCACAATAACCTTGTCAAGTAGGTTAGCTGGGAGATAGGAGATTGACCAGGGTCAACCAGTGAGTTCCATAACATAATGGGCAGAGTGAGAAATTAGCAAGAGTTTATTTGTGACTTTGGTTCAAGTAGTGTAGTTTAAGACCACTTTTTAAAATGTCAAAGAAAGAGTTCATGGTCAGTGTGAAAGAGTGAGTGAGGCTTAAGCCACATCTTCATCTATTATTTTATCAAAAAATTTATTTCCATGCACGGGCTAAAAAGGGGGGAAAAGAAAACTGGTGCAAATGGATCACAACTTTTATTTTGAGTAAAGGAAGGAAAATGTATTTAGCCTCCAAATTCACATTCTGTACTGGCATGTTGTTCAGTCACCCTAAAATGATTTGGTAAAAAGAACTACAGGTGCTCTTCTGATGTAATCCTGATGTGAGCAGGTTTAGAGGAATAGGTACTGAGTGCCTTGCCATGTTGACATGAAGCAATGTACAAAACCAAGGAGTTCTTGGTGAGCATTTCAATATTCTTGATGAGTACTGTTTATTTTCAGCGAATTTTCTTATTACTTCCAATGTTGCTGAATGTATGTATTGCCTGAGAGAACTCTAGGGTCAAAGCAGATGAGAAATATAGCACAGTTTTACTAGAGGTTCACCCTCAAATGGTACCAGATGTCTGTCACAATGTGTCCTTTTCCTCAGCATTGTAGCTTGCACGTATTGTGCCTTGTTTTGTGATTGGTCGCTGGCAGGTGAACAGAGGCTTAACTGGCAGGTCTGGTTGCAGAAACACATATAGCTGAGGAAATCCTGTTGCAGCAGGATAAATAGCTGGGCATGTTCAGCCTTGAGAAAAGAAGACTGAGGAGAGACGTGATAGCACTTTTCAAACACTTGTAGTTATACAGAGGAAGGGCAGGATCTTTTATTGATCAGCTCAGAGTGCAGGAAACGTAGCAATGGGCTCAAGCTACAGGAAGCCAGATTTAGGCTGAATATCAGGAAAAAGTTCTGAAAAGTTCTGTTAGCACAGTATGACAATAGAACCAGTTACCTTTCTTGGGATGTGGTGAGTGCTCCAACATAAGAACATAAGAATATAAGAAGAGCCCTGCTGGATCAGGCCAAGGGCCCATCTAGTCCAGCTTCCTGTATCTCACCGTGGCCCCACCAGATGCCTCTGGGAGCACACGAGACAACTAGAGACCTGTCTCCTGATACCACTCCCCTGCATCTGGCATTTTGAGGTACTTTTCTTTTAAGCCTGGAGATTATATATCCCCATCATGGCTTGTAACCTGCGATGGACTTTTCCTCCAGGAATCTGTCCAATCCCCTTTTAAAGGCATCTAGGCCAGATGCCATCACATCTTGTGGCAAGGATTTGCACAGACTAACCACACGCTGGGTAAAGAAATATTTAATTTTGTATGTTCTCACTCTCCCAACACTCAATTTGAGTGGATGTCCCCTGGTTCTAGTATTGCATGAGAAGGAAAAGAGCTTCACTCCCATCCCCTGCAGAATTTTATGTCTCAATCATGTTCCCCCTCAGGCACCTTTTCTCTAGACTAAAGAGCCCCAAACGCTGTAGCCTTTCCTCATAAGGGAGGTGCCCCAGCACAGTAATAATTTTACTCGCTCTCTTCTGCACTTTTTCCAGTTCCACTATGTCTTTTTCGAGGTGCGTTGACCAGAACTGTTCGCAATACTCCAGGTGCGGTCTTACCATTGTAATGTTGGCTGATTAATTTTCAATCCCCTTTTTAATAATACCTAGCATGGAATTTGGCCTTCTTCACTGCTGCTGCAGTGAAGGGTTGACACTTTCATCAAGCTGTCCACCAGCACACCAAGATCTCTTTCCTGATCCGTCACAGACAGCTCAGAACCCATCAGCTGATAAGGTTTTGATTTTTTTTGCCCCACTGTGTATTACTGTACATTTTCTTATATTGAAACACATTTGCCATTTTGCCGCCCTTTCTCCCAGTTTGGAGAGATCCTTCTGGAGGTCTTCACTATCTCTTCTGGTCTTCACCACCCAGAAAAGTTTTGTGTCATCTGCAAACTTGGCCACCTCACTGCTTATCCCTGTCTCCAGGTCATTTATGAACAGGTTGAAAAGCACCAGTCCCAGGACAGATCCCTGGGGCACACCGCTTTTCACCTCTCTCCATTGTGAGAATTGCCCATTGATACCTACTCTCTGTTTCTTGGTTCTCAACCATTTCTCAGTCCATAAGAGGACCTGCCCTCTTATACCCTGACTGTGGAGTTTTCTCAGCAGCCTTTGGTGAGGGACCACGTCAGACGCCTTCTGAAAATCCAGATAGACAATATCTAATGCTGGAGGCATTCAAGGGAAAATTGGACAATCGTCTGTCAGATCTTTGATTTGGATTCCTGCATTGAACAACAGGGTGTTGGTCTCAATGGTCTTATGGGCCCCTTCCAACTCCATTACTGTATGGTTCTATGACGTGAATCCTAAGCAGTTTACATTGTTCTCATTGTCTAGTTTATGTTCAGTTTGCTTTTACCTGCCTTCTTCTAACCCCACCACATTAGCCCTGGTGTAGACCTATTTGAATCTTTTTCGTCAGATATCCAGGAGCAATAAAATAATTTTAATGTAGATGGGATGGGGTAGATGCTGGTAAAATCAAACTAATTGTTCCAGATAAATGAGATACTAATCAGCAACAAATGTGTTTCCTTGGACAATCTGTGTAGGTCATAATAATGCCAGACAGTTTTAAGGGACCGATATCCAAGAACGGTGTAGATGGACCTACAAAGTACTTGGTATGTGATTCACGAAAACCAGCTGGTGGATCATGAATAGTCAGGGGTGACCGTTAAACAATGGCAATACATTCTCATACTGTGCAATACAGAGAACATGGGGAAATTTGTATTCCAAACCAGGGAGTAGAAATCTCAGTGATCTCACCAGTTTTCAATACTTTCTCAAGGAAATATTCATGAAGAGCAGGCTGTTTGCCAGACCCCTTGAAAAAGCATTCTGTATTACAGTAAATCATTTAAGCTGCCTGAGTAGGCTTCCCAGGGCCATAACTTTCACATTAACTTTGTCCAGTGCTCAGAGAGGCTGGAGAAAAGCATGAAATCCAGAGAGGGGTCAGGACATATGCTTCACGTCAGAGCTTGGAAGGAGTTACTTCTTTGGGCTACCATGCTTTGAATCCCATGGGCTGCCTATGCCAGCCAAGAGATTTCTAGAGTTGTAGTGCAGACGGGTAATATTCCAAAGGTCTGATCACATTTATCAGACTCATCTGCTGTTGGAAGCCCTTGAGTCTTTTTTCTTGCTTTTTTTTTTTTTTTTTTTGGCAAAACAGGACCCTGAACCAGGTCATGAACTGAACCACGAACCAGCCTGATTTGTTGGTTTTTCTGTTTCGTGGTTCAGTTCATGCTCATCTCTACTGGACACCCCTGCCTAATCCTCCCATGCCTTGAACTTTTTAAAGAAAATACCTGCCCCCCAAGTGCCTAGAAAACCTAGCAAGATGCCTTAGACAAAGACGGATTCATGGTCTGCACAGCTCAGTGTTGTTTACATTCACTGTAAACCACATTTTAAACAGGAAATATATTTGAAAAAGGAGACTTGGAGATTATGAGAACCAAACTTGTGACCCTTTGGATGCAAATCATGATGTGGCAGAAGCTGTTATGGCAAGCAGGGTCACAAGAGATAGAGATAACAGAGGCAACACACAATGAGGCTGGTTAGACAGACAACATTGTCTGCATGCACATAGGCCTGGCAGTTCAGATTCTAATGCAGTTTGGGGGTTAATTTACATGTGTTAAATGTCTAGCTGAAAATTATTCATTTTGCCCCTAAAATAGGCACAGATCATTCTAATTTGGATCAATTTCATTGCATATGTGTAGTGGAGTAAAGTCTTCTTAAAGACCTAAATCTAGGTAAATCTCCCCATCCTGCAAAATATTGCTATTGGATCCAGTGGGCTTCCTTTTTTGGGGCCTCTGCAATGGGGTGAAGGATTGGGCAGTTTGGGTGAAAAAAAAAGGTGGTGGAGGAAGTTTCAGCATCAACTGCTTAAATCTGGTAGGCTCAGTCTGCACCTCCTGCACTTGTGAACACACACACACACAGACACTTCAACAACATTAGCCATTTTTCTCTGGTTCTCGTTTTACTCTATGCTGTTCTGTTGTGCAAGTTCCTGCGTCACAATATATATATTTGTGGCCTTGAACCTATCATAAAAACAAGTGTTTTCTCCAGGTAAGCGGTTGTCTAACTGTGATTTAGATATGCCTGCTTGCAACATGGGAAGAATCATCCTAACCTTTCAAACAAGAGGTCTTTGTGATTTGCTTCCATCTTCTAAGTATCTCATCATTCCTAGATCCCATTTACATGATCAAACATGTCCACTGTGAAGGAAAATCTATCGACTGTAACATTGCTATTGCTGCTCTCTCCACTCCTTTCTAGATCAGATAAACAGCTTGACTGGTGCCAAATCATCCGGAAAGATACATCGGCATCCTGCTGATGAAACTGATGTGTGCCCTCTAGAAAGTACCCTATATTGGTCTCTATGCTATTAGTTTATATGGCATAAATTTTCCATCCAGCTAAACTACAATGCATGAAATTATAAACCAGTCTTTCCTCTTTCCTGTACTTTTATCACATTTATATTTTATGTCAGCCTCCTATTTGTTATTATCTTAAATGCATTCTTCCCGCTTCCATTTCTGTGTTAAGTTACTGCTAAGGATGGGCCTTTCTTGTTTTCATGGAAAAAAAAACATGAACAAAATATGTTATTTTTTCATTTTCATTTTCTGATTCATAGACCATGAATAATTTGTATTAACTAAAAGGGGACAAGCAAAAGTTTCATGTTCTTTCTTGCTTTCTTCTCATCTAATCTTTCTTTCACCCTATGTATGGCAAACCTTTCTATGTCAATTTGCACGATATTTTTTCCATCCAATAGCATTGTAAGGGCTATTGCAAAGGTATGGTGGTGCGACCGATGAGGGCTGTCAGCAGCCAGTCAGAATATTGATAGAGAAGGGGGAAGGGAATGTTAAGTCTGTAACAGGACCTGGAATCCAGTTCTTTTTGCTTCACAGTCCCTTCCTTGGGATGGGATTACTTTTGTTGCCTGTCTATGCCTTTATCTTGGATCCTTTGTTTGCCTTCCCCCCTTTTTTTTCTGGATCTTGCCTTTTGGATTACCTTTACCACTGCCAGGCAGGCTGCCAGTTTGCCTCCTTGGGATTATTACTGCATTCCTCTTG
The DNA here is from genome assembly GCA_037013535.1 of Intellagama lesueurii. Taxonomy (NCBI): domain Eukaryota; kingdom Metazoa; phylum Chordata; class Lepidosauria; order Squamata; family Agamidae; genus Intellagama; species Intellagama lesueurii. Next base: position 18,914,697 of record JBAJHW010000004.1, read on the forward strand.
ATTCCTTTAAGCATTTTTTTTCTGATTTAGATTTTCTTGTTGAGGGGGGGAACTCAATTCATATCTTAGATTTTTCTAGAAGAGGTAGCCATATTGGTCTGTGCTAGCATATCAAGCAAAAGCAAAATAAAAAATAAAGAAGACAAAAATGTTGTGGCACCTTAAAGACAAACTGTTATATTTTAACATAAGCTTTTGTGGACGAGTCCACTTCCTCAGACACTCTACTAGACTCAAAGAATTGCAGAGAAGAGTAAGCATCAGGTTGTAGGAAGGAGAGAAATCTCCTCATATTCTAGTTGTTTTGGTTGGGAGGGGAGCTTTGATTTTATGTATGTATGTATGTATGTATGTATGTATGTATGTATGTATGTATGTATGTATGTATGTTTTGGCCTGTATTTGCTTGCTTGCTTGCCTTTCCTGCCTTTTGGGCTTTTGCTATTCTCTCTCTCTCTCTCTCTCTCTCTCTGTGTGTCCTTTCCCTGTGTGACTGACTTTTAAAAATTGCTATTTAATTAATTTACTGTGTATTTATTCTGTTAAGGATTATATTTTTCTTTGTTATCTATTATCTGCTTTTAAATTCGATTGATTTTCTGTTGCCTTGCCTCTGTTTTTTGGAATAGTTTTTATCAGTTCTATAGGGCTTTTGGAGTTCCAGAAACACAAAAGGGAATCCTGAAACAAAAGACCCCCCCAAAAGACTTTCCCTTTCATGTTAAACAAAAGGACAAGTATGAAGAAGAAGAAGAAGAAGAAGAAGAAGAAGAAAACAAAAAGAAAGAAGATGAAAGAGGCACCCTTGAAAGAACCAAAACAAAAGAAATATGAAAATTTTCGCCATGCACACCCCTAGTTCCTGCTGTCTTGTGCACCAGGAGAGGGATGTGTGTATTCCCTGAAAAGGTAGAAAGGCCTGATGGAAATTGGAGTCCAAAGAACATAAAGCATCATGGTTCTTAATCTTTTGTATCTTGTATCCCACCAACTACTCTAGGTTCCATTATGGTGGAAGAAATAAGGTTGCTTTCTCTAATAAGGACATGGGTATGTAATTATAGATCTCATGTAAGTAAGTTTGTTATTTGTGTTAAGATTTAAAGACATCAAAATTGCAATAGCACTGTTGAAAATAAACAAAGACAGTAATTTCCTTGATAGATGTGTATTGTAATAATATTGTTGACTCCAAATTCTGTTGCTGCATTGACTTTAAAATACTATGGGCAGAATCCTCTTTGCTTTTCCATATGGTTCTATGCACACCAGAGCAAAGCCATTCAACCAGCAACCTTTGGTTTGTCCAAAAGCAATCCTGTAGATCTGTGGAGTGTTGTTTCTTTGGGGCATTATACTCTATCTTTCTTTAGATGCAAGGGCTATAGCTCAAGAGAAATCTGGTATCCTCTGAATTGCTTCATTCCCCCAAGATAATAAATTCTGAATTTTTGAAAGTGATAATCATGTAGTCCTAGAATATGTCTGTGTCTCACTCATGGTCCATGTACCACTGGTTGAAAACCAGTGATCTAGAGCAGTGGTCCCCAACCTTGGGCCTCCAGATGTTCTTGGACTACAACTCCCAGAAGCCTTCACCACTACCTCTGCTGGCTAGGATTTCTGGGAGTTGAAGTCCAAGAACATCTGGAGGCCCAAGATGTTGGGGACCACTGATCTAGAGGACCTGAGGTGCCCCAGTCAAAATTTAAAGCTGTAAATATTGACTTAGCTCCTAGAACAGCATTTGGGCATCTCTCTAAGTAACTTTTCTTTGTTTCGATACCCTTGAATTTAGAAAAGTGTCCTAGATATTAAGGCAGAGAAGCAATTAACCAGATCAGTAGCTTAACTGCCCTTTCTTCAGTTCTTGTCTCTCAGATGTGTCTGTCACAATTTCCGCTCTCCTCTTCCTCTGAGTGTTTAAAGCAGTGCAGTGCAGGGGTTATAGTTCAAGAGAAATCTGATATCTTCCGAAATGTTTCTTTACCCACAGGGAATTATTAGGCTCTCCTGTGATAAGATGACCGTTTAGGCAAGAATTGTGTGCCTGGACTCAGTGAATGATCTGGGCCTTTGTATCTTTGCGAATGTCTTTGTTTTTGCCCACATGAACTGCTGAGAGCATGTGTGGAGATGCTGCTGCTACATATTCCACTTCTTTGAAAGGCTGAGGGTCAAACTAGAGTACTTGTTCAGCATATTTTTTATCACATGTGCTCCTTCAAGGAATAAAAGACATTTGCATGGCACAGCATGTGATTCTCTTCACACATCTTGCACTTAGCTGAAAGGTAAACATGGGGTTAATTGCAGGTCTGATTGTTGAGGCAAGCATCTCTGAAGAAATTGCACTACACAAAGGAACGTGTGTTAATTGTCAAGCATACTCAAGTCTAGGCAATACCTAGTTTTACTCGTATTCAGTGGGTAACTTGGCTGTTTCACTGACACCCCTTCCATGTGATGGGGCTCCATGCATAGACGGAACAAGAGGTTAACCAGGTAATATGTATGAACCTGTGCATGGGGGAAACTCAAAGGGTTCCATGCATGTAGGGTTTTCTTTTGGAGGTCTTCAAATGTAATACCATGGGATGATGGAGGCCCATGTGACATTGATGGGCCCAGTGGCATGTTCATTACCTTTGGCATGTATGTCTTCAAATGCATGAAGATGGTTTGAGCCTCCCAAATCTCCTCCTCACAGTGACGTTTTTTCATGGGCAGGGTGAAGGTTTCAGAGACAACAGAAATTGGGCAGCGGGGGGTGGGGGTGGCGGCGGCAGCGGGGCGGGGGCAGTGTTTTTTTTTAAAAATAATATATTCGTTATTCGTCGCTTCATGGGGGCAACTTTGTGCTTCGTGAGTCGTCAACTTTTGACGACTCATGAAGCGGGACGACTCGCCAAAATGGTGAGTTGTCCCCATCTCCAGTCATTGCTTGTCAGTAGAAGGAGGGAGTCTAACCTGGTCTCTTTTGGGAGATATTTCCACAGCCTGAGAGCAATCACCAAAAGAGCCCTCTGTTGTCCTCAGCAGGTGGTGGGTTGCAGAGGCCCAGCGGCAGAATCTCATCCACAGCACTACCATTTTTGGTGCCTTATCTGACAGGTTTCTTTTGATATTCTTTCGACCTAAATTAACATTGAAATTGTTGTCTCTTTACTATTGAATTCTATTTTAGTTCTCCTCCTTTCAGTTGTGTGTGTGTGTGTGTGTGTGTGTGTGTGAGAGAGAGAGAGAGAGAGAGAGAGATTATACAGCTGGATCAGACCAAAGCCTATCTAATGCAGCTTTCTGGCCATACAATGACAAATTGGTTTGTGATGGCCCATTAGTAGGACACATGTGCTATTTGTACCTCTATCTTATGTTCTCCATAAATTGCCTCAGATACTAGAGATGACATATAACCATCCTGAATAATAATCATTGATGGCTCTGTCCTTTTAAATCTAATCCTCTTTTAAAGTCATCCAGTTATATTACCTAATAATTTGTTGAGCTCTACTTTTTGAAGTGGAAAAGTGAGATATAAGGTTAATATCTTGTTGCCCAAATGCAGAGTGAAAGGGAAATCCTGTAAGCCACCCTTCCACTCCAGCAGACTTTCCATCCAATGCCTGTTATTGCACTTGTTGTGAGATTAGTCATGCTGCTTGTCATACAATAGGGAGCCTGCTAGAGCAGGGTGAACTTGTGCAATCTCCCTTCTGCTTCCTGTCTAGGGAACACAATACTAGCTTACTACAATAAGACCCCTGTATCCGTGGGATCAGTATCTGCTATTTCAGTTATCCGCGGTCTGAAAATGTTAAAAATATTAAAAGAAAAAAATAGAAATATATATTTTCATGATGCATTTACCAGAACAGGCCACTAGAGGAAGCCAGACACTATGCTATGTTTTCTTGCTGTTGGAATATATAGCATGGTCTCTTCTAGTGGCCTTTTCTGGTAATACATGGTGAATATATTTCTTTATTTCTTTTTCTTTTTTCCTTCTACCATGCTATGTATAGCATGGAAAACATTTCATTGGTGTGACCACGGCCATAGCCATTCCCTGAAATTTCAGTCAGCACTCTGAGACCTGGCTACCCTAGGTATCAAAAAACCTGTGTAGCTCCAGAAGGATGAGGTTTTCTGATGCTTTTGGTACATATGTTATGTTATGAATCTAGCTTACTTGCTGTTATGGAATGTGATATTTAAATAAAACCTATGTAATAGCAAACCATAGGAAATGAGTAGCATCAAGTTCAGATGTTTCACAAGGTTGTATTGCTACTCTGAGTAAAATCAGCAATTCTATTAGTCCCTCAAGACAGGCAGCACCAGATGCTCTAGAAGAATTATCTAACCATCCATAATGACAGTACATCTTCCCAATTAACAGTTTGCTCATGTTCTGAAGCATAAGCAACTCATTAAGCAGAAGAATATATAGACAATGGATAGAAACATGGATGTTCTCATTACCCATATAATCCTTTCTGAGAACTCTGCTGTTGGTGAGCTTCAGTGATATCTAGGGAGGATGATGTTCCATGCTAATTACCTCCTGAATAAAAGAATAATTCTTAGTGTTGGTTTAAAAATAAACTGGCAATTTCCTACTGGGTTATTGCAACTTTATTCTGCATTACACCTCAGAAAGAAAAATAAGAAATAGGTTTTCTCTCAGAAGGGTTTGTGATTAAGATTAAAAAGAAGCAGAGATATTTTTCAAAAGGGGAAATAAATATAAACAGAAACCAGGTCAGTTTTGCAGTGCAATTTATTTATTGTATTTATTTATTTTATTTTATTTTTATGCTGCCTCTCTGCCAAAAAAGGACTCCAGGCAATTCATAATAATACAAATAAAGCTAAAAGAACAATACAGACAGCATTACCAAAAAAAAAAATTAAGCATATGATAATGTAAAAAAAAAAAAAGATCATAGATATAAACACTAAAAGAGCATTTAAAAGCACATTTAAAAATCACAACCATCTCCTTAGGGAAAGTCCATCTTTGGTGCCCAATGTGATTGCTAAAGGCCTGTTTAAGAAGACATGTCTTTACTTGGCACTGGAAGGACAAGAAAGAGGGGACCAAGCTAGCCTCTTGTGGGAGTGCATTCCATAATGCAGAGGCAGTCACAAAAAATGCCCTCTTTCCCATTCCCAGCAAACATGTCTGTGAAAGCAGAGGGACTAAGAGAAGGGCCTCCCTTTAAGATCTTAGAAGCTAAAAAGCCAAGTGAGCCCCATGGCACTGTGGTTAAACTGCAGTACTGCAGTCAGACCGCTACTCATGACCTGAGTTTGATCTCGACGGGGTCAGGTAGCCATTTCAAGATTGTCTCAGCCTTCTATCCTTCTGAGGTCTGCAAAATGAGTACCCAGCTTGCTGGAGGGGGGCAGATGTTCCTTCCATTATTAATTTGTAAACTGCCCAGACAGTGTTCTAGCACTGTGGAGTGGTATATAAGTCAAAACAATAAATAAGGAGAGCTACATGAACAGCCTTAAGGAGGTACATGTAGCCCTAGGGACATAGTTGCCCACCCTTGATCTGGCCCAATATTGTTATCTCTGACAAACAGCAGATCTCCAGGACTTCAGGCAGGATTCTTTCTTTCAGTACTACCTAGGTCTGATCTTATGTTGTCAGTAGTGCAGTAGTAAATGAGGAAGTGCCATGGATTGGTCCATCTAAAGCAGTGGTTCCCAACCTTGGGTCCCCAGATGTTATCGGTCCACAACTCCCAGAAATCCTGGTCAACACAGCTAGTGGTGAAGGCTTCAGGGAGTTTTAGTCCAAGAATATATCGGAACTCAAGTTTGGGAACCAGTGATCTAAAGAAATGAGAAGCTGGTGCTTTGTAAAGTCAGTAGCTCTGAATCATCCATTCAAGACCAAACCACCGTCATATTCTCGGCATTAGAGCAGGATTTGCTTGCAAAACCTTTCCTGGACAAATCCATTTCTCTCTGAGCTATTGTGAGCATTGCAGCTAAGTTCAAAGGAAGCTGGGAGGCCATGGTGCTGGTGATGATGATGTCATAGTTCCTGCAACTGCGAAAATCCTGGGGCCCTGATTGTAAGACCCCTGGCTTCACTACACCGCTGTGCTCAGGTCTGATTCAGTGTGTTTGGCTCATGCAGAGATTTGTTCCAAGTCAGTAGAGACGTACCAATAGATTCCAGTCGCTTATCCTAATATAGCAAATATGAGGTGAGTGGATCAATTGTCTGGGTCTCTGCCTGAGACAGAGCAGCAAATAGCATGCCTACCATGATTCAGTTCAAAGCATCAGAATTATCAAAAGATTTATATTTTAGCTCATGTGTTAGGAAAATTCCATAAACCCCATAAATCTGAGAATTATAGTAAATGACCACCAATTTCCTGCTTGTTCATGGCACTCAAAACCTGCTTCTTGAGGCAGGTATCTCACTTAGGCTAATGGTAAGTCTGGCCCTGATCACTGTATTGCAACATCCCATCACCCAAACATGAAGACAAATGTGAGAGAAAATTCCATTTCTACAACCCACGACTAACAGGTTAAAGGAACAGCAGTGAAGGGGCCAGTCTTAATCTCAGCTACGTATTCAACAGCTTTGTTCATAGCTATTGGCAGAAGCAAAAACCTTCATCTATTCCTGTCTATAATGTGTGTTTCATCAAGCAGGAACTGACAGAGCAATGACATAGTGGACACAAACAGACTGTGCAGCCCTGCCACATTATTGTAAAGGACTGATTGATGTTCTTTTACTTCTTAATTTAGTGACCTTTCTGTCTCTCCAAAATATACACTTGCCACTAGAGCAGGCAATATCATATCCTTCAGGGTTTTCCCATCAATCTTCCTTTTCTCCTTCCTCATTAAATCAAGTACCTATTCAGCTCACTGCTGTGAAAATGATTTGAATGTCTCAATTTGTTAAAATCCATGGTGATCTGGCTGTGTCGAGAAAACACAGCAATAAAAGGAAACTAAATGGTAGCTGCTGTTGCCATTCTTAATTTAAAAGAAATAAGGTGTGAAGGTTGTGCGTTATATAGCAGATTAAACACAGTTTGGTACCACATTTCCCCCTTGTGTATTAGGCTGCTTTTACATGAATTAGTGTGTGCATTCTGGGAGAATTAAAATTAAATCTAATTTAGCATCTGAAGCAGATAAGGCTACTAGACTTCTGTCCAAACTGAAGAAGATATGAAGGACTGGAACAAAGGCTGGGAACATGTGGTCCTCCAGATGTTGTTTGGCTTCCATCACTCTGGTCCATTATAGCCAATGGTGAGGGATAGGAGCTTCAGCCAGCAACATCTGGATGGATGCATGTTCTCCATCTCTGAGTTACAGCAGAGCTTGGAACTTAAATTTTTAAAGAGAAACTCATTATATTACTTACCTCTTCTCGGCAGCCAGAGTGTCATTATCAGAGTCAGTCAGTCAGTCAGTCAGTCAGTCAGTCAGTCTGTCTGTCTGTCTGTCTCTCTCTCTCTCTCTCTAGAAAAAAAGGTATCTTTATTTACAGTAACCATATGTAGATACAGTTAGAAGAAAAAAAAGGGGGGGGAATGGAGTCTCCAGCATGCAGGAGCCCCTGCCTGCTTGCTGCTTGGAGAATGATCAAAGAGACTAATCAACAAAACTATGAGTGCAAAATCAAACAGGAAGAGGTGACGGAGGCTTGCCTCCAATGCCAGACCTTTATCAAATGGCAAAGAACAATTACATTAGGCTGTAAAAACCCCTCTCACTCATATCTAGTGTTAATGCATGCAAGATTGCTATTATCCCAACATACAACTCCTAGGATCTTTAACTATTAGCCATGCTGCATGGTGCTTCTGGCAGTGTGGACCCAATGTTGGAAACCACTGGTATAGACAGCCATGGTCAAAGCACCAATCAGTCACAAAGTTCATGGAGTAATTTTGGGCTAGACTGTCAACTAAACCAATATTTAGTTGTTATATACCATCAAATAACAGCTGGAGTATGGTGGCTCAAAAAGGTTTTAAAGGTATGTGAGATATTTAAGGAGTGGTTTACAATTACCATAAGTAGGTTTCCATAGCCAAGCAGAGATTTGAATTCAAGTCTCTTGAGTACTAATCCATCACTTTCTCCAATAACAATTCACTGGCTCTCAAAATCAATGTTATAGTGAAGATAAAATGAGAAATAAAATTGAATACTTGACCTGGAGTAGGACAGTATTTCAGAGAAGCTTCTAATTCTCAGAGAAGCCTCAAGAGATAAGTGATGAGTAGATATATCTTCACATATAAAAACTTCTAACAAGGACAAGAAGGATACCCTGTCTGAAACCTTGGGAAGGCACAGTCTGAGGGCCAAATTCTTGCTTTGAGGATTTTACCTGGAGCTTCACCATCCCTTCCAAATATGAAAAAAATGAGGTGTGGGGAAGGGAAGCATGGAAATAGTCAGAAGGCCCAATTAAAATTTCATAAGAATAATTTTTAAAAAATTAGGAAGGTCTATGCAAAGCTCCATTTTGTTTCAGTTCTCAGAGGTTTCTCCTTCTTATTTTTTTTCCAAGTGGGAAAATTTGGGAGGGCCACAGGGGCCCACAAAATAATTCTGGGGAACACATGGAAGATCGTTCTTATGAGTCAATCATCAGACACACTTTAGATTCCTGTGTTGCTAAAGAAGAGAAAATCCAAGGTAAGGTTCAAAAGTGGATAACATGGTTGAGGGAGAGGTCTGTGCAATAGATATTTGACCTTATTATAAGGAGTCGATTAGGTAAGGCAGTTAATGTAAAATACGTTGGCAACTCCAAGGCTGGCCAAAAGAATCATAAAGACTGAAGTGCCATATACATCTTTTTCCATTGCACAGTTTCAGACACTCCCAGCCAGGGGAGCTGATATGCGGGAGTTTGAAGGCAAGACTATTAATCATTTTCCTGCCATAGAAAACATTTAAAACCCATCTCCAGCAGTTCTGCAATATATGAGGCGATGAGAGGAAATTGCCGACAGTACAAATCCTCAGGTCTGTTGGTATCATTAAGGTAGTTGGTAATAGATTCATCTGTTTATGTAACTTTGAAAAATTTTGGGTTAAACTGATCAGAAGCTCTCTGTTTCTCACCCCATCCTCAAGTGGCAAGGAATAAGACACATTTATTCATTTTAGCTTTCATCACCATTTCAGTCTTCTTGAAATTGGAAGCCCATAAAGTTGTGTTAGAGCATCTTGTGGCTATTTAGTGTAAGACATAAGCTCATACAGACACTTGTCTGTCTCCCTCTTCTCCTGTGGGTACTGCATTTTTGCAGCCCTAGAAACATGTTTCCATAATCCCGCCAGGGTGCTATATGGCCTAGGGGAGAGGCCTGTAGAGTATTCCAGATGTCTGTGGATTGCAACACGCATCAGCCCCAGCCAGCATAGCCAATGGTATAAGATAATGGGAATTGTACTCCAGAAACAGCCAGATATCCCGCATCCCTTAATGAGATAATCATGCTGAAAGTAGAGGTGTCCAGATTTGTGTTTTTGAACTACAATTTATGTTTTAGGGTTGTTGTTTTTAACTATAACTCCCAGAGTTCCCTAGGCAATTCCTCAAGTGCCTAGGGAATTCTGGGAGTTGTAGTCCAGAAACACAAATCTGGCTGAAAGGTTGATGCAAGATGAAACCAAATAGCAGGTAACTTGGCCGTTGTGCCAAAAACAATAGTAGTTATAGCGTTAGTATTGGTAGCTGTAGTTGTAGAACGGGTAGTCATATTAGTCTGTGCAATTGGTAGCAATAGTAATGATGATGATGATGATTACATGCTGCCAATTCTGACTTACGGTAACCCTTCCAGAGTTTTCCAGCTATACCACTCCCTCCTTCTGGTTTTTTTTTTAAGGGCTGTGCAGCTTGCCCAAGACTACTCATGCTGGCTCTTTTCCTACGAAGCACAAAGTGGGGAATCAAACTCCTATCCCCTGGCTCTGCAGCCAGCTACCCAAAACACTGAGTTGTAGCATCTCTGCATTTTGTTCTTCCTTTCTCTTTAATGCAGTTTCATCCCCCTGTGTAATGTTATCATGTCATATACTTCTTTGCTGACCAACAGTGGCAATCACATCACTGTTGGGCAGGTGTAGAGAAAGTCAAGATACACTGTGGGGTCATGTTGCTTTTACTTTCCAACAGGTAGTTTTACTTGCCTTGGCAAAGTACCTCAGATGGTGGAGTACTAAGTGTCTTCTGATGCTAAATGGTAAGGTATGGCATGTGCAACAACTATGATTCTTCCTTCTCCAAAAATGTACTGAAGGATAATAGGGTCCAGGTGCATGATCTGCATCAGGTGAATGTACATGAATGGACATGAATGATGAATGTAAATCTGGGATTCAGAGGCTGAATCAGAAGTATGCTAGAGCCATGAGTTTAGACCTCTGAAGAGAGTAAACTCCAGAGAGAGAGGAAGCAGGAAAGAGAGAAGGGGGGCGGCCCAAAAAGTGAGGAAAGGAGATTCTTGTCCACTTTTATATTGGCTCCATCCACCACTGGCTTCAGGCATATTGACTGCCCTCCCAATTATCCAATTTCTGAAACAAGTGATGGATGCTCCATCTCTCCCCCCCCCCCCCCAATTGTGTATACTGTATTTTTAGGGTATTGTTTTCATTGAGTAAAACTAGTCCTAGCTTTTTCTGTGAATAGCAATGTTCATCTTAGTGTAGAATATTCTTTTACGTAGATACTGTATAGGGTTCTGTGTATTTGCTTCTCCTCCTTACTTTGCTGGAACAGCTAAGATGATAAGCAGACCATAACATTTCTGCTGCTGTATAAACACACCAAATTGCAAGTAAATTAAACCAAAGCTATACAGATTTTAGAACCAGCCACTCAACAATTTATGAAGATGTACTGTCATCATTGGTAATAAGACCTCTGCCTTTGATCACAACAATATCATTAAGCAATAACAGTTATTACAGAGGATATAGGACCAGATGTCTCTCTAATTAGTAATTAGACTTACCTGCAGAATGGCTCTGAAATCACACTGCGAGAAATGCTTTTAGGAAATAGAAAACCAGATCCTCTTTAGATTTCTAAATACATAGCTATGGTTTTCTTGGTAGAAAAAAAATCATAGCAGGGATAGGTGAGAATATTGTTTGTTTGCTTGCTTGCTTTCACTAAGAACGTTTAAAAAACTGCAATTTCTTCATAAAGAGCTCAAGGTTTTAAAAAAATATTATGTGGAAAAAAGCAAAATGGAGAGATTCGTTCATCAAGGCAGGTTTAGGCTCTTCCTTTGGTTTTTGGAATTTTTTTTTCTTTCAGTTCCAAAAGAGAACCTCTGAAATAGGAATCATCTCACTTAATGAATGAGAGGAAACAAAATTTTCAAATTTCATCCAGATTTCCTCATAAGGATTCCCATAATTTTTATACACATGTAAAATCTCCTTGCCCATTTCTACAGCCATTCTACCTTGCACCCCCGAAGGTTACTTGGGGGGTTGTGATGAGAACCTGCATGTGGGTAGCTGGCAACTGTTGGCCAAGATAATTGATGGTGATGATAAATTGATGATGACCGTAATGATGAAAAGTAGTCCCACCCTACATAGGTCTGATGGCTATGATCACACAAATGATTTCTCTTTTTCATCTGTCCCGTTTCCTGTTGCTGCTGAAGATGGCGATGTGATGATAAAGGTACTGCTAGCAGCTGCGTAGGTCTGATGATTATTGGAATCATAGAATCATAAAATAATTGAGTTGGAAGGGTGTGTCAATCCATCTCTTATTTGGTCTTCCTCTTTTCCTGATGTTTTTAACCTTTCCCAGCATTATTGTCTTTTCCAGTTTTCTCTGGGGTTGAGGGATAATCCCATTTCTGCTGTCCTTCTCCACCCTTTGTCATTGTCCACACCTGTTAACAGTGGTCTTTCTGGTGGGTGTGGTCCTGATCTTTCTGGGGATGGATGAAAGGGCAGCATGATAAATAGGAAACAGATAGTATCTAAGGTCTCCACTCCTGTTGAGTGAGGGATTTTCTATATGCACATGTGTGGCCTCCCTGACCCCTCTCTCAAACCACCTATCTTCTTGATCCAAAATGAGTACATCCTGGTCATCAAATGAGTGTCCTTTGTCTTTCAAATGCAGGAACACTGCTGATTGTTCTGTCAGCAGTGTTCCTTCATTTGAATTAGCAGTGTTCCTTCACTCAACAGGGGTGGAGGTCTGTTAACGACCCACTCACCCCCGTCCTTTGTCCATCTAATGAGCCTATTCAGACCAGGGGGAAGTAAAACCAACATGGAGGACATATCAGGGATCTCCTACCAACTCTCCTCGGACTATAGAAGCTACTTGGATGAGTAGTGAAATATTTCAACCTAATAAGAAAGAAGTCCGGTTGCCATGACTCAACTTCCAGATAACCTCACCTGGATGACTGAGAATCTTCACAGATATATCTATAGGCAAGGTTCTCTGCAACTCAAGCTTTTAATTGTTTATCAGGTATCCCACCAGCAGCAGTTTTTGGGGTTCTCTCAGATGTATCTTGTAGAGCTGTTTACATAAGAGAAGAGGGAAGAGTAATATGCCAGCACTAATATCTTCCCCCTCTGCTCAGGCTTCAGAATATGTGGACACCACTTTTCCAGAGGGCTCTAGGTGTAAGCTATGGACCACATTTGTATGCTTTATATTTTAAATAAACCTGTTAAAAATCCAGGTGAGGTATCTTTAAAAGCATCATGGGCCAGGGTCAGAATCGTTTGTCAAACTTCTCTGATGTTTCTTCCCCACAGGGAGTCTTGATTTCAGCACTTAAAAACAAATTCTCTAACTAGAAAAGTGCATTTGATTAAAGGATACCAATGTGCATAAATTTAGTTAATTAGCTTATTTATCCTTTGAAATTGCTTAAGTGGTTTGAAAGGAAGCGTGACTGCTGCTCCCGACAGAAGTTCTAACTGGATTACAAGAGAGGAGAGTTCACAGCTCTTCAAAGTTATTACGCCTTTATTTATTCTATGCCATCAAAATGCATGGCACTGCACAAAATATCATAAGCAAAACAAAGCTAGGTCTGTGCCCCAAGGCACATACAAGCTGATACGCAACAGGGGAGGTGACCAAGAAATGAGGGACAAAGAAAGAGGCAAAACTCATAAGGGAGGAAACTGAATGGCTTCATCTCAACTGGAAATGATGGCTTAGTTGAGCTGAGGATGGGAATTTGAGAGGTTATAGCGCCAAGTTCATGGACTGCAAAGAAAAGAGTAGGGAGGTTATATCAAAGGAGTGTTCTGCTATTCTTGGATGAGAAACAGCAGTAAGGGAGAATAGGCAGAGAGATAAGGAGAGTTTTGCATAGCTGACAATGGTAGAGTTGCAATAGGAAGGCTCACCAGCAGATGGATAGCAGAACATAAAAGGCAGAGAGATACAGCAGAGGAAACCATGCTATGGGAAACTGTAAACATAAAGAGCTTGTACTTTTGCGGATTGTGAAACGACATGAGGTGCTGATATACAAAGTGTATCAAATTGTCTGCAAGGGTGAGAAGGGTGAAATATTTTGTGCATAAATATTTGTGCGCTGCACTGGCGGAGGTAAAAGAAACCATAAGATGAATAAGAATACATAGTAATGAGCAATTGAGTTTGACAGAGTTAAGGAACAGAGCTTGGAGGGTGGGATGCAGATGTTTTGTGGTGGAACTGTTTTGCTAGTTCCCGAGGGCGACAATGTTTCTCAAATTATACATCAGTTGCAGAAAGGAGAAAAGGGTTAAATTTCCTGTCATGTTTGGTTCTCCTGATAATTAGCCATCACAGCAAATATGTTTGCATTAAAACAATTGCCTTATACTTCCTTTTTTCTCTTTCCCTAGTATTTTATATTCATAGGCTAAGCTTTGTTCCCTTTCTTGAGTTTGACCTGCCTAATCCAAGGGCAAGAGAAGATGGTTTTACCAACTGGTGCACCATCCATCATGGGCTTGAGGCAAATTCAGTAGTTAAAAACGTTTCTTGTGTGTGTATGGAGGAGAGGCTGTTTCAGAGTTTGTTTTTATGCCTGAACTATTTGCAAAAGTTCTCCACATTTTCTCCCTCAAAAGCATGAGGTTCGAAATGTATTCTGTAAACCTTTTAAAAAAGACTCTTGGATAGGATTTGAAATTTGTAGCTGCCTTGTGGCCACTCAGATTGCTAATGTCATAGTTCCACAGTGGATTTACCTACACATTTCCCATAACCAAACACCTCTTTGTTTTGTGGGATAATATTGTGAATGCCTTTGTCTCTACCCAATAGCTCCTGGCCCACAGGAAATTCAGCCTTACAGTTAAATGTACCTTTTCAAGATAACAAAGCTAAATCCATTTTCTGAGATCTGTAATGGAAAAGTGCCCAAAAGCTGCTTTAAGAAAGATAAAGAGACAATAACAGATTGTTCTTACCCTTTGGGAATTTTTACCAACCAGGAATTAACATATTCAAAGGCTCTGGAGGGTTCTCCTTTATCTCTTTATCTCTGACATGCAATGTTCGCTCAGCTGACGAGCCCCTCTTCATCAGTGCGGAGTGCCTTTGCCTCCTCCCGGGATATCGCGAGACACTGGAAGTCTCGCAAGAGTGACCCGGGAAGGGAAGGGGGGGAAGGAGTGAGCTTCTTAAGAGGAGTTCCCCCCTCCCTTCGGCCTCTTCCTTGCTGGCAAAAAACAAGGATGGAGCTCCACCGCTTGCGAGAATTTTAAACTGTGTAGCTCCAATTTTGCTGCGGGGGGGGGGTTTGCATCGGCAACCCCCCCCCCCATGGTTTGATTATTGATCCTCAGTTCACGAATTTAGGGGTTGCCTTAACAGAGAATTTTGTCAATTCATTTATTTTATTGTTTTACTAACTGATAAGGAAGGGGAGATAGCACATCAGGGCGGAGAGCCATGGCCGCTCAGGTCTCGCCAGGCGGGGCCTAGGTGCCCCTTAAGTTTATGAAAGCCACTGGCTGTAATTTTAATCAGGCTCAGCAATTAATTGGGGAGCCTGTGCATTTACTCCTTACCCGCTTGCGGCTTAGTGAGCCCTGCTCCTCTACTCTCCACTTACATAGGGAAAGATGAATTTAAATTGAAATTAATTTTGCATGTAATAAAAATAATAATAAAAAAAGAAATAAAAAGGAAAAGGGAGGAATTTATTATTGCTAGAAGCAAGCAGGCCAATGGGTGGAACACGTGTTTCTGCTCTACAAGCGGGCGCGTAGCCCTCCCGACCAGCAGGATCAGGCTAAAAGGGCTTGCACTTTAGAATTTAAAAATATTAAGAATAAATAATTAAATAAATATATTAAATTAAATTAATTATTCAGACAGAGGCAGCGGAATCTGGGTATTCTTGCATAAGTTATTGGATTTAAGATCTGGAGGGGGGGCTACTTTCGAGTTGGAATACACCCATTGGAGGTGGGACTAATTGACCCAACGGGTCCTGTCCTCTGTGTGTGTGTGTGTGTGTGTGTGTGTTTATAAAATAATAGTAATATAAAAAAATAAATAAGTAAATATTTAATATCAGGAAATAATAATAATAATAATATGTTAACATAGTATATTACATGAAATTATATAGGAAAGGTTGGTAGGCTTAAGCCCTTAAAGGAAGGGAATAGTGAAGGAGCTTGGGTGAGCCCTGGTAACCGCTGAAGAGGCTTGGTAAAGGTGCTTTCACCGGATTCTCCACATTACTACATTATTAATTAATATTTAGACTGACGCTTACTTAAGCCAAGGTAATAGGAAGGGCAAACATCTTGCTAAGAAGTGAGCAGCTCCTCAAGTTTCACCTCCTCAGTCATACTCCAACGAGGAGACTTGGCCTATTTGGCAACAGCTACAGGACAAGAATTCGGCTTTAGAAGCTGAATGAGTGGCACAAGGGTGCTACAGCATAGTGAGCCGCAACCACATCGTTCGGTGATGGAGGCCGAGAGCCATAGGAGAGCTAAGCTTAAGGACATGGCGGAAACTTTGTTGTCTCGTTTCATTGCTTTAGAGGCTGACCGGTAGGCCACGGGGCCATCTAGAAGAGAATCTGATGCCCCCGCAGTATCACCTCAGCGCCAGAGTGAGGACGAGGAACAGGGGACGTTGGAGGTTGCTGGGTCAGCTGCAATGGCAAGAAGTCAGCAGGAGGGAGTCGCAGAGTCACCAGCCTGGCTGGGCTGAGCATGATTCGGTACCACTTCTGTCAGCAGGTGAGCTGACGGTTGCACTGGACACCCTCACAACATTGGCTGCCTGGCCCTGTCCGGGCAGTGGACAGGGTAGTACACCGTTACACACAACGCATGATCTACAAGGGTTTAGGGCCCCACCCAATCCCTGGCCTAGTACAAGTATGCCAGCAGGAAACTGGATGGCTCCCTATCCACAAATTACTTTTCCAGTACCACTGGGTTTGACATCTGAAGTGGGGGTTTGGCCTTACTCATCGGTACCTGACACTGGCTACAATTCTGTCCCCCTAAAGGCTCTGCCTTTTGGAGATCACACCATGTTAGGTGATCACCTCACTCCAGCTACTAGAGAAAAACATGGTGAAGAGATTATGGAGACTTGTTTGAGCTCCTCAATAGAGACATAGACAATAGAAAGCTTGAAAAAGTAGATGATAGGGAAAAAGAAAAGTGCAGGAGGCGTAGGCCTAACGGACATGGGCAAACCGGCTTCCCGGCTTCCTAATTTATGCCGGGGTGGTTGTGAAGGCACAGCCCTGGAGAACTCAGTCAATGTTTCAATACCTTGACTTGATCTGCAGGGCATATGTAGACTTGCAGGGCAGGCTGGGTTGCTTTCCGATGAATCGTTTTGGATGAGAAGTGCTATTCACCTGAACTTACGCTTGGATGAGCCTTTGCCAGGCTTCTGGTTACAGTATATGATGCCAGCCAAGCCAAATTCAGGTGACAGGTTCGATGGGGGCGTCTTATTTGGCAGAGCTGGTCAGAATCTAAATCCCCATGTGGGCACGGGGCAGGCAGTTCAGCCCCGCCTGCTCTGCTGGGAGTATAATGTGAAGGGCACGTTCTCATGTAAAGCATGCTGGCTTAGACATGAGTGCTCGGTGTGCGGCGGTCAGCACTCTAGCTCATAGTGTTTTAGAGCCAGGGTACAGAGAAGCATCAGCAAAGTCTCGGGAGGTAACAAGAAGGCAAATGGTGGAGGGCATTTACCTTAATAAAGGGCCCCAGCCCAATTAAGATTATGGTATTAGAGGCATGGTTATAGGACTACACTAGGCGGGCAGATGCGGTGTGTGATGCCTTTTGGAAGGTTTTAAGAATGGTTTCAAGATACTGGCTGTAAGGGAAGGCAAGACGTTCTTTGCCCGAAATCTGAAATCTTTAATGGGATGGAAGGCATAGTCAAGGACAAAATTAGAAAGGAAGTAAAGGATTGTAGGGTGTTGGGACCTTTTTCACACACTCCGTTAGAAAACCTACGGGTCTTACCACTGGGCTTTGTTCCCAAAGAATTAAGGAGAATTTATGCTTATACATCACTTGTCATACCCGGAGGGAGAGTCAATGAATGACAACATTCATCCGGAATTATGCACGGTGCTTTATACCTCATGTATGAGACAGTGCATATGCTTAGTAGGTTTGAGTAGGGGTGAAGCTTGTGAAATGCGACACTAGCGACACTGGGAGATGTAAATTCATTCTAAAAGCATTTCAGGCAATGGCGTGTGAGATGGGTTTACCCTTAGCTGAAGGGAAAGCTGAGGGACCAGCCGCTTCCCTCATGTTTTGGGAATAGAGTTGGACACAAAGATGCAGCCTTCCAGATTGCCAGGCAGTAAATTGAATGACTTGCGTTTGAATCAGTTTGATATTAAGGAAAGGAAAGTGTCGCTAAGAGAGCTGCAGGAAGTTGTAGGTCAACAAAATTTTGCACGCAGGGTAGTGGTGCCAGGTCACACATTCCTGCGAAGATTATATGATGCTATGAAGGGCCTCCACCGCCCTTTCCACAGGATGAGAGTTACAATGGGTGTAAAAAAGTATTTAGAAGTTTGGAGCCAGTTTTTTAACACAAGTCTAACGGAGTCTCTTTTGGAGATCTGAGACAATCCTCAGTGCCGATTTACAAGTTCTGACAGACATGGCAGGCTCTCTAGGCTTTAGGGATATGATTTGAAGGCAGATGGTGTGCAGAAAGGCGGCCTGAAGAATGGCACCAGCAAGGGATCACCAGGGATCTTACATTGCTGAAAATATTTACAATAATGGGTGCCCTGTGTTTGTGGATGTGTGTTTGGGCCTAACTCTGTAGTGCATTTCTGTGCCACAATCAGGCGGTGGCTTACATTAAACAACTCACTTCGCTCTTTGAACGTGTTATGGCATTAGTGTGCACATTTACATTGTGCGCTTTACGATACAACATCTTAATTCAAGCAAAGCACATTCCTGGCCTTGATATCAGCCTAGCTGATGCACGCCAACAGATCAGTCAGGTCGAGGAGTTAGATACAGGAGCCAATGAATTCCCAGAGACTCTTCCCCTGGAGGTTTGGCAAATTGGCATAATGATGCGGAAAGAGTGATAGGTTTGTGCCCTGACCTCGAGGATGCGAAAAGGGCACTTGGCAGCGAGTATAGAATTTCAGGCGTTCAGAAACCTAATGGGCTCGGAGCTGATTTGTCCTGCTCCGGTGGGGCACTTGCAACAGTTTATAGTTTATTCACATAGGAAAGGACTGTTGCCGGGATCCACAAGGGGCAGGATGTCAGCATTGGTATTTCACGCCAGGATTTGGGGGTATCAGGGTCATATCTCTGACTTATACATTAGGAAGATGATTGCAGGCTGGAGTAAAGAAAGGGGTCTGGTCTAGGATACAAGGGTACCCATAGCCCCAGAATCGTAAAGAATTGGCCATCGATGGCTGGCTAGTTGCAGGGATGAGTACGAGGCAGTGTTATTTAGGGCAGCGTCATTGTTAACATATTTTGGCGCATTAAGGATTAGTGAACTGGCGTTGCGGGTTAAACCGCAGAAGCGTCTGTGCTGCAAGGTCAGAAGACCAGCAGTCGTAAGATCGAATCCACATGACAGAGTGAGGTCCCATCACTTGTCCCAGCTCCTGCCAACCTAGCAGTTTGAAAGCATGTAAATGCGAGTAGATAAATAGGTACCACCATGGTGGGAAGGTAACGGCATTCCGTGTCTAGTTGTGCTGGCCATGTGACCACGGAAACTGTCTACGGACAAATGCTGGCTCTACGGCTTGGAGACGGGGATGAGCACCGTGCCCTAGAGTTGGACATGACTGAACTAAATGTCAAGGGGAACCTTTACCTTTACCTAACTACAGGAAAGAGTGACCTGACCATAGTAGCATTACAATGGCAGGATGCTAGGTGAGAGGATAGTATGGTCAGGATGCACATTCGCCGATCCAAGGCCGACCAGCACAGTAGAGGTGCTGATCTTACTCTAGCACCATGTTCTATAGTGGAGCTATGCCTGGTAAGAGTGGGTGGTGCATATTTGGAAGTCAGGGGGCAAACAGGATTACTTCTTGGTGCACAAAGACATTCCCTTTTATCGGAGTATCAGTCATGGAAGACGATAGACATGGCACTGAGTAAGGTGGGAATTCAAGGTTTATGGTTTGGTGCACATTCTGCTAGAATGGGTGTTGCTTCAGCTGCAGTCACCGGGATCCGCATGGATAGGCCGGAGCTCTGCTGGCATGCTGTCATGAGTTCAGCTGAAGAAGGCCTGGAAGCAGAGGGGTTAATTACAGCTGAGGAAAATGCTGGACAATTAGTATCAGAGACAGCTGATTCACCACCAGATTCTCCTCCCCCACTAGCCAGAGTGAGAGATAAGCTTCGGCAGAGAGACACAACACAGAGGTTTGAGGCTCGTATGAATGCTTCTCACAGGAACATCAGGTCGACCAGCCCAGAGTTTTAACAGGATGGAATGTTTCTAGGAATTAGATGATTGTTGCTGCTATATAATTTGTACTCAGAGGCTTGGAAGCTCATGGAAGCAACAAGTCAATTCCCTGGCTCGCGTCCATGCTCCTGCTTATCTTGAACCTTGCTCTCTTGACCCTTGTCTTTCGGACTCTGACTTCTGACTACGGTTTGTGTTTTGGCTTTGACAATTTGGCATCTGTTTTGTATCTCCTGGACTTCTGACCTTGGGCTGGTTTATTGGACTTTCGCCTGCTGAATCCCCTAGGAACGTGACAGATTGCTTCCACCACACACTCTCTCCACAAGATGGAGGGGGAGGCAAGTGAAGGCTCTGGTCAGCTGAATGCTATGCTAACTCAGGTACAGTATCTTACACAAATGGTGGCACAGCTTCAGCAGCAACAACTGCAATCTCAGGCCAATGCTGCCGCCCAGATCAAGTGCCCTGTGCTTCCTCCAGAAAAGTTTGGAGGAAAGGTGGAGGAGTTTCCAGCATTCCTGGCACAGTGTAAACTGTATATTGAGCTGCGTGCCAGAGACCTTCCCATGGACAAAACCAAGTTATGCTTCATAGTCAGCCTTCTCAAGGGACAGGCAGCTAAATGGGCTACTTCTCTACTCCTTGCTCCTTCATCCCTGTTAACCAATTACCAGGGCTTTTTTGACCATATTTCAGCAGCTTTTGCTAATCCCTTGCAAGCTGCTACTGCCAATAGGAAGATTCGGGCCCTGAAACAGGGTAAGGGTTCAGTTTCCCAGTATTCCACTGAGTTCAGACTCTTGGCCAAGACTTGGTCTGGAATGAGGTGGCTCTCATGGACCAATATATGGAGGCGCTGGCTGATGATATCCTGGATGAGCTGGCGCGTGTAGACCGGCCCAATACGCTGCAAGAACTAATCACGCTGTGCCTTCGCATGGCCGCCTAGAGAGCCGACGCCTAGTATGGGGCAGTTCCTGTCCCTCGCAGCCACTCCCGACGCCTGCTAGCACTGGAGGAGAGGATCTCGAGCCCATGCAGTTAGGGGCTGCTTGGCCATGCCTCACCCCTGAGGAAAAAACACAACGCCGTTCACAGAATCTCTGCCTGTACTGTGGGGGAGCAGGACACTTCGCTTCTGGCTACTTTGTCAAGCGGCGCCTCCCCGGCTCCGTGCTACCACCGCCAGCAAAAGATTTGCCCCATGTCTGAGTGGACCCCCAGATGTGGGGGCACCTAGCCTAAACCCTATGTTAATATCCAGGGTCCATTCCTTGTGCCAGTGAAACTTTGCTTACTGGATGGGCACTGGCTGTTTGTTTATGCCATGGTTGATTCCGGGGCCGACCGCTGTTTCATTGACATGGCCTTCATGAAACAACACCGGATTCTTGTACAGGACAAAGAGACCCCGACCCTAGTTGAGTCCATTGACGGGTGTCTCCTCCGCTCTGGCCCGATGACCCAGGAGACCTATCCGGTTATTCTCCAGATCCAACACCATCAGGAGCAACTAAAATTCAACGTTGCACGTATGCCTCGTTTTCCCCTCATTCTGGGATTTTCCTGGCTCTGGACACATAACCCCCTAGTGGACTGGGCAAAAGGGGAGTTGCACTTCAAGGATCCGTGTCCGCATCTGGTTCCACTGGCCACCTTGGCTGCAGCAGGTTCAACAGTCAGTCCCATGATACCCTCGGCATAGAGGGACTTTGCTGACGTCTTCGAGGAAAAGGGGGCCAACCAGCTACCCCTGCATCGACCCTATGATTGTGCCATCAATTTGGTGCCTGAGGCATCCCTCCCTGTGGCGCGGATCTACCCTATGTCCGAACCAGAACTAGTGGCCTTGCGGGCCTTTCTTGACAAAAACCTGAAACGGGGATTCATCAGGCTGACCATGTCACCCCTGTCTGCAACCATTATCTTTGTCAAAAAAAGGGCAGAGAGCTCTGCCCCTGCAATGATTACCGGGCCTTGAATAAAATAACCATCTGGGACTGCTACCTCCTGCCATTGATCGCTGAACTCCTGGATCGCCTTAAGGGGGCCCAGGTCTATACCAAGCTGGACCTCCGTGGTACCTACAATTTGGTGAGAATTCATGCAGGCGACGAGTGGAAGATGGCTTTTGGGACTCGTTATGGCCAGCACGAATACCTGGCCATGCCTTTCGGCCTGACCAACACTCCGGCTGTATTCCAGCGGTTCATGAACATCATCTTCCGAGACCTGCTCGATCGCTTTGTGATAATCTATTTGGATGACATTTTGATTTACTCCCGAAACCCTGCTCGGCACACAGAACGCATTCTCCAGGTCTTACAATGACTATGAGATCACCGACTCTACGCCAAGCTGGAGAAGTGTGAGTTCAACCTGCAGAAAGTTGAGTTCCTAGGCCACATCGTGTAACCCCATGGGATCCAGATGGACCCAAAGAAAATAGAAGCGGTTCTGACCTGGCAGAAGCCCCGGAACCATAAAGATGTGCAGCGGTTTCTTGGCTTTGCGAACTGTTACCGCCAGTTTATACCAGCCTATGTGGACATAACCACGCCTCTGACCCATCTCCTCTGGCCCAAAGAGTCGTTTCTTTGGACTCCAGAGGCAGACCATGCCTTCACCACCCTGAAAACTCACTTTACGACCAAGCCAATCCTGCGTTATCCAGACCCCCGACTACCATTTACCGTGTAGACGGATGCCTCCAGTGTGGCCCTGGGTGCAGTGCTGTCCCAGCGGGAGGACCCCTCACAGTCACTGCAGCCCTGCGCTTTTTACTCCCGGCAGTTAACACCTTCAGAACGCAACTACACCATCTAGGAGTGGGAACTCCTGGCCATCAAAACCGCTTTCGATGTCTGGAGGCATTACCTTGAAGGGGCCTGTCACCCCGTCCATGTTTTGACTGACCACCGGAATCTGGAACACTTGCAGATAGCCCGACGCCTCAATCAACGCCAGATCAGGTGGTGCCTCTTCTTCTCCCGGTTTGACTTCCGCATTACCTATATCCCGCAGACCCAGAATCGGAAAGCCAATGCTCTCTCCCGCAAACTGGAATACGCTGTATCACCCTCTGAAGAGACTCCGACCACACCTATCTTATCACCCTCAGTCTTCACAGCCACTACAACCCGCTTGTCCCTGGCTGAGGAAATTCGGTCCAGCCAAGCCCAAGATCCCTGGGCCAAGCAACGCTTGCAGGAACTCCAAGAGGGCCCTGCTGGAGATTTTGCTAACCACCAGGGTCTCCTATTGCACAGAGGGCACCTGTATGTCCCTCCAGGGCCCCTCCGAGCCAACGTGCTCTATTTGACCCATGATTCCCCTCCTGCAGGACACTTTGGTCAGTAGAAGACTCTGCATCTACTCACACGGGAGTTCTGGTGGCCCCGGGTTCGCACTGATGTTGTTCGTTACGTTGATTCCTGTGAGGTTTGTCGTTGAGCCAAGGACGTACCAGCCAAACCTCCAGGGCTGCTACATCCACTATCCATACCAGCCAGCCCTTGGGACACAGTATCTCTGGACTTCATCACTGACCTCCCGCAGTCACAAGGGCACACCTGCATTCTGGTAATGGTGGACCTGTTCACCAAAATGGCTCATTTTATCCTGTGTCCCAAGCCTCCCACAGCTCCTGAAACAGCTCAGCTCTACCTTCAACACATTTTCCGTCTACACGGGCTCCCAACACACTTAATTTTGGATCGTGGCTCCCAATTCACCTCCCAGTTCTGGCAAGCCTTGCACACCAGTCTAGGTACCCAGGTGCACTTATCGTCGGTGTACCATCCTCAAACAGATGGACAGACCGAGCATACTAACACCACCCTTGAACAGTACCTACATTGCTATACCTGCTATCAGCAGGATGATTGGGCTACCTTGCTACCCCTGGCTGAGTTCGCCTACAACAATGCCATACATTTGTCCACAAAACAGACCCCATTTGCAGCCACTTATGGATACCACCCTCATTTTTTCCCAGCCGTCCTGCCATCGACCGTAGCCACAAGCTAAGAATCTCCTGGACTTCTGACCTTGGACTGGCTTATTGGACTTTCGCCTGCTGAATCCCCTAGGAACGTGACACATGCCCAGCAGGTTAACACTGCATGGAGGAGTGTTAACAGTGGAGTGCATCGGGCAATGTGCAATGGCCTTGGATCAGTGAATGGTCACCAGGAGATCAGCATGGATAAAACCTAAGCTCTTTTAGCACGATGGAGTGCACCTCTCGGACAGAGGTTTGGATTTATTTCTTAAGGACATTCAGGGGAGCCTGCTTGTGGAGCTTCGGAGGTTGGATAGCGGGCATGGGACTTAGAGTTGCTAGTCCCTATGCTGTGGTGGGTAGTGCGGATAGAACAGGTTTCGGTGAGTCCCCTCGCAATCACAGGTAATGTATAGCTCATCTGACCTCCCAGCGCTGTGGATCGTGCAATTACAGTGCTTGGGGGGGAAGATGCACTGGGGCCACACCCAGACTAATAGTCAACAAGGAGAAGGTGGCTCGAGGTCCAGGGGTGGTCAAATTTTGGCTGGCCAGGTTCTCGCTGTCTTCACAACCGCGAGAACTGGGGGCTAGGGACTCACCCATTTGTTTGGGTCCGTTGAGACCCCTGTGCAGAACCTGATTCTGCACTACGGCAGGACCCCCCTTTTTATGGTGGGCAATAATGATTATTTAATATAGTGTGGCCCATGTTTATCCCATGATACTTGTCTCGCGTCATTGTTCTGGGGTAGGGGGGCAAAGTCTGTTGAAATCAAAGGGCAGATACCACCTCACTCAATAGATTTTGGACAAGGCAAATGAAAGAGAGATGGAGTCTGAATTAGGATGCAATAAAATAGCCCACCAAAGTGCTGGGTAGGAAAAACATGTCTAAATAGCAACATTATTTCACTCCAATTTAGGGATGTGCAAAAATCCACTGCAGACATCCAGATTGAGACAGGCCACCCTGACATGGTAAAAGAGTCTGCTGGGGGGAATCTACCACCCAAACAAGAGACCTCAGTTCTGGCATAAGACCAAGATACCAAGTGTTATGGCTTTCATAATTACCACAAAACACAAACCTAGCATCTTCTCTCTTTGTAAAACTCAGCAGAAGCACAGCAAACACAAAAGGAGACCCCAGTGAACACAAAGACAAAAACAATCTATTCCGTGGTAGTTTGTGCAACAGTTATATGTTTCATCACTGTTCATTTTGCGGAAATACCCCAAAACTGAAAAAGCATTTCCGCCCCGCAATCAACAAAAAAACATTCCCACCCTCATGCATCAAGAACATTATTTCAATTGTCCCATTTACTGCGTGAGTGTAAACCAAGTCAGGGATTAGATTTTCATCCAGGTTTCTGAAGTACTTTGAATATTTATGAGTAAACAAGGAAAAGGTTGAACTACACTGCAGTTTATGCAGAGTTAAATTCAATGAATTTTCCATCGACTACATGACATACCACTAATCATGAGTAAGCCCAGTCTGTTTCTTTGCTTTTTTGTTCAGCCAACAGGGGCTAGTGTTTTTATTCTAGTGATTCTGCTTGCATCCTATCCCGCCCGCCCCCCCGCCCCCAGTTTCTGGTATGTGTGATTGCCTACATCATTTGATTATGTGTTTCCTATTTAATACTATATCAGATCACCAATGCAGTTTCACAAGTTCAGTTCAGTGCCATGTCACCTTTTTTTTTTTAATGAGACAAGGAATAGGGCAACATTAAGGACAGAGAAGGTGTGTGACCTAGGAGAATTGTGGTGATTTGAGGTGCAGTGTGGACTTTTTCCCCAAGATTGGCCAGAAGAGTTAAGCATTCTGTATGAATGACACCAGTGATTTAACCGCTACAGAAAATGTTAAATTGATCAAAATCAAACTGGGGCAACCTACCTGTGCAGTCACACCTGAATAGGAGTCAAAACAGAGGTTGGAAATAATGATAGAAGATTTTATTTTATTTTATTTATATACCATTCCATTAGTGCAAAAGCACTATTCTGGGTGCTTTAACAATGGATTAAAATAAAATACAGAAGATTAAACAAACAATTGAAAAAAAATAACGGTATATAAATCCAATGGTCGCAGAACAATTTACAAAACCATCAGGACCGGAGATGAGCAAAATATCAACCAGGATCAGTTAAAAGGCCTCTCTAAAAAGAATGTCTTAAGTTTCCATCTGAATGACAAAAGGGAATGAGTGAGGTATATAGAAGGTGTATAAGTAATCCTCTTATAAAATGTTACTTTTAAAGTTAGCAAAGGCACAGCGACAGTATTTTTTGCAAAAAAACCTGCTGATTTTCTCTGCATGGGAAAAATTGTTAACATTTTAGTGCATTTTAGTAAACATTCTTCATCATTTAGTACATTGCTGTGTGAGGTTGAGTGTTTCTTTTGCTAATTTTTTTGCCATTTTTCTATGTTTAAGTATATTTTTCCAACAAAAGAATAAAGTACTTAAAAGCAACACATTACTCATAGAGTAATTAGAACGAGTAAGGAATAAATCAGAATGAGTAATGACTAAAAATTAATGCATTACTTTGAAAAGCACTGAGCAAATTCTTGTTGTGGAGTTACACTGGCTTCTGCAATGATGTAACTCACAATGGCATATTGGTGTGAATAGCACCAATTCCTCATCTTGCAACATTTGAATGGCTTGGTGCATGACTAGTAATCTAAGCGGTGAGGTGTTCATTACCAGCAACTTTACCACTACCAGTTGGGCTGCAGCCCTTATATCAGTGTAACTCCAAGACAGGGATTTTTCACGGATGAATATGATCTGTGGGAGCCTTCCTGAAGAATATGTAAACATTCAGGCTTCCCCTGGGCAATGACACTGCCCCATCAGCTGATCTTTCCACTCTGGAAGCACCTTTGGATTCCTTCTGACATGAACTAAGAAAGATTTAACATACTTATCTAGAAGTGGAATCATAGCAACTGGACTTCTTTCTTGTTCAGTTGAAATGTTTCGCTACTCATCCAAGTAGCTTCTTCAGTCTGAAGAGAGTTGGTAGGAGACCCCTGATATATCCTCCACGTTGGTTTCACTTCCCCAACATGGAGGATATCAGGCATCTCCTACCAACTCTCCTCAGACTGAAGAATCTACTTGAATGAGTAGTGAAATGTTTCAACTAGAGATGGGGGTATTTGTATACAAATACCCCCCCACAGGTGGAGATAACGAGGGTCCAGCCCCCTGGGGCCAGACCATCCACTCATTGTTCCACTGCTGCCATGGGCTCCACGCTCCCTTACTGTCACTCCAGAGGTCGCGGTGGATTAGCTACTCTTTGACCTGGCAGAGAGGCTCGTCATCCCGCCTCCTGCCAGGAGTGGCTAATCCACCACAAGTTCTGTAGCAATAGGATGGGAGCGTGGAGCCCGTGGAGCCCACAGCAGTGGTGGAACTGTGAATGGACAGTCTGGCCCCAGGGGGCCGGTCCCTCGTTATCTCCACCTGTGGGGGCGTATTTGTATATGAATACAAATACCCCCTCCTCTAGTTTCAACCTAACAAGAAAAAAGTCCAGTTGCCATGACTCAGCTTCCAGATAACCTCACCTGGATGACTGAGAATCTTCAGATTTAACATTTTTCTTTGAAAAAACAACAACATCCTGAGCTCTGGGAAAATTCTGTCCTCATTTGTACCTAGAATAATGTGGGCAACCCCTCCGCACAACATCACAGGAATTTCCCATCATTATCACGTCTTTCTTCTGATGGACCTCTGCTCTGTTCTGTCCAGGAAATGCTTATGTTCCTGCATCCTTTCAGACAGAAGTAACACATGTACTGTCTAGTATTCCTGGTATTCAGTGTTGTCTTGTGACTGTGGAGATGAAGTTAGCGTATTCTAGCTTCTGCTATCAGCCATGGAGTGTAGACCCCTGAAGACCACACTCCCTGCTTCCTAGGAAGAACACTGTGGTAGGCACGTTTTCCTCTTCCATCAGCCAAAGGAAACATACCTCTACAGAATATGCTCACCTTTCCTTTTTCTTTCTTTTTTGATTCCAGCAAAGTAGTATAACCACTATGTAGTAAATAAAATAGTAGACTACACGAGAAGATACTGTGCAAACACTCCCAGAAGATGAGGCTGTGACTTAAGTCCGCACTAAACTGAATCCTCTTTTTAGTAAGGATTGATAAATGCTCTGCTTCCACAGAATATTTTCTGCTTCTTGAATCCTCAGATTTATAGTACAGTTCGGTGTTGCTAGTTTTAGGAATGTGGTGGTTCGTTTCAGAAAAGTAGTTTTCTTGAATCAGCTGAATGGTGGAATCTGAAAAACCTCATGGCAGTTGCCCTTGCCCTACCATTACGTAGAGTGAGACAGTTGCCTCAAACAATAAATATCAAGTGTCATAAAAGGGCAACAAATTCTGAATTTATAAAATTTATTATTATTATTATTAAATGCATGTGCAAAATAACCAGGCAATGTTGTGTTATTAGCAATACAGCTCAGAAAGCTACATTTTAAAAGGATTGAACTCATTGTATTATTTATTATGTTTCCACAGGCTGATTGCAGTTATTATTGTTAGTGCTCTAGTTGCACAAGTCATTCATTCTTTATTACTACACTGTGGTGTCATTATCACCAGACTAGGAAAGCCAAAAGTGGTGGTTATATCCTGCCCCATAGCACTTAAAGAACTCTCTGAGGACTTTACAGTTTAACTATGCAGGCTACACATTGCTCCCCAGTGAGCTGGGTATTCAGTTTATCGATCTTGGAAGGATGGAAGGTGGAATCAACCATGAGCTGGCTACCTGAATTCAGGTTGTGAGCAGAGTCTTGGCTGCAGTACTGCAGTTTAACAACTGCACCACAAGGCTTCACAGAGAAATACTCTGGCCAAGTCTGTTACTGCACTTTGTCCATTATAATTTTTGTTGAAATGTGGCATCATTTTGCCTCCAACGTATAGCAAGCTTAAGAGGGTTTTCAAGTTATATGGTATGTTCAGAAGGCAAAACTCAAACCATACTTTAGCATAAAATCTCAAAAATGTTTGTGAAAATACCTCTAAAAGTAACGTCTGAAAAAAACTGGTTGTTACTCATTATAGCTAAGCATTTCAGGTGTTACTCCTCATTATATTACTGTCAAATATAAAAATAATTCTGTGCTGTCAAGTCAATTCTGACATATGGCGACCCATCTGAGGGTTTTCTAGGTAAAGAGTACTCAGAGTACCATTCCCTTCTTCTGGGGGCACACAACCTGACTCTACTCATAGGAGGCACAGTGGAAATTGAACTCTCAACCTCTGGCTCTGCGGCCAGATAGCTAACTCACTAAACTATCCATACAACTGTTACTATGAAATACTACAAACTATACTAACTACTATTTACATTACTCATTGGTTAGGAGGCTATGTTCTGTGTGGCTGGGATTAAAAAATGCTTTTACAACATAAATGTACATATGCTTACTCAATAATAAGCCTCTTTTAATTCAACAAGGCTTGCACCTCAGTAAATAAAATAGTGCTCTCAATGACACTTCATTTCAATCTATGTGTATGTCTGCATTGATGATGATGATAATAACGATAGATGCATGCATGATTTGTTACATTTACATCCTGGTTTCCCTCCAGTGAATTCAAAGTGGCCAGAATGGTTCTCCTCTATCCTCACAAAAACCCTATGAGGAACCAAGACAGCTTAGAAAGTGTGACTCAGCCAAGTGAATCTGTTTTATGGTTCAATATGGATATGAACCAGGGTTTCCTAAGTCACAAATCAACATTCTCAACCATTCTGGCCATTCAGTATATGTATATTTAAATGTACGTTACACATGGATGTTTAAATGTCATGTGCTTTAACTTAATTTGTTACCCATCCTCAGTTTTTCAAATGGTTCTGGTTAAACCTTCAAATAAGTTGAAGTAACAACATTCATTTGTCATCCTTTAAGATTATTTCTATGAAGGAGATATTGACAGAAAGATGTTAAGTGGGTTGTTTATTCATTATAACTAATTCAAAATTATTTTCGCCCCCTGAGTCTAATAATTATTAGCACACCATTTACATAACAGGCAAGAAAGACACTTCATAAGCCTTCTGTTCTGCTGGGTAAATGAATCTTGTAAATAGCAGGTATTATTTACCTGATAAATGCTCCATCACTGCTCTGCTGAGGTCATAAACATGGTAAATACACATTTGATTGAGTTTTGTATGTTTTATTATAACAAACATACATATCCTCTAAGCCTGAGAGCTCAGATAAAGCAGGAGAACAGCAAACCCCCCCCCCCCCCCATTACCAACCGATTTGGGTAAAAATATTGAGCATACAAGAATGAGTATCTCCCCACTGGCTCCATTTGAAAAGACGATCCTTCATGGGCAGAGAAGTAGTTTATTATATACTTCTTCTTGGGTTCAGGTCTCATTTCATTTTAACCTGTCATGTTATTTCCGCATGGTGATAAATTCTTGTCCGCAGGACACTGAGCTAAATCTATTTTATCTGGGCCATCAACAGCATTTGAACTTTGATCCCCCAGGTTGGAAGACAGGCATCTGCACTGATATTGTCATTCCTATTCAACTGGCAGCAAGTTAATCTGACTACAATAAAATGTAACAGTAGAAGACATGATAGAAGGGTAAGGTGAGGAAAGAGCTAGATGTGAGGCTAAACACATCATTGGCAAACATGTCAGTGGAAGAAAAATCAATAGCAGATGTGTGGTATTTTTGTCTGGATCACAGCACATGGGGAGGGGATATTTAAACCAATTCTTTCCTTGCCACAGTCCCAAGAAACATCACCCTGCTTCCGTCACGGCTGTTATTAAAAAGCTATTTCAATATTTTTATGCAATTTTTTTCATGCCAGTTTGAACTTGAAATTTTCATACTGATTATTTTTGAAGAACACAACCATTGATGGGAAAAACAGGATAGGCCTGATTTTGGAGTATATACATTATAAACTGTCTTGGTCTAGAAATAAACTCATCTCTCCAAGCACATTTTATTCTGAGAGTTGTCAGTCCTGCACAAATCCCCAATGTATCAGTCCTATTTGGGTAATGATAGTAATTAGATGGCTGGCTGGATAGCTTAGTGGTTTAGGTCTCTGGCTGGGAAGCCAGAGGTTGGGAGTTTGATCCCTCACTGTGCCTCCTGTGAGTAGAGCTAGCAACATATCATGGGCAAGCTGCCCATTCCCAGGGTGCCCCCAGAAAAAGGGAACAGTGAACTACTTCTATGTATTCGCTACACAGAAAACCTGGAAAAGGGTTGCCATAAGTCAGATTTGACTTGATGGCACACAATTATTATTATTATTAATAATTAGTTAATACATTAAGTGCCATCAAGTTAATTCCAACTTATGGTGACCCTCCCAAGCTTCACTAGGTATAAAGTACTCAGAAGTAGTTTATGAATCCCTCCATCTGATGATACTCTGGGTTGGTGCAGCTTGCCCAATGCCACGCAAGTGGCACAACACTTAACTTCATTAACCATATACACCTCAGGTGATCTTGGTTGGCTTCTCTTCTGGGAGACACAGTAGGGATTCAAACTCCTGGCTCCAAACCTGTAGCTAGGCATTTCTAGACACTGAACTAGACCAATAATATTAAACTAAGTAGCCAGATTATGCTTAATATAACGATGTGCTGTTAAGTCAATTCTGAATTATGGTGACCCTATCCAGGGTTTTCTAGATACAGAATACTCAGCACTAGTTTACTGTTCCCTTCTTTTGGGGCCCAAGGCTACATAGGCTTGACTCTCCTCCCAGGAGGCACAGTAGAGAATTAAACTCCTACAGCCAGATTCCTAACTCACTGAACTATCCAGCTAGCAGAGATCCTTACTAACCTGAAATTGTGAATCATAATCTCTGTAAAAATTTGGATGACAAGAATTGGCACAACCTCTGATTTCATTTTATTTGTAAGGAAGTACAAAATCTTGGTGTTTCCTTTGGGTATCATGTCACAGAGATTGGGAGTTCAATTCTCTACTGTGCCTTCTGTGAGTAGAGCCAGCTTGTGTGGTCTTCGGCAAGCTGCAGAATCCCAGGGTATCTGCAGAAGGGAATGGTAAACTACTTCTGAGTATTCTCTACCTCAAGAACACTAAAAAAGCTTTGCCATAAGTCAGAATTGACTTGATGGCACATGATTATTGTTTATTATGGATCAATAGTTTAGCATTCCATTCTTCTGGGGTTGCTCTGGGACTGCACAAGGCTCCACAGGCTGACATGTCTTTCAAAAGGCACAGAGAGGAATCAAATTCCCAACCTCTAATTCTGCAGCCAGATACTGGACTTTCTGAGCTATCTAGAATACTCTCTACATATCAAACCCTGGAAGCAGGTCACCATAATTTGGAATCAACTTGCCATGCAATTACTAATTATATGGATGAGTGACAATTCTGTTTCACTTCATTCTTGATCAGGATTGGAAATGGGAAAAGTCATTTTATTGGATTAGGGAGGGATTTTTTTTTTAAAAAATTGAATTCTTTGTCTCATGTTTTCTGAAGTGGTCACATCTGGAATTCTACCTGCTCATTATTCTTTCTAATAAAAAGGTCAAAGCTCTAAATTCTGTTGCTAGTCCCAACTAGAGTAGGCCCATTGAATCAATGACATTTATATAACTGTTGAGTTATCATTCAGTTACTAATTCATTGGGTCTGCTCTAGGTGGAACTAGCGTTTGGATTTTAGGTAAAATCCCCCGTGCCTTTTAGGGGGTTAAGAGAAACACCAATAATTTGTTTCATGTCCTACTTGATCTACATTGTATGGATTTTGAACAGGGGACCACACTGCCACTTGCAGTCCAGCAAGTGAGTTGGATAATGTCAGAGGATAGGGATCAAATCCTCGAAACACTTCCCCTGATGTCACCTGCCACCTTTGCCTGGATGTCCATTTCCAGTTTCTCTGTACAGAGAGTGCAGTACTTTATCCCTACAAGGAGAAAGCTTCAGATTCCTCCACACCCCATTCATCCTCACCATTGGGAAGGTTGGTAAAAAGTCCTGACATTATCTCCAGTCAGTGACTGGAGACAACACAGGGATGCCATCCCAAACCCAAACAGTTTTCTAGTATGTGGACAATGAGGGCAAGGAGAATTCCTAATGGAGAAGAGAGAGGCTTTATGGAGGGAAAAAAGGGAAGGTCTTTCTCTAAAGGCCAGGTTCAAGCTGTCAACTGGCCAGATTCAGCCTGGCCAGTTGACAGGAGTTTTTTTTTCCTCTAGTTCTGAGCTGTATGAGATGCTGTGGTACAATTCCTTCCCCTGCTGTGACAGTTTCATTAGAACTGAAAAATGTGTTCTAATGTTTTAAGGGTTTGCTGTATGCAGAATGGATTTTCATAATATTTTCTTAATCAATAGGGCTGCTTTCCTTGCTTTGTATTCAGCATGATATCTCTGCAATACTAATGCAAATCTAAATTACAGGGGAGCACATGATGACACAACGTTCCAAATTGGTCTGAATTTTTCCCTTTTTCCCAAGAATGGCTGAATATGAAATATCACTTCAAAAACAAACCAACAACCCTCAGACTGATGTTTCAGGTTTAGTTCCCTCTTCAGCAATATTCATCCCCCTCTTAAAAAAAATAAAAATAAAAATAGTTTTGTACAATGAGTGCCTATTTCCTTAATTTCTGCAGCAAGTTGGTTAGTATTTGGGACCACTTCTGATATCTATTGAGCAACTGGAGGATAGGTTGTCAATACATGTTTCAAAATAGTCAAAAATATAACATTGGTGTTTTTGCCAGATAACTGGCTTGAATATTCCTGCAGAATAATACAGATCTATCTCCCTTGACACATTTAGTCTGTTAGTCTTTTATGGCTGTGGAAAAATATACTTTCACTGAGAGTGGTGAGGTTTGAGTGACATGAAGGAAGGGACTTCTTTGCATTGCAAGCACAGAAAAGGTATCCCCCCCCCCCCGTCTTTCTTGTTTAGCCTAGTCCCATTTAATGTATGCTGTGCACCAGCTGGCAATATAGTCTTCCACTGAGAGTTCCATTTATTCTGAAAACAGATATGTGTCGAGCCTGGCACTCCATTTGTGTATGAACTGCCTGCTTTGTGTCCTCTTTGCTTGCTGAAAATCTCTGGTTTGATCTCAGTGTGTTCCTTGGCTCAGGATAAAAGCACACATTTCTCATACAAAGAAATAACAGGTGTTTTTCCTTGCCTAGTTATACAGTTGGCTTATCAGGCAGAAGCCTGTGGTCAGCTTGAAGCAGAGGTCATCATTTCTGTTCTCATTGCTGTAGGTGTAAACTTGCTTGATATTCTCTCTACATCAGCAGACTCAGATTATTACAATGTGACAGGAGCAGGATGAACTTGTTCACTACATGCCTTTCTTTCTTTCTTTCTTTCTTTCTTTCTTTCTTTCTTTCTTTCTTTCTTTCTTATTTGTTACATAAGGACTGGTAGGATTAATACCTGAGGCTCGTATTTGCTTTTTGCTTATGTTACCAAAGCTTTCCCATAATGGTTCGTAAAGTGAATACCCCTTTACGGATTGCTGCCTTATCATGGCGAAGGGGCTTGAGTAATTCAGAGAAGCTATGGGCTATGCTGTGCAGGGACACCCAATACGGACAGGTCATAGTGGAGAGTTCTGACTAAACGCGATCCACCTGGAGCAGGAACTGGCAAGCCACTCCAGTATCTTTGCCAAGAAAACTCCATGAACAGAAACAAAAGGCTAAAAGATATGACGCTGGAAGATGAGCCCCTCAGGTCGGAAGGCGTCCTACATGCTACTGAGGAAGAGCGGAGGACAAGTACGAGTAGCTCCAGAGCTAATGAAGTGGTTGGGCCAAAGCCGAAAGGACGCTCAGCTGCGGACGCGCCTGGAAGTGAAATGTCCGATGCTGCAAAGAAAAATACTGCATAGGAACCTGGAATGTAAGATCTATGAACCTTGGTAAGTTGGATGTGGTCAAACAGGAGATGGTAAGAATAAACATTGACATCCTGGGCGTCAGTGAACTAAAATGGACAGGAATGGGCGAATTCAATTCAGACGATTATCATATCTACCATTGTGGGCAAGAATCGCGTAGAAGAAATGGAGTAGCCCTCATAGTCAACAAAAGAGTGGGAAAAGCTGTAGTGCGATACAATCTCAAAAATGATAGAATGTTTTCAATACGAATCCAAGGCAGACCTTTCAACATCACAGTAATCCAAGTTTATGCACCAACCACCGATGCTGAAGAGGCTGAAATTAACCAATTCTATGAAGACTTACAACATCTTCTAGAACTGACACCAAAGAAAGATGTTCTTGTCATTCTAGGGGACTGGAATGCTAAAGTAGGGAGTCAAGAGATAAAAGGAACAACAGGGAAGTTTGGCCTTGGAGTTCAAAACAAAGCAGGGCAAAGGCTAATAGTGTTTTGTCAAGAGAACAAGCTGGTCATCGCAAACACGCTTTTCCAACAACACAAGAGGCGACTCTACACATGGACATCACCAGATGGGCAATACTGAAATCAGATTGATTATGTTCTCTGCAGCCAAAGATGGAGAAGCTCTATACAGTCAGCAAAAACAAGACCTGGAGCTGATTGTGGCTCTGATCATCAGCTTCTTATAGCAAAACTCAAGCTTAAACTGAAGAAAGTAGGAAAAACCACTGGGCTAGTCAGGTATAATCTAAAAAAATCCCTTATGAATACACAGTGGAAGTGAAGAACAGATTTAAGGAACTCGATTTGGTGGACAGAGTGCCTGAAGAACTATGGATGGAGGCTCATAACATTGTACAGGGGGCAGCAACAAAAACCATCCCAAAGAAAAGGAAATGCAAGAAAGCCAAGTGGCTGTCCAACGAGGCCTTACAAATAGCAGAGAAGAGAAGGGAAACAAAATGCAAGGGAGATAGGGAAAGTTACAGAAAATGGAATGCAGATTTCCAAAGAATAGCAAGGAGAGACAAGAGGGCCTTCTTAAATGAACAGTGCAAAGATACAGAGGAAAATAACAGAAAGGGAAAAACCAGAGACCTGTTCAAGAAAATTGGAGATAATAATTAAAGGAACCTTTTGTGCAAAGATGGACATGATAAAGGACAAAAATGGTAGGGACCTAACAGAAGCAGAAGACATCAAGAAGCGGTGGCAAGAATACACAGAGGAATTATACCAGAAAGATCTAGATGTCCCGGATAACCCAGATAGTGTGGTTGCT
The DNA here is from genome assembly GCA_037013535.1 of Intellagama lesueurii. Classification (NCBI taxonomy): domain Eukaryota; kingdom Metazoa; phylum Chordata; class Lepidosauria; order Squamata; family Agamidae; genus Intellagama; species Intellagama lesueurii. Next base: position 18,951,000 of record JBAJHW010000004.1, read on the forward strand.
GACCTTGAGCCAGACATCCTGGAGAATGAAGTCAAGTGGGCCTTATAAAACATGGCTAACAACAAGGCCAGTGGAGGTGATGGCATTCCAGTTGAACTATTTAAAATCTTAAAAGATGACGCTGTTAAGGTGCTACACTCAATATGCCAGCAAGTTTGGAAAACTCAACAGTGGCCAGAGGATTGGAAAAGATCAGTCTACTTCGCAATCCCAAAGAAGGGCAGTGCCAAAGAATGCTCCAACTACCGTACAATTGCACTCATTTCACACGCTAGCAAGGTTATGCTCAAAATCCTACAAGGTAGGCTTCAGCAGTATGTGGACCGAGAACTCCCAGAAGTACAAGCTGGATTTCGAAGGGGCAGAGGAACTAGAGACCAAATTGCTGACATGCACTGGATTATGGAGAAAGCCAGAGAGTTCCAGAAAAACATCTACTTCTGCTTCATTGACTATGCAAAAGCCTTTGACTGTGTCGACCACAACAAACTATGGCAAGTTCTTAAAGAAATGGGAGTGCCTGACCACCTTATCTATCTCCTGAGAAATCTATATGTAGGACAGGAAGCAAGAGTTAGAACTGGATATGGAACAACTGATTGGTTCAAAATTGGGAAAGGAATACGACAAGGCTGTATATTGTCCCCCGGCTTATTTAATTTATATGCAGAATACATCATGCGAAAGGCTGGACTGGATGAATCCCAAAACGAAATTAAGATTGCCAGAAGAAATATCAACAACCTCAGATATGCAGATGATCCCACTCTGATGGCAGAAAGTGAGGAGGAATTAAAGAACCTCTTAATGAGGGTGAAAGAGGAGAGCGCAAAAAATGGTCTGAAGCTCAACATCAAAAAAACTAAGATCATGGTCACTGGTCCCATCACCTCCTGGCAAATAGAAGGGGAGGATATGGAGCCAGTGACATATTTTACTTTCTTGGGCTCCATGATCACTACAGATGGTGACAGCAGCCACGAAATTAAAAGACGCCTGCTTCTTGGGAGGAAAGCGATGACAAACCTAGACAGTATCTTAAAAAGCAGAGACATCACCTTGCCGACAAAGGTCCGCATAGTCAAAGCTATGGTTTTTCCAGTAGCTATGTATGGAAGTGAGAGCTGAACCATAAAGAAGGCTGACCGCCGAATTGATGCTTTTGAATTGTGGTGCTGGAGGAGACTCTTGAGAGTCTCCTGGACTGCAAAGAGAATAAACCTATCCATTTTGAAGGAAATCAACCCTGAGTGCTCACTGGAAGGACAGATCCTGAAGCTGAGGCTCCAATACTTTGGCCATCTCATGAGAAGAGAAGACTCCCTGGAAAAGACCCTGATGTTAGGAAAGTGTGAGGGCAAGAGGAGAAGGGGACGACAGAGGACGAGATGGTTGGACAGTGTCACCGAAGCTACCAACATGAATTTGACCAAACTCCAGGAGGCAATGGAAGACAGGAGGGCCTGGTGTGCTCTGGTCCATGGGGTCACGAAGAGTCGGACATGACTTAACGACTAAACAACAACAAAAGTCTTTTGCTTACAGATGTTTCTTGGCATTTTTACCCAGATACAAATCCCCCCCAGCTCAGAATAAAGAGAGAAGGCTCAGGTGATGGAGTGTAACTAGGGCCACAATTTTATTGAACATTTAAAAATCTTGCCCCTTGGGAACTCACCAAAGCATTTCTTATTCCACACTACCCAGCAGGGCAACGGAACTAGCCTTTGGTAAGCTTCTTGTCGCTCACCCAGCTGAGAATCTTGGCTTTAATGCCCCACTGAAGGTTCTGTAAAGCTGTGTCCACACTTAAAGCTGACAAACAAACACCATCACCTCTGTACAATTCTGGATGCTCTACTCATATGTCTGGAGGCCCCAGTACTAATCTTAGGCTGGCCAACATGGCCTTGACAACTTCCCAGTTCACATCCCATCTCATGCCTGGGTCACACTCAGCTTGCCAAACCAGTTGTTGGATGAGAGTCGACCAATCACTCCAAAGTCCTGGCCACTTCACCTTCAGGTCTTACAAGTCCTGCACCACCAGTGCGGTATCAGTGGCTTGCCCTTCTTTTGGGTGAAGTCATTACTGCCCAGGTGGACCATCAGAATATTGGGGGGGGGGGGCAGTTCCTCAGCACTTTAAGACATTGGTGTCAAGAACCCTTCCTCCCTCTCTTTCCTCTCCACTCAATCAAGGACCATGTTTCTGTCAAGATTTGTTCCTTTAAGTGAACAAGGGGTTAAATTTAATATTGTAGTGAGAATGCAAAGTCATGCCCGTAAACGTCAAGTCAATGAATGACTGATGGCATACAGCTGGAACAAGCTTACGTAATGCTTGTTAACCACGTTCAGCTGCTATATCTGCAGTGATAGGCTGCTCTCACTATTTAAGCAAGAGAGTGAGAACAGCACTTTGCCACTCAGTTGTGAGTCTGGTGGTCATTACTTTACTTCTGTGAATGTTATGTTGCTCTGAGAGATCTATGCCTATGTATATAATGCCATGTATATATGTCTCACCAATGCTAATATATGAAGTCTAATATATTATGCTATAAGTCTTATCAGAACTCTCTCCGTGTTTTTCCTTATATGTCTGCGTCTTTGCTCTGCTTATAAAGGGGAGGATTTGAAGCTACCAGATAAGAGACTCTGTGTAACTTGTTTTCTTGGGCTCCAAGGTTTGTTTTCCCTAACAGAGTGCTCTTGGAAGTTTCATTATCCAAATCTGACTCCAAGCTTCTAGAGAGGCAAATGCCACATCCGCCTTTGGAGTTGGACCCATGCCAACAGTTTCAAGACCTAAGTTCTGACCCCAGGCAGTTTGTATAGCTGCCCCCAAAACAAAGCTGTGGCTGCACAGTACGATACATAACCATCTTGCTGGCAAACCCAACCCTGAAACAAACAGAGGAACAGCTGACAGCAAGTGCACCATTATTGGGGTAGATGATGCACATATGACTGGAAGACCACCTTTCCACCTTCTTTATCGCCTCCAAGCCGTACGCCAAAGCTGCTGCTGTCGAGATCCAGCAGGGCTCTTCTTATGTTCTTATCCTACACTTCCTCCCTCTCAGCCAAATAATCTATCATGGATTGTACAAGTCAAAGTTCTGGCATGGAACATCATCCTAACTTGATGTCCGTTCCCTTACCCAGCTGACTTCCAAAGGTGTACCATATGACTTTTGGTGACTACCAAATTGCCCCAATGAAGAGTGGACCCCAATGCATCTGCAAGGATGCCACCACCAAGTCACTAATCCTAAGTGTCTCAGCGAAAGCTACCAATTTGAAATGATTGTTCTTTTTCTCTCAGTACACACATTTATCTGTTTATTAAAATGACTGTTACTACTTACTTATAATAATTATATAACGGCATCAAGTCAATTATTTTCCAGGGTTTTCTAGGTAGAGAATACTTAGAAGTGGTGTGCCATTCCTTTCTTCTGAGGGTGCCCTTGGACTGCGCAGCTTGACCAAGGCCACATAGGCTGGCTCTTCTCCCAGGAGGCACAGTGGGTAATCGAACTCCCAACCTCTGGCTCTGCAGCTAGATACCTAACCCACTAAGCTATCAATCTCACTTATAATAAGGATGGCTTATACGATGATACCATTAATGCCTGAAGTCTGAGGTAATTCTTTTCTATCAGCTTAACTTCATAATTAGAGATGTACACAAATCAGGAAAATGGTGATTTGTTTTGATTTGTGATTTGCCAAGGTTGACGAATCACAAATTACAAATTTACCATTTTTTCTGATGAATCAACAAATAAATTTGTTGATAAATAAATTTATAACAAATAAATAAATTTGTTGATTCATTTTTGCCTTTAAAACTCTATAACAACCTCCCAGCACCTAGAGACATCTAACTTGCAGGGAAGCTTCCTGTGACCCTCCTCTACAAGCCCTCCTCTACAAGCCCTCGGACAGCTGAAACCCAGTCTTCAACAAGCTTGGAAGGATTGGAGAGGAGAGTCAGGGGAAGCATCTCGGCAATTCGGGTGTCCTTAGGTGCCTGGGGGCTCATTTTATAGCCCAACAAGTCAACAAATCAAAAATCACTAAAAATTCATTGATTCGTATTTGTCGGGGGCATTAATTCATATGGATATAAATACACACCAATGAATTTGTGATTTGTGAATGAATTTGGTGATTCATTTTTAAATTCACGCCCATCTCTATTCATGAGTGCAAAAGTCTGAAACACAGGAGAACATTGTGGCCCTTTCTCTACATAGGGTCCAAAATAGATTCATTTCTTCCATTTCTTCTTCTTGATTAGAATAATGGCACATAACAGGCCAGTACATAAATAGTACCCAGATCAAACAAAGACTGAACTGTCTCTAAAAGCAAAAATGGCTAACTCAGGTTATCATATTCAGGATACATTGTAAGAAGACAAGATTCATCAAAAAGAAAAAAAACTATGAAGAAGTGGAAGACAGCGGGAAAAGAAGAAGACTGAATATGAAGTGGATTGGTCTTGAGATGCAAGACCTGAGTAGGCCTTCACAGGACTTTTTGCAAGTCACTAATTCATATGATCATTGTAACGTGGAAGCACCTTGATGGCACATAACAAGAGCAGCATAAATAGAATTGTTAGTCTAGCGATCTCTTGCACAGCTATATTTAATAAATTCAAACACATGTTCCATCAGTTCTCCAGTCATCATAACACATATATTATTGCTTTGCAATCCAATATTTTGAATGTGAAAGCAATTCAGTGTCTCTCTCTATAAATTATCTCCACTCTGGTGGTGTTTTCATAAGCTCAGTCTGAAATGTATTTTGAGTTGTTGGGTGATCTGTCAAAGGAAGGTCTCCTGATCATTTTTAAGATCCTGCTTTATAACACTTCATCACTACCAATATTTCTTTCCAGTGTTTTCCTTCTGTGTTGTTTCTGAGCTTTATTCTTCAGATAAAACATCCATCCATGTGGCGCAGTTGATATTAGGTAATGGGCAGGGGCAAACTGTTGTGGACTCTTTCTGACCCAGTCATAAAATATCTGAGTGGTGTCAGTCTTGATAACACCCAAGGAACAGATGCTGAGTGCCCCATCTACCAAGTCAATCTCTGGAAGTTCTCCAGAGAATTACAGTTATCATTCCTAATCATTTGACATGGAATTTGGGCCTGATGGGAGTTGGAGTGTGAAAACATCTGGGGGGCAACAAACTTCCCACCCATCTCCTGGAAGAAACATTCAAGTTAAATAGGATTGGTTTCTCTTCCATTAATGGTTGTAGTAAAACATGAAAGAATGACCTTTGTAGGATATTTTAAGCATCACGTTTATAGGGGATGAACAAGTAATTTTTATGATAGTTCTTAGTCTGGAAGCTAGCACTTTAATTTTTTTTAGTGGTCCAAGAAAAGGTATCACCCACATTTACACTTGTGTAATCTTGGGGACCACAGGGCCTTTTCTTTGTTTTTTCAATCTGGAAAGTTACTTTCAAAAAGTAATTATTCTTTTTATAGTTCCAAGAACCCAAAGTAGTTGGTTAACTTTATAGTAACAATGTTTAAAAGTAACTAGAGATGGGGGTATTCGTATTCATATACAAATATGAATACCCCCGCACAGGTGGAGATAATGAGGGTCTGGCCTCATGGTGCCGGACAATCCACTTACCAATCTGCTGCTGCCTAGGGCTGCACAATCCCGTCCTATCACTCTGGAGCTCGTGATCGGCAAGCCACTCCTGGCAGGAGGCGGAATGACAAGCCTTTTTGCCAGGTTGAAGAGTGGCTTGCCGATTGCGAGCTCCGGAGTGATAGGACGGGATCACACAACCTGTGGCAGCAGCGGATTGGTGAGTCGACTGCTCGGCACCATGGGACCGGACCCTCATTATCTCCACCTGTGCGAGGGTATTCGTATTCGTATATGAATACCCCCTTCTCTAAAAGTAACTATTTACTTTCCCATTTCATAGAGGTATCAAAACAGGTCACTTTTACAAGAGTATCTGGGTGCTACCAGCAGTTGAACTGTGGTACAACACACACCCATCTACTTTGTTGTTTTGCTTAATATCCACAATAGATTATGAGACAGCAGCACAAGGCAGAACATGCTGTGATGCTTAAACTGTGGAATATTCCTTTCTGACTATTTAGTGAGACCACTAAATACAACAGAGTGTAGTTATCCCTGATTAATTCACAGTATAATATAACAACCCTCAGTCCAACATTTTAACCACTGCACCACACTGTAATCTCAAGACCTCCTCTCTTCTGACAACTCTTATGTGATTTTTTTGGCATATGTCAAAATTGGCACCAAGTAATAAAGGATCAGCTAGTGCCAGAAATAAGGGTAGTTCTCTAAATCATAACTTGTCATCCTATATTTGCTATCCTTCTGTTTATCCTCTTTCCGTTTCTTAGCTGTCAACAAGCACAATCAGAAATAATTTTGATTCAGAATTTGTTTAAGGTCTGTTTTTCATGTGGAGGTGAAACATCAACCATTAAGCCTCCTTGCAAGGCGCCACCTAGTGGCTGTTTTGCTTCTCAAGTTAAGGGTACATCATAGATTACTAGAAGTTTTAATGTGGAGATTCTCCATGTGGTTACATTCTCACCATATTGTCAGGAGCATAGCAATAATAATGATGTCAAAGGGAACTGCATCCCATGTACAAACTCCAGAAAGCTACATCTCTAACAGGATCTAAGTGGAAGTGGATTCTGTGGTCCAAGAAGGAGGAGGAGGTAGAAAAACAACTGAGGCATGTCCTCAAGACAGACAAAGAAGGTTCTAGAAAGCACACAAAGACACGGAGGAGCCCTAGGCTATGATGCTTTAGGAAGCATGACTGGACTTTTCAGGATGCTTGCTCACATATTTTCAACAACCAGGCTGCAGCTGATCAAGAAACATCAGGGGGAGCTGAGACTCTGAGATAATTTAAAGTCAAAGTTATATAGAAGCCCTCTACTTCTACTTCTGCAGTCCAAACACTAAAGGCCCTGAGAGATAGACCACTATGACCTTTGAGACTCCATTTCATCCAAAGCCCTGCTGCTTTCAGTTGAGCTTCATCAGTTAAGCTGATTTTGACCCTTTCTCTTCTTTCTCCACAGGCTTTTTTTCTTTCCTGTCAAAAAAAAAAAAAGGAAATTACTTTCTCCTGTCCTTCCTGCCCTTCTCTAGGTCTTCAGCTCTTTACTGTCAATGGAAAAACCTGAGAGGGAAAAGAATTAGACATGCTGTGAAGCATGTGTAATTTTCCATTTATATTGAACACAGTGCTAGAAAGGCTCTGTATCCAAGCAGATTTGGTTCTTCTTCTTCCAGATCCACCATTGATCATTCTTTTGTCTCTCTTCAATGTCACTTCAGCAACTGTCACAGGGGTTCGGAAGAACCAGAAAGGTGGGGGTCTCTGTTGCCAGATTTTCTATTCTATATTTGGAACTTTGGAAAAGAACAAGAGAGGAGGTATGATCCCTTCTTCAGCCTTTGGTTGTACTTACAGGTTTGATGTTGGATTTATATGCAAACTACATAAATTACAGTTGTCAGGTTATGTCTAGATCCCCTCCCAAACTTTATGTAATTGCTAAATAATATTCATTATTAGAGTTGAAACAGATTAGAATTTCAACTTGTCTTAATTCCTTCCTTCCCAGTGTTGGAGAGTAAGCACATGCTGGAACATTAACTTGCGGGTTCAGTGCTTTGAAACTCCAAATGTTTACTTGAGTGCACTTCCCCCTTTTCTCTAAGAAAATGAGAAAGTTTAGCAGAATACAGTTGAGACAAGAAAGGTGACAGAAGCCCTAGTTTTAGCAAACTGTTAGAGGTCTCAGAAAGGAAGTGACATCAGAAGGAAGTGAGAAGGAAGGAGGTGACAGCAATTTGAGGTTGAAGGAAGATTAGCACAGGTCAGAGCAAATAAATGGTTGAGTGTAACTGTGGAGGTTTTCTGTCTACTCACACATCTTTCCCATGCAAAGACATATGTCTTCAGGATGATAAGATGGCTGCTTCATCTCCTTCTTGCCTCTGGAACATGAACTGTAAGCTGTTCACCAAGTACAATTTGATAATGATATATCCTCCTCTAAGAGAACACAGTTCAAGTGCATACAGATCCCTGAACAGAGTTGATCTTGACAGGAAAAATATAACCTACACAGTGTCTAGTAACATTAGGAGATAGTGTAAATGGTGACTTCCCTGTTTTGTACAATTTTTTTAAAAAAACAAACCTTACTGTTAGAGAAAGGTATACAGAAGTCCCTCCATCCTCCCCCCACCTCAAATTGTTCTGTACCTGCATAAATGGCATACAAGTACCATTAGGAGATGTTTTGAGACATTCCATCTCTAAGTCTATGATGTTATCTCCATATTTCCAGATCTCTGTTAAACAAATCCCAAGAACTGGGAGGGAACACAAACAGGTATGACCCTGTGTAATATATCAACTCAATGCCCACACAACAATCAGCCTTCCACAAGCATGCACACATTTGATTTTAACAATGTCATAACAGTTCAGTATTAAGATTAATATACTGAATGTGAGAACAAAGAAAAAGACTATTCCAGAATGCAAACAGCTTACCAATATCTCTATATATTGTATATATGTATGTAATGTGGTGTCTTCACTCTGAGCCTTAACTAGCACCTCAGTAATTGCAGTTTTCAAGGGACATTTTGGGCTTTATTGGGGGTCAGCTGTCACTCACCTTCTCCTTGATTCCACTACCTGAGTTCACATAATTACTTCTGATTTCTTTGGTTCAAATCGCTGTCTTTTTAATCCTACAAATGGGATGTGAAGGATCACTTGTGGTGTTATTTTGCTCCATGGATGAACAGCAGCTTCTTGTTCCATCATGTAGTCATCCCACAAAGTACATAATTACCCTGACCTAGTTTGGTTTTGCACATTTTTCTGAAGGCAGTGTGCATGCCTACTGCCAGATATACCAGAGTTGAAGCAAAATACTGAAGAGAACTTTGCCCTCCAAACCCCGGAATAAAGACGCGACACAGTGATATGGGTTAAATATGGGCCACACTTTATTGATATAAATTCAGATTCAAATTTGCCATCCTTTGGCAAAAGGAGGGGGCCTGCTGTAGTGCGGAAAAAGGTAAATGGCAGGGGTATCCAAATATCCCTTGATCAACAAATGGGCGAGTCCCCGGCCCCAGGTTCCAGCGGTCTTAAATACAGCATGAACCCGGCTGGCCACTAATAAGCACCCCCGGACCTCAAGCCATCTTTATTTGATGACTGTTGGTCCGGAAGTGGCCCAGCGCATCTTCCCGCCACAGGCACTGTAATTGCACGATCCGCAGTGCCTGGAGGTCGGATGCTCTGTTGGCTTACCTGAAATTACAGTGGGACACACCGAAAATACCTGTTTTTTCTGCACTACCCGCCAGTGTGACCAAAAATTTCCACCAAAATGCCAATGGCCCTTTTCCAGTGTGGGATAGGCGAAAAATCCCCCCATCCAACGGCCAATCAGGATGAAGGTCAAAAATTCCTATCCAGCCCCTGTAAAGGTGACCAGAAAAACCCACACTAGAAATAGGGTGGGCGGGTGGGTGCCCGAAAAGGAAGAGGGCGGTGTGAGGGGGGAGTTCCCTTTAAGTAACCTGGTGCTCCTCCCTCCTACTTACAAGTCTCATGAGACTAACCAGTCTCACGTTATCCGGGGTGTAGGGCAAAGAGCCAGCCTCACTGCTTGAAGTCCGTGGACTCATCAGCGGCTGCAACATTGCCCTCCCAACCTCGGAATAAAGACGCGAGACAGTGATATGGGTTAAATACGGGCCACACATTATTGATATAAATTCAGATTCAAATTTGCCATCCTTTGGCAAAAGGAGGGGGGCTGCTGTAGTGCGGAAAAAGATAAATGGCAGGGGTATCCAAATACCCCTTGATCAACAAATGGGCGAGTCCCCGGCCCCAGGTTCCAGCGGTCTTAAATACAGCAGGAACCTGGCCGGCCACTAATAAACACCCCCAGACCTCAAGCCATCTTTACTCGATGACTGTTGGTCCGGACGTGGCCCAGCGCATCTTCCCGCCACAGGCACTGTAATTGCACGATCCGCAGTGCTTGGAGGTCGGATGAGCTGTTGGCTTACCTGAAATTACAGTGGGACACACCGAAAATACCTGTTTTTTCTGCACTGCCTGCCACATCATAGGGACTAGCCATGCTATGTCCCATGCCCACCACCGAGTCGCTCGAGCTCGACAAGCAGGCCCCCTTTTATGTCTTCCAAGAAGACATCCAAACCTAAGTCAGAAAGGTGGACACCGTCTTTCTTGAAAAATTCTGGCCTCTCCATTTGGATCCTTTGGTGACCCATTACTGATCCAAGGCCGTTGCAGACATCTCTGCATACCACTCGGTTAATGCCCCGCTGGGTGGTGTGAACATCAAGGGTATTCCTGGCACCTCGCCAGGCCAACCGAGGAATGCTCTTGGACCTCTCGATCCGCATAGCATGATACCTGGCATTAAACCCATTTAAGGTCGCAGATAATGTCCCGGGTCAATGCCTTACCGGGAAGCTTGGGCAAATCATTGCCGCCAAGATATACTACCAGAATGTCTGGTGGAGAATGGCCAAAGGCCGTCAACCTGTATAACTGGTTCCCCTGCATGCCACATATTTCTTTCCATGTGCTGTGTGCATGGGCTCCAAGCCCCAAATTGCTTTCCCATGGGGATGTTTTTAGGCCTATCCAGTTGGGTCCTCTGGTGACACTCACCGATCCAGGCCGCTGCAGACCACACTGCAGCCCTCACAGTTAACACCCCTGTGTGCTGTGTTAACCTTGAGGAGCACTCAGGCCTATCCGGTTGGATCCTCTGGTGATGCCTCACCAATCCAAGGCCACTGCAGACCACACTGCAGGCCTCGCAGTTAACACCCCAGTGTGCTGTGTTAACTTTGAGGAAAACTCGGGCCTATCCGGTTGGATCCTCTGGTGACGCCTCACCGATCCAGGCCGCTGCAGACTGCACTGCAGCCCTCGTGGTTAACACCCCTGTGTGCTGCATTAACTTTGAGGAACACTCAGGCCTATCCAGTTGGATCCTCTGGTGACGCTTCACCGATCCAAGGCCGCTGCAGACCGCACTGCAGCCCTTGTAGTTAACACCCCAGTGTGCCGTGTTAACTTTGAGGAAAACTCAGGCCTATCCAGTTGGATCCTCTGGTGATGCCTTACCGATCCAAGGCCACTGCAGACTGCACTGCAGCCCTCACAGTTAACACAGCTGTGTCCGTATTAACTTTGAGGAAAACTCAGGCCTATCCAGTTGGATCCTCTGGTGACGCCTCACGGATCCAAGGCCACTGCAGACCGCCCTGCAGGCCTCGCAGTTAACACCCCTGTGTGCCGTGTTAATGTTGAGGAAAAAATCTACCTTCTCTCCACACTGAATGAGGTATGATTGCGAACCACAGGATACACATGGACATGTGCGTGGCCTTCAACATTCAGGTCACGTGTGACGTTTAGAATCGGCGCTTCTTCCAGGACGCCTGGCCAACATTGCCTCCACAGTGTACCCAACATATCCATTGGAAACTGGCCAAGGGCCTCTGCCCTGCAAAGCTGGCTGCGCCGAATGCCGAGCAGCCGTCTCCAAGTGATATGAGCTGTCTCGAGACCCGATCGATCCCCGTGGGGATGCCATTGCATAACGCTCTGCCTGGTATACTTGTCTGTGGCCGATACTCACAGTATGCCTCTGTCTCCCGACCCAATGGGACCTGTGGAGACTTAACCAGACTCGGCCCTTGCCTACATGTTAGGTGTTGTTCTTAAATATCTGTGATAACTGGAAGACGACCACTGGCCTGGATGCTTGATCTTTCTTGGGTTAGTCCCACGCTTGCAACAGTGGAGGCTGCATCCATCCTAAATGAATGCACGCCGAAACTCCTGCCTTGGATATCGACTCATTCCCTTCTTCAACCTTAATAACCTACCGATCCCGGGCTAGACTAGACTTATCATTTCCTGATGTAACCATTTTGTTAAGTCTAAGAGCCCCAACAAACGTCATTAATGACACTGACTCGCATAGGACCCTTTCGTATTCCTCCCTGCATAAGAGCGCCTGGTGTTCACAGATGCGCTCTAATAATGGAGGAGATATGGAGCCCTGGTATCTTGTACTCTACCCCTCTCTTTGAACGTCCATTTATCATCTCCTTGTGCTGTAATCTCCTGAGCAATTTGAACCCTTAATTTTTTCAAGAAAAGGCCAGTGCTGACCGCCTTCCCTGAATACTCCAGGTGCCAGACCCTTTCTGCTTTAATGTGCTGCGACTCGCTGTAAATGTTCTACCTGTGCCGGCCAGCCCGGCTTGAGGTCGACCAATTTTCTAAATTATTGGAACTCTATCCTCACAGTCGAATAACCCGTACTTGACATTGTTGCCAGGTCCAAACCTATCGCTCCTGATGCATCATCATGCTGATTTACCAAACCTCCGGGTGCAGAGGTTGCGGGAACTCCCTGGCTCCAGGGGCTGGCCTAAAGAAAAGCTCCAACTGTTGGCGCAACAAAGAATTGGCCAACCAACTTCTGGGCCTGGTACGTGTCGTGCACGCTCTAATATGTTAAGCTGCAGTGCACGAATGCAAATACCCTGACCGATGTCATAACCCGTTCTGAACGTTACGTAATGTTGTTTACAATGTAAACAATGTAAACAACCGCTGGATTGTCACACCAAATTGTACTACTGGGTTTGACCACTCTTTTGCCCATATCAAAAGTGCACCCAGTATTGAGAGAATTCTAGTAATGTGGATCTCTGTTAATGCCGTTCTGTTGCCACTCGTCATCGAACAAGTAATTGGCATCCTCTTTACGGGGGTATATACTTAACCATTCTTTAAAACCCCCAACCTTAATTGGGCTGGGTCCCTTTCAAGGGGTACCCCCGTCCCTGTTAGGCTTTTGCCACCTCCTGCACCCTTGCTCTGGTGCTGGGCGCTTCTTTTGAAGCAAGGTGAATTTGGGTGCTGACCTCCATGGGTAATGCACTCGTGTCTAGATCTACACTGCAGCCTTGTACAAGAGCCCTTGGAACTATATTCGTAGCGAGGCGCGCGGGTTGAACCGCCTGCCCCACACCAGGGCAGGGAATTTGATTAGTGGCAACTTTCCTGTTTAGATGACCGATATCGAATCTATGACCTGTGTTAGGCCTAACAGGGATCATGTGTTGAATCCACAGACCCAGCAGAGGCTCATCCCATTGAATATTAGGGTGGATAGCGCTCCGCATACGGAACGCTTGGTCATATTGAAGCCCCGCCTGCCCTGCAAATTCCACATAGGCTCTATATATTATGTCCAAATATTGTAGGAGGGCTGCGCCTCAACTATGGCTCCTGCGTAGATAATAAACCTGGGAAGCCAATTGGCCCATGTTCTATCCTGCTTCTTCATTCTGCGCTCTTCCTTTTCCTTCTCATCTTCTTTATCCAATTCTTTCTTTTCTACATCTCTGTTAAGGAGGTCGAATACATCTATGCATTCTCCTTTTCAAATTTCTTCTTTGTAGCCGGGGTTAGTTGATCCCCCAGGGGCATGGAGTAGTCTCCATGTGGCAAGGCACTTAATGCAACAGTATTGTAGCCTGTGTTAGGCACTGATGACTATGGCCAACCCCTGCATTAGCCCCAGTTACCTAGCTGGGCAGGTGGGGCAGGAGGAGCGTAAGGCGTGCCCCTGCCACTAAATTGAGGACTAGCGCACGGCCAGGCAGTTTTGACTATCCCTGTACTCTGTGTGTTGTAAGAAATGTATAGTGTGTGGTTGTATGTGCCTGCCGCCGACCCATGGCCATGCGGGAAGAGGTGTATAGGTGCCCGGTGCAGCGGCTGACTCACAGTTGAAGACGTGGCCATGCCATGTTCATCCACTGGATAAGGCTTGTCAAAGCTGACCTCTTCCACCTCATCCTGTCCCTCTTGGTATCCTGTCCTTCCTGTCAGGTGGACGCTGGTTCATATGCCCCAGGAGTTGATGATCTTCTCCCCTTCCCTGTGCTCCATGACCTCAGCGTCGATGAGGCCCCATCCGCCTCTCGCCCGGCAGGAACTTCTGGAGGCTGTTCCGACTCAAGAACAGCAAATCTATCTAAAATAGGTGTATGTGTCAGAAGTGAGATTGAACCCACGCCTCCATTCGGGAACCAGAACACCCAGCACAGGGAAGGTTCAGCCTTAAGTCTGGCTCCTTAGACCACTCGGCCATCCTGACCTTACATTAGACCTTGAGATGTCATTGTTAACCGGAGCTATGTATTACTTAAGTGGTGACAATAGCTCCAATAACTCAAACCCAGGCGAAAGCTTAACCGTGCCTAGATGTTAATTAAGTATTTCCTTACAGTGGTCCCCTGTTATAACTTATGTGCCTTAATTAAACACTCAGGTACCACCTATGAGTTTGAAATCAATTCGTATGAGGAGTAGACCAAACCCTTTTTAAAAAAAGAACCCCATTCACACCTGCCCACAGCTGGCGCGAGCCACGCCGCCGCCACTGTCGCCGCACCTGTCTCCCCTCGCAACCCACCAGAGCCACAAACTCGGTACAGCAATCCAATAAACATTAAATAAATATCAAATAAACAACAGCACCCTGGGAGGGAGCCGATGCTACCCTCCCTTACTTCAAGGAACACCGATCCTCTTAAAGATGCAGCTCAATTGCAGCTAGCAACAGAGCTCTCTTTCTCTCTTGGTGCCCAAAAAGGAAGAGGGTGGTGTGAGGGGGGAGTTCCCTTTAAGTAACCTGGTGCTCCCCCCTCCTACTTACAAGTCTCATGAGACTAACCAGTCTCGCGTTATCTGGGGTGTAGGGCAAAGAGCCAGCCTTGCTGCTCGAAGTCCGTGGACTCATCAGCGGCTGCAATGTTCTGATCAAAGAACTCTCACATTTATATATTTTGTACATCATTTGTTTATATTTTTGAAACCCCCTGCCTTTCAGTTCCACACAATTAAAGTTGTAATAGACGAGAAATTATTCACACCATTGTACAGTCAGTGCTTTCAGATTCCTCCTAAGATTGTACTGCCCTCTGGAAATTTCTCTATAGAACTGTGCTGATGCTATGGATCACAACAAGAAAATGTCACCTTAAACTGAAGAAAGGAAAAGGAATGATGCCACTATGTTTTATTATGTAATAATAGAATCATAGAAAAGTGAAGTTGGAAGGGGCCTATAAGGCCATCGACTCCAACCCCCTGCTCAAGGCAGGAATATCTGCCAGGTGCTTGTCTAAATTTCTCTTGAATGCCTCCAGTGTTGGAGCACTCACCACCTCTCAAGGTAATTGGTTCCACTGTTGTACTGCTCTAACAGTTAGGAAGTTTTTCCTGATATTCAACTGAAATCTGGTTTCCTGTAACTTGAAACCATTGTTGTGTGTCCTGCACTCTGGGATATCAGCTGGTCAGGTATATGAAGGTTACAGAAAGATGCACAGGTTTTCCTTAGTCCAAAATTAAGGAACAGTGGCTGTCCTAATATATTGGTGAACAATGGTTAGGACAATTGCAGAACCATCGAAACACAAATGCAGCAAGAAGATAATTGACTGGCCTTCAGTCAGAACGCTTGTTTCCATAGAAATTGCTCTTGCTCACTATCTTGATGAGTTCAAACTTCAGATACCCTGCAGAAACCTTTCAAGCACAATACTGAAGCAAGGCAAACAGAAATACACAGAGTTCTGCTTTTACATACCCTACTTTGGACTATGAAGTAATTTGATCACAGAGTTCCCTAATAGTATTCTCATCGGGGGATGGATGCAGAGGCGTAATGTCAGTCATTGTCACAGAAATAAATAGATGTCTCTTTACAAAGCAAAATGTTTGGGAGTGCCTGCTTAGCTACAGCTGGAAATAGAAAGAGATTAATGGGGAAATGATTTGTAGTGGGCACTTGGGACATATTTCAAATTTTAGCATTTGTAAAGTAATTGCTATGTGCAGATTTAGTAAGAAACAGTTGCCTTATACACTGCATGATTCTTTTCTATTTGATGTTGTGTCCATAGGATAAGTGATTATCTTTGAAATCTGTATATTTCAGGTTGAATACTGACCACGTTAGCTGCATTTAGGTTCCAATGTGCTTTGGATTTGAAATTTATTCTGAAAATGAAGCTAAGTGAGGGTGTGTGTTAGTGCCAGTGGAAAACCCAAGCTCTCCTGGACCCAGAAGGGCTCAAATCAACCAGATAGTTTCTCTTGTCTTGGTGATAGGCAGTCATTTCATGACTTGGCAGGGAAGAGGAAGGGTGTGAGTCTGCTAGATATAGCTTTTTGCTATGCTTTCATTTTCAGAGTTATTGAAAATAACTCTTACTGAGTTGATCAGATGTAATTTGTTGGCATATGTTGTGTAGGTATGCTTCAATCATCTCACATTGTTCCTCTACCCCAATTTATACATCACCTGAAGCATCACGACTGTTGTTCCTTCATAACAGCACAGCAGCCTATAAAACAAGCAAGCAAGCAAACAAAACAAAACAAAACAACAAACCGCACCCCCCAGGATTATGGCTACAGTTGCTTATTTTCTTGTCTGTTGCATATGTGCAATATAATTGACTCTAAGAAAATATATTGTAACAAAAGAATATCCAGAATTAGCAAGGCTTAGGATAGCTACTATTTATTTATAATGCCAGATTTGAAACAATAGACCCTTAAAAAGCACAAATGGCTAAACTGACACATTCTGTAAGATTCCAAAAATGCATAAAATATAACCTATTTGTAAATAAGTGAAAACTATTTAAGCTAATCTGTAAGAACATTTAATACTCATATTTGCAATATTGTGTTGTATTAATGCAACATTGTTTTAGATTATTTCGTTAAAAGCTGATCAACATTCTTTTATGTCATTATCAGGGTGTAAGCATTCTTAGCCAATGAGAGTTCAAATATTGAAGGTTACAAGGCTTGTTCCTTCAGCTTATAAAACAAACAGCACCTCTGTTTCTCTTCTCTACTTGCCTATTATGAAACAAACAACTTAAAATGACATTCATCCTTTTCTTCTTTTACACTATCCTGTAAAAGCTTCTATTGTACAATATATTGTTATTCTCATTTGTCTAACACAGGTTTCCACATCTATTTTGTGATAAGAAATATCTTTTGAAATTTTTTGTATTTTATGTTTTTCGTATGGAACCTAGAGATGGTGTAAATAAATAGAACTTGTACAGAATTAACAAGTTTTGAAATTGCCTGGAATTATTGCAACAAGAAAGTTTTGTAATGAGATGCCCAGATGTTTGCAAAAGCGTATTACTGATAACCTGGTTTCGTTCTGGGATTAACTCTTTACTGGGATTTATTTATTTATTTATTTATTTATTTATTTATTTATTTATTTATTTATACCCTGCCCATCTAGTCAATTGATAATGGGCTATGACCATTCAGAGAGTCTGTTCTTTGCCTGAGAGGTCTGTAAATCTTTGTAGGACTTCTAGGGGAATCAGTTATCCTTATCAGGTTCTGACAGTCATTACAATGCATATTTAACACAGAATCTTTAAGCCAGAGAACATTATATTTAAGAATAGCTTTACACCCTACCCAACAGTTTATAGGTGGAGGATATAGAAGGAGCCTCCTTGAGGAGTGAAAAAGCATTGTGAGTACACTTGGGCATCTCCTGGGCAACGATGTGAAACTGGGCAATCCTTCACTGCTAAAAGCATTGCACTGTAAACTTGCAGATGAGCAAAATGATCCAACAGTCCTTTTTAAGACCACAATGGCAATAATTTCTATTTATACAAAGGACATCTCTTCTTCTAAAGATCTAGCAAATGGCTGAGATAACACTATTTGAAATAATCTGCTTCTGGTCAAAAATAGTCTAATTAATTTTAAATCGTGCTATAGTCTGATATGAATAAAGAAGAAAGGAAGTTTATGATTATTTTATATGCACACTTTGAAAAATATATGTTCGTATTCCCACATTGGAATCTGTTACTGTAGATATAAAATGCAAATATTAACTGCAAACAACATTATGAAACATTAATCAATATATTAATAAAAAGGGAACAGAGAAAGCTATTGATGGGTGTGGGAGAAGAAAAGGGCACACAAGGACTTAGACACTTGATTACTCAACACAATAGTTCATCTCAGCTGAATTATTTAAATAAATCAATTAAAAATCCTGTTGCTTAGGATAGTAAATCACACTAGAGTGAGCCATCAAATCAATGGGGATTTGGTGAGTCTCCTCTGTGTGTGTAGGCATCCTTCAGTCTTGAGAGACTATGGTAATGTGCTCTGAATAGAGGTCTGGAACAGCGTCTAGTGTGGCTGAGAAGGCCAATTCGAGAGTGACAATCCCTTCCACACTGAAGACAAATACCATCTGTCCCCTCTCCAACTCCCTGATTTTGCTGGTTTTGGGACTGCCTCTTTGCCTCGGCCTGCTGAACAAGTGCCTTTTCAAATTGGGAGAGGCCATGCTGCACCGCCTGCCTCCAGGCTTAACGCTCAGATGTCAAAGTTTCCCATCTGTTGAGGTCCACTCCTAAGGCCTTCAGATCCCACTTGCAGATATCCTTGTATCGGAGCTGTGGTTTCCCTCTGGGTCTCCTCTGTAAGTTCCATTGATTCAAATGGGCCAGCTCTAACAGTGACTTACTTTAGCATAGTAGCTGCAGTTAGAGTAGGCCTGTTTCAATTAATGGAAACTATGGAGGAGCTGATGCACCAAATCTCCATTAATACAAGGGGTCTACTCTAGAGCAATTCACTATATTAAGTAGCAAGATTTTGGCCAATGTGAACTATCAGTGTGGCTTGATTTTCATGGCTGATGGATACAATGGAAGCATTGCATAATGCTCAAGTCATCAAGTGATGGAAATGCATGTATAAACAGAGATTCTGAATGTCCTCTGGAAGTCCTGTGAATCAGGCACTTGAGAACTTTTCTTGAAGGTGAGCTAAAACTTGTCAAACTGAAGATTCCTGTATACTTTGGGGAATATTTACTAAGAAAAGACCAATAAAATTTAAGAAAATTATTGTTCCTCAGAGGTCTCCTGGGGAAAAGGAAATGCTGACTCACTCTGGAGGTGACCCTAAGCTTCTATGGATGGATTCTGTTCTATTGTGCATTGTACTAAATAACTACTGACAAAGACACAAAAGAGTAATGCAGCAGGGAAAAGAGTTTCTTTCTCACCCAAGAAGTCATCTCTCCTGGGGCCTATCTGATTAGAGAGGCTGTTCAATTACAATGACTTCTAGTTTGCACAGCTGTTGTAAGAACACAGACAATGGATTTTGTCTCAGCCTCCATTCATTTTCCTTGAGAGGTAGCAGAATCTCTCATATGGTTCTGCTTTGTTGTTGTTGTTGGGGGAGGAATTGGTTTGTTACCATCGCATGATGGTAGCAGTTCTCCACAGTGGTCATCTAATATGAAAGTATTACTGCATCCTGTTAAGAAGCACTGAACAAAGTACTTTACAAAGGTGAGAGGAATTCCATGGTAAACTGGAGTTAGTGATTAGGAGTCTTGGGATTAACATTTAATTTCCATACATAGTCTAGTTCGTTTGGATGATAGGACCATTGTAGAGCGGTGTCCATCTTTCACACAACAAGCAAAGCACAGAGATGGGGCCGCATTCACCTCTGGGAACCATGCTTCTGGAACTGCCTTTTATCATCAGTTGTACAACAAGTACATTACATTAATGTCTTTACAGTAATGTCTATCCTTGGACGATTGTTGCCAAGTAAACTGCATAATACCAGAGCGCACCCAGAAGAAGGGAACAGTAAACCCAGATGGTACAGCTTGGGGATGCTGAGGCCTTGGGAGAAGGACAAGCAGCCTGGCTTCTGTAATCAAACTACTTCTTAACCACTGGAATGTTGTGTTGTATTCTGGCACAGTAAATTAACTGTCCACTGTCCCTCAAGAACAATCTCCAGATTCTGCTTCCCTTTTTTTTTTTTTAACTGAGAAAGGAACACTCTGCTCAGGGTTTTGTAGCCCTTCTAGGAAACTGTATATGACTTTGCATATCAGGTATTATCTATACATCTGTTGACCCATGTAATAAACATACCAGTTTCCTTTGTGAGGGTTAATAAGCATGAAAACCGTTCTGCTTTCTTGGAACATCATAGAAAAAGATGATCAACAAGTCAAACAGACTGAATTGGCCCCAAAACACTTCACAGGTTTAGCTTCCAAATAAAAACTTTAATAAAACAATAGAAGATCGAGCTTTCAACATGGAAAACATGTCCTGTCATCTTCAAGATTACAAACGGCATACTAACTACATTGCATACAGTGATATATACTCAATGTGATTACATCACAAAATATTCCAGGTGTACTAATTACTTAATCAACTTTCTCCTGTTCTGATGAAATCAGTTATAGAAAGCCACAAGTCACAAAGTCTTTGGCCTTCCTTGAGGTTAATAAGCATGTTAAACATGGGTATGCCCTAGACTTACCCATCGGTTTCCAAAAAAAGAATCAAATTACTGTTGACAATGTTTGTCTTCAGGATTATCTTGGAATCAGTCTCTATTTATACTGAAAAGTAAAAGTATGAATAATAATAAAATATTGGGCTCCATGGAAGATACCAGGTTGGACTCTGACATGCTACCTCATCTAAAGTTTTCTTTTGGTTGGGTTTACGTTTTATGAAGAAATACAAATCTAGCCACACAGCTGTCCAAGTTATAGACATGATGCAAATTTCACTGTTTTAAAAAGCCAGATGGATGATAATAGAAGCAGCAGTGAATCAAAGTTACTCTTGCATCAAATACTTTGATCTAAAATGTTTGCATGCTGCCTTCAAAATGTCTCCAGCTGTGTGCTGCTAAAGTTGCCAGTGTCTCAATTGGTATTAACCTTTTTCCTGGTTGAGTATGTCAAAGACCATTTTTGCTTTGCTCTGTGGAAGAAATGGACAGTCCAACCAAGGTCACTAGAATTAGCTTCCTTACTTGATGATTGGAAAGCAGCCAATGTAACATCAATTTTAAGGAGGTGTTCAAGAAATCATAGACGCTAAGATAAAGTCTTTCTTAGGGAAGTTGGTAAAATAGTTAAACTAGGATTATTAAACATATAAAAGGAGAAATCTTATATTTAAAATGCATAAGATAAGTAATGGGAAGACAAAACAATGATTCAAAGAGCAAAAGAAGAGGTTATATGAGAAGATATCCTCCTGAATTCAACAGATAAGCCAAAAACATTTCCTCAGTCCTTTACTTTCATCATCCCATGAACAGATTGTCTGCTGTAATGAGATACAAATTAGAAACAGTGCCCATTGAAGTCATCGTCAACAAGACTTGAACACACCATCTGAGTAAACCACCTGCCAACATTTGGGACTGAGCAACTTCTTGGGAATGATCAAAATCTCAGTTTATATAGAGCTAACAAGTGCATTTTTGGAATGTCACAGCAGTTATTCTGTTCAGTGGCAAACTGGTATTCTTTTTCCCCCTAAGGGAAACATAGTCCAGAGATCTGTGGTCTTACAGGGTTTGTTGATCCCAAATTTGTACAGGGTCCACTGTGCAGTGCTTATCAACTGTGCATGATGCAGCCTTCATGGGTGGGATATGTGTGGGTGTACTACATTTTGCAAAAGCTGGTATTTGATGTCCAGTTGTCCAGAGTTGGTAGACTCTGATTTCTTTGTGGAACTTTTATCAGTAATTGTCTGGTTCCTGTAACCTGCTGTGTCACATGAAGGTGAGGTAATGAACCGCTGAAGTACCAAAATAAACCTAACTACAGAATAATGAACTGCCAAAATCATGCAGGAAAGAACAAAATTTAATGGACTTCGTAAGGCCTGTACATTCAAACCAAGTATTCACTGGAGCATGAACAAACTGTGCATTTGAAACAGCCAATTTGTTTCACCTTTTTTCCTGCACTTGTTGGGACCTGAAGGTCTGATGTTTGAATGTTTGTAATATTTGATTCTTAAATCCCTGTATTATAAAAGTGACCATTTCCCTAAATAAAACAGTATGCTTTCAGCATTTCTCAAAAATCAACTCTCATTTTTATTTAAGTGCTTCGTTTGAATATTTTGGCCCAGCAACCATATGGTTGTTTGCTCTTATCAACACATGCTATACTGTTCTTTTGAGAACCAAGAACTTCTTGAGCTGCATTTTCAAAGCCTAATATGAATCAAATCAGAAATTACTTCCATTTCTATAACATTACTGGAAACACAGGATTAAGTGAGATAATAGTTTGCTTCAAGACTCCACTAACAGCCTTCAGGAGGCAGCTGACTGTAGCTCTATTTGGTCATTCAGGACTCAGAAAGCCAAAATATATGTGTAAGGACAGTTGCTTTGTTCATCTGAAGTGACAGGTCAGAAGAGGGGAGACTTGTCAAGTCATAATGGTTCTCCTTGCAAGCCAGAACACATGGAAGTCAAGATTCTTGCTTGTATGGGAATTCTTCACAGATTGATGAGTCTCACCTCTTTAGAGCTGTTGCTTCACCTGTGCAAAGTGACAATGAAGGAGACAAAGTTAACTTGCTTTCCATCTTCATGCATTTAACCTACCCAGATACTGAACAAGAATAGGGCTTCTAACATGTGTCAGAATGTGCCACATAGCACAATTCACCTACATTCACGATATTTTCATAGATTATCTCAAATTACACCCAAGACAGAGAAAATGTTATCCCCAATGGAAAAATTCTTGAAAAACGTTCACGTTCAAAGACAGATACACAAAAAATAGAAAAATAGACATGTTTTTAGAAAATCCACGTAAGCTTGTGCATGAAAATATAAATGAATTTTCATGCACACCAGAAACAACAACAAAAAAGACATGAGTGAAGACCCAAAAACAACCTCCCCATCTCTGCTCCCTTCTATAGGCCTCCCCCATTCTCTGGTGCCTAGAATGTAAATAAATGTATTTCCAGGGGTGCCTGATATTGCCACATGCGGTCCTTAAAAACTCATGTATGATTCTGTAGGTTGTCTAATAAAAATATGCAAATTTTCACTAAGGGTGTGACTGCACGATGAGAGTAAATTCATTTGTGGTGAGGTTGCACTTATGTGTTTGGGTTTCCTGGGGTCTGTTTGAATTAACTGGCCACACCATGAGAGGAGGAAATTAGCTAAACATCCTCACTTGCAGCTTGTTAACATAGCTGTCTTGTAGTCCTGCAAAAGAGCTATTAATAAGCTGCAAACACGGAGTGCCAATTTCTTCCTCTTGTTTTCTTTTCCGAACCGAGTTTCATGCCCATCTTTACTCTGGACTGATGACCATTTCCTTTTAGGTCATGTGATCAAAGGTGAGAATGAAACATTTAGAAAGTATTCTCCTTCTGGATGAGATGCAAACGTTTCTGAGCATTTTTCACATTTTAGGACTTTTTTCTGAAAATTTTCTAGTGGTATCCTTTGTACAAAAACCTTGTATTTTTTTGACAAAGACTTGCAAGGAGCACCCATGGGTCTTTTTCTTTACATAAAATACGATAGGTTTATTTGCAAACACAAAAGAAACATTGTCATTTTGCCCTTGTGCAGGAGCAAAAACAGTCTTGGACTGCTTGACAGTCTTTTAGATGGGGGTATCTCAGCATGTTGAGACAATCTTTTCTGCTGAGGGCAAGGAAAGCTGGCAATATCCTCTCACAGAGTTGCACTGGCATAGTGGGAATGATGTCACTGGCAATGACATCTTGCTGCTAATTAAAGAGCTTCTTTTTCAATTTTGGGATACGTGCAACTTGCATGCAATGATATGAAGTTGTATGTATCCTATTATCAAAAAGGTTAATTAGCGACAATCTGCTACTGCTTGTGAAGTGATTCCTTCTGTGCCATAGGAGCTTAACAAGAGGATACTGGCTATTGTATTTGCTACACCCACACATGAAACTCATTGCATTCAATTCATGGCCAGTAACTCTTTTACAGCCTGACCTACAGCACAAGATTGTTTGCAGGATAAAACGTGGAGGAGGAAAGCCAAATAAAAACAAATAAATAAGGTCTTTGAGCAGCAAACTTTGCACTTGAAAACATAGTGCCCTTGTGGTACAGATACAATATAAATTTTGGATTTTATTTTGTTGGTGCGCCCACTGCTTATATAAATCAAGCTGAAATGTCTGGATGTTCTGATGATTAAAATAAGATCCTCATCTCTTTGGAAGAAAATTGAATAATAGCCTTAGTGGGAGTGATTATTCTACTGTAGAAACTATAGCTGTGTTTGTGCATTTGGACAGTAATTTTTTATTGAAAAACTAATGCCATTTCTTGCCAGCAATGATGTTACTTTATGGCACTTAGGAGGGATTGTTCATTTAATGATGTATTGTATAATAGTCCAGTTGTCATATCAACACTAAGCATGAAACTGGGGCATGTAGAAATAGGTTTGGGGTAGATTTTAAAGGCAGCCTGTGAAAAAGAAATATTCCATGTCTGGTTACAATGAACCTATTTCATTTATTCTTGAAATGAGGAATAGTATAGTATTTCAAATGCTGGCATGCTGTTTATCAGAACCATCAGGGATGAATAGAAAAAATATGCATTTAATCAGATATTGTATGGAATCTATAGGATTTATGCATATTCTTATATCAATTGCAGTTGATTCTGATAAGTGGATGACCAGGCTTTGAAACTCTCATTTTTATTTAGAACACCATTCCTAAACCATTTTTCTTTTTATTGCTCTGATATTCCCCCCCTTACCTGTATTTCAGCAATACAGGAGTCAAGGTGCTGTGAATCTTGGAAAACAATTTTCTAAACCTAGAAACAAAAGCTAGATTTGAAGCAATTTTCACTGAACATACCCTTTTCACCTTCATGAACAGAAAGGAAATTGTCTTCCTTGGGTTATTTCCAAGACTATTAATTTAATATAATGTGAGAGAGTATCTCCGTTCTTTTGAGGAGCAATTTATACTTCATATAGCTTTGGCATTGTTCAAAAGTGTTTGTAATCTGTAGGCAGCCGTCATCTGAATACAATATCCTATTAGGATCTTGCCTAACTAATAATTTATATTTCTTTTGAGACCACTGCTAAATATGTCTATATTTCTTGCGGTGCTCTATGCTGATAAATCTGTACACTCTCCATTAAGTGATGACGGGTTAGAATCTTACAACTCACTCCTCTGATCGAAACATAAAATAATATAAAATATATCCTAGGAATCCTGGTGAAGTTCTCTTATGCATGTATTAGAAATAAAGTCTGAGTGCTTTGAAAAGCTCATACCAAGTGAAGGAAACTTTGAAAGTTTTAAAAACTCAAGAAGTCCAACCTAGACAAGAATTCCTGATTGAACCACTGCTTTCCTTCCTCTCCTCGTCCTTCAAAGCACTCTGCCAGTTTCTATTTCAAAACATAATTTCTTTACCTTTATTCAGCAGTGATAAAGGGGGCCAAAAGAGAGAGGTGGAAGGAGGAAGTTATTTTTCCTTCCCTGTATTCTCTCTGATAACCTAATGAGTAAGGTTGCTGGGAAAGACCCATCCTATTCTCTGAGATTTCAGAGCTTAAATCTAAGCCTGTAGAATGGGAATTTAAGTTGTCATAAGTATGGGTTAGAGATGGGCACAAATCAGTTCATCCCGGTTCATCCCAATTTGTAAAGGTGGCAGCATAGGTGCTGCTGATCCCCTCCCCACATCCTCTGGCTCAAACAGCCATTCATCAGGCCCATCTTACTTGTTTTTTCCACCTCCTTGACTAATCTCCCAGTCACGAGCAAGAGCACAGACTTCTCTGCTCCACACTTTTGCCTGAGTGGGAGATTAGTCAACAAGCAGAATGGATGACAGCTGGCTTGACAGCAGTTCATGTGAAAAAGATCTGGGAGGTCTTAGTAGACTACAAGCTAAATGGGAGTCAACAATCTGATGCAGCAGACAAAAAATGAATGCAATACTAGGCTGTATCAAAAGAACTACAGGGTCTGGATCCAGGGAAGTAATAGTACCATTCTGTTCTGCTTTGCTCAGACCTCACTTGGAATATTCTATTCAGTTTTGTGCAGTACAGTTCAAGAAGGATATTGATGGGTTGGAATGTGTCCAGAGAAGAGTGACTAAGATGGAAAACAGTCTGGAAACTGAGTTGTATGAAGAGTGGTTGAGGAAGCTGGTAACTTTGGCTGGAAAAGACAAGTCTGAGAAGTGATATGATAGCCATATTTACATACTTGTAGGGCAGTCATATGGAAAGCCTAACACATTTGTGTGCGGGTTTTTTTTTTGCACCAGAGAGCAGGACCCAAAGCAATTTATTCAAATTACAAGAGGGTTGCATGTTGCCCATGTGCCATATGTTGCCCACCCCTGCACTATAGGAAGGTACACAGAAGTCACAGGAGGTTCAGCTTCCCTCACCTATGTACCTCTTTTGCTCTTATTCTCTGCCATACATTCCTATAATATTCCTGACTGGAGGAGATCCTGACTTAAATAACTGTGCAGCTCATTTTGTACAGCTGGCTGGATAGTTCAGTGGTTTAGGTATCTGGCTGTGGAGCCATAGATTGAGAGTTCAATTCCCCACTCTGCCTCCTATGAGTAAAGCCATCCTATGTGGACTTGGGCAAGCTGCACAGTCCCAGGGTGGCCCCAGAAGAAGAGAATGGTAGACCACTCGTATGTATTCTCTACCTATAAAACCTTGAAAGGGTCAGAATTGACTTGATGGCACATGATTATTTTTATCTCATTTGTTTTGGTTCCCTAAATTTGATAACAAGGAAGTAAAGAAGATAAACACTCTAGGGAGTTTGATCAGAAAAAGAAACTAGACTATATAACATTTCACCGTTCAGCTTCTCAACATAGTAATCCAGGGTGACATATATCTGATTAGTCACACTTCCTTGAATGGTTTATTCTTTTCCACTTTGTATATTAATGATCTCCATTATCTGAGATAAATCTGTTTAGAATTGCTGTATGCAAGGACCTTCTGTTCAAAGTGTTGTGCTTGTTCGTTCTGCCTATTAATTATCTAAGTTCCCAGGGAAAATAGGAAACAGGGAAAATAAAAAAATTAAAACACACATAAAAAAATCCCACACAGAGCAATGAACTTGGAGTTCTTTACATCAGTAATGCCTAGATTTCAGCTACACTCTGTCAGCTGTTAAGATCAGCATTGTGTAGAAATGAAGAAGGCTCCCTCTCTGTTTGGCACAAGTATTACATAGTTGATGGGTGGAGGAAGTGAAGTGGAAAATGCTTGTGTGATTGAGTTTGTGGTTAAAACTTAAACTAATATGGAATACTATCCTGACAACCTTAAATATCTATTATGCCATCAGTGTGGGTAGTCCCCTTCTAATGGTGCAGACTGCTAGTACCACCATAGCATCCATAGCTGCTAGGACAAACTTTCTGCTATGAAGCCTCTCCAAACCTTACACTAGTCATTGGGCAGCACACACACAGTTCTTTGGGACCATACCTGCCAGAGCTTGCCGTCCACCATTGTTAAGTTTCAGCCTATGTTTCAGTCTATACCCAGCCTTTGAGAACCCTTAATCACTTCTGTGCTCTGATGAGTCAACAAAATAGCAATTTATGGAGGATACATTGGATTTAGCATGCCATAACACCCACAATGTGGTTTCTCAGTTCCAATACTTAATGCACATCCATTGACTATGATTTCTGTGGCTTGTTCTGAGATGGTTTCTTAGAGCAATTTGGAGTTATGTGACTACATCTAATAGTCCCAAATAAAGTAGACCGCCCACTGAATAAATAGAATTTATTAAATCAACACTTATGCAAATCTTACTGATTCAATGGGCCTACTCTAGTTGGAACGAACACTTGGTGGGTACAAACAAAATGTCTATTTATTTAATATGCTCCATATATGTTTAACATTTCTTTCATAAAAAGTAAGTTAGGTCCAGGGCCACCTTCAGTCTTCAGGATGTCCTTGACATACTGTCCTCTGTCAGGCTTAACCACATTAAGTGCCAGAGATTGAGAATTCAATTCCCCACTGTGCGTCCCAGAAAAGTCAGCCTGTGTAGCCTTGGGCAAGCTGCACAGTCCCAGGATGCCCCTAGAAGAAGGGAATGGTAAATCACTTCTGAGTACTCTGTCTGCCTAGGAAACTCTGAAAAGGGTTGCCCTGTCAGAATTGACCTGATGGCACACAATTATAAATTAATTTTGAGAAACCCTGTACCTACTGATAGGGGGAAACACAAATGGCTATGACTGAGGCTGAGGGGACAGTTACAAGGATATGATCGACAAGAGAATTTTACTTCCAATAGGCATCCTTCTAGTATTGTGCAAAGGCCAGCAGACAATTAGATTTGTACCACAATAAAGAACAAAGGCAGAGGTATGGGGGAGGAAAGGCAGACCCTACAGCAGATTCCATCTCTGGCAATCCTAGATAGGACTGGGAAAGGCTCTTGCCTGAAACCATGGACAGTCACTGCCAGTGAGTATCAACAATCATCGCCAGATCAATGAACTGATTCAGTGTAAAGTCACTTTGTAAAAAGGCCACTGGGCCAAATTCAGCCCTGTGAAATATGCACAGAAAGAAAGTCACTGTTGCTGAAGATTTTGTGTGGCTGACAGTTAGGGGGGGAAATGGGAGGGATTCATTTGTTGTTGTTTTTTAAAGATTGAACTAATTGTGTGAGCTATAGGAAAAAAATTCTGGACTGAGGAATGCATTTATTGGATCATTAAAAAGTTACAAAGTAGATTATTGAGTCGTCCAGAGTTCTCTTTCAGGGGTTGTTGGTGTTACATGCCATCAAGTGTCCTCTAACTTAATGGCGACCCTATGAATAAGCCATATCCAAAACATTCTGTCCTCAACAGCCCTGTTCAGCTCTTAAAAAGTTCAAAAAATATATAAATGTCTGGGTGTAATGGTTATTATTTCTGAGGGCAAAACAGACACTGCAGCTTTGGTGAAAAAGAAAGATGTCAAGATATCAGTTTGCAGTATTCCCTGTTTCTGAAGGAAAAACCTGGTGATGTTCCTGTGGATTGGTCCATTGCCTTTATAAGACACTCAGGCCTCTTCTAGGGATGTTGGTCTTTGTTTATTTTGTTCTTGAAAGAATAAAAAATGGTCTTTACCTTGATGGGAGAGATTATGAAGGTTTTGTAAATTTTCCATACTTGAAGACTAATTTGCAAAATATTCATAGATGTTTTTTATGTGCACAAACTCTGTATTTTGCATAGAAACCCTTGTAAGAATACCTTATATTTTGCACAAAATACACAATTTTTAATGCAAAACAAGTTTTCTCATAAAAAACACAGATTTTTTAACACTGTTGTTCCTCAAAAATCTTTTTTTTGTTTTTGTGTGGGAGTGAAAAATCCTGCTGTGTTTGCTCATTTTACCAATATATTATCTGCCAAACCACCCTTTTTACTGAGAGTCAGAAAATTTGTGAATGTTCATTTTACCCTTATGCCCTCCTGTTTCACTTAAAAGGAAAACTGAGGAGCAATATAGGGAGTCTTTAACAATTATGTGGGACTCGACCAAAAATACTAGGAAGATGGATGGTATCATTCCTAATATATTGTAGAACCTGGTGGTCATTACTTACTTTCATGTCCATTAAGTCTTCCAAAGGCTATGTTTTCATCTTGCAGATGGTTGCTCTGGATAAGAAGACATAGAACTGATGCATTGATGGCAGATAAAGTGGAGACCGCCATGTTTTAGTTTCCAGAGGGACTAAATTTCAGTGTCACAAGATGCAATATCAATAAATGAAAAATTAATTGCAGGGCTCTCAGATATGCCGAGCTATACTTAAGGAATATTAAGTAGTACTTGTCCCCCCCCCCCCCCCCCCGAAAGCAAATAATTATTGCTTCTAGATTACAAAAATGACTGTGGGGGTACACGGGGTACCTAGTGTTTCAGCAACTTATTAAAGAATCAGCTGCAATGCAGTTTTATTTGTAAGGAAGGATTAAGACTAGTTGAACATTTTCTTTAATATAAAAATGTTTCCTAGGTAGATTCAAGGGGAAATAAATATGTTGGAAATAAAAGAAATAACAGGAGCAAACTTCTATGCTTTATACGTTTGCTAAGATCTTTGAAAAGTTGGTTTTGTAAACATTTTAAAAAGCACGTCATTTTCAATTATTTGTCAGATTCTAGCAAAAAATATTTCATGCACCAAGTACATTACTTTTTCACTTTTAATTGCTTTCATTTCCCATTAGTGACACCATTTTATAATTAGACCAGGCTGGCTATGTAGTTTTGAAAAGTCATAACTTTCACCATGTGATCTTTGATAGGATTTCTCATGTGACTATTACATGAAGCAATAAAAAGCAATAGTCAAGTAACTCAATAGTCCTGTTAGGGTGCTATTGCAATGGATATATTCACCACAGTTCAAGAGGAACGCCTAATCCCTTTCATATTTATCATTGCTTTTTGCACATTGAAGGTGATGTGTCTTCAGATACAAACTAGGTGTTTGTGTGTGAACTCTAGCCAGAAGCAGGAACCCTGGAGAACTGGCATTCTTAATCAAGTGTAAAGCCTTCATGCAAAGAGGAAACTGCCCTCTGCAAATGCATTACTTTTCACAAGTAGAAGATGACAACACAGAGCGATATGGTTTAGATGCTCCCCTTCAAACATTGCAAGTATATCCTGGAAGATACCTGAACAGGTCTAAGATCAAATAGGGTTTTTAACATGGAGAATATCTGCCCAGATCAAATATTCTTTCCACTGCACCAAAATGTCCAGTTTCAATATGTAAATTTATGGTTAGCCTGTTTACCACAGCAACGGAAGGCCAGAATCTTGTTGCTAATCCCAGTTAGACTGGACCTATTGACTCAGTTATTGTATAGTAACTCAACAAATATGGAAATCCTAATGACTGAATTGATCTACTTTTGTTGGGACTATTGATAAGTTATTGGCCAAAATTATTTCATTTCTTGGATACAATTCCCTTTTTCAGACCTATGGTTGGCTGAAAAAGTGTACCGCAACCTCAGAAGCTCATTGTGAAATAATATTTTTTCATCTTCAATGTGCCAAATACTTCTGTTCTTGATTTCGTTGCTGTTGAAACAGAAGGCCAGCACTGTTTCTCTGAAAAGTATTACTTAAGCTGAGTTTAGTATTTTATATAGCTATCTATGTTATGAAATTATAGTCATCTACATGAAGATAATTCAAATGTGAACCTTTTGGAGATTTAGGGGCCATGACTTAGTGTGCGGAGTTCAGTTGAGTCCATTTATGATCAGAATGTATTGTTTGCATTCATATTTTATTGTATGGCCGTGTTACTGTGTTATGACTTCCTCTCTGAGCCACCCACAGAACAATTGGTATTGCTGTCAAGCAGTATAATGCATAAAGATGTAATAAATAAATGGTTGATATTTCACAAATTTAGTTGATAAATTTAGAAGCAAGCTATGCTTCTACTTGTTAGGATATCCGATAAGAATCAGGACTGCCTTCTTTTTGTGCAATTCCTGCTGTACCTACATTGAGAGTAAATTAGAAAACTCCTCAAATAAATACATTTTATCAGCAGCACAGATTGATTGGCCGATAACATTACATGGAATTGCTTTAGCACTTATTTGGATCAAAGCAGTAGGAATTGGAAAGAGTTTTTACAGTTAAATTGTTGCTGATTAGTCAGTTTTACTTTAATAACTCTATGACAGTGACTGCCTTATCTTTGCCTGTAATTTTAAAATTAATGAAGTAATCATTTATCCTGGTCCCTTTCTGTGTTCCGCCCAATTACTTTAGTGCTGAATGGTACTTTGCATTTTTGCTGGTCCATTAGTCCTCATATCATGCTCTTCCTGGCCTTCTCTGCTCTGCTAAAGAATAATTAAGCAGAATCTTTTAGCATCTTTATAACCTTGAAACATAAATTTCCATTTTCCAAATAGTTTAACCAGATACATAAATGTCACTCG
This sequence comes from Intellagama lesueurii, assembly GCA_037013535.1. Lineage (NCBI taxonomy): Eukaryota > Metazoa > Chordata > Lepidosauria > Squamata > Agamidae > Intellagama > Intellagama lesueurii. The sequence goes on from JBAJHW010000004.1 coordinate 18,983,171, forward strand.
GCTCACTGGGTTGTTTCTCTTTCCTCTTGTTTACTATTTCCCCCTTTTTATTCTAGTTGTCTCAGTCTGTCTGTTAATTGATTTTTATATGTGGTGCTGATCTTGTGCTGTCTGTTAACAAAATGCTTTAACTTAAGGAACATTTGAAGTGGATTGAGGGGGGCGTTAGAGAAGCGAAATGGAGTGAATTGTTATGGTCAACACAAAATATGCTTCTCAAGTAGACACAGTAGACATGGATGCTAGTGGTCACAGAGAGGTCCTACTGACTATATTGTCAAGAGTGCAGAACTATTTCGGCCCAAGGGCCAAATCCAAGTTCAGAGAGGGTCCAGGAGTTCAGTTTCAATGCCAAAGGCAAAAGTGTAAGGCCAGACAAGCAAATATACTGTAGCTTAAAGCTCTTGTGTTATGTGCCACCAAGTCACATCTGACCTATGGTGACCATAATAGAGTTTTCCAGATATGTGAGATATTTAAGGGATGGTTTTACCAGAACCACTTTGCAGTATGTTTCCGTGGCTGAGTAGGGATTTGAACTCAGGTATCTTGAGTCCTATTCCATAACTTTCTCCATTACACCCTAGGAGGGTTATGTCAACCATTTAGAATGGGGGGAAACTGGAAAAAAGTTGTGGAGGATGATGTCATGGGGAAACCCATCTGGGGAAGCCACGAGAGACAGCCTTGTGGGTTTCTATGTCACAACATAGTAATTCTATTCCAGCTTGACATATTTTTTTTTGGTGGGCATGCCTGATGCTGCAAAAGACTTGAAAAGTCTTTGCTCCAGCTTAGAGTTTGGATGTTTACCTATCAACAATGCTATAACTATAGATATCCTGCATCTACATAGGGTTGGATTTCATGACCTTGGACATATCTCTCCAACTCTATGACACTAGGATGTACCTTGTCAAATTTGTAATTATCTCCCATTAATGCTGTCCATCTCAGGAGACTCTTTTGCACATGTATGATAATGTTGAGCTTGGAGATGGAAAGGGCTGGGAGAGCTCAACTTCATGTAAAATGGAAGTGGTCATTTCCAAAACCTTGTTTGGATTATAATGTGAATGCAGAAGTGAAGTAACATGCAGGGAAGATCAGCAAGCAGGAGCAGGTTGCTTAATGCTTTATTAGGCCACCCATTTCTGTCCTCAAAAATTCTATGGTTTCTCTACATCGTGTGGGCTGGATAGATCAAGTGTCAGGTGGATACACAATTGGCTACAGAATCGTACACAGAGGGTGATGATTAATGGGTCCTTATCCAACTGGGAGGACATAACTAGTGGGGTACCCCAAGGCTCAGTCCTGGGCCTGGTGCTCTTCAATATTTTTATTAATGACTTGGATGAGGGAGTGCAGGGAATGCTTGTCAGATTTGCAGATGATACTAAATTGGGCGGAATAGCTAATGCCTTAGAAGACAGAAACAAAATTCAAAATGCCCTTAATAGGATGGAGCACTGGGCCGAAAGCAACAGAATGAAATTCAACAGAGATAAGTGCAAAGTACTGCATCTTGGAAAAAGAAACCAATTGCACAGTTACAAGATGGGGGATACCTGGCTCAGCAAAACTACGAGCGAGAAGGATCTTGGAATTGTCATAGATCACAAGCTAAATATGAGCCAACAGTGTGATGTGGCTACAAAAAAGGCAAATGCTATTTTAGGCTGCATATAGTTTTCAAATCCCGCGAGGTGCTAGTTCCCCTCTATTCAGCACTGGTTAGGCCTCACCTTGAATATTGTGTCCAGTTCTGGATAGCACACTTCAAGAAGGATGCTAACAAACTGGAACAAGTTCAGAGGAGGGTGACAAGAATGATCAGGGGGCTGGAAACCAAGCCTTATGAGGAAAGGCTGAAAGAACTGGGCATGTTTAGCCTTGAGAAAAGAAGACTGAGGGGTGATACGATAGCACTTTTCAATTATTTGAAAGGCTGTCACACAGAGGAAGGGCAAGATTTCCATCATCCCAGAGTGCAGGACACGCAACAATGGGCTCAAGTTAAAGGAAGCCAGATTCGGAATATCAGAAAAAACTTCCTAACTGTTAGAGCAGTACGACAGTCGAACCAGTTACCTCGGGAGTTGGTGAGTGCTCCAACACTGGAGGCATTCAAGTAAAACGTAGATAATCACTTGACAGATATGCTTTAATTGTATTTATGCATCGAGCAGGGGGTTGGACTTTATGGCCTTTGTAGGCCCCTTCCAACTTCACTTTTCTATGATTCTATGATTCCCCCTATGCCAACACAAGCTGGACTCTGAGTGGAGTAGGGATGTGAATGCAAGAATGAGAAACTGCACTTTCCCCCTCCTTGCCTACCAGGCAGTGGTTCATTTTCTTCCAGGCTTGAACAACATTTTCCCATTTCCAGGACCAATATTTGTCCAAATGGCATGGGTTGTGCAAATGGTACAAGTTACATTGCTGGGCTATGACAGTTGCCGCTTGTTAACATAGATGTCTACAAATCAGAAGCATCACTTTGGTTGTTTGAGTCTTTTTGACTAATCGGGTTGTATAATAGTGGAATGAATAAATGAATGAATGAATATGCTAGTCTTGGAAGTACAAATCAGTTTGCTTTCTTTGGAAAGTTCAGACCAAATATAATCACTGTGCTTCCAAAGTTTACATGAGGGATATGCAGTTGCATTATGGGTTACAGATTTGGCAAGCTGAATTCAATCCCTGCTGAGCTACACACTTCATTTTGTTGACTTGAGCCTTATTCAGACAGAAAGTTTCTAGAAGGCTGCATTGGTGATGAGACTGGAGGCCCCATGTTCCCCTTACCTGAAATCCCATCACATTTTCATACCACAAGTGCAAAAGTTCTGAAGAAGACAGTGTATGTGCAATTGGCCAAACACAAATACTAAACTCCTGTTATCGAGTACCCGGCCTTGTCACAACATACTGGGCAACATGGCTTGCATGTCTCCCTATGTTTTCATCAAATAAAGATTTCTCTACCTTCATAGGCACAAGGTCTGCATACAGCATTGGTTGCATCACCATCTCTCAAGTCTGCAACCTACCTCACAGTAGGAACAGCAAGTTATGTTGCTACAATTTCCATAGTCCCTCATCATTGACTATGCTGGCTAAATTGATAGTTCTGGCAGGTTTGCAGAAGCTAGAGAGTTGCATGATTTTTATTTGTACTCAAAATTATAACTTTTGAAAATTTACTTTTCTGGACGGCACCTCTCAGAACTCTCTGGCCAAGCATGGCAGCTTTGAGTTAAATACAGGATAGAGAGATAATCATATCTCTCTTTAATCTTCTCTTCTCAAGGCTAAAAATGCCCAGTTCTTTCAGTCTTTCCTCATAGGGCTTGGTTTGCAGTCCACTGATCATCCTTGTTGCCCTCCTCTCCACTTGTTGTTGTTGCTGCTGTTGTTGTTTGTTGTTGTTGATTCAATTTCTACCCTGCCCTTCCACATAAGAGCTCAAGACGGCTAAGAATCCCCACAGAACCACACAGCCAAAGCCATGAGGTAAAGTACATAAAATTACAATGTCAGTATCACAAATAATGCACATCTGAATGACAAATATCCAAAACCTGAAGATTGAAAGAGTTGGCTAAAACAAAATAAAAACAATACAGACAATGCTTGTGCAAATGCTTATGTTTTTCACTGGTGCCTAAAAGAGAAAAGAAGGGGGTACAACTGGCTGTAATGTAAGATATGTGCCGTACCCCTACATCCTTGAAACATGTTCCCAATGGGTTGTGAGAGACTGTGCTTTTGTTTGCTTGTTCTTCTGAGGCAAGTTTAAACCAGTGTGCCTCAGCGCTCAGGAAGAGCATATTTTCAAGGGGTTTAATGGCACCCACAGGCTTTATGCCTTTGAAAACCAAACAGCAGTTAAGCAACTACATGCAATTTTTGCTTCTGCAAATGATCAAGAGAAATAAATCCTACTTGTTTCACCTCTGGAACCCAGGATGTCATTATGAAACAAATAAGGCACTAGTGAGCAGTTTACTAGAAATCTCTCCTTCTCTCTCCTTTTAAAAAATCAGTCGTTTTGCTTGCTTCACTACTCACACAATCAGGCTGTTGTTTGCTCTTTATACTCTGAAAGAAAAGCAAATTTTAAAGCTTGGTGACATTTATTCTGAGCATTTTGTGCCATAGAAAATGTGGCTCTAACTGCAGTAAGGCCATTCAAGAGGAAAAAGCTCATTTCTTCTTGAAGGCTTTATTTTGCCACCAAGAATCTTGCTTTTGGTTTTCTTCAGGGGCATTTCTCCCAGGCTCATTAGAGCCAGAATTTGATGGGCTGTTTGGAAGTCTGTAGATTAAGTGATGTCTCTGATATGAAGAGGCAAAGGTTAGGTAGATCAAAGTTAACAGCTACAAGAGAAGATTTATAAATTTATCGAGAGCCAAATTAGAGCCAAGTCACTGAAATGGATGGGACTCATTACTCAACATTAATGTAAGCCCCATTGATTTTAGTTTGGCCTAACTCCTATTCTAGTTGGAATTAAAACTGGATTTAGCCTTAAGCTTTCATGGCTGCAATAGTTTATGCCACAGCTCTGAAGGCAGTGTAAATTGAATCACCAGGTACTTGCATTTTTGCATGGCTTAGTTAAATGGTTGTCTTGATAGCTGGGTAGGACAGAATAACAGAGTCTGAAATAGTTCCGTTTTTGGTCTGTAGTTCCCAGAAATTACCAGCCAGCACAGCCTAACATCTGCAGAATAATCAGGTCCCAATATTCCTTCATATAGTCCGAAGGGTTCTATACTTTTTAAAAGATTACATTTCATGTTCCTAATTTGTTTCGTCATCGTTGCTTAATGATGCTTAGGGAGCCTGCAAAGAATCTCAGATAAAAACTCCCTTCCTTCCAAAATGTGTCTGGAAAATTGTTTTGAGGAAGAAAATTCTTTTTGGCCTGTCATAAGAAGTATACTGTTTTCTTGAGGATGACTTAAAATCTTCCAGTCATTGTTCCAACTGGTAGCATGGATCTGATGACAAAAAGCCTTTCAAATGATCTGTCACCCTGCTTCTGGCTGGTTTCCTTTTAAGGCTGATTCCCTCCCTCTTCTCAAACCAAGCAGCTGATAGTTTATGCCTGCTGCCAGTAAGAATAAACTACCACCCACTTTGTCCATGACAGCTGAAATCAACATTAAGTGGAAAGTGGCTGAATATGGGATAACTGATCCCTTTCAAGGCTCCTGTACTTTACCTCCAGATGCTGGCAGTGGTCAGGAACTAGGAGCATTTGGAACTCTTTGACATTCCTGCTGTTAGTCTACAGGCTGATCCCAGAAGGAAAAGACATACTGGGAATGAAATCCAAACAAACTGGCCATTTGAAATAGCCTTTTGAACCAGTGAAATCTCACTAGTGTCTAGAGAGCCAGTTACTTTCTTGACTACCTCTGATTCTGTAACTAATTTCTTACAATGTTCCCAAAATAGCTTGATGTCAAATATTTACCTACCCATAGTTTGCTAAACTATACATCATGCTTCATCTAAATGCCCAAAGTTAAGAGTTTACTCTTTCATATTTTTGGACAGCAATCCTCAGAATTCTCCAAGAATTTGCAGCAGACAACTGCAGTTATTTCAGTTCTACAAATCAATCAATCAATCAATCAATCAATCAATCAATCAATCAATCAATCAATCAATCAATCAATCAATCAATCAATCAATCGCTCTCTGGTTTATGAATGTGGGATTTTGTGCTTCTCTATCCACAATTCAAAATACCAGGAAATTACCCGATATTTTTAGATTAGGATTAGGCATCCTTCAGTCTTGAGAGACTATGGTAACGTGCTCTGTATGGAGGACTTGGAACAGCATCTAGTGTGGCTGAGAAGGCCAATTTGAGAGTGACAATCCCTTCCACACTGAAGACAAATACAATCTGTCCCCTGTCCAGCTCCCTGGTTTTGCTGGTTTCGGGACTGCCTCTTTGCCTCGGCCTGCTGGACAAGTGTCTCTTCAAAATGGGAGAGGCCATGCTGCACCGCCTGCCTATAGGCTGAACGCTCAGATGTCAAAGTTTCCCATCTGTTGAGGTCCATTCCTAAGGCCTTCAGATCCCGCTTGCAGATATCATTGTATCGCAGCTGTGGTCTCCCTCTGGGGTGATTTCCCTGCACTAATTCTCCATACAGGAGATCTTTTGGAATCCGACCATCAGCCATTCTCATGACATGCCCAAGCCAATGTAGATGTCGCTGTTTCAGTAATGTATACATGCTAAAAATTCCAGCTCATTCTGGGATTACTCTATTTGGAACTTTGTCCTGCCAGGTGAATCCAAAAATGCGTCAGAGACAACACATATGGAACATGTTCAGCTTCCCCTCCTGCCATGCACAAAGGGTCCAGGACTCACTGCAGTACAGGAGTGTGCTCAGGACACAGGCTCTATAGACCTGGATCTTGGTATATGCCGTCAACTTCTTATTAAGCCATACTCTCTTTGTGAGTCTAGAGAACATGGTAGCTGCTTTGCCAATGCGTTTATCCAGCTCGACATCTAGGGAGAGGGTGTCAGAGATCGTTGAGCCAAGGTACACAAATTCATGAACAACCTCCAATTCTTGCGTGGAGATGGTAATAGAGGGAGGTGAGTCCATGCCCTGGCCCATGACTTGTGTTTTCTTCAGGCTGATTGTTAATCCAAAGTCTTGGCAGGCCTTGCTAAAATGATTCATGAGTTGTTGGAGGTCTTCAGCAGAGTGGGCAACAACAGCTGCATCATCAGCGAAGAGGAAGTCCCGCATGCATTTCAGCTGGACTTTGGTCTTCGCTCTCAATCTAGAGAGATTAAAGAGCTTTCCATCTGATCTAGTCTGGAGATAGACACCTTCTGTTGCAGTTCCAAAGGCGTGCAAAAAAGATCCCAAACAGGGTCAGTGTGAGGACACAGCCCTGTTTCACTTCGCTTTGGATGTCAAAGGGATCTGATGTTGAGCCATCAAAAACTACAGTGCCCTTCATTTCCTCATGAAAGGATCTGATGATGTTGAGAAGTCGAGGTGGACATCCAATCTTGGGAAGGATTTTAAAAAGGCCCTCCCTGCTAACCAAATCAAAGGCCTTTGTGAGATCTATGAAGGCCACAAAGAGTGGCTGTTGTTGTTCCCTACATTTGTCCTGCAGCTGTCTGAGGGAGAATACCATGTCAGTGGTGGATCTATTAGCTCAAAATCCACACTGTGATTCTGGATAGACTCTGTCTGCAAGCACCTGGAGCCTCTTCAGCACCACACGGGCAAGCAGCTTCCCTACAACGCTGAGAAGAGAGATGCCACAGTAGTTATTGCAGTCGCCCCTGTCTCCTTTGTTCTTATACAATGTGACAATGTTTGCATCCTTCATGTCCTGTGGTACTCCACCTTCCCTCCAGCAAAGACAAAAGACTTCATACAGCTCGGTGGTGATGATCTCTTTACAGCACTTCAGCAGGGATGTTATCCTTCCCAGGTGCCTTGCTGGAGGCGAGGGAATCCAAGGCCACTTTTATTTCTGCTAAAGTTGGTTCGCTGTCCAACTCTTCCAAGACAGGCAGGCACTTGATGTTATTTAGTGCCTCTTCGGTTACTACATTCTCTCTAGAATATAGCTCAGAGTAGTGCTGCACCCAGTGTTCCATCTGCTGTGCTCGGTAGCAGACTTCAAGGGAGCAGATTTCTTCTGTATTGGACCAAAAGCCTGCTTGATACCGTCATACATTCCCTTGATGTGACCTGTGTCCGCTGCTATCTGTATCTGAGAGCAGAGCTGAAGCCAATAATCGTTGGAACATCTCCTGGCAGCCTGTTGGACTTTGCTACGAGCAGCTCGAAGAGCCTGCAAGTTTACTCACTAGGACAGGCTTTGTGTGCTGCTAGAGCTCTCCTCTTATCCTTGATGGCTGGCATCAACTCCTCCGAATGGGCTTCGAACCAGTCTGCCGTCTTTTTGGTCTTCTTGCCAAATGTGGACAAGGCGGTGTTATAAGCAGCGTTCTTGAAATGTTCCCATCGTTCAGGTGCATTTGCATCGGCTGGGCCTGGAAGGGTTTCCTCAAGCGCTTGGGCAAATTCCTCCACTTTTCTTTGATCGCGAGTCTTGCTGATGTCAATACGTGGTCTTCCTTCCTTTTTCGTGTGATACAATCTCTTTGTTCGCAGTTTTACTCTACTATACCTCCTACCAGATGGTAACAATTGAAAGAGGGAATGGCCCGGGTGTGATGGATCTTTGAGAATATTTTGGGCTTTCTTAAGACATCGGGAACTATAGAGATCTTCCAAAGAGGGAAGAGGGCAGCCAATGATCCTCTGGGCCATTTTAATAATCCTCTGGAGCGTTTTCCTATCTGCCATTGTACAGTTGGCAAACCATATACCAGAGCAATAGGTTAAAATACTCTCTATGATACAGTGGTAGAAGGTCACCAGCAGTTTTCCATTCAGTTGTTGTCTCCTGAGAAGTCTCAGGTAATATAATCTCTGCTGGGCCCTCTTAACCACTGCTGTAATATGAGCGTCCTCCTTGATGATAACACCCAGAAACTTAAAACTTAAAACATCTGAGAGGCAAAAGAACATTCCTCAGCAGAAATTCTCTTTAGACAGAGGTCTCTACAATGCAGTATTGAAAGAGACTCAGGCCGAAATACTTTTCTAATTGACACAGAGCACAAAGGAACCTCACTTCCACAAGTCAATGTCCGTAGTGCCCTCGGACAGCTGTCATTTTAAACTCAAAGGCTGAAAATGCTACAAATGTCTCTTCCTCTCCCTGGCAGTAAAATGCAGTGATGGTAAGTACAGTAGGGCCCCCTTATCCCTGGGACCAGTATCCACTGATTCATTTATCCACAGTCTGAAAATATTAAAAATATTAAAAGAAAACCCTGCAAAATATATCAAGTTATATACCTGAAGCTATCAGAATTGGCCACTAGAGGGAGCAAGAGACCATGTTATGTATAGCATTTGCTATTAAAATAGTATTCCACATTTTTCAGCATTCAGTTTGGAACCAATCCCCTGTGAATACAGGGGGCCTAATGTAACTAGTTGTCTCACCATGCACTCCATTCTCTAATGGTAGGTCTACCCTTGTGAACTCTCACTGCTAAGCATGCAAACACACAGCCTTGGAAATTTACCTTTTTAGAATGACATCCCCAAAATCTTCAGCCAACATAGTCTGTTTAGGAAACTGTAGTCTAAAAAGGAACTTTTTCAAGCATAACTTTTTTTCAATATTTGTCTGAAAAGCTGAGTGTAAATCAGATTCCACTTATTTTGGTTCTGTAAGGCAAGTTTTCCTCCCTTGTTTGCATATTGTATACAAATGGCCAGCAGGTGTCAAGGAAAATTTAGTAGCAGTGGATGCCTTGATTGAATAAATTAATTGCACACATTTGGCAAGGAAGTTTTGCTTATAGGGTGAGGTTAGGCAGGCACCCAGAGGTACCTGTATAAGGGAATTGTGGTTCCCAAGACCAGCAGCAAAGTGCTGTGGAATTATGGACATAATAAAAACCACATTCAGGGCTAGTTTATTTCCTTTACTGAGTGGTATGGGCGTTAGGGAGGTGACTAAGGGAAGACATCTTCATTCGTGACTTCTGAGGAGTGCTGTTGCAAGAGCCTCATTGTACAATAGTTAAACTGTAGTACTACAGTCAAGACTCTGCTCATGACCTGAGATTGATTCCAATGGGCTCAGGTAGCAGTCTCGACGTTGACTTAGCCTTCTATTCTTCTGAGGTCAGTAAATCAAGTACCCAGCTCACCGGGGTGTGTGTGTGCACAATGTGTAGCCTATATAATTAAATTGTACACTGCCCAGAGAGAGCTTTAAGCACTATAGGGTGGTATATATGCAGCTTTGCTTTCCTTTGCTTTAAATCACTTTATCTTCAGAGCAGGGCAGGCTGGCCCAAATTACAGGAGACACAGCTGCATTACTGGATGAAGAAGCAGTATCCCCAACACAGCCATTTTTCAGTACAGGTTTGCCTGTAAATTTAAATAATCTGCAACTTTAAATCAAATATACGCGTTGCCTGATCTGTTTATCTCTAACTTGCATTCTTTATTTCCATTGTCTGAGTTCAAAAGACACTGTAATTGGAAGGCACTTCACTCTCATGAAGGGTCTTTTATAAGATCCAGTTTCCAGAGTATAGCATCCGGTGTTACAGAAACCTTTTGCTTCAGGAGACCTCTTTGCCCCTCTTCTTCTATTAATGGCTCAGTTATCTTGAGCTCAGTTCTCAGCAGAGCTGTCAGTACAACTGAGGGAGAGGAGGGGAGTCTAGTATTAACAGTTTGGCAGGAGGAGCAGACAGCCACTCATCCTTAAAACAGTTTCTGCAAATGCTCTGTGATGGCTGCCTGAAGCACAACACACCAGTTACTTAGATAACATGCTGGTTGGAGAAGATATACACATTTGAGAACTCATTTCACATATATAGGCCACAGAGTTACCTTCTGTTGTCAACACTATGTGAGTGCTTCATAGTGTTTAATTGTACTTACTGCAAAGGAACAGCTTGTTGTATCCTGTAGACAGCAAGAAGATTGAACACTGGTCTTTTCTATTCCAATCCTGCTTGAAGCACAGAAGGAAGAATGTGAAAGGGCTTGTTGTATACCACTTACCACCCACACAACCACCCACCCGCCATATTGACAAGCATTAACTGGAAAATCTTGCCCTGAAATTTAAGTTGGGCGCCCCTGTGTTCTGTGAGGCATTTTTGAACTGAACGTAGTGACACAGGAAGGGAGCGTTGCCCTGCTTCCTTTACTTGTTGGTTTTGTTTAACTCCATCCTGAATCCCTGAGAAGGGCTCACCTCTTCTTTTTCCTCCCTCTTTGTACTTTACAGTCTTTGAATGAGGAAGAAAAGATTGCAATCTGTGCTCATTGGTGGATTCATGAATTATTAGCATTGACTTCAATGAAATCAGGGTGGTTTTTTTTCCTGACAAAAATGTCCCCAGAGAACAACCTCTCTACCTCTGGATTATAAATCCTTAGAATGACTGAGGGCCAAACAATGTGTTACAAATAGCCCATCATTAGAAAAGCAAATTCTTTGATTACTGAAAATGTCTGATTGGCCCAGCAGGAGTTTTGCAAACTAACATGCATTGTTTTGGGATTTGTCATCAGAAGGTAAGCACAGGCTTTGTTTTGCAAGTATGGTTGCCCAGTCACAAAGGTCTGCTTGAATCATGTCTCTGGAACATGGAGCGATCTTAACTTCTGACAACAGGCTATCTATAACATATAGTTTCATCCAGAGTACGCCTGGAAACAGGGGAAGGGGAAAAGGAGGAAATAGCAAGTGTCACATGCAGTTCAGTAATATCACTTAAATGTGGAAGAAAGGAAATTTGATTGCATTGACTCATAATAATGATGGTAATCTCCCAGATCAGTGAGATTTCCAGATTTAAAAGAACTGCACTTCCTTCCTACCTCCCCTAAGGAATACATGAATAAAGGAGCTATTTGCACCTAGCCTCCTGCTTGGAAATACAATGAGGGTCTGTCTGCAAAGCTTCATAACGCGGATGGAAAGCATTTTGGAACCATCTGCTTAAAATCAGTCTCTGCCTCTCCTCCTCTAGTCATTATGGTCTAAATCCAATGACGACTCCCCAAGCCGGACATTTGCTTTACACAAAGCACACTCAGTTGCTTGGGAAATTACTGGTTTCAAATATTTTGCATCACTCCAGTCAGTCCATTTGTAAAGTTAAACTAGGCAGAGACAGAACATTTCTCATATTTCATAAAAAAAGAAAAATAACAATAATCCTCATTTGGAAAGGTAGAAGGCTGAAATATATTTGTAGCTGGTACTATGTAATCTCTTCCTAGGTTAAACGACTACCTGCAAGAAGTATATATATTAATATATAATGAAAGTATATATTAATTAATGTATATATACATTAATTAAAGGCAAGACAGGGGATTATTAACCTAGTGTCTGCTGTCCCTTCATTTTCTTTAATAAAAGAAACTGAGCAAGCCTACTGTTTAGCGCTGTGCCAGATTTATGGGAAGAAAACAACGCTCATTGAAAAAGGATGATGGGAGACGGCAACAAGTAGCCTATGGGGCAATTTTGCTGCATGCCTGTGTATATTTCGAAATGAAAATAACATTAGCTGTTGAAAGAAACCCCAAGAGAGAGCAAAGGCAAAGACAGGAAGTCACCTATCTTTTGTTAGCCTTACAGGAAAGGGAAAAAGATGTTTGTAAGTAAGCCCTAGGGAGGAGCAATTTGGACCAAGAGAGCCAGTATTTCTTCACAGTTGACACAAAGGGAAGAAAGGGGGCCTGTGAATAAGAAGAATCTCAGCAACAATTGGATCAGCTGCCATTTCTTTGTTAATGAGGCCTATATAGGTAGTTATACTGGCCAACAGCAAATAGATTTCGGATGTACATTCCAAGATTTTGAGGAGTCCTTCCAGCCCACCGTTGGCAATACTGCTTTCAGTCAAAATCAAAGCCATCTTGAAGGATCATGAGGCCAAATGGTGGAGTTAAGACATTATACAGAGAGCAAAAGACAGCCAGCCAGCCAGCCAGGCAGACATATGTGTACATCTGATTTTCAAATGACGAGGAAACACAAGGAGAAGACAAAGCCAGTCATTGGGTTTCCTAATATAAACCTGAGGCGGTTCCAATGGGATTATACAACAGCTTCATTCCTTCAATAGGCCTGCTGTTTTAGCTCCGACAAATCAAGCTGCTTCCTCTGTGATTTATCTCAAGTATCCCTTGTCCTTCAGCAAAGGCTATGATTTGCATTATTTGAGGCGATAGTAAAAATGACTGTTGCTTATGAAAGCAGAATGTACATGTTAAATACTACACCAGGACACAGATCACCTTTTGAAATGTTCTTCCCTATTTGTGGACAGAGTAATTTGGGGTTTGTGTGGGTCAGGGTCTAATTCTGCTGAGTTTTTTCAGGGAGAGGAAAAAAAAAATCACCCACAGTTCCTTAGAGGTGAGGCTCACTGTTAGCAATGGCTATGTAGCAAAGCTTTATTCCCTTCCCCATAAGAATTTTTGGCTTTTGCACTGCCATGGCAAATGGCAACAATCACCATTGTGTTGGCACCAGAGCTGTATTTTGCTTTCCCTACCATTCCCTCTTCCTCGTAACATGCTAGAGCATTGTAATGTTGGCAGTGGAGATGGAGAAATGTGGAAGTAATTAAACAATGTGGCCTTTTATTTTGGGGAGAGTAAGAAAAAGAAAAATCTTGGAAAACTTCCCAGAGAAATGTCCTCTAAGAAATTTTGGTTCAGTGACCAGAATCCTACAGTATTGGTGTTCATGTAAGGTTTGCCTAACTTGCCACTGCTAATTGTACCTGACTGATGAGGCACTGAGGGACATTATGGCTGTAGAATTGGGTATATGGTTATAGAGACAATCGAGACATGCTTTGGCATCTCATCATTTAGCTGCAATTAGCCATGGCATACCTTACATGAACACCATTCATAGTTTCATGAACACAGGAGGATTTTGGCCATTGTTACATTCAGAGGGGTTGATGTACACAACTGTAAATGTATGAACATTGACATGTGCTTTTCCCTTCGTACCAAAACCATGTCCTGTAGATCTGTAAGCAAGGTTTTTCATGCATAGGCTAACAGTGGTTTGCCATAGAGTGAATATCAGCAAGATGTGTTGTCTGTTATTATTGTCAGTACAAACTAGCAGGGCAGTTGCTTCATCTGCTGGTCTGGTAGCAGTACGATATGCTAAACTGATGCCATCCTCACACATCAGGGATCAGTCTGCATCAGCTGGCAAACAAGCTGGAATTGTTGGTATTTAAACTCTGGTATATAGCTGTTCACAGCAATACAAGTGACAATGCACCTCTGGTATTGTCCAGGATTGACAGCATATGGGATTCTTGTTGGCTCCTATTGCATCTTTGTGGAATCTTTTCGTTTAACTTAATTGGTAACATTTGAAAATGGGTAATGACCTTTTCCAGTAGTCTCTTGCTCACTGCAATCAGCCTTTTCATATCCTCAAAGGGTGAAAGTTGTATGTCTCACCAACAGGATACCCCACAGGACCCTTATTGACATGTGCTGTAATTAAGCAACTGCAGAAAATTCAAGCATCTGCTTTGCCCTGAAGCAGCCAACTCAACAAAAGCTATGCACACTTCTCATAAATAGCAATGACATAGCTCTGTTTAGGGATATCTTTGATTCTCACTTGCTTTCTTGAAGGCCCTATGGAGTGCACTTATGAATAAGGTATGATGCTTGGTCAGCTTGTGAATTGGTATGTAAGCAAACTCAGTTTTTGAGAGATAGAAAACAACCTCTCTCCAATTGTTTCACCTCCCTCTTTTTTTTCATAACATTCTTTTCATGTAATTGAGAAATTAATGGTCAGCCCTATGATCATCCCACTTCTGTCCTATTCAGTCAGACTTATACCATGAGATGATCAACATTGAGCACTTTGCTTTGACAGTATGTTTCCCATGCATCAAGAAGAGACAAACCACACTTCCTTCCAATAAAATGAGAAAAATTTATGAGTCAGTTTGGCTTATGAAATTTGAACGCAAGTGAAACCAATTATTCCAGAATCAAAAGCAGGTTTTGATTTTGAAAGAAGAGAGAAGAGGTATGAACACAATCTCATTTAATATGATTCTAGAGTGGCTATACAACATGGTAGGTGTAGAAATGTGTGAATACAGATACTATGAGTGCACTGAGAGTCTTGGATGAATATCAGATTGATAAGAGTCTTTTTCCTCACATGGGTTTGTGTGCATTTTTGAAATGCTATGCACGTTTCTCCATTTGTTTGTACATGTTTTTAAAATGTAAGCATACCCTCTGTGTTGTTTTTAAAAAATGTGTACAAAGAATGAGAAAATGCATTAAATTAACATTGAAATAACAATAGTACCTAAGTATAATTTAAATAATATTTCTGATTATTTAAAAGTCCAGATTAAAAAACAGATTTAAATTACTAAACTCAACTGATTGTGAACCAGAAGAACTGCTTGAAACCAGAGATATTACTAGGGAAGAATGCAAAAATTCCTTTAGAATGAATGAAAGAATGAATGAATGAATGAATGAATAAATAAATAAATAAATAAAAAGCCTAGATGGGCAATAGAAGAACACTATAAGTTGTTAGGGACAGGTGAGAAGCAAAACTAAAAGGTGACAGAAATAATGACTCCTCAATGCAACTTTTCAGCAACTATCATGTAGAAACAAAGAAAACGACTGCAATGGCCAGTGCAAATATATTGAAGAGGAAAAATAACAAATGTCTTCTAGAAGATCCAAGAAATTTCAAACTGAATCTAGGAATACTGAAAGATTAACAGAGGAACATAATATCTGACTAGGATAAAATAAAGGTGAAGCAATATACTGAAGAACTATAAACAAGAGATAAATGCACAACAAATTCCTTTGAAGAGGAATCAGATGATGAAGAACTTGCCGTTTTAGAAGGTAAAGTGAAACCTGTTATGAAAACACTCAGAAGAAATAAATCATCATGAGTAGACTACTGATTGAGCTCTGGAAAGCTATAGAAATTTAATCTGTAAAAATCCTAAGAAAAATATGCCATTAAATATGGAAAACAAAAGAATGACTTACAGAATGGAAATGTTAAATATATGTTCCAATCCCCAAGAAAGGAGATGCAAAGTAACCATAGGATCATTGCTTTGATTTTGCATGCAAGCACAATGATGTTCAAGGCATTGCAGCAAAGACTTTTAACCTATATAGAGTGAGAAATGCTTGATGTTCAAGTTGGATTCCAAAAAGGAAGAGATTGCAAATACATTTGGAGCACACCAAAGAATTCCAGAAGATCAGTCTGTGCTTTATAGACTACAACAAAGGCTTTGACTATGTGGATCATGAGAAGCTATGGATTGTGCTAAAAGAAATGGGTATGCCTATAAACTTGATTGTCCTGTATTGTGGACAAAAAGTTGGTATAGAATATGGAGAAACAGAATGAGCAACAGAATGTCAGATAAGGGTATGTTTTACTTCCCTATCTGTTCAGTCTATACCCAGTACATTTCAAACAGGAGGTTGAATTAGAGTCAGATGAAAGAAGAATGAAAATGGGTGGGAGGAACATCAATAATTTAAGATATGCAGACAGTTCCATCTTACTGGCAGAAAGCAGCAAGGACTTGAAGAAACTTCTGATGAAAGTGAAAGAAGAAAGTGCAAAAGCAGAGCTGCAGTTGAACACTAAAAAAGACAAAAAATATTACTACAGAGGAAATACATGACTTTTAAGTTGACAATGAAGGAACTGAAATTGTTAAAGCTTTTATATACTCCACTTAAATCATTAATCTAAATGAAGACTTTGGCCAAGATATCAGAAGAAAACAAGCAAGGAAGAAACCAGGAAACATAAACAAGATGTATCATGGTAGACCAAGACCAACATCATCCATACTGTTGTATTCCTGATTACTAGGTATGGATATGAAGATAAAAAAAGCCAACAGGGTAAAACGAATTTATCTGATATATGGTGCTGGAGTTTTGAGCTTTGTGGATATGCTGGACCATCAGGAACATGAACAAGTGGGCCATACATCAAATCAAGCACAAACACTCTCTGGAAGCAAAAATGAAGAAACTGAGGCTGTCAGACATTAGGTACATCATGAGAGAACAAGGCTTGCTGGAAAAAATAATGCTAGAAAATGTTAATGACAGCAGGGAAAGAGGAAAACCAAATATGAGATGGATTGAATTCATAAAATAAGCTGCAGCCTAGAGTGTACAAGAGCTGAGCAGGGCTGTTAACAGGACATTTTGATGGTGGCTCATTCATAAGGTTGCCATAAGTCAGAAGTGACCTGATGCCACACAAGAACAGCAACACAGAGGCTAAAATGCTGTTCCTTAGTGCAATGCATTGCACTAGAGTATAGCCATTGAATAACTAGGGATTTGGTAAGTCAACTCCTTCATAAGATCTAATGATACAAATGGGCTTACTCTAGTTGCAATTTACTACACTGAATTAAGTCACAACTGAAGTAGACACATTTGAACCAGTAGAATTTACAAATGAGTTGACTCACCAAATTCTCATTGAGTCAATGGATCTACAATAGTATGCCTTACCACACTAAACGAAAGGATTTCAGCCAGAGGAGTCCTGGTGTTTTCATGTTGTTCTGGTGCTCTTCCCAGGGGAACTGGTTACCTTCTGTGTGAATAGAAAGATAGACTGGATCGATATTTGGTTTGACCTTGCATGGATCTGCTTATGTTGTGATAGAAAGAGTATTACTTGCTGTGCAAATTGGTTCATAAGTGGCATGAATTTCCAATCACAAATTGTATTTATGCTGACTTTTGGTTCCCAGATTGGTGAAATTCTGGTCTAAAAGGAACTGTAATTAATTTTTCCTCCATCCCTATGCAGGTGGTGAAAGAGTCATTTGTTAGGAATGTATGCTCTTTAACAAACAAACAAACAAACTAACTAGTGTTACTTGATCAAAAAGACTATTATATTCTGGGGGCAGAAGTGGCTGTGTTTTCTCTAGGAGTTTGCAAGGTGAAGTTGCTTTGACCATAATTAAGAAGGATGGGCTATTGCTTTATTAAGCAGGTCTGTACAAGTTG
Source organism: Intellagama lesueurii (assembly GCA_037013535.1). Taxonomy (NCBI): domain Eukaryota; kingdom Metazoa; phylum Chordata; class Lepidosauria; order Squamata; family Agamidae; genus Intellagama; species Intellagama lesueurii. The sequence continues at coordinate 19,000,922 of JBAJHW010000004.1, forward strand.
TAAACCAGTAAGATGAATGCAGAATGTTAGACATGAATAACAAAAGCCACTCCACTGCAAATAGTGTTTCTCTTAAGTGCTCCGATTGTGTCACATATATTATCTTGGTAACTATCACTGTAAGATGTCAGTGTTATGATCCGTGGATTAGAGAAGGAAACTGAAACATGAAAAAATAGTGGCCAGGGATAGGTAAACTCATAGATTTTTGGAATGTGTCCGTTTCTAATTTATCTGAGCACAACCTTTTTCTGGCCAGTGTCTACTCTGTGATAGCATGTTTAAATGATACAAAAATCTATCTTTCTTTTATCGACAGTGATTCTGTGATATTTTCAGCCAGTTCCTTCAATATCCTTGGATGCAGTTCATCTGGCCTAGGGATCTGAACTCATTTTGAAGAAAGACTGAAAGAACTGGGCATGTTTAGCCTTGAGAAAAGAAGACTGATAGCACTTTTCAAATACTTAAAATATAGTCATACAGAGGAGAGGCAGGATCTGTTCTTGATCATCCTAGAGTTCAGGACACTTAACAATGGTGAAAGCTGCAGGAAGCCAGATTTAGGCTGAATATCAGGAAAAACTTTTTAACTGTTAGAGCAATACGACAATGGAACCAATTACCTCTGGTGACACTGGAGGCATTGAGACAATCATCTGTCAGATCTGCTTTGACTTGGATTCCTGCCCCTCCTTTGTATGACTACCTCCTGCTTGGACTTTATGGCCTTATAGGCCCCTTCCAACTCAATTATTCTATTATTCTGTGGTTATTTTATGATTCTATGAACACAACTTTTGATATACACATTTTCTACACCATTTACTGCAACAAACAATTTTGTGTACTTCTGCCTAATATGCAGTTTTCCTTAACTTACATATTTTTGTATGCTATTTTTGAGTTGAGAACTGCATCACAAAATGAGAAATCGAGAATCTGAAGGATAACTGTGTTTTTATTCTCATATATTCTCTCTATAAAATACAATTGGCTAACATGCATACAATTAGAAAACATGCACAATTGTAATTCAGGCAATGCATGATGCACATAAACTCATATACCAATGCACATGTGAGGAAAACCATGCAAAAACATATATGAATTTAAACAGGGAAAAAGAAAGAAAAGCCCAGCAACCCAATATGAAACAAGAATGGGAAGAAAACAAACAGGGATTTATGAAAATGAAAGAAAATTAAGAACCTCAGAGATTTTCATCAAAGCCACGCCCAGGGTTGGAAGTATCTACCTGCCTGGGATGTTCTCCCTATGGATGTTTCAAACACAGGATGATAATGATTGTGTGCCATTGTCAATTCTTATACTGTCTGAAACAGTTATTACTAGTTCAAAACCTCTTGACACAGACAAGGGAAAGTTTGGGTCTCTTGCACCACTCAGCTCCTCCAGATCTACTGATGCAGTAAATAGGTAGATGCTACAAATGGTGCCAACATTTATTTATTTATTTATTTATTTATTTATCCATCCATCCATCCATCCATCCATCCATCCATCCATCCATCCATCCATCCATCCATCCATCCATCCATCCATCCATCCATCCATCCATCCATCCATTTTCTATACTGCCCCATTAGTGCAATGTACTATTCTAGGCAGTTAGCATACTAAAGAAGGAAAGAATAACATAGACACAATGAATCAAAACAATAAAAAAAGAGATAAACATATAAAAAAATGAAACCAGAAACCACAGCATTTCATAATGGCAGGCAATGGCAAAAATATTCATGTGTGGCTGCTATCAAATGCTGCTATCAAACAGCATCATCACCAGCCTCTTAAAGGTAGGCAGGGAGAGGTCCAGATGCAGCTCAACTAGGAGTTGATTCCAAAGGATGGGTGCCACATCCAAGAAGTCCCAACTTCTTGTTGATGTTTTCCTGGCCTCACTCGGCACGACTACCCAGAAGAGCATTGCCTAGGTAGACCTGTTGGCACAGGTAGATATTCTTGGGAAAAGGTGCTTGACCAAGTAATGGGTCAGGTTTGATTAGATCATTCTAATCAAACCTGACTGTTCAACTACACTACACCATAACACAGACAGAGTTCTAGCTCCTGTCCTCTGAAGATACCTGCCACAGAGACTGGCGAAACGTTAGGAAGAAAACGCTCCAGAACACGACCAAACAGCCCAAAAAACCTAAAACAATGAAAGGAGAAATGCATCAGGAGGCTGGTGCCAAAACAGAAGGGTGAGTCACAGCTGATCCTCCTCATAAAGTGCAAGACCCTCCTTGGCTCTTCCAATCACTGAGGTGTTATGAACTGAGATCACCATGTGGTACATGTCCCCTTGCAGCCACTCAACCAAGAATTTTGCAGGGCAAACTGAAGAAATCCTGTCAGGTGATATAGCCTTTGTCTTCTGGAATATTCTCCTCCCCTTTATTATGAACTTAGTTTCCTTTGTTGTTGTTATGTGTCATCACAGAAGTGACCCTAAAATGGTTTTCAAGGTAATAGAGGTGTTTAAGGAGTGTTTTGCTAGGTCCACTCTCCTCTCCTTCACTATTAGGATTGGGTATGTGAAAGATTGTCAAAAAACCACATGCTGTATGGTGTTATGTTTGAGGTCAGCAAGTGGTAGGCTGGGTCCTCAAAGCCAGTCCAGTTCCCAAAAGAGCATGAATCAGTGTTTGTGGGTCAAGCTGAAAAGTCAAGTGCAAGTAATTCATCACCTTAAATCTCAGGAACAAGCAAAAGCAGGTCGTAAGGAAGTATATGCTAAAGTCTTACTATGCTAAAATAATAGTAGGCCCATTTGAATCAATGGAAATTACAGAGGACTTGACTCCCCAAATCCCCATTGATTTAATAGGCATAAGCTAGTTCAATTTACTATGCTAAGCAACAGGATTTTGGTCACTATTTAGAGTCTACTACATTCCAAAAACTGAAGCACTCTATAGCCCACTCAGGTTATAATCATTTGCATTTTTCTACTGTGGAATTTAAAAAAAACAGATTAAGATGAAGGATGAGTTTAAATGGTCATAAGAAACATCAACACTTTCAGATATGCAGATGACACCATCTTATTGGCAGAAAGCAGCAGTGACTTGAAATGACTGTTAGGGAAAGTGAAAGAAGAAAGTGTCAAAGCAGGACTGCAGTTGAACGTTAAGAAGACCAAAATCATGACTACAGAAGATCTACAAAAGTTTAATGCTGACAAAGAAGAAACTGAAATTGTTAGAGATTTTATATAGCTTGATTCAATCGTCAATCCTAATTTTATTTATTTATTTATTTTTATTTATTTATTAGATTTATATACCACCCATCCAGAACGTGTCTACTCTGGGCAGTTTACATATAATATAAAAATAAACTAAGATAATCCAAATTAGTCCGAGATGAGAAAGAAAAAAAGAAGAAAAAAAGAAGGAGAGAGAGAAAAAGAAAAGGGGAGATAGGCTAGGTAATGGCTGTAGGGAAGGCCTGCCTGTATAGCCATCTCTTCAGGTTAGTCTTGAAGGCCATCAGTGAGGGAGCCAAGCAGATCTCTACAGGTAAGTTGTTCTAAAGGCGAGGCGCCACTGCCGAGAAGGCCCAATTTCTAGTTTTTTTCCACCGGGCCTCTCTTGGCATTGGGCTCCTCAGCCGCCCGGCCTGACTAGAGCAGGTGATACGGGTAGAACTGGGCGGAAGAAGGTGCTCTGCCAGGTATGGAGGTCCTAAACCGTTAAGGGCTTTATATGTAATAGTTAGCACCTTGAAATCAATGCGGAAGTGGATAGGTAGGCAGTGTAAGGCGGCCAAGGTGGAGGAAATATGGTGAAATCTTTTCACCCCTGTTAACAGCCTGGCCGCCGTGTTCTGGACCATCTGAAGCTTCTGCATCAGTTTCAAAGGAAGCCCCACATAGAGAGTGTTACAGTAGTCTATTCTTGAGACTACGAGCGCATGGACCAGCGTGGTGAGCGCTCCTGTGTCTAGATAGGGACGCAGCTGGGCGATCCGCTGAAGGTGTAAGTGGGCAGACCGAACCACTGACGCTACCTGGGTCTCCATGGTAAGTGCCGGGTCAATGGAGAAGAATGGAGAAGAAGACTCAGAAGGGCAGCAATGAAGGAACTCAACGAGATTATCAAGTGTAAGGATGTATCATTGAAAACAAAGACCAAGATCATCCACACTATTGTATTTCTGATCACCATGTATGGGTGTGAAAGCTGGGCAGGTAAGAAAGCTGACAGGACAAAAAATGATTCATTTGAAATGTGGTGCTGGAACAGAGCTTTGTACCCTAGACTGCCAGGAAAACAAACAATTGGGTCCTAGATCAAATCAAGCCCGAACTATCTTTGGAGGCAAAAAATGTTGAAGCTGAGACTCCTTTGGGTACATAATGAGAAGGCAGAATTCTCCGGAACAACAATAATGCTGGGAAAGGTTGAAGGCAGCAGGAAAAGAAGGAAGACTAAACACAAGATGGATTGACTCCCTAAAGGAAACACAGGTTTGCGTTTACAGGAGCTGAGCAGGGCTGTTGAGGACAGGACATTTTGGAGATTGCTCATTCACAGGGTCACCAAAATGTGGAAGCGACTTGTCAGCACATAACAGCAACAACACACACAGAGATCTGAAAATGCACAAATAATGTTATAGATTCAGACAAGAAGAAAGTCAGAATGACTCCCAAATGATACAGACTGGATATCTGGGCAGAGATCAGACAGGGAACTTCTACACAAATTTGGTTTATAACATTTGTAATACATATAGTGACTGATTAAATTTGGCTACATACGTGCACATGCCTTAAATCAATTCTCAATCTATTTACTTGCAGTGGAACTAAATAATGACTTCTTTACTATCCCTTGACACAGCAGGTTGATGAGCAGCTGACAATGTTTGCTCATAATGGATGACAACTCCTAGTTACTTCATATGAAAGTTACTTTGCATTATTTAAGCAGAAGGATGCAAACAGCAGCACATTAGTAATGGAATCTGTATTTAAACATTGCCCCCCCTGCCCGAACCAAAGAGATGTGTAAAAGATGGGAGGTGTAGGAAAAATTTTCATGGCACAGGTATCCCAGGAAAAGTGTTTCCTATCTTTATCTGGCATTAACGTTGTGTTCTGAGATTAGACAAGTTTCAACAGCAACCTTACATGATTCCTGAGAATATGCATCTACAAGGAGATTCTTGTTGCCAATGAAAATGTCATGTTTGTGGGTGAGCATTCAAATCTTTGAAAAGCCCTGGGGCTTAAAATAAATGATACCTATTTCTAAAAAGCATATTTGTATCCTTTTTGATTACTTACTTTACAATTTGCAATAAGGACTTCAAAGCAAAATAGAGTGGGCCAAAGACATCTTTGAAGTTGTCATGAGGTAATGACTCAGAATTACCATTTCAAAGGAGTGTTATCTCTGCAGATAAAACTGAACAATTTTCGAAACCAGATGATCCTTTCCTTAATCGAATAAGTGGAGAAGACTCCATGGGATAAGCAGAGTCAATCACGATAATTGCATTGTTTTTCCCTAAGGAAAAATCATGTCATATGGCTCCAGGATTATCTGAGTGATGTTTAATCATATAGTTAAACAATACCTACTATCAAGTAGTTTAATCTCTGACAATACTGAACCCCCTTGGGTGGGGTGGGGAAAACAATCTAAAGATGAATATCTTAACCATATATGGCAGGAGTAGACAAAGTGCAGTCCTATGTTGTTGGAATGGAACTCCCATGATCCTTACAGATGCAGCGGTCTCAACAAAAGTAGCGCCCATGCATTTTCCAAGACCCATGGTGAGAGGAAACATGTCTCACTCTGAGACTTTGCACCTCTGTGAAGCTTACAGGCCCTTTGGGGGGAAAAAAACCAGCCAACCAAAGTGTACACACAACAATGTAGACTTTATCTACCCTGCCTGCATTGATGACATCATGGATTTTTCAAGAAATTCTAGGTACACCGAAAAAGCAGAAATTGTCTTATGGCTCTTCTAATTTTTTTAAAATTATTATTTCTTATATTTATATAGTGCCCCATTAGTGCAACACACTATTCTGGGCAGTTTATAGAAATAATAAACACAACATATACAACTAGGCAACTAATACATATTAAGATGTTAAAAGCAAGTGACAAATAAAACAAATGGCACCAAAAACTGGTTCTCAATGAGACAGCAGGACTGGAGGCATTAAATCAATCAGGGTCTTTGTGGAAGGCCTCCCCGAAAAACAGTGTTTTTAGTTGCCTTCTAAACATTAGAAGAGTCGGACACGACTTAACGACTAAATAACAACAGCAACATTAACAAGGAGGGGGCCAGGCAAAGTTACACTGGGAGTTGGTTCCACAAAGCCGGTGCCACTGTGAAGAAGGCCCAACCTCTTGTGCAGAACTTACGGGGCCCCTTCGGAGCATGGCCTGCGAGGATCTGGTGGGTCAAGTAGATGACATTGGTTAAAAAAACCTGGAAAGCCTATGTGTGTCAAGAAATCATATGAATGTCTTGACCCCTCCCCTTCACAGGTTTCCCTTTTAATTATTTGAAGAAGCCAGATCATATCAGCATTCAACAATTTTTGCAAATTTTGAAAATGGAATCTGCACCTTCACAGAGAAGTGCTCAAAGTGATACCCGCATAGCATTACTTTCTGCTTTCTGTAGGTTTGTTTGACTGACAATTTGCAACTGCATTTTTCTTTCTGTTTTTAAAAGAGCATTGCATTTAGATTCCTAGCATTGAATAGAGATGTCTGTTTAAGCGAGGCAACTATTTGTGTTCAAAAGAAAAGAAAAAGACGTTGCTAAACAACATCTTTTAGGCTCCCTGTAAAGGCAGAAGAAGACAATATTGTTATGAAAGATAGTGTAGCGAGGTGCTTGATTTATCAGGTGGAAACTAAGGGCAAAGTGGCCTTATTTGCATAATATGCAGATTTGTATATTATACAAATACATTATACAAACCTGACAATACTGAACGCTTTTGGGTGGGTTGTATATTATACAAATCAAATATATTAATTTCTGCCTTTTCTCTCCTACGATATGTTTCAGACTGGACATCACTTATATAGGAACCAGTATTATGTAATATGGTTAGAGTATTCAACTTGGGAGACCTCAGTTCAAATCCCTGCTTAGTCACAAACTTTATTTGGTGTCCTGGGTTCAGGCAGTAACTCTCAGCCAACCCTATGTTTCAAGGTTGACTGGAGATTTCTGGGGCTTGTGGATATGGCTTAATTTAGGAAGAAGATGTAAGTTATGTACGTAGAGATACAAGAGTTGATACAACTGTGACCTAACTGTATTGTGATTCATTCACTATTCACTATTTATCTTATTTACCAATATCCTCTTGCATAGCTTACACCTATGGAAGGGTGATGATGTCTCTAGCAGGGGACAATTTTCAGTAATTAAAAACTTATGTCTGACTATTTTTTCTGGCTTCCATTTAGTCCTTCGGAAGCTGTGATGCAAGGAGAAAGTCTTCAATTACAGAAAAGCTCCCCTAATTGGCAAATCAGAGGAAGACTCACTTTTGGTCTTTTTCCAGCAATCAGATAATATGGCAACCCTTATTTCATGTGGCACAATTTCATGGCCAACTTGGCTACAGTTCTTGGCCATCATATCCTAAGAGGATTTCTACTGTTTTGCTGCTCTATGTTCACACAATAGTCAGTCCAGTGCTTGGAAGGACATTGAAAATCCCATCCTTAAATTGTCTTGCTCATAGTATCATCTCATGGGACAAAATTCAACCCCCACCCATACATTCCCTTTGATATGTTCAAGTAACAAAAACACAGTTCTAATGAAAAAGTTGAAAAATCCTCTCAGATCTTCCATTCTTCAAAGAATATTCCCAAGCCCTACTTTAACTCAACAAAGGTATTTTGTTTTCCTTGGCCTGTGTACTTTTGCCTACTTCTTCTTCAACTTTCTGTCCCCTTGGCAACCAGAAATCAGATCCTCTCAAATTCACAAACACACATTCATTAGTAATGTTGCTAAGCAGGCTCAATTCTCGAATATAACATAATTCCTGACCAAAACAATCCAGGAATGATTGTTCAGTCTTGTACTGGTTGACTTTGTTAGGATGGGAAAGGGAAAGCCCCATTAGCATGAACAGGTAAATCCAAGCCTGCTTCTTAGGCAGTTCTAACTGGAAAATGGAAAAGAAGATGTTCATATTGCTGTTTCTATTAATCTCACTTTTAAATTGATGTCCTCCAGGCCTTCAATACAATGGGGTTGCTAGGGTTTTGCCTCAGGGTGCCAGACTTTAGAGGATACCACAATCTAGGGGTGAATCTGTCAATGCATCCCAGCTATGTTTACTTATTTTTGAAAGCAGATTTCTTTTTATTTTGGGAACCAACACATTCTGATCCTTCCTTTTTTTTTTCTTTTTGTTGGTAGATGTCACCAAGGTGGGTTGCAAGAAATGGATTTCAGCAAATAATTTGCTAAATTGGCTTCTGATTGAGGAAGAATGTCCTTCTGAAACCTACCCACTCATACATGAAAGTGTGTGGCATGTATGTATCCACATGCTGTATTGTTTTTCTGCTGGTGGAGCTACATTCCAACATGACATTGCCTTCCTCCACCGTCATCACCTTTCTTTTTAGAAAAAAGAGTTGGGAGAGGCTCACATCCATCTTTTAGGGGAGAATGAGGAGCAGGCCATGTTATTCGCCCTGGTTGAGAACGTTTCCAGTTATGACACTGAATGTCATTATGGTTCAATTATGCTGTGAGGTGCTTTGCAAGCCTCATGTGGCCCCGAAAAAGAGAGTATTAATAGGAAAACAAATAAATAATGGGATCCCATAGCTAAGAGGGGATTTCAAGAAAACTAACTATTGTACTGTTATCAGTCTGTTTTAATCAATGTCATTTTTGCATGTGTTTACTTATAAGCTCATTTGTTAATTTGTATGGAATTTTTAAAAAGGACGCAATTGCACTTTCGTAGAATTTTTAAAAATCAAATGCACACTTTTAGATTTATTTTTCTTTAAAAATATACATTTTGGAAAGCATTTTGGTGCATTTTTTTAAAAAAAGCTGAGAAATCCATCAGAAAAGCTGAGAAATCCATCAGAATATTTCGAGAAGTCCAACATATTATGGATATCCACAGATTAGTAAAAAAGGATGAGATCATGTCAGGTTGTACCAAAGTTCATGACTTTTGAATTCCAGAAGCATCACTATTCTTATAAGGGAAAACCCGAGGTGGCTGCCAGAGGCTAGCTTCAAGTTTCCATTTTTGTAACCCCTGCAAGTGATCCTTCAGGTACAGCTGCTTTACAATTTCCATAGCATCTGAATTAATTTATATACCTAAGAAAAGCATAGGAGGGTGACCATAGGTTACAATCAATTTGATGGCCCATAGTAATTATTTTGTTGTTATGTATCATCAGGTCACTTCTGATGTATGGTGACCCTATACATTAATGACTTCCAAAAGGTCCTGTCATCAATAGCACTGATCAGCTCTTGCAAACTCAAATAATTATTTTACAGTATCTGAATGACTACAGTACTTGATCAATTATGTCTGTGTTTCCTGAATTTCCTTTCTTGATCCCTTCCTGCTCTGTGGCTTTATACTGATGTCATTCAGTGCAGAAAGCATTCTTATGCATTTGTCTTTCGATTATTTTAATGCACCAGTTCTCCTCCAGGCCACTGAGATAAATGAAATAGCTCAGTGGTTCAATTGACTTTAATGGAGTTGCTATAGTTGCACACTGTAGTAACAAGCGGTAGCGTTTTAGCCAGTTTCAACATTATCCAAGAATTAGGCTAATTGAAAAAGCCAAATAAAGTTAACAATCAACAATTATCCAATTAAAGTGGGACAAGATCAAATGAATAAATAAGATTAAAGCACACTGGCTATTATTAGTGCTCTGGCATAATTGAATTGCAATATTCATCCACATCAGAGAGTATGATAAGGGGTTCTGGCTGGCAGGCAAGCTCAGAGCAAGCCGTTGTTCTGCTTCATCACCATTCTCTGTAAAAGAGCCATCTGCCCCATTTAAATGTATGCCTCATATAAAATAAAGCACAGACCCACCAATATTTATTGGCCAGAAAGACTTTCAATCTTTTAGACCAATCGTCTTTCTACAGTCCACACAAAATGGCTTTTAACATTAGGAAAGCTTCCCAGAGTCTACAGACTTTAACATACTTTAGAAATAAGCTCCATTGAGCTCAATGGGACTTTCCTATTGTACCATATTTCAAAGATTTTGTTAACAACAGGCCAAATAGTCCAAGGAAGCTGGTGGATCATCCTTCTTAAATCTTTTAAAGAAAACATTGTGCTGACTTCTGTTTTAGGATCTTGTCTTGGGACTGGATTGTATTTCACCGGTAGAATACTTGCTTTGTACACAGAAAAGCTCAGGCTGGAATTCTGAGATACATTCCCTAGAGCAGTGGTCCCCAGCCTTGGGCCTCCAGATGTTCTTGGACTTCAGCTCCCAGAAATCCTGGCCAGCAGAGGTGGTGGTGAAGCCTTCTGGGAGTTGTAGTCCAAGAACACCTGGAGGCCCAAGGTTGGGGACCACTGCCCTAGAATTTTACAGTCAATGTCATCAGCCCCCTAATGTATTTTTTGCAAATTCTGGTCTTATGCAATAGGTTTGTCCCTCCTTAATCGGAAACATAATTCTCTGCATACTTCAGATCCAAGTCCACTGAACAAGCTGTGGTGGCTATAGCCAAACATTTTCACAAGCAGGATACCATGCCTGTGACTTCTTGTGCCTATCGAAATGATTTTCATAATGCTAAGTACATAAATTCAGACTGATAGCAGATGTTTTTAGTTGGTGGGCGGTCTTCTTTTTTAAAGTCCTTTTGGAATTGTTTTTAATATTATAATTGCCTTTTAATATTATAATTTGTTTAGTTGTGTTATATCACAGTATTTTTAATTTCTAACTTTTTGAAAACGGTTGAGTCCCAGTTCTGGTAGAAGGGTGGAATAGAGGTCAAATAAATAAATAAGCACCAAAAAAGTTGCTAGGCTTTCTTAAAATGTGGGGGAATTTTGCAGTTTCCTTACAATGGAAGAACCTTGGTTGACACCATTAGGTTCCTTCCACTTAGATGCACTTCTATACTAGATGTTCTACTATAATCAAAAGAACAGAATTCTAGGCAAGTATTGTTTGTATCTGGGTGCCAAAGATTTCTTCCTATTTGCCTGCCATTTTCCCTGTTTTGTGCGAAATGTTTTATCTTACTGGTTTACTAAAGCAGGCTTAACAATGACAGATGAATGTATTTTTCCTTCAGATAATTGTTTGCCTCAGACAAACAGAACTCAGGAGGATGCTTCCTGGTGAAAACCTTTCTGTCTCAGTAGATGTATATTAGAGCCACAAATACTCAACTCTATTCTAAGCGTATTTGCGTGTCAAGAGGCAAGAGAAATCGGTTTTACACAAGGAAGAGCCAAAAAATAGCATGTTTCTTTACAGACAAAAGGCACAGGGACAGTTCTGCCTGGAAGCTGAGATGGGGGAAATAACTTAAATAATACCATCTGAGCAGCTGGTCCTGCACGAACAATGTCAAGTCTCTCTCCCGAACTGTGGTTTGAAGTACTAGAATATTCTTCTTAAACAAGAAGGTTTAATTTGATTCTGAAGTGAGTATGCAAATACATATTCAAACTTTCTAAAGCCTCAATGTTTTAATGACTAGAAAGGATTCACTAGTGAACATAAGAAGAGTCCTACTGGATCAGGCCAAGGGCCCATCTAGTCGAGCTTCCTGTATCTCACAGTGGCCCCACCAGATGCCTCTGGGAGTACACAAGACAACTAGATACCTGTCTCCTGATACCACTCCCCTGTATCTGGCATTTTGAGGTACCTTCCTTTTAAGCCTGGAGATTATACATCCCCATCATGGCTTGTAACCTGTGATGGACCTTTCCTCCAGGAATCTGTCCAATCCCCTTTTAAAGGCATCTAGGCCAGATGCCATCACCACAACCTGTGGCAAGGAGTTCCACAGGTGAAGGTTGCCTGCTAGCAGAATGCAGAAAAATCAGGAGGGCATTCCTTCCATTGCACTACTGTCCCTGTACATTCCAATTTTCTTCCTCACTTTCATGATTCTGAGAAAATATAAAAAATATATTGTGATGGAAAGCAGCATCTTGACAATGCTAGTCTCAGTGTGGCTTTCCAAATTGCCAAACACCAGAATAGGGAACTGTTGGCCTTCCACTGTTATAAATTCCCATCAGCTTCATCATCACACACAGTAGTCAAGGATGATGGGACTTACAGACTGAAATCCTGTTCACAGCATAAGCCCAGACACAACTTTCCATCCAACCGTTTTTCAGTAATCAAACTGCTGCTGCTGGAATTTCCAAGGGGCACTGCACATACGCATCAAGAGAATCATGGCAGCAGTAGTTTGTTTACTAGGGATGGACAGATGGAATGTTACACCTGGGCCAACGTTATGAACAGGATTTCAGTCATGGTCTATCATCTTTCAAAGTCTAAATGTTCCCTGTGCCTAAAACAGAGACTAAGAACACTTCGACCACAATAGGTTGATGGTGGTTATAGAAAGAAGGAAGGGAGGGGGGTCATCCACACTTATCTTATTGCTAGGCTGTGCTCTAATACAAACCTAGCTATGCTGGAATCCTTTAATAAAGCAGCATGGAAACATAGAGGGGGAATGAAGGGGGATCTAAAACCAAAACCCCCAAATAATCACTGTAAGATAGGGATTGAAGTTTCACTGCCACTCTGGCAGTGATTTTTGACCTTTCAAGCTCTCCCCCATCCCAAGGCTCCCAAGAGAACTCAAGGGAACCTCGGAAGCTAAAATGAGGGATAAGAGGCTTATAATTAGTGTGAGTTGAATTTTTCCAGCACTTAACTCAAATTACACCAGGTGCAAATTTATGCTACAGGATTTTGCTGTGTGTGCACGTGTGTGTGTTTGAGAGAGAGGGAGAGAGAGGGAGACAGAAGCTAATTTGTCAACCCATCCAAAATAAAAGCCATGCCATTCAGCTTTTCAGATCTGCTCAAGAATGTTTATAGTAATTATTTGTCTTAATAAGATCACTTTCCCCTCATGTTATTAGAATACTGATTAGTCAAAGAAAGAATATTCAGCAGGAGCAATCCTGTCCTTGAAATGAAAAAGATCATTGTTTTCAAAATTAGGAAAAACATGGGGTGAAAAAATAATGACAAGGACTGTGAACTCACATGAATGTTTTAATATATATAATAAGTGACACTCCATTTTAGTACTATAACTAAATATTGTTAGCTATGTAAAATTATTTCAAAAAGTCTTTGTAAAACAAGGCTGCTTTTTCAATCCTTTTCAACAACCAACCAGCATGTTTCCAAGTTGCAAACAATATATCTTAGTTAAGGGGTAAGTTGTTGGTTCTAATTTATTTATTTATTTATTTATTTATTTATTTATTTATTTGTATACCGCCCATCTGGCAACCCAGGCCACTCTGGGTGGTTTACATGGCACAATAAAACAGAAAGTACAATAACAAAACAATGTATAAATTTATCAATACAATTTAAACAACTAAAAATAATATTGATAAACATTAACATAAAAAGGGAAAGGGAAAGATGGCGGGGTTGAACTGTAAGTTGGATCAAAGTGGAATAGAGTCCAGAAAGGCCTGTCTAAAAAGGAATGTTTTTAGTAATTTTTTGAAAGTTCCCAGTGAGGGCACCAGGTGAATTCCGGGCAAGAGAGCATTCTGCAACTGCGGAGCTACCACTGAGAAGACCTGGTTTCTAATCATTGATTTCCAGGCCTCTCTTGGGGTCAGAACCCTCAAACGCCTGGCCTGGGAGGATTATACAGATTTTTTTTTGTAAATTTGTAATTTGTGATTCATCAGCCTTGATGAATCATGAATCAAAATGAATTACCATTTTTATGATTTGTGCCCATCTCTAATCATACCCACAGTCAATCCTAATAGAAAACTGTTTAGTAATCCAAATAAACATGATTTAAAAATAAATAAATTCTTAAATGTGAATCCTAGCTAGAGCAAATATGTAAGTCTTTCTCTTTGCCGTACACCTACATTAAATGGCTGGCAATACAGCAGCATGGCAATATATAATATACAATGACTTCAGTCTGACCCCTTCCCTAGTGCTACAGTGTTTATTCCAGGAGATCTTGGACTTTATTAAGGGTTAAGCTCCCCTTTTCCTTTTCTTTTGGCACTATTAGCTCAGTCTTTTTTTTAAAACTTCAGTTTCCTCAGTTACAATCACCGGCTTTCTATAGTTAAGACATTTCTCATCCCATGAGTGTCAGATGGAAGATGAAAGGTCTGTTGGGTTGTTGCTCACCCACTTGGGTGGCCAGTAGCATTGCCCCATAGGTGCCGAGGATCACACAAAGCCCCCTGATTTGACAAAAGTTTTGAACATTTGTCCAAAGATAATGAACATTCCTTTTCTAAATAATTTTCTTCTCTGACATGAACCTGGACATAAAAAGAGATAACGTGTTGTGCATATCTGTATTTTGTGCTCAGCATATCTGTATTTCTCTCTCTCTCTTTTAAAATTTGATTGTTGTTTTTTCCTGGCCTGCTTTTACCCAAAATCATTGTAGCACCTGGCAGAATGCCTATGAACTTTTTCCACATTGACAAGTTGCTTTTTGTAATATCTTTGCTGATGAAGAGATGTAGAGATTTTAAAAGCATTCACATTTTTTGTGTCATTTGAATCACAAATATGTCCTTCTAATATAGATTTTGGATTATTTCTTCTTTGTTATCCTACTTACTCGGGGTTTTTTTAAATATGGATTTGTAGGAAACCTGGAGGACATTTTCTTGACAGATAAAATATAAATCATGCAAAGAAAGAAAGAAAAAGAAAATGTATAGCATTGTAAGTGCCAAATGAATTCTGCTAAAGCTGTTGCTCTTTCAAATGAAGGCAGTATGCTTTTGACACTGGAACAAAGCAAATATGAAACCATGGCTTGTAATTTAGTATAGTTTATATGAATTGTCTTTCCATGTCCTATGGTAAGTGCTTGTTAATGTTAAACATTGAAGAATTCTGCCTTTCATTGAGTTTGTATCTTTGCCCACCCAGTCCCGGAATAAAGACTCGAGACAATGATATGGATTAAATACAGACCACACTTTATTAAATCAGATCAAATTGTATATCGCCAACATCATCAAAGGAGGGCCCTGCTGTAGTGTGGAAACAGGTAAAGGCAGGGTATCTAAATACCCTTTGATCAGTCAATGGGCGAGTCCCCGACCCCAGGTTCCAGCGGTCTTAAAGACAGCAGGAACCCGGCCGGCCGCTAATAAACACCCCAGACCTCAAGACATCTTTAATTGATGACTGTTGGTCCGGAAGTGGCCCAGCGCATCTTCCCACCACCGGCCCTGTAATCGCACGATCCGCAGAGCTGGGAGGTCAGATGCACTGTTGGCTTACCTGAATTACAAATGGGACATACCGAGACTACCTGTTTTTCCGCACTACCCACCACAGCATAGGGACTAGCCTAGCTATGTCCCATGCCCACCACCAAACATTTCGAGCTCAGAAAGCAGGCCCCCTTTGATGTCATCTAGAAATATGTTCAAACCTGCATCAGACAGGTGGACGCCATCACTACGAAAATATTCAGTGTTACGCATTTGGATCCCATGGTGATTAATCACAGATCCGAGGCCACCGCTGCAGACACCTCTACACACTTCTCTGTTAATGCCCTGCCGGGCCTTGTTAACATTGCCAATACTCCGGGCGCCTCGCCAGGCTAACCGCAGGATGATTGTAGACCAAACAATCCTCATTGCAGGATACCTGGCATTCAACCTCTTAAGGTCTCTCAGAATGTCCAGGACCAATGCCTTACCAGGTGATCTTGGTAGATCATTGCCTCCAAGATGGATTACCAAAACATCAGGTGGAGTTTGGTCAAAGGCTGTCAACCTACCAAGCTGTATCCATTGCATGCCACACATGCCTCTCCAGGTAATATACGCATGGGCACCAAGCCCATTTTTTTGCTAAAAATGCCCTACGATCTCATAAAGCCGGGATTCTAAAGCCATATTGAAAACCATGGTATAAATACTCTGCATCTCTTTCCCGTGGGTAAGATAGCAGCCAAGCCTTTAAAACATCAATTTTAATTGGTGTGGGTCCCCTTACCAGGGGCACCACCGTTCCCATTGGGCTTTTTGCCACTTCCATCCCCCTTGTTTTGGCGCTGCGCACCCGCTTTAAAACAGGTGGAATTCGGGTGTTTGTCTCCACAAGTGATACACTCATGCCTAAACCTGCAAGGTGTTCTTGAACAGAAACCTTTGGAATTATACTCATAGCAATGCAGACGGGGTTGAACCACCTGCCCCGCTCCCGGGTGGGGATTAAGATTGCTAGTCACTTTCTTATTCAAATGACCACTATCAAACCTATCGCCTATATTAGGCCTTGCTGGGGTCATATGTTGTAACCATAACCCCGGCTGCGGCTCATCCCAACGCAGGTTGGGTTGAATGGCACTCTTCATCCGAAATGCTTGGTCATATAGAAGCCAAGCTTGCCCTGCAAAATCTGTATATGCCCTATATATTATATCAAAATATTGCAACAGCGAGGAGGCCCTCCAAGGTTGAGCCTTAACTAAGACTCCAGCGTAAATAGTAAAGCCAGGGACCCAGTTGGACCAAGTCCTATCCAGCTTTTTCTTTCTACGTTTTTCCTTTTCCTTCTCGTCATCTTTGTCAATCTCTTTATTGTCCACCTCACGATTCAAGAGGTCAAAGAAGTCTACATACTTTCCTTTCCATATTTTTCCTTGGTGGCCAGGGTTAAATGGTCTCCCAACAGCGTGGAGTAATCTCCACACGGCAAGGCCAAAATGGGAACAGTATTGTATCCCGTGTTGGGCACTGATGGGTGTGGCCAGGCGCCTGCACCAGCTCCTGCAATAGATGTCCCTGGATCGGGAGGAGTCACGTACGGCGTACCCCAGCCACAGAACTGTAAGTTAGCCGGAGGCCAAACCATATTGGGCCACCCCATGGGCAGCACACTGTAAGGTGTGGGTGCATTATTAGAACAATAATGACTGCCAGCCCACGGCCAAGCGGGATATGGTGCCTGGGTGTTGTGTGAAGAAGCTGACTCACCAGTTGAAGCCACCGAAGTGTTGGGGGCATCAATGCCCTGAGGCATACTAGTACTGGGCTCCTCTGTGATGTCGAGTTCAGCCTGTGACCCAGCTGTCCATTCCATCGCTCCTGTCGTGTCCAACCTTCTGCTCTTCCTTCCGCTCGGCACCCTAATTGCATCTGAAGGCCCTTCCTCCTCTGCCTGATCCACGCTCCCTGGAACCTGCATAGATTCTAAAGCAACAAACCGCTCCATAAGATCTTGTGCCAAAGCTTTTAAATTGGCCTTACGACGGCCCTTGGTGTCCCTAGCTGATCGGCGAGGAGAGGCCTCGTGTTGCAATGGTGTTTGCTTAGATAATCTCTGAGCCTCAAGGGCCGAGATTTTTTCTTGCAGATCCTTCCAAATCGGCCATGATTCCTCATCAGAGGATGACTGTTGTGGTGAAACCTGTGGTACAGGTCTCTTTTTAGCCGGATTTTTTCCTTTGCTTGTCCCGCGCCCCTTCTTCGAGGCCATTATTACCAAATTAAAGCATGTAAAAACTCACCTGTTTAAATTAGCTAGCACTTTAAACTGCCCAGTAAATGACCCTCTTACCAACTTTAACCAACCGTTATGACTTGACACCGAAGTGGCGCCCTATCAAACCTAAAATTGTCCTAAAATTAAGATCTTCACTGATAATTTATATTTAGTAACCGCTGAAAATCAATTAACAAAGCTTAATGAACTGTATGAAAATTCTGTAAATAATAATGTATTTAACTTGTCTTATGAATTAAATTGCACTATTATTATTAGTATTATATATATATATATATATATATATATATATATATATATATATATATAATCTCCCCCTTTTTATTTATTTATTTATTTATTTATTATTTATTTATTTATTTTTAGCTAACCCCACAATTAAATCAATAAGCTAAATATCTGCAATTTATTCCCAATCTCTTCTAATTTTAATCTAGAATATTCCCAAAACCAAAGCACAAACTTCCAATTATTCTAATTAATATTAATTTAATAATAGATTATAGCCTAAACGTAACCTTAAGCAAGACCCACAACTACTGACTATAATTATAATGAATTATTTGTAAATAAATGCAAACCCAATTCTTTTTCTTTTCTTTTTCTTTTATAATTTAAGATAAACTAAGCCTCTGCTCACAAAAAAACTGAAAAACAAAATGGCAGACGGGAGAAAAAGGCATGAAAATACCAAAAACAAAACGGCGCCCGCAAGCTATATAGTAATGTAAGTATGTAATTTAATTAAATTTTAAACAGAAAATCAGGCTGCTTGAACAGATAAAAAAAACCCCAGCTGACTTAATTAAAACAATAAGGGTAACGCCGTGCCGTGCTGCGGCGGGGCGAAGCTGCCCCGCCGCTTCCCGTCTTTTTAACCCCAAGCCCTAAACAATTTAAATTAGGCAATAATTAACTTTAAACACAATACAAATCAATTAAATTGAGAACAGAAATTATAACCCGGGGAGGGAGCGACGGCTGCCCTCCTATCCACAGCTGACGAATGCTGCTGCCTCCGATCGCGTCAGCCAGCACCGCTAGAAGCTCCTTCGGCACAGCCACTCTTTTCCTATGCGGCCCGAACAGGAAAGAGGGCGCAGAGAGGGCGAGCACTTCCTTAAATAGCTGCGCTCGCCCATCCCTCAAAGCATGTGACCTGGGCAGTCTCTTGTCCTCTGGAACGGAGGCAAAGCCCAGCTGTGCCGTTCCAGGACGTTAAAACGTCTGTCCAGCGGCTGGAACCTTTGATTTTAGACACATAACCCACAAGCTAATCAAAATAACTAATCTCTGGAGATTAGCTGCTACAAGCCTTAAGGATGGCCTCACTTTAGACAACAATCTATTCTATCTCCAAATTCGAACTATTCAGATCTACACAGCTCTCCTAAATTGATTCTATTTTGGACTTTTAAGCCTCTGGTGTGAGTCCAACTGTTTCACAAATAGCTGTGGAAAACATTTCAGAAAAGACTAAGGAATTTCCTACTGAAGCTGAAGCCACAAAAGAAAAAAGAAAAAAAGAAAAGAGAGAGAGAGAGAGAGAGAGAGAATATGTCACCAAACAATAGTCAATTATATTAATTTATCTCCAGTAGTAGATAAGATACGAATACAACTATTTCAAATTACAGGAACTGAATCTATCACAATCCTAACAAGAATAAGCCAACACACATGGAGAACAGAAGAATAGCCCCCAAAATGGAAATTTTTAATGCACAAACTAATCTCCCCCAAAATGAGATGGGAACTCCAGAGTGCAATAACTAACTGTAGGACAATCGAATCAATATCCCTTTCAAGTAAAGGGATCTTTAAGATTTTACAACAAAAGCTTCTACAATATATGGAGCAAGAAATGGCAAATGTTCAAGTGGGATTCAAAAAAGGAATAGACACTAGATATTGTATTGGGAAGTATACAATATATTAGTTACTAGATTATATAAAACTACTTTGAAGGAAATCTGTGCTTTATAGATTACTGCAAAATCTTTGACTGTATGGATTGTGAAAACGCTATGGGTTTTTCAAGAAGGAATGAATGTGCCACGTTTGATTGTCGTTATGTGTGGTTCGTGCTCTGGACAAGAAATTATGGTTAGGAGAAAGTATGAAGAAACAGATTGTATTCTCATTGGCCAAAGTATCATTCACGGGTATATTTTTTCTCTATATCTGTTTAATTCTATATGCAGAATATACCACATTAAAAACTAGATTAGAGCCAAATGAAGGAGAAATGAAAATTGATTGAAGAAACCTCATGACACCATAATACTGGCAGAAAACAGTCATGGATTTGAAACTACTGAAGGACATTAAAGAATATATAATATATATAATAATAATATATATATATAAAAGCAGGATTACAGCTGAACATGAAGAAGACAAAAATAATAACTAAGAAAATACATAAATTTAATGTAATCAGGGAGGAGAATGAAATAATTTTTTTCTATATCTTGGTTCAGTCATCAGTCTGGATGGAGACTGCAGCCAAGAAATGAGAAGAAAGACTCAGAGAGGCAGCTATGAAGGAATTTGAAAAGATCTGAAGTATAAGAATGTGTGCCTGGAGACCAACATGAAGATCATCCACAGTATGGTATTCCCAGTTATAGTGAATAGATGTGAAAGCTGGACATTAAACAAAGCTGACAGGTAAAAATGGTTCATTCAAAATATGGTGTTGGAAGAGTACTTTATAGATACCATGAATCATCAAAAAGAACAAGGTTTTAACCTTTTAAATTTCTTAACATTTTAACCCACTTTGTAAGAGAAATAACTGGTTTATTTGTGTTTCTCCCCTACTAAACATGGATGCTCTATGTCTTTTGTTGAATAGATATAGCTATCAACTTTCCCAAGAAAAAGGTTAGTAACAACCTCATACAATTGGCTTGTCACATAATACTTTTCTCTTTGATAACTGTAATATTACAGTCAAAACTCTGCTCATGGTCAGTGTTCAAGCTCAGTGGATTCTAGCAGCTGGCTTGAGGTTCACTCAGCCTTCCATTTTTTTGAGGTTAGTAAAGTGTGTACCCAGGCAATATGTAGCATGTATAATTAAAATTGCAAACCACCCAGAGAGTGCTTTAAGCACTATGTGGCGGTATAGAAGCAGCATATTTTGCTTTTTTTAAAAAAAAAATAATGTTATGGTTTGACCAAATTTTCTTTTCAACTGAGTTGAAGGGATTAACTATAAGAGAATCATTTTGATTTTTTTTTAATAGGTGGAAGGCTTTGTTAAACAACCCTCTTCATTATTCAGCATTGGAAAATTTTTCTTATCCAGCTAATGACTTCACTGAAGTCTTCTACCAATTTATTTGTTAGCTTCAGAAGCACCCGATTAAAGACTGGGCATTGAGCTAAGACTTTATGTATTACTTTAGGTAGCTACTGCATCTTCCTAAATCACCTGTAGTATTGAATGATGACTACACATACCGCTGATAGGGAAGGGGAAAAAAAAGAACCCTCTATGATTTGGCGGCTATTCCTCATGATGAATTTTTATAGTATTCACACTCCACATAAAAGATAAATTAATCACTTAAATAGCAGCCTTCATGTGAACATCTCAGAATATTTTAGCAAAGTTAAAAATCATATAAACTTCAGTTTGAAACAAGCAATAAGAAAAGTAAGTGTTCAAGGCTCGTAAAAGTCAAAGAAAGTAGGCCTGAATTAGAACAAATTTTGGATTTGCTGACTGGCAGAAAATATTAGTTTGTATGAGATAATCATGAAAAATGAATTACACTGTGAGAATGGCATGAGACTTTGAGATTTCACTAAAGCTTTACTGAAACAGGAAATTCGGAACCATCATGTTCCTGTCCCTACCATCACTACAGCTTCTTCTGCCAGGCAATTAACTGAAAAAAATAAAATAAAATGCTTAAGATGGGGATGTCAGTCATAAAGTTAGCCTGGGTTAGAGTGTGGGAAATTATTGTCAAATGCCAAAATGTATGTATAGAATCTCAGAAATGTAGAGCTAGTCCAATCCTGTGCCAGTACAGGAACCAACAGCTGGCATATCCCTGACAAATAACCATCTACCTTCTTAACATCCTCAAATGGAGGAGAAATGACCAACTTTTGAGGGAGTCAGTTTCACTCATAACAGTTCTTACCATCATATATTTACTTGGAATCTCTTTCTTGTTATTCGATTCCACTGGTTTGGTCCTATACTACAGAGCTAAAACAAACTTGTTCCATCTGCCATTGGAGACACTTTCAAATATTTGAAGGCCACTACCAGCTCACCTGTTAATCTCCTTTCCCCCTGAACTAGTCAAATTACTCCATTGTTTATCACAAGGCTTGGTTTCAATGTGCATTGCCCTTTTGGTCAGCCTACTCTGCACACCTTTCAAACTTGTTGATTATGTGGGTTAAAGTTTTGGTGCCGAGAACAGGACACAGCACTTCAGGTGAGGTCTGACCAAAGCAGAATACAGTGGTACCATTACTATCCTAATCAGAGTACTGTACTTCTGTCAATGATGCCTAGTATCACAGGATAACAGTAGAGGAAGAAAAGCCTCATAACTATGTAGATATGTACTCTGTTTCCCATACGTGCATTTTTTTCCTGTACTGATGCTTTGCTGACCATCTTATTAACAATGCAGAACACTGCTAATATTACTGATATATCTCACAAGAGAGATAGTGAAAACATTGCTCACCACTGCCACTGAAGGCTAAGGTTCAAGGGAGTTTGTAGCCCACCAATCACTGGACAATAACTGGATTAAATTAAAATGCTGCAGGTCTGATACTAACTGACAGCAGCTGAACTTTGTCACTAGACTAGCTCTTCTATTGTATTAAAAAGATGAGGCCCTTTGTCTATTAATGACAAAAACAGACTCCTTTTTCCAAGCCCATCTGTCATCCTTAGTGACAACCCAATAGTAAATGGGTGTGTTTTAACAGCCAGCAATAATATAAAAACTCTGCTACTGTCCAAGAAGACTCAAGATATTTTTGTCTATTGGCTTTTTGTGTCTGTGTGTGACAAATTATTCCAGATAGTTTTATTCTTTTGTGCCTTGATAATTCAGAGGCATACTTTTCTATTAGGGGAAACATACTGAAGATTTTATCTCCAAACCAGTTTCCAGATGAATAGTTTCACTTGTGTTGTGCTGTAGCTGGAAGGCTATATGTTAACCTGAAACGTTGATAATTCCAAGAGATGAATTTAAAATAGCATCAGGTTTCATCATAGCCTTAAGCTCCTATTTGTCACTCATACCCGTAGAAGTTTGAATGCTATTATATTTCATTTTATTTGAACTGTACCTGATCCATGAGTGACTGCAGAAGCCAATGTAGAATTGGGTGCTAGGGTCACATTGCACTGACACTGGAAGGCAACTAAAAACATCAGCCTGCTGTGGCGGTATAACTCATGAGCCAGAAATAGTAGTGCCCCCTGAAGCGCTCTCTCTGCATGAATCCAAATAGATAATGGTGTTTCCCCACCCACCTGAGTCAAGGTACATAGCATCAAAGCCAGCTAAGTTATTTTGGCATATGAAACAGAAAATCTATCTCTTCCTTCACAACAGTAAAACAAGAAATTTAAAAAACCCTGACCTTTTGCCACAAGCATCTAAGTCTGCTTGCAATTTATTGCAAATGGCTATTGGAGCCATGAACAGAAAGTAATAAATAAATGCTTTTAGTTAGTTAGTTAGTTAGTTAGCTCTCTTATCCATTTATCTGAGAAAGGTGCCTGTTATCCTTTCCAGCTTCATATTTTCAAGTTACCGTATTTTTCTGTGTATAAGACACTCCCATGTATAAGACGCCCCCCTTTCTAACCCAAAATTTCTTTCTTCGCAAGAAAGTGGAGGGGGAAGGCAGGGAACCAAGCACTTGGACTCCTGCTTTCTGCCTCCACTTTCTTGCGAAGAAAGTGCTTTCCCCCTCCACTTTCCTCGCAAGAAAGTGGAGGCCGAAAGCAGGAATCATCAAAGCGCTTTCATTCCTGATTTCCCCCTCCACTTTCTTGCAAAGAAAGTGGAGGGGGGAAAGCACTTTCTTCGCAAGCAAGTGGAGGGGGAAAGCAGGGATCAAAGCCCTTTGATTCCTCCCCCCTCTTTACTTCTGCGTATAAGACGACCCTCAATTTTTAATCTAAAGATTTTACACAAAAGTATTGTCTTATACATGGAAAAATACAGTAGGTCACCAACTCCAGAATGTGAAAGGACAGGGATGGAGTGGCACTGTGGGCCAGAACTGTAGTGGAGCCATGGCTTACAGATTGAAGCCCTAGGGCTTTCTGATTAGTAGGGACTATACCATCATCTACAAACACCCCCCCCCCACACACACACACAGTTTCCCTGCTTCCTCTAGGCTTCATTGTAATCCTTGGAGTAGCTGGAAGAGAATAGGATTTTCTTAGATATAATATATTGCTGGAATCTAGTCCTGTTGTAACATAAGACATTTCAGGCTGGCTTGGTCTTGAATGGCAATCAAGAGTCATTAAATTTACAAAATAAATGTTTCTCTTTTGTTAATATGAACTGATCTAACGGACTTCATTTTTGTAGCTCTTCTTATGGGAGGGACACTGCCTATGAAGATTGTCTCCATGGGTACCTGCAGTTCAAAATTTACCAATTATTCAGCTATATAGCCAATCCCCATCTCACAGACAAACACAGAAAGAATGGCTTTTCTGTAGTCAACTGTTATAGCAAGACATGCTGATAGCCTGCCTACTTCTTGGCCTATTGGGATGTGCTTTGGCTGACTGTTGTCTCATTAATTTTTAGAATGTCCAAAGCTATATCAACCTGAAAGGGAAGACTTAAACATGTGTCATGAGTGGCACAGCCCTGGAAAAACTATATATAGACCACAGAAGCCATAGTATATGTGCATTCCTAGAGCAGTCCAATTCCTAGACCAGGGCAAAGGCTAATAGAGTTTTGTCAAGAGAACAAGCTGGTCATCACAAACACTCTTTTCCAACAACACAAGAGGCGACTCGACACATGGACATCACCAGATGGGCAATACCGAAATCAGATTGATTATGTTCTCTGCACCCAAAGATGGAGAAGCTCTATACAGTCAGCAAAAACAAGACCTGGAGCTGATTGTGGCTCTGATCATCAGCTTCTCATAGCAAAATTCAAGCTTAAACTGAAGAAAGTAGGAAAAACCACTGGGCTAGTCAGGTATAATCTAAACCAAATCCCTTATGAATACACAGTGGAAGTGAAGAACGGATTTAAGGAACTCGATTTGGTGGACAGAGTGCCTGAAGAACTATGGATGGAGGCCCGTAACATTGTACAGGAGGCAGCAACAAAAACCATCCCAAAGAAAAGGAAAGGCAAGAAAGCAAAGTGGCTGTCCAATGAGGCCTTACAAATAGCAGAGAAGAGAAGGGAAACAAAATGCAAGGGAGATAGGGAAAGTTACAGAAAATGGAATGCAGACTTCCAAAGAATAGCAAGGAGAGACAAGAGGGCCTTCTTAAATGAACAGTGCAAAGAAATAGAGGAAAATAATAGAAAAGGAAAAACCAGAGATCTGTTGAAGAAAATTGGAGATGTTAAAGGAACATTTTGTGCAAAGATGGACATGATAAAGGACAAAAATGGTAGGGACCTAACAGAAGCAGAAGACATCAAAGAATACACAGAGGAATTATACTAGAAGGATCTGGATGTCCCGGAAAACCCAGATAGTGTGGTTTCTTACCTTGAGCCAGACATCCTGGAGAGCGAAGTCAAGTGGGCCTTAGAAAGCATGGCTAACAACAAGGCCAGTGGAGGTGATGGCATTCCACTTGAACTATTTAAAATCTTAAAAGATGAGGCTGTTAAGGTGCTACACTCAATATGCCAGCAAGTTTGGAAAACTCAGCAGTGGCCAGAGGATTGGAAAAGATCAGTCTACATCCCAATCCCAAAGAAGGGAAGTGCCAAAGAATGCTCCAACTACCCTACAATTGCACTCATTTCACACGCTAGCAAGGTTATGCTCAAAATCCTCCAAGGCAGGCTTCAGCAGTATGTGGACCGAGAACTCCCAGAAGTACAAGCTGGATTTCGAAGGGGCAGAGGAACTAGAGACCAAATTGCTAACATGCGCTGGATTATGGAGAAAGCCAGAGAGTTCCAGAAAAACATCTACTTCTGCTTCATTGACTACGGAAAAACCTTTCACTGTGTCGACCACAGCAAACTATGGCAAGTTCTTAAAGAAATGGGAATGCCTGATCACCTTATCTATCTCCTGAGAAATCTATATGTGGGACAGGAAGCAACAGTTAGAACTGGATATGGAACAACTGATTAGTTCAAAATTGGGAAAGGAGTATGACAAGGCTGTATATTGTCTCCCTGCTTATTTAACTTATATGCAGAATACATAATGCGAAAGGCAGGACTGGATGAATCCCAAGCCGGAATCAAGATTGCCGGAAGAAATATCAACAACCTCCGATATGCAGATGATCCCACTCTGATGGCAGAAAGTGAGGAGGAATTAAAGAACCTCGTAATGAGGGTGAAAGAGGAGAGCGCCAAAAATGGTCTGAAGCTCAACATCAAAAAAACTAAGATCATGGCCACTGGTCCCATCACCTCCTGGCAAATAGAAGGGGAAGATATGGAGGCAGTGACAGATTTTACTTTCCTGGGCTCCATGATCACTGCAGATGGTGACAGCAGCCACGAAATTAAAAGACACCTGCTTCTTGGGAGGAAAGTGATGACAAACCTAGACAGCATCTTAAAAAGCAGGGACCTCACCTTGCTGACAAAGGTCCGCATAGTCAAAGCTATGGTTTTTCCAGTAGCGATGTATGGAAGTGAGAGCTGGACCATAAAGAAGGCTGACCGCCGAAGAATTGATGCTTTTGAATTGTGGTGCTGGAGGAGACTCTTGAGAGTCCCCTGGACTGCAAGGAGATCAAACCTATCCGTTCTGAAGGAAATCAACCCTGAGTGTTCACTGGAAGGATAGATCCTGAAGCTGAGGCTCCAATACTTTGACCATCTCATGAGAAGAGAAGACTCCCTGGAAAAGACCCTGATGTTGGGAAAGTGTGAAGGCAAGAGGAGAAGGGGACGACAGAGGACGAGATGGTTGGACAGTGTCATCGAAGCTACCAACATGAATTTGACCCAACTCCGGGAGGCAGTGGAAGACAGGAGGGCCTGGTGTGCTCTGGTCCATGGGGTCACGAAGAGTCGGACACGACTTAACGACTAAACAACAACAGAGAAGTCCAAAGGCAGCATTGGAATGGCAAAAGGTCACACCTAATTCAGTTGGAAATCAGGAAATCTTAATGAATTTTGCAGCAGCTCCACCCTGACCAGAGCCAAATTCAGCTCTCATTCCCTGCCCCCTTTCTTTCCTGGAATTCAGTGGGAACATTTGTAGGTTGTTTCCAGTTATACATTTTCAGGAGAAGCAAAGTATCCATGTAGAATCTGAATGCTTCACACAAACTTTAAAAAGTGTATTGAGTTGCACCAAGAAAAGGTAGAGTGGTTTCAGTTTCATAGAGAGATTTCAAAAATTGTCTGCTACAAGGGATTTCAGAGTTGTAGGGCAAGTCTTCTAAAAGCAATGAACTACAAGCCATTAACACACAGAGTGTAGCAATCCTCTGGTGTTTCTCTCAAACAGACCATCAATTTCAGAAGATCTTTAGGATTTTGAGCACTGTGTTGGAGATGAAAGAAGCTGGTCTCAAAACACTGACAACGAAATCCTAGTTCTCTTGACTTCTGCAGCACTGCAGTATCTCGCCAAGTAAATTCAAGTCTGTATTTAAATCACACACCAGTTTCTAGTTTAACCCTTTAATTACCCTACTCAAATGTGCAACTCTGTACATTCCTGATGTGTACAGTTTGAATATCCTGTGTGGAAGATCTAGGGATCTCATATAGGTGGCAGTCTGGGATTTCTGCCATGATCTTGTGACATCCTTTTCATGGTTCCTATGTAGTGAAAGTTCAGAAAATGAAAGAGAAGGAGAATAATGTTGTTTCTTTGAATAGCAGAGTAAATGCTGCATAGGCACGTGGGCTGCTTCTCCTACAATGTTGTTGTTATATGCCATCAAGTCGCTTCCAACTTATGGTGACCCTATGAATGGGTCATCTCCAAAATGTTCTGTCTTCTGTTGCCCTGCTCAGTCTTGTAGGCTCAAGCCTGTGGTTCCTTTAGGGAATCAGTTCATCTTGTATTTGGTCTTCCTTTTTTCCTGCTGCCTTTCCCAGCATCATTGTCTTTTCCAGAGAATCCTGCCTTCTCATGATATGCTAAAAGTAGGACAGCTTCAGTTTCATCAATTTTGCCTCCAGAGATGGCTCAGGCTTGATTTGATCTAGGTTCCATTTGTTTGTCTTTCTGGCAATCCAGGGTATCCACAAAGCTCTCCTCCAGCACCATCTTTTGAATAGATCAATTTTTCCCCTGTCAGTTTTCGTAACTGTCCAGCTGTCACACTCACACATGGTTATTATAAATATATTAGTGTGGATAATCTTGGTATTCATCTCCAGTGACGCATCCTTACACTTGATGATCTTTCCTTGTTTCTTCCTTGCTGCCCTTCTGAATGAGTTCTACAATAAAGTAGGAAAAATAATTAGAACAAACACCTAACCTTTTTCTAAGGAAGTTACATTCAAGATAGAAAAGCTTAAACCCTGATTCGAACTAGACAACTACATGTTGTAGGAAGCATACAGGATGGGTCAACACCATGTCTGCTCTTTAGAAAGAAGAGAACATGAGGCTGATGGGCAGATCCTGAAAATATCCATAAAGAAGGCTGAGTGCCGAAGAATTGATGCTTTTGAATTGTGGTGCTGGAGGAGACTCTTGAGAGTCTCCTGGACTGCAAAGAGAATAAACCTATCCATTTTGAAGGTGAACATTTCTGAGCAAGGTGTCTTGCTGAGTTGAGACAATAATGAACAATTTAACAAGCATTCTTTACCATTCTGGCCTTTGATATACTAGGAGTGAGTTAATTACTGATTCAGATCTCTTGGAGTGTGGTACTTGTAGCTGTGTTTATTAGCACTTGCTAATGGCTATTGCTGTCTGAGGGTTTCTGGGAGTTGTAGTTGAAAACAAGGCACCTTTCCCAAGCTCAATTTCTGTTGTGCTCTGGCACATAACACAGTTCCAGGGTAGCATATTCTCATTTTTTTCCTTAGGACAGTGGGTTTTTGCTGGCCAAAGACAAAGAGAAACGAGCCAGGTGCAATGGCTGTGTTATGTGTGAAGTCCTAAAAGTGTTTAGTAAAGAATATCTTGTATGTCAATAGCCAAATGATTCCCTGAAGCCAGTCTTTGGGCGGGGGAAAGACAGCATTGCAGAACTAGGGGAAGAGATATTGCATAATGCTATGCTGTTGTGCAGAAGTCTACATTTCAAGTGACAATTTATCACACATGGAAATGTTTTCCAAACATCTAAGTACCAAAAATGTAGGGCTTATTGATCATAAAATTGATTAATGGCTTAATATGTTATTGCAGAAAGCTAATGTATCTTGCAAATGACATTTGTACAGGCTGTCTGTCCCTACTTTGGTGACTCCATTAGTGCTTAGAATTTGCCTTTAGATGCAATAGTTCCAATGATAAAGTGCCTTACAAGTCTGTACTGGACTTGCTTTCAGAACAGATAACAACCAAATATACTTTAGTCAATGCTCTGGGAAGACTTAAACAGCTTGTGTATATATGCTGTCTCCCACTTTCAGTGAAGTGTTTATGGACATCTTGAGTTCCGTTATTTGTAAACAGGCTGGGCACATATGTTCATGCTTAAATCAGGAAAGGGGGGTGGATAATTCTGTCCCACCATGAATGAAAAGTGAAGATACCCTTTAATTCAAAATTTATGCAAACCCACTTATGCAAATTCATTTCAAACTGAGATATTTCACCATGACTAAGTAGGGTTAGGTTGACACATTAATCTTTTACTGGGCTAATTTCACATAGTGAATATTGCTTATCAATGTGTCCCAGGTAGGAGAAGTTAATGTGCACCAAATCATGCAGCCTGTTAACACTTACACTTTTTTTTCCCAATCAAGTGAAATGCTAGCCATTAGTAGTTTAGTTTATACATTCACTTCTACATTTTGTGTGCCAAGCTTGCCTAGTGTCATGTCCCTCTTTCTGATGTCCATGCATTTGGTATGACATCTGAAAAATGACACCTATGAATCAAGCACTGTGCATATGGATGTTAGACACAACTGGGAAATGATCGTATGAGCACAGTTCCTGATCATGTAGAAAGCACAGAATCATAGAACAATTGCTTTGGAAGGGGCCTATATGGCCATCGAGTCCAACCCCCTGCTCGATTTAGGAATCCAAATCAAAGTATTTCTGACTGATGGTTGTCCAATTTTCTCTTGAATGTCTTCAGTGTTGTAACACTCACACCTGGTAATTGGTTCCATTGTTGTACTGCTCTAACAGGACATTTTTCCTGATATTCAAATAAATTCTGGCTTCCTGTAATCTGAGCCCATTATTACATGTCCTGCACTTTGGGATGACTGAGACCTGATTCTGCCCCTCATCTGTATGAATATCTTTCAAGTATTTGAAAAGTGCTATCATATTTCCTCTCAGTTTTCTCTTCTCAAGGCTAAACATGCACAATTCTTTCAGCCTTTCCTCATAGGGTTTCATTTCCAGGCTCCTGATCCTTGTTGCCCTCCTTTAAACATATTGTTGTCATCTTTTTTAAAGTGTGGTGTCCAGAACTGGGCACAGTACTCAAGATGAATACTAACCAGTGCTGAATAGAGGGGAACTACTACTTTGTGGGATTTGGAGACTATACTTCTGTTAATGCAGCCTAAAATAGCATTTGCCTTTTTTTGAAGCTGTATCACACTGTTGGCTCATGTTAAGCTTGTGGTCTACAATTGTTCCAATATCCTTCTCACGTGTAGTATTATTGTACATTTGGTTTCTTTTTCTTTGGTGTAGAGCTTTGCACTTATCCTTGTTAAAATTTAGTCTATTGTGTTCAACTCAGTGCCTGAGCCTATCAAGATCTTTTTGAATTTTGTTTCCGTCTTCCAGGGTTGTGGGAAACTTCTGCTTAAAGGTTGTAGCTGCATTCTGTTCCAGTGACGTGCATACACTCCTGGCAGGAAGCGGCAGCTGCCAGCAGGCAGGGTAACCCCTTATTCTGCCCTTTCGCTTAGAGGTAGAGCATAAGATCAAAGGGTTATTTCAGCCAATCCTGGTTACGATTAGGTAACTAGTATCCTATCTGTCTCTCTCACAACATACTATGTAAATCATGCCAAGTAAATAAAAGAGCTCTCAGGGCGTTGCCTGTAGGCTCCGCTGGCTCGGACATCCGTTGTTGACTCCTTTGTTCTTTCTCTAAGGCAATTAGCCTTCCTTTGTTCCGTGATCACCCACACAGGGTAACCATTGTGGTTGTGAACTAGAAACTATGGAGGCAGTATCTGTCAAAAATCTTGGGTAGTTTCTTAGCCCAGCAGTAGAATTTATTTGTGCAGAGAGCCCATTCTGTGGCCTTTCAATGCTTGTGTTGATTTTAGAAACATTTTTTAGATTTTCAAATTTGTGAAGCATTTTCAAGCCCTTAACTATAAATCAAATAACACCCATGCTATTTGTGGAGCCAAAATGTTGCTTTACTTCCAATTAGTCACCTTGTTGACAACTTATATTTTAAACTTCATGCAGAGTTTTGTTGTTATGTTGCAAGGCATACTAATCTAAAATTGTGATACTTAGACCTTTGTTTTGCACAAAATACCCATCTACATTCTTTATAGACTGGAATAGATTAATGTCAAGAGACTCTCTGGTTTTTATATGTGACAATCTTGTTTCAAGGAGCTTACTTGAGTGAAACATTTTACTTCAACCCAACCAAAGAACTCACACTTCTATGGAAAAAAAATGCTCACCATATAGAGGTTGCTCTACTAGTTTCCGATGGCAGTTCTGTGTGTATGTTTTTTAAATTGTATGCCTGCTAATTATCAGTTGAAATACACTAGTAAGTCTACCTTATAACTGGACACACAGATCTCCATGTGAGCCAAAGCCCTCTAGTCTCAAGGCCATGTTCAATGTGGAGATTGGCATGGCTATTGAGGCTATCATGTGCATGCCACCAAGACAGGGCTGTGTGGCATGGCTCTACTTCCCTCTTGCCATGTTGAGGTAGGCTGTGTTTTGTATATAGTTAAAGAATAACAGGACTAGAATACATCTGTATGCTTTTATATCTTCATTCATTTTTGCCTTACTTGTGCCTACTATGCTTTCAATTAAATCCTTTTGTTACAAAATATCTATATTATTTTAAAGGAATTTTTACTATTTTAAAGTCTCCGATTCATACCCTTAAATTTCTTTAAATGTATTTCCATTTCCCTGAAGTTACACTAGTTAAACCCAGTAAGGAATGGGTATTGTGATATATGTATGAACTCAGTACATTCTAAATTCCAGTTCAGTGCTATGTTAATATGGAGGCACACAACATTTTTCCCATTACAGGGCTTTTGTAGTTGGCACAAAATGTATATCCAGTGGGCTGACTGTTTAGGGGTATATAGGGGATAACTGTCTCCCATCATTGATGCGTGGAGAATCCTCAAATATCCACTTGCTTGTTGTTGTTGTTTAGTCGTTTAGTCGTGTCCGACTCTTCGTGACCCCATGGACCAGAGCACGCCAGGCCCTCCTGTCTTCCACTGCCTCCCAGAGTTGGGTCAAATTCATGTTGGCAGCTTCGATGACACTGTCCAACCATCTCGTCCTCTGTCGTCCCCTTCTCCTCTTGCCCTCACACTTTCCCAACATCAGGGTCTTTTCCAGGCACTTGCTAAAATTGCACAAAAAATGTCAATTTGAGGATTAAGAATAACGTTCACCTTAGATTAAGCATTATGTATATTGAGGAATACAACTATCCATTGATGGAGCAAAAAAAAAAAAAAGGAGGGAAGAGAGCATTCTGGACCATGGGGATCAGCCATGCATTTATTTAAATAGAGGTTATTTGAAAATAAAACTCTATTTCCACAGCACACAGCACATGTTATATATATTACTTAATGAAACCGATTTGGTGAATGAGATTGTTTTACGCATTGGTTTCGCTTGTGGAATTATAGAATCATGAGTAGGAAAAGAAGATATAGCTGTCTTACACTAATGCCCTACTCTTTACAAACACATGCTGTGTTTGATTTTGGATTATTTTTTTTTAAACTTTGCTTATTAGTAAGAAGCTTTGCAGAAAAATCCTGCACTAGTTTTAAATCTGTCAAAAAATTTAAAGGAAAGCTAAACAGAATTTGTCTGCTCAGCTGAACAGGATCTTCATTCTTCTGCATATATCTAGCATGGTATCTTGAAGTGTTTAAGGATAATTTGGCTGGGGGTGGGCGGACTGGAGGGAGTCACAGTGATGAGAAATGTTTCCAACATTTCCAGGTGTATTTTTACATCTGCTGATTTAATGGGCAAATAATAAATGTATAAGCCATCATATTCAATATTGTTGCAAGTAGTTTCACAATCATACTGGCAGTTTGATAACAAGACTGTCTTGAGAGAAATAGCAATTGGTCTTGTTTAAAAAAAAAGTATAGAGCATTAATGGGACATCTGTGACTCTTGACTAGAGCAGCAGTCTTTTTCGTTTAATCACCTCTTAACGCCAAGGGTGTGTGTGTGTAAGAAGATCTAGCCCCCTCACTGCTGGGAGCTATTTTCTCCAGCCACCTGCTCAAGCATTCATCTGCTCCAATCAAGGCCTGAGCTAGTAGGAAAAGGGAGGTAGGTTAATGTAAAGGTGAGAATTTTTTTAAAAAATGGAGCTATTGTATCAACTCTTTCCCAAGTTCTGGAACAGCTTTGAATGGAACCTTGGTGGCTTCAAGAAAGCTATTGAATGGTGGTTTCAGCAATGAGTCATCACAGACTGAAATCTTATACAATCGCCAGCAGCTTCACTTCATCCTGTTTTTTTTTTAACCAGGTCCTGCCCTGGACTAGGTATATGAAGAATATCCTCTACATTCCTCATCGTCATCAGTTTAGAGTCCCTATATCATTGGAGATTCCCTCTTCCCCCCCAAAATCAGGTTCTTGCTCATTTTCAGAGGTTCAATAGTAACAGACTGTCTCTTCTTCAGACTGTCCTTCTTTATATGAAGAGAACAATAGGAAGGGGGGCTTGAACCGTGTCACCTCACACTTTCTAACTAACTCTTTATTTGAATGCCTGAATAGGACAGTAGTCTCTGAGACTCCATTGAGGATTCTATGCAAATCTATAAATATTTCGACTAGTTAAGCTTCTGGATGCCATCTCCTCTGTTTCTGTGGCTGTAGGAGGTGATAAAGTGGTGTTGTTGAGTAGTAAAGTGGTAAATTTGGAAGTGTAGCTCCCATAATGATAATCCCCATAGCCAGCACCCCTTATAAGGAGAGTCCAAAAATGCATGCAGGTGGATCAGTACATTATCCACAAATAGGGAGCAGGTCTTCTATTAATGGCTGTTAGTTACCCATTCAAGACCAAACCAGCCTCAGATCTTTACAGTACATCAGAGATAGCTTGCCAATACTGTTACTAGAAGAATTCACTCCTCTTCTGGCTACTGTGAAGACTTCAGTTAGGCATAGAGAGAAAGGGAAAACCTGAGGGGGTGGCAGATGACATCACAGTCCCTGCTTGTCAGGAACTAATGTGACATGTTAATTCCTGACTACATGGACATTCATCCTGCTGTTTGGTCCACTCTGGGGATGAGCTGGTTCATTCCTTTTGCGAGCAACCAAACTATATAAGTGCCAGCATGAACCAGCCCAACCCCAGAGTGATCATACCCACAACATTTTGCTTCCCTGTCAGAGGCTACCATTTTTTAGATGCAGGTAAGGTTGCTTCATTTTGGTTCAATTCCACTGGGTGTGATTGCTGGTGTCAAACAAAAGTGGCTGTCTTTCTACCCCTTTGGAGAAGCCTGTTAACAATCTTAACAAACTTGCCTCTTATTCTCTCCCTTCCCCTCCAAAGGAGAGCTGAGTGGCCGTTTTCTATTTCTCAAGATCACTAACTGGCTTCTCCAAAGGGACAGCCAGCAGCTTAACGATCACGAGAAAACTTTCCCTTTAAAGGAAAAGAAGATCTGAATTGTGCTGAACAGGATCACGTGAGGTGCACTGTGGTTTCCTGACCTGAAACCACCTGATCCCTGCATATGGATGGAAGGATCACATCATGCACCTTTATGCAGCCTTAACCAACCTTAAGTGACCTTATTTAGCCCAATCCAGCCCACTCCAATTTGACCATTTAGTCAAGCTCATAGTCATGATTTAAGATAATCCCCACAGATTTTAATGGGAACCAATTCAAATAACGTAATCTGGATCCAAATCAACATGGTTAACTCCCACGTTCAATTAATGCTAACAAATTAAGGAGATGGCAGCACAACCATTTCCAAAGGGAGAGCCATACTAGACTGTAGCAACGGAAATAATGAAGAGTTTTCTGGCACTTATAAATTGATAGATTTATTATGGCATAATTTTTTGCAGAACTACAGACGTATTGTATGCAACTGGTAGGAACCTGCCATACATATGATAAACGGACTAATAAAGTCTTCTCTCTGAAAAGACAACTGTGTGTGCATGTGTTGTGTGTGTAGGTGGCCTGGGGTCTGGGAAAAGAGGAGGCATCTCATCCCAAATTCCTTCTTGGACCATGAATGGTCTACCTGTCTGTTTTTGTCTTTGTTTCTTTCTCCATCTGTGTGCCTATGTCTGTGTACAATTTTTACAGCATCAGACCAGTTTTTTTCTGGATTACAGCATGCTGTAGTTAATTACTCAAACCATACTGTGGCGTTTACCCCGTGGCCCCTGCTTGTTTCCAAACACAGAGCTCACACGAGTATCCCAACACGCCCTTTAACATGCTGCCACCAGTTGATCTCTTTATCAACCTATATTTCCTATGAAAGACTGAGGTCCATTCAGTACTGAACTTTTAAACAGAAACAGGTTTATTGATTACAAGTTGTTTTAGGAATAGTTCTTAAGCACATTCTTAAAGTTACACAAAGCTTCAGTATTTTACTTTAACCTCCTCTATCTTAATTAATACAGGTCACACTCTGACTAATCACTCCTTAAACACTCTCTCTGCCTCAAACCCCTAAACCCTTTTTCTCGTCTCTGTCTCTCTGACTGAACTAACTAGACTCTGACTCACCCCTCCCTTCTAGTTTCTCTGGCTCCGCCTCCCAACAGCTCTCATTGGTACATGCCAATAATCTTCTGCCTGAGCCAAAGCAGGGTGATCGCTACACATACACTTATTCTAGTCATTGGCAAAAGAGAAATATTGATGTGTTATAGCAAAACAATTTAGTTTTTGCCTTCTTCAGCTGCTCTAAATCAAAATATGTTGGGTATAGCAATCTTGGATTCAGAGCAGATGAAAGAAGATGAAACATTTTGAAATAACACTTCAATATTCCTTGTTTGTTAATCACTTTAATAAATTTATATAGCTCCAATCAGATCACTGTGTATGCAGCTATCATCTCTATATCCTCTCTCTCTCCTTCCCTTTTTCTCTGTTTCCCAGTGTCCATCTGTTAGAACAAGAAATGGTTAATAGGCTATTGAAATCTTAATTGACAGGAGTGCTGTTTTTAGCTGACCTTGTTGGAATAGAACAGTTTGCAGTATTTTAAAAGCAGAAGTCAAGAGAGAAACACATTCTTTTCATGAGATCTTGGTTTACAAACATTATTCTAAAGCCTCATTTGAGTATATGTTTGGAAGGCCACATTAAAAACAGTCTTGTGACATTTATGCAGATTTACATCCATCAGTTTCATGGATATGATAGCTGTCTAAAGTGTGGCTAGCAGAAATACTGCCCTTAATAGTGTAATATTCTTAGCCACAAACTGACATATGGAGATTAGAAGACTATCAACTTCAGACAGAATAAATTGGTTTAAACTATCTGTTCCAGGTTTAATTTGGGTAGTATGGGCTGTTCTGGTTTCTTAGATTTTCTTGATCAAATATTTAGCTTGCATTACTGTTATACTGAATTTTAAAAAAACAACAGCTGGTAGTTTAAGATTAGAGTTAGCTCATGGTGGTTTAAATGGAACCACCAGCAACTGTGGATGAGCAACAATAACAGCAGCTAGGTTTGCAGACAACCACAGCAGTGAGCAACCATCTAGCCAACCAGGAAATACCACTGCAATTGTGCTGATGGATATCAGTCTTGTGGGCAAAATACAGGAAGCACAATCTATCATCTCTTGCAATCCCGTGTCTGCTCTGAACCGTGGTTTATTGCAGCTCATGGGAGGGCTATTCCTGGACTCATCCTGCATGAACCTGTAGAATACATAAGGGATAATCTAAAGTAGGTGTGTATAAGAATAGGAGACCTGGGGAGCTTCATAAACCTCTTATATGGGAACTAAAAGCAAAAACAATGGGTGACGTATGAAGCACTTGGGAGGTTATCATGTATGTCAATGGCCTCATTGGGCTTCATAACCTACAAGCCATACAGAAAAGAGCTAAATAGATATTGAGATAACCACCTGCATGGAGGCATTCAAGAGAAGATTGGACAACCATCTGTCAGATCTGCTTGAACTTGGATTCCTCCATTGAACAGGGGGTTGGACTTGATGGCCTTATAGGTCCCTTCCAACTTCATTGTTCTGTGATTCTATGATTCTATGAAAATGTAACTTTTGTGAGACTGAAGAAGTTTATTTGTTCCCAGACAATTTTCCAAATAGAGATGCAGGTGAGTAATTCAAACAAATGACCTGTTTCAAAGAATTAGATAAAAGCTATTTCTTGATCATAGATAGTTGGCTGTTCGAAAAACTCTTTTTAATTGGACTAATAACAATTAATCCACTCACAGTGTGCCACTAAAAGGTGCAATTTAATTAGGGATGAATGCATCCTTTTCAACAGACTTGGGCTTTTTAGTTTTCTATCCAAACCTATTGATTTGAAGAATTCTAAATTCTTATAATAATCCTGCTCTGACAGTATATATTTGTTCAAAATTTATCTAGTAGTCAGTCTGTCCCAGAAATAATTTGTACTGAATGGCATGTTTATATCAAGTTGGGTTTGTTCTCTTGCTATCCCATAAAGCTCCTGTCTCCTTCTTTCAATATAATTGAGCCCTGGATAATCACTGGTTTCCAGACAAGGCAAAATTATTTTCCTGTTTTCCCATTGTCAAGTTGAAAAAGGTTTTTTTTTTTTTTAAGCTGGCTGGATAGCTCAGTGAGTTAGGTATCTGTCTGGAGAGCCAGAGATTGTTGGTTCAATTTCTCACTGTACTTCCCAGGAGAGCCAGTTTGTGTGGCCTTGGGCAAGCTGCACAGTCCCAGAATGCCCCCAGAAGAAGGGAATAGTAAACCACTACTGAGTACTATTTACCAAGAGAACCCTAAAAAGGGCTGCCACACAACTATTATATTCTATTTTTGGTGCAGAGCAAAGTGTTGAGACATCTTCCAAGTCTCATCCCTTCCATGGAAAAGGAAAAGGGATCACTCTGTATGCTTCTTGGTTAAAGGAAGCAAAAATAAAAATAAAAAATAAAAAAATCTTACCTACAGTCATAGCTTTGTTTTTTTAGATCAGTGATTCGCAACCTTGGGTCCCCAGTAGAGTTGGGAATGAACCAAACTACAAACTAAAAACCCGATGAATTGGGCTGGTTCATGGTTTGGTTCAAACTTTCCCCCCCTCAGTGCTTCATTTTGGTTCGGCAAAACGGATGCTCACCTGTCCCCTTCCCACTGCCCCCTTTGCCTTCCTACCTGGTCCTGTCACCATGGCTGCCACTTCCATTGCTGCCGCCATCATCAGAGACAGTGGGGCAACTTCAATTCCAGGAACTGGGCCTGTTGTCTCTGAACATGTGCCCGCTGCCCAGCTGATCAAGGCAATCAGCTGGGTATCAGGCGCATGTGCAAAGGCAGTGCCTGGGCTCCTTGCAGGGAAGCTGGTCATTGCCTTCTGTACATGCGCCCACCTCCCAGCTGATTTAGATGGCAGCAGCAGTGGCAGTGGTGTGATGGTGGCAGCAGTAGTGTAGCACCGGGGCAACAGTAGTGGCAGTATGTTGGTGGTGGCAGTGGTGTGCTGGTGGCGGGGCAATAGGAGCATGTAGTCCCCTGACCAGGCACAAACCCAAAACCGAACTGCAACCCAGTTCAGTTTTCTGGTTGGTTCATGCTGGTTTGTGGCTAACCATGAACCACAAACCATCACGAACCGCCATTTTCAGGTTTGTGACCATCTCTAGTCCCCAGATGTTCTTGGACTGCAATTCCCAGAAGCCTTCACCACTAGCTGTGCTGGCCAGGATTTCTGGAAGTTGTAGTCCAAGAACATCTGGGGACTCAAGTTTGGGAACCACTGTTTTAGACAGAGAGACAGACAGTGTGGAACTGCATCTCCAAACATCCATATTGAAAGAGCAAGAAAAGGAGAAGGAAAGAAAGGAGGCTTACAAAGGAACAACAGGGATTCAAGGACTTTGAGGCATGGGGGAAAACCCCTCTAAGTTATACCAGTTTTAGAGCATGTTCCTCTCTGGCACCAGGCATTAAAAGCAGAAGAATGCAAAACTGTAATTTTCCAATAAAAGGCACTGCCAACAAGTGAATACTTATACATCCACCAGGATTGAGAAGGAACTCTGTAGACAGACTTTAACATTACCAATAAATTATCTTGTGAATTAGAGGTAAGAACCTCTGGCCCATGGATCAGATGTAGTCGGATGGGCTTCCCACATGCCCTGCAAACTTCTTCTGCTCTTATCCAATCAGTGGTTAGTGATAAAAAGCTAAATATAATTAGCAATACTCAGTGATAAGAGGCTGTTTAAAACCTAGGGATGGCACTCAGCTCTGGTGTGAAGCCTGGAAAGCTTTTGAAGGGAACTGAGGTCATAGTCTACTGGTGGAAACAGTATGTGGTGAGTTGGGTGGGAAACTTGTTTCTATAGCCAAGGGCTGTAGCATTCTGTTCGCTTGCTAGCTAGTTATACTCATGAGAAATCTATTTTAATGTGACACAATGATGTTATATCCAATAACAGTAAATACTGCTGCCTCCTGATGGTGCTTTCCATTTTCATTCTTTCTCTCTCCCTACTAGCAATATAACATTTTTGCAGCACACAAGTAGTTCTACTCATCCATTAAATTATTTCTTGTGACAATACATTTTATTTCTTCACTGTTGTATGCCAGTGGAATTTTTCTATCCCTTTTCGAAAAACGAGTATTCTCCAAAGACACACTGGAAATGAAATCATTCATACTGGATAAAGCAATTTGGAAGATTTGAATTTAGTAGTCTGTGCTGAGTTGAGCCTTCTTTTTTTTCTTCCCATTGTCCCAAACACACATTTCTGAAAGAAATAATGTTGAAAGGTACATTCCTCATACCTGAAAGTGGGGGGAGAGTCTCTCCTTTTTGAAATATAAACGTCCCTGTTCCAAAGCACAAAGGATTATGAGCCACTCTGGGACGTTAAGGGGAAGAGGGCATTTTCCAAGGCAATAAAAGTTTGTTTTTTATTTCCTATTTTCTTTGAATAATTGGTAGTATTCCGAAACCCTTGTGGCATTTTAAAGGCAATAAAGGCAGCGGAAGGAAGGGAAGCAAAGCGACTTTCCCATAAATTGCACCCTTCTTGCATTTTCTTTGTTTGCAAGCTGAAGCTGACTGTATGGTTTTGCTTTTAAGCAACCATCAGTACTCTCTGCCTCCAGACAAGTTTCTTGTCATGTCAGCGACATGCAAATAGAACCCCTAACAAGAAGGGATTTTTTTTTTCCTGTCCCGGTCATGCATACTTACAATTCACTCCAGGGCTTGTTCGTTAGATTCGAACAAGTCGTCAGCAAAATCTCGCTGAGAAATGCCACTACTTTAATCTGGGGAACTTTGCAAACGTAAAGATGATAG
This sequence comes from Intellagama lesueurii, assembly GCA_037013535.1. NCBI lineage: Eukaryota > Metazoa > Chordata > Lepidosauria > Squamata > Agamidae > Intellagama > Intellagama lesueurii. Next base: position 19,041,874 of record JBAJHW010000004.1, read on the forward strand.
TGGTGGGGATTTTGAAGCAAAACTCCTTGGTTTTGAAATCCTGCTTCCATTTTGAACTGGAAGAAAACTTTTGAGATTCTGCCCTGGTTGTGTTATGGGCATGCTGCTAACCAGTTGTCTGTGTCCTCACACTTTCCAACTAACAGTAAAGGGAGAATTGGGGAAAGTTTATTCATGATGACATTGAAGGCCCAAATCCTGTAATTTCCTTTTGAAGAGGGTCATGGGAACTCATTCATTATGGGTCAGCTCTTCCAGGACCTCAGAAGTTTAACAGACTGTCTCAGAGGTTTTTCCATAGTGGTAAATGTTTGAAGAGAGGTTGTATGGCCATCTATCAAAGGTGATGTAGCATGGATTTCCTATATTTCTTGCATTGGCTGAAGGTGGATCAGATGATTCATGGGATCACTTCCAGCTCTAAAACTCTATGACTCTAACAGTTCCCTTTCCCTCTGATGATTGTATTCTGTACACAACAGGGATACTGGAAGAAAAGAGGGAAGGATAGGCTTCTAGCACTTGCTTTTCTGGGCTTTCTCAGGTAACTCTTGGAATGATACTCCATTAGTTTGTTCAGCTTTTCTTACATAGTTCCTTGAAAAAGCTGCAAGAAAACTATGGAGTAAGTAAGGAAACCACACTTTCATTCTGTTTTTCTTTCTAAAAAGTCAACACAATTTCAAGCTTGTGATTTTTCTGCCTCTGCACCCATTTCTGTATCCATTTGCATGAAAATTGTGTGCATTTTCATGAAAGTACATGTTCTTTTGTAAGCACTTTGTTTTGGCAATATTCTTTGTAACACACTTTTTTTGCTATCACTTTCTCAATACATATAGGTTACAATAATTTTTCTCTAAAGATCTGCCTTTTCCCCTGCTGTCTTCCCATGTGCAGAAGTGTTTATGCTGTCTGAATAGCTCACTAAGTTGAATCACCAAGACTCTGATGCCCCACTGTCCTTCCTGGGAAGAGCCAGGCTCTGTAGCTTTGAGCAAGCTGCACAGTTTCAGAGCACCCCCAAGAGTGCTAAACCACTCCTGAGTACTTTATACCTAGGAGATCCTGAGAAGTTGGAATTGACTTTGCAGCATGCAAATATCATTATTTATTAGACAGTTTAATAAATGTGTGATCTGAGAACTTCATCATGCAATTTGAAGGAATGAGAAAATGGAGGAAGTACGTTGTTCAGTTTTTTGCCCACAACTCCTACTTCAGGTTTATCCAAGCGCCCCTTGGATAAACATGTTTTATATGGCTGCAGAATTGCTGAGATCACCCACATTCAGTATTCAAGGCACGTGCTCCATTCTTGTCTTCTGTTTTCTTGAAGGCACAACAGAAATCTTTGTTACTTAAGTATGATTGAAAGTATGTCACTTTCTTTGCTGTGATAATTCGCACAAGTAGGCGAATTCCCAATGGTTTTTTTTCCAAAGGAAGAGAATTTCTATACACATACAACTATTATATGTGTATTCTAAAAGGCTGAAATAATAATTTAATGGAATTGCTGATGATGTTCTCTTTTGAATAGTGCAACATTGCCTTTTCTTTTGCACCAAACCTTCATTTGGTGCAAGGGTATTTTACAGCTCCATGAGATTTACAATGCATTAGACATTAGCGGTAAAGTTAGCATTCTGTCTAGGGTTGATAGAAATATTGTATGTATACTTCCTGTATTTCCTGAAGCCACTAAGAATGTCACTGCTCCCCTTCATATAAGAAGCCATCATCTGACAGCCAGACTCTATTACTTCTGCTTTTCAGCATCACCATTTGTCAAAGAAAAAAAAAGGGGGGGACATTCTTGGTTCAAATATGTTACATTGGCTGGGACAAAAAAGTACCTCAAAGGCAACAGATAAAACATATCTTGGGCATATTTCCTTTTTTTTTTTTTTGCAGAGTCAGTGTAGTGTAATGGATAGAGTGTCAGAGACTTGGGTTCAAATCCCTGGTCTGCCATGGAAACTCACTCATGGTGTGGCAGCATAAAAGCTATTCCATAAAAATCTCATATTCCTTGGAGCTTCTATTAGGGCCACCAGTCAGAACTGATTGGATGGCACATGGCATTTGTGTTTATCAAACCTGGGGTCGGGCTGGGAAGACAATGTAGCTGAAACATGAGAACATTGTTTACAACTGAACAGGTGACAATGGTCTAGTATGCTTACACTGTATGTCTCATTCTATGTGGTCTTCAGCACAGACATATCCTATTCTGGTACAGGATAGTTGTTGTTTTTCTTAAAACTGCAATTATAAAAAATCAGCAAAAATTCCAAAACATGAAACACCCATTTGAAAAGTATGTTTTCCATAACGTTTTGGAAGATTGAGTGAAAGGGAACTAGATAAACCTCCTGGTGTTCCCAGTAAAACTCATATTTGTACCCATTGTAGCTTCCAGATGCTATTCAAAGGCCAGCATAGATAGGTATAATTTTATGAAGCACTTGGAAATGTCATGAGAATAAAAATGTCAAATAAAACCACATTCATGAAGGATGAAGAAGTTAAAGCAACATTCTAAAGTTCAGAGGGAGTAACAAAGTCTAATTTTATCCCAAACTAAATAGACCCTTTAAAATCAGTGGGATTTATGTTTATGTTGACTACCACATCTTTCATTTCAATGGATCTACTCTAGTCAAGACAAAAATTGGATTCAGCCCTTGTTCTCGGATTGTGACACAGAATATAATTTTTTTTTCAGGCCAGTGCTGGTGAATTTGCTTCATTTTTATAGCATATTGTCATAGAACAAATGTATTTTAATCTGGAGTATTTGCCATCTCTCACTAATATGTCATGTATCAGTCTTGGCAATGTTCCTAGTTAGAGGGAGATTCAAAGGTAGTGGGACAGCTTCTTCTCATTGTTTATTTAGGAAAATGGTTTTTGTCACATAGAGGCAGACATTTTAGTTCAGTGGTTCCCAACCTTGGGTCTCCAGATGTTCTTGAAGCACAACTCCCAGAAATCCTGGCCAGCATAGCTAGTGGTGAAGGCTTCTGGGAATTTTAGTCCAAGAACATCTAGGGACCCAAGGTTGAGAACAACTGTCTTAGTTGAACTGTTCCTTCCTTCCTTCCTTCCTTCCTTCCTTCCTTCCTTCCTTCCTTCCTTCCTTCCTTCCTTCCTTCCTTCCTTCCTTCCTTCCTTCCTTCCATCCATACCTTTTTAATGACACAAGATGCACAGGGATTTGCATCCTCTAGGAATATTCAGCAGCACTAAAGACAGGCAATAATGTGCAGAGTTAACTGGCATAGTGTTAGCATAATGAAGATGTCAGGAAATGGATAAGAATAACTTTTCTTCTTAGAGATGACAAAAGGACATGATTTCAAATGTCAGGTTTCACGTGGGTGAGCAGCAATCACACCATTAATCATCTATACAGAACTACAGGAGTTTTTTTTCCTCTTCTTCCAAGCACTGAAACATCCTTGGATAACACAGATGAATTACCAAAGGCGAACAAGCTAGAAGCAGCATCTAACTGTAATAGGAAAGGCAAAAACTGATCTACAAACATGTGAAGTGGCCACATTCTGAGTTAAGCCACAAATCCATATAGGGCAATATTATTTACTCTTAGACATATTGCTTCTGATAATAGGAGGAAACATAATCATTATAGCTAGTTGTTGCTGATAACCTTTGCCTCCTGCATTGGTCAAAGCCATGTAGAAGCTAACAAGCATTGTTACATGGAAGTAAATGTATAGCATAAATGCAGACTTGATAAAGAGTTACTTCCTTTTGTCTATCCTGAGTATCCCACTGTTTATTTTCATTGAATGACCCTGGATTCTAATATGATGACAAAAGTGTGTATGAGAGAGACAGAAAAAAAAAAACAAAAAAACACAAAGCCCTCCTCTCTGTAAACACTTTCTCCATGGTCTCCATAATGTTATGCTTTTTTTTTACTATGTTCTTCTTTATACGTCTTTTTTAGGAACCCAGAAAAATGTTAGTACCGTAAGTCACAGGTGGTTTCTTAAGAGTGCAGTTGTGTTTATGATGTTGCTTTGGTGTCATGGTGATCCACACTTGGTGGTGGAGCCCTGTATGTTGGTCTTTTGCTTTTTAGCAATGTAGACATGAACAGTTTAGTACAATGCCACAGTGCAGGTGTTTGTGAAACCCTTAGGTATTCTTTGGGCTTTGCTCAGAATCCATTTCTTTGGTCTTGAGCCCTGTAAACTGTCTTTGTAAACCCTAGAGAGCATACTTTCCCGTGAAATTCAAACCAGAAACTGGCCTCCGAAAAAGGAAGCCTGCAGTGGGTGTGCTTGCTCATAAAGTAGATAGAAGCTGAACAAAAGTCATTCTAGGCATCAAATTGTTACAGTACACTTTGGTACAAGAGGATAAAAATGTATATATTGTGTATATTATTTACCATACAATCTATCTTGTGAAACTACAGGATGTATTTTCCATGGCTACTAGTAATATGTGATTTGTGTTGTGGGTTTTTGTTGTTGTTGCTGCGCTTTTGACAAAATGTACAGTTAGAGAAGAAGCAAATATATTTTATGCTTCCAAATAAACATTTTCAGACCCTTTTCAGCTTATATATATATGTTTAAAGTAGCATCAGCTTGGTCTATGGTCCACTGCTCTGGGTAAGTTAAGGTCAGCAGTTTTATTACTGCAGAAAACCTCATAGGATTTAATAAAATCATATACCATTTTGTTTCAAGAGTCATGTGAATACTGCACTGATGGGGCATATGACCTGTCAATTTTTTAAGGTCTTAGAGGGGAAATTCTATGGGCAATTTTGCTAGAAAGGTATTTGGTAGAGCTCAAGAAAAAAGTACTCACCCATCCTTGTGACATATCTAGTACAGATGGAGAATAGATCTTCTTTCTGTTGAGTTTTTGACTTGGGGAAAAAAAATCCCTGGTTATCACAGAGGAGTGAAGAAATTGTGGTATTGTTGGGGTTTTACAACTTCACACATTGCCTATAATTGGTTTGACTGGGAGGGACCTTCTTGGGCTGAGGTGGCTGTCAATAGTTTCCTCTTGCCTCTGAAGTCCGAGAGAGCCCCACCTCTCTGCTGATTGTTCCTTTCCTTCTTTTTAGTCTGTCGGAAGCATGGCTTGTTAGTTTTGCTGTTGATTTGGTCACAACTCTAAGTAATGAAACATTTTTATTCTTTCTCCTACAACTGTCTCAGAGTGTGTTTTTGAGACAAGTGTCAGTAAATGAGAAAGGGGTGGAATTTGGGGAATTTGTATCTAATCTCCTCTGTGTTTTTCTGTACTTCTACAGTGTAGCACGAGGAATATTACCAGAAATTCAAAACTCTGCAACTGTGCTTATGTCTCAAGGCATCAGCCAAAGTCTATGCTTCTCTGGATCTCTAGGCAGAGAGACCCATCTCAGGAAGAGAGTTCTGGAAGAAGCAAAAGTTTATTTTGTGTGTGTGATGTGGCTTTAAAGCCAGGCGCCCGTCTATGTTCTTTCCCAGCTGGTGCCAGAGTTAATCAGCTTAACACAAAAGCATTTGTATATGTGTTTCTTTTGCAAAACACTGGGACATCAAAAAGCCAGGAGTGAGAGGTGAGAGAGAGGGTTCGAGCACACACATGCATCCACTGTGCCCTTTGGAGCCAGTGTCCATGTTTTTGCTTACAAGTCTCCTTTTTGGAGAAGTCCTGACAGCAGTGGCACAAAGCCTGGTGGTGGTGGAATCTCCCTACAGATTGGTAGTGAGCTTTTGATGAGATGTAGCAACAGCATAAAGAATGGAATAACTCCCCATGTGTCCTGTGTTCTATAGTGAAGGCCATGAAGCAGGCCATGAAGTGGGAGCAGTGACCATTGCTGCAGCTGGTGGGAACATCTTGTTTGACTACCATAAAAAAAAGATTTCTTCTCCTCCTGGCTCTTGGTTGCTTACCATATTACCTGTGAATTAGGTTTAATTTGATTTTTGGGCCCCTTTACTCAGATTCCCCACATGCCTATTTCCAAGGTCAGCTGGCTCGGAAGCATTTCTACCTCTCCTTCCAACTGTTGCTTGCCTGCCTCTGTGACATCAGAAGGATCTGCTTGTGACATTAAAAGGCCTTGCCCTTGGTCTCAGATGCTGGCTCTCAATCTCAGGGAATGAGATGTTGCTGACTTGTCCCAAACAAGCAAATTTTTCTTATAGGTTTCCTCCCACTTCAAACCAGTAGCAGGCTGGGGACTCGAATCCCATGACTTGCTGTCAGCTAAGACTGAAGTCACACTGGTGATTTGACTTGGACTCAACTTGGCTTTTTTTTTCAATGACTTGGCTTTGACCCATGATTTGGAACCCACCCACCCCTACCTTTTTTTGGGGGGGGGGGAGTTTGTTTTTAATAGAGACTCAAACGCAGGGCTTGGGACTCAGGACTTGATATCAAGACTTGGACCCGAAGACTTGCCAACATCCCTGGTATCAGGAGGTACATAGCCACTACTTTCATTGAGGTGTCAAATCCAACGAAATCCATTTTCATCCCTAAATGCCACACCACTCACCTGGGAAATTCTTGGTTTTACATCAACCCTGTTTTTACTTCAGCATAACAAGTAAAAGAGAGCTTTATAATGATTAAGAATGACACTTTCTGCTCTCCAGGTATGCTGGAATATCCCATGCTTCTTTCAAGTGAACAGCTACAGCAATTCAAGCAACAATAACTCAGAAACTTGGCTTCTTGCTCTTAATATTGTAGGTCAGCCAGTAAGGGCCGCACTGGAGAGCACAGCCTGGGGAAGACATCAGGAGTGTCAAAAGTGCCACAAGGTCAAAATTTCAGTGCGCTCTTCTATAGCAAAGTGACAGTTCTGCCTGCGTTATCTGTGGTCTCTCTTTTTAAATTCCCCATTCAGGTAATTTGCCAAGCCTCTAACTACTGATGCACTACCACTCACTAACTGACACCACACAAAAGAAAATCCCAGAAGCTGACACTTTTTTTTAAAATCAGTTAACCAGTTCTCATCCAAACATAAAGCAATTGTCGGGGCTGTTTTTCAACAGATGTGAAAGGTAGTGAGTAGAAGAGGGTATCCTGTAGACCATCTTGACTACTGTCATTGGTGTTGTCAGCAGTCAAGCTGTTCTTTGTCATGGAAAGCTTGGCATCCCTTTTCCTGCCAGCAATGTTGTACAGTAATATTGGTCCATTTATAGCATTTTGAATCATGGGTAGAGAAGCACAGTATCCTACATTCATAAACCACAGAGTTGTTTTTTAAGGAACTGAATTATAATTACAATCATTGCTATTGCCAAGCACCTTTCCTTTGGCCACTGAACTCTCAGCATATTTTTCTCTGCTGCTTTAAAGTAATCCTTACATGAGAATGAAAACGAACAGCACAAATGTGAGATTTACATTACATAATGAGATCATTGTCACATCACATTAAGTGCCCTGGTTCTATCCTAAAGAATAATGGGATTTGTAGTTTGGTGAGGTACATAGGATTCCCTGACAGTAGAAATTACAAATATCTCATAAATCTACAAATCCCAGGATTGCGTAAGATGGACTCACGGCAGTTAAAATGATACAACTGTGTAGTGCACAATATACCTCAATTTTAATTGAATGAAGCTTGCAAAGCAGCTTCCAAATTGGTTCTTTGAAAAGTATGCATGGAAAAAATTATAAATTTCCATGTATAAAGAGAGTGGCAGGAGAGCGGGGACCTTGCAATTTCTTGCAGACCTAAATAAGAATCAGTTTGATGCTGGAAAAACTGGGAAATTTGACAGGATTAAGATTCACACTTCTTACACCTTCTCATGCTCCTGTTTATTCAAAGTGCCCATTTTACCTTTCATCACAAGAGAGTTCTAGTCATGTTGACACTTATAGGGAGAAAACAAAACTGAGAATAATTTGAAAAGGGACAAGGGTCATAATTCCCTTGCTAGTTTCACTGTGAGGAATTTCAGCCTGCAATTAACAGATGAAATGGCAGCTGAAGGATTCTGGGCTATGAAATGTTTTCTCCTGATTCTTTCATAGGGTAATTAAATTCCATGCTAGGATGATTAAATCTCTCTCTCTCTCTCTCTCTCTCTCTCTCTCTCACACACACACACACACACACACACACATACAAGAGAGAGAGAGAGAGAAGGGAAAAAGGAAGGGGAAAAGGTTAGAGCTCTGTGCTAATCTTATGCTTGATACCTTTCTGTTCTTTATAGACAGATTATGTATCTGGGTTGCTGTTGAGGACTTTTGCTTCTAGAGGACTTTAACATCCAAGCAGAGAGACAGGCTTCTGGGGCAGGTCCTGTCCCAAAATGTTACAGCTGGTACACATATGGCAGGATACACCTTGGATCATATGTTCATGTCTGGACAGAGAGAAGATTATCTGAAGGTTACCAACCTTGAGTCTTCTGCCTTGTCACCTAGCTTGCCACCTACAGAGATTCTAACTTTGTACAACAGTGACTCTCTATGGGGTGGATGGACCTATTAGAATGCGCTGCCCCTGAAGACTGATGAATCCAATTATTTTCCAGAATGTCCTCAAGAATTTTCCAGCTGAGCTTGTTGGCACCTCTTTTAAAGATCTCCCACTAGTATTCAGAGGTCACAGTAGTCACTTCTAAATGCCCTCTCCAATGCAGAGTCTGATCCTCTCATGGTTTACAGGAGGTTTGTGAGTGATGAAGCAATTATGAAGATAGCTAGAGAGCAGATGAAGGAAAGCTCCCATGGAATGCAATCTGGCGTCAGTCAGGCAAATGTCTGGCAAGTATTATAATTTATGGCCATGAAAAGAGGCTATAATACCCAATTAACTAACACAGCCTCCAGTCAACAGGTGGAATCCTTTTGATTAGTCCACAGCCTTACAAATTCTGGACAGAAGCAAACATTACCACCAATGTAGAGAACTGAAATTGAATAGCAGACCATTTGAGCTAAGGTTGAATGCATCCGTTGGGACCTCAATTCCTTACTTATTCCAATAGATCCAGTAGCAGATTGAGATGTCCAATGGACCATCTATTTATGTTATATTGGATCAGTTTCCATTCGTAATGCTGGAGGATATGGACAAGGCACTTGCCTTGTGTAAAGTTACTACCTCCTTTTAGATCTTTGCCCATCTTGCCTATTAAAATGTGCTAAGGATACAACAACTGACTGGATAGCTCACTTAGCTTAAAAGGGCCAGTAAACTTAGACTGAATCCAGACAAGACAGAGATCTTAATGTCAGGAGAGTTGTTGGACTGGTTAGGGGGATATTTAGCTAACCTCGATGGAGTTACACTCCCCCAACTTGGGGATACTCTTGGACCCAGCACTCTCAATGGAGGCTCAAATATCTGCCGTGAATGCTTTCTATCAGCTTTGGTTGATTGCCCAGTTGCCTGTTGCTAAGCATCTCTTATACCCCTACCTGTATAAGAGATGCTTAGCAACAGCGGTTCACACATTGGCACTCTGAAGAATAGATTACTGTAATGCTTTCTATGTAGGGCTACCCTTGAAACAGTATGGAAATTTCAGCAGGTCCAAAATGTGGCCAGATTGATCACTGGGATTAATAAATTTGACCACCTGTCCCCAATCTTGGCACACCTTCATTGGTTCCCTGTTAGCTTCTGTGGTTTAGGACCTTGATCCTTGTTGCATTCTCTATACCAGGAATCAAGTATCCACCCCACCCAGTCCTCTCAATCAATGTTGTTAAAAGTTGCTAAATTGAGGAAAACCAAAAATATGTATACGAGGAATTGTGCCTTTTCGATTGTGGCATCTAGTCTCTGGAATAAATTGCCAGCAGAGACATGCCAGACTCTTTCCCTCCTTATGTTTAGAAACATGATAAAGACAGAATCATTAAAAGTTGCCTTTATCTACTGAATCTCCAAAATGCTGTCAAGAATTTTGCGATTTTAAAAAAATGTTTTAATCAATATTAGATTTTCATAGGATAATTCATAATATATGGTAATAATTATTCCCTGTTCTATTGATGTATTTTAATTGTAATTTTTAAAGTGTGATATTGTGGGTTCGGGAATTTTTAATCCTGTGTAAACCACCTTGCTTGCACTAATATGTATTGTGTGCCATGACATATGGCAACCCCTTCCACGGTTTTCAAAGTAGAGAATACTCAGAAGTAGCTTACCATTCCCTTCTTCTGGTGGCATACTGGGACTGTGCAGCTTGCCCATGATTACACAGGTTGGCTCTGCTCATAGGAGGCACAGTGGGGAATGAGATTCCTAACCTCTGGCTCTGGAGCCAGGTACCTAAACCACTGAGCTATCAGGGCAGTAAATAAATAAATTGAATGAATGAATGAATAATAAATAAATAAATAAAACTAAATAGTTCTGAGACCATTTGTTCCCAGTACCATAACTGATTGGAGCTGACAATTCTTCCACATGAAAATCCATACATAATGACCCCAAGGTTTCTTCATTTCAGCAATATTATTTTCAGTTGGCGAGTCATTTGGTTGCTTCCATTGTTGAACTATCAGGTCTCAGTCATCCTTGCCAATCCACTTCATATCACTTGCAGAACTACCAGAAAATGCATATTGACCTTCTGCTGACATAAGTTAGCCTCCAAACTCATTTAAATATATTGACTACATTGAGTAGACAAAGGGATAGTAGACAGAAGAACTCCCCCCCCCCAGAAGTGTTTGAGAAGTATATCTATGTCGCCATAGCACGAAGACTTAACCACCCATAGATTTCTAGAAAATAAATCTCTTTGGGACTACACCAACTGTCATTCCTTACTGCATGTTTTCTCCCCATTCCACTCTAGCATGGAAGCGTTCCAGATGTTATCCTTGTTTGCTTCAAGGCATGGTGTCTTAGCAATATTCCAGTATCAACAGTGTTCCCTGAAGAACTGTATCTTTTCCTTAAGCCTGATAGTCACTCCTTTATGTTTGCAGATTTTCTTGGCAAAACTCAAGAGACCCTTCAATTTTTAATAGCTGTAAGGTGAAAACGTCTTTCTTCAGCTTATCTGTGCCTGCTAATCATACTGTCTGGGGTGCTCTCTTCCCTTCAGCAGACTGAAGAGACAGGCTAATCCATTTTCGGCTTGGGGCTAAGACCTACTTCTATGTCTCATCTGCTTGCCAGATAATTATGCCTCCACTTGTCAATAGCACCTCCAGACCTCCCATACAGCATAACATATAGTGGTTACATTTATCTGCCTCTTATTTAAGTAACATATTACAGAATTTATTTAATTAGGTTTCTAAGCAGGCATCTTCTCCTGATGTTCCTTGCTAGTTGGACAGTCCCCTTTATCAGAGGCAATTCATGAGAGTTTTTCCTGGCAAGCAATTCTTTCATCCTAAGGGTGACAGAAGGGTTATACTGGTATTTTCCATAAGATTAGGCTTGTACCTACATAGCATATTAAGTACATTCCATTGCTCTAAGTAGCTATGTTTTAAGTAAAAGAATTAGAGGTTGATTGAGCACCTTAAAAACTAACACATTTAGCACTATTTCTGTTGACAACTTCTATTCCTTGCCTCAGATAACCATCTAGACAGGTTCAGGCCCAGATTATTGCGGGTAATAATCAATTCCCAATGAGGTTCAGGTGTAGTGCATGTTTTTAGACAATAATGTGTACACTGAGCATATTTACACAAGTATCTGCGACTCACTCACTTTCTGTGAGCTTTCCACTTCCATGAAGAGACTGGTGGTAATCAGAAATGCATCCAACTATCCGTTGGATGGCACTATCTCTTTACCTACACTTCTGACTACAGCTATCGCTGTGAGTCTATTGACAAGTATGTTTATCTGTGTTACACAAAGCACTATACAATATGAAGTAGAGGCTGAACAATGTTAGCGATCAAGAAGAATTTTAGTTGGTCTGCATTTTTAAGTGAGGTCAATTCACACTTCCTGAAGTAATGTATGGTTTGAAACTCAGCTGCCATTTCGGTTGCATTTCTCTGTGATAAAGTTTTCAGTTCAAAATAAAGTGATACAAAAAAATTCGAATGTTATAAAAAGCTGCTTACAACTTTGTCTATTAGAGAAAATATACTAGGGAAAGCTGCACCTATAAAGGGAAATTGTGTATAAGATATAAATGTAGGAAATATATCTTAACATAGAGAAAACGGTGTATAATTTGTTTTGTTTTGTTTTTGAAATTGTAGACTGATGCAGAAATTGAATGAACTAGACACACAATTGATTAAATGAACTAATGCCAACCCATGCCAGTTATAGACAAATTCAATCATCCCTAACACCATTGGCATTCACCATGCCACTTGCATATTATGGTTCTGAGCAGTTTCTTTATCTACAATTCTGAACACTGATGTATTGGATAGTCCAACTGGATGGAGTTATTCCCCTCAACTATAGATATATGGAAGTGAGGACAATCATCCTTAAGTGTACCACGGTTATCTATAAAATAAAGGAGAGGGTAATGGCATTGGTGCTGTCCAAGGAGGAAGTCTAATTGTATTGATTCACAGTAAGCAACAGTTACAGAAAAGTAGCTGCTATTATTTGTGTACATTTCCTTCTTCAAATAAGTTCACTATATATAGATAAAACCTCTGTGGGCAACTCCTTATTAGGTGTGTTGCTTCTAAATTAAGGATGCTTTGTAAGTTATTATCATGTTTGCTGGTTACATCGAGACCAGATGAATGAATATAACTAGTTTGGAATACAAGGCAACATTTTATCATTTCTTGATTTTTAACAGTGATGTTCAGAAGATCATAAAGGGAACATTATGTCTAGAAACTGGTGTTTCCCAGTTATTTGCTAGGACTTAAATGCAAAGATGGGTCAAGCTACTATGATACTATGATGCCTCAGCCACCATGATAAAAATATAATGATAAACTGAATGATTGTCTGTTTAACATTGTACTAAAATGTTTAGCCTAATCTGGGCTAGCTCATCATGCCTGTTAGAGAAGCCTTTCACATGACACATTTAGGCTGTGTAAATTCATTTTCTTGTGTCACATTTCATCAGTTTTCATCCCTCTAAGAGTGTGTTTATAAAATAAAGAAGCAATTGGGATTATCTCAATTTTGTTATTCTTAGAGTAGACTTATTGAAACCAATGGGACTTAGGTTGGTCATTAGTAACTTAAGTACCATTTATTTCAGGGGCTCTAGTCCACTGTATTTAAAAGTACTCTAGTGGCTAGTATTTCATTCACAGATGGTAAGAGACCACACAGAACATATAGGAGCTTGGAAAGGGTCCAGAAGTGGTACACAGTGTAAATCAATTCCTGCTAGACAAGCCTCCCAAATCCTAAACATTAACATGAATGCAGGACAATTTAAATGAGGAAAGAAGCCATCTGCTAACTCTGATACATAGGGATTATAGAATCAGTGCCACAGAAAGACAGGTTTAATTGTAGTTCATTTTCTGTCCTTTCTTCCTATTTCCTCCAAAGCACAATCATCCTTTTGCTACAGTATAAAAGCATGTGCTAATATAGATTTTCCATTAAAATATATTTTGAATCAAATGAGAAATTGACAGTCTTCTCAGTTCTAGCAGAGGGTCTCCTTTTTTATATATGTTCTGAATGAAAAACAATAAGAATGTTGACCTATTTTATCTTGGATCTCTTTTTCTCCTTTCAAAGAAAATGTTGTCATCCAATTGTTCACTTGAAACAACAACAACAAACAACAACAACAACAAATTCTGACTTTTGGAGATTCTTTCCAGGGTTTTCTAGGCAGGGAATACTCAGAAGTGGTTTACTATCCCCTACTTCTGGGGGCACCCTGGGACTGTGCAGCTTGTCCAAAGCCACACAAACTGGTTCTTCCCCTAGAAGGCACAGTGGGGAATCAAACTGCCAAACCTTGGCTTAGCAGCCAGGTACCTAAACCACTGAGCTATCCAGGAAGCTAAGTTGAAATGCTTAAAATAAATAGTTATGACCATTTCCTGATATTCTAAAAGGTCTTGGTCAGAATAGTTACCAGACAGCCTTCTGAGACCCCAATTATGCTTGAAAGACAGACAAAGAAAACCTATCATTTCCAGGACGATCAGTGGCCACCTAGGCTGTAGGGCACTAGAAATTGTAGAGCAAAAAGATAATTTTTCCAACCTTTTCCTGGGAATTAATACTATTCCAAAAAGCCCTTTCAATGCACAGCCAGCTCCAGGCCTTTTTGTTTTGGTGGAGTCTGGAGAATGAACTAACATCCTCTTGACCATTGACCTCTTATCCTCTGGCTGCATTACCTTCAATTATTTCATGTTTTATTGATTTGGTTTGCTTTTGGAAAGGTGGGTACAAAACTTTGATTGTGTCAGCTCTTGTCTCTTTGCTGACTGTTGTAGTAGTCAGCTGCCTAGAAATCAGAAAAGAATGCAGATTATCATTATTGTTTGTGCCTTTGTTGTTGTCAGAACTAATTTATGAAAAAGCAGAAGGTACATCCACAAGATCTCATTGATTCATTCTTGAATTGATCTTGCGACCAAGATCATATGAAAAACATTTTACAGAATGAGCTTTTGGCATTTTGGAACTCAGCCTGGCAGATCATAAGGAAAGAAGCAGTGTCAGCAGTTCTGCTGTTTTTACAATGAAGGACAGATTGCTTCCCATTTTGGACAAGAAGGGGAAAAAATGGACAGGAGGGCCAATTTACTGAGGAAACATGACAGGAGACAGCAAAAAACATCATTATCTTGTGGCAGTGCTGATTAAGGTGAATTGTCTCTGGAGAAGAACCTGAATTGCAGTAGGTGACAGCATTCCTTCACACTGGGCCCGTTTACATTAAAGCAATAGTACGGAATATGTGTCAGTGTAAAGAGAAATTACATTAAATCAACTCCAAGACACGTGTGTTTGAATCGCAGTTTGCGTTCCCTTGGAACAAAGTTTAATCTGCTATTTTTGAAGGGACATGCTTGCCAGATGCGTGCACTCTCTCTCTCCAACCCAAGGCTGGGATTCAAAGAAGTAGGTGGGTGAGCACCCAGAGGAGGGAAGTGTAATAGGAAGCAGCTGAGCAAGCCAGCGGTAGAAAAGCCTTCACGTGTACAGCGGCACCTTGTGAGTGTTGATGCATGCAGGAGAGCCTGGTTAGCTGACACACACTGCAAATCCAGAAACAATAACAACACACACACACACAGAGTCAGGGACTGGAAGAAGATTTGGGTGAGCAAGCAAGTGGCAGGGGGCTCCTGCGGGCTGCTTGGCAGCCAGGCTTTGCCCCTATTCCCCTCTTTTAACCCAACAACAGCGGGGAAGGCTGCTTAAAAATTGATGCAGATAGGGCATTGACACAGGGGGGATCAATTTAAATGAATTGATTCCACATCCATGTTAAAACAAGTGAACCTCTGGAGGAAGAGTGGAAAAAAAAAACACCTCACTGCTGCTCCAATAAACACAATTCCTCATTAAATTAATCCACCCTACACATAGGTTGTGTATTCGGCCATTTTGTAGCAACTCAAAACAGACAAAATGTGATTTAAATAGTTTTTTTTTTAAAAAAGCAATGTAACTGCCTTCATGGAATACTTTTCTAGTACTGGCCTACATTTGGTTCTGTTGCCTCTGGTTCTACTTGGTTGAGAAACTTCATTAAAATTGTGATTTAGACAGTTTCTCTATATCTTGTAGTTCCCTGAGTGAGATCTGGATACAATGATTATGCTAGCACTAAGTAAAGGCAATAGAATATTCACCACATTGTAGCTACACACACTGAATCGTAGGATTGTTTTAATGGACAGGACCTTTGTTAAGGTGTTCAGAACTGAATAACAAAGGTCTTTGACAAGAGATATGTTCCTATACTAGTCAGTGCTGAGAACTAGCATCCAGCTCCACCCCTTCCATCATTGCTTTTGCTCACAATTTCAATTCTATGCCTGAAAAGAAAAGGTTACATGTAGACCCTACAGGCAAGTAAGAATCCTGGAAAACCTAGGCTCTTGCTTGTGTGTAGAGTCTATACACAAACAAGCATCCCCTCTTCCTCAGACTCAGCACTGAAACAGATATCTTCAGTTTGTCATAAAGGAGACAAGCAAACTTAAAATGCATAACTGATTGATCTGTCTTCCCTCCCACAAACTGTGACCTAAGGCGATGTACGGATCCAGTGGGACCTCCTTTTTAAAAATAGATCAGTGGGGCAACGTATTATCAGCAAAACACTCATTTCCAAAAGAAGAACAAATACAACTGCAAGCAAACGTCTAAGTGCAACTGGTAACTTGTGTCTACAAGAAAGTGAGAAACTTGTTCTCATGTAATCTTAACTTTGTTATCCTGTCTTTTCCACATGTTACTGGGAATAGAATATCTTGAGGAAATTTTTGTTACATTGACATGATCCAAGCAAGCACCCAAGTTACTCATGAAATTCTTTGCACCATTTATTCTCCCCCCCCCCCCCCCCAGTTCATATGTGTAACCTAAGGACAAACATGAGTAGGAAGTAGTTCAGGTAGTGCTCTCAGAAACCTGCCATTAAATCAAATGAACTTTTACATACTGTACCATTTGATTTGCATCCCCCCTCAAGCCCTCTCAAGAAAAAAAGCTTTAGAGTAGTATGATATTTGATTTGCGTATTTAAATGATATTTAAATAATGCTTTTGTATTTAAACAATGCTAGGTGTTCAAAGGCACCTAGACCCCTAGAATAATGAAATTGGAAGGGGCTTATAAGGCCACTGAGTCCAACCCCCTTCTCAATGCAAGAATCCAAATCAAGCTATATATCACAGATAGTTGTCTAATTTTATCTTGATTTCCGCTAGTGTTCGATTGCTCACCACCTCCTGGGGAAATTGGTTCCATTGTTGTACTGCTCTTATAGGAAGGAAGTTTTTCATGATATTCCACCAGCACATTAAATACTTTCAGAGGTGAATAAAAACTGGCCTTTATTTTTCTTCTTCTTAAAAATGTATTATAAAAAACATAGCAATGCCCTTGAGTACAAGGCTAGATATATAAGATTTTAAAGTTTTAGCAACTTGTTCCACTTTTATAGCTTTGGGCATGGAAGGTTAATGTTGACTTGCTTTGAGAGAATGAAGAAATACTGGAGATCAAAGAGTGCTTTGTATTGGACCTATGTTTATTTTGAGGTTTGAATTTCAGAGGGATGAAGTACAGATGAGAATATCCCTTGTGGCTGGGCAGGGGCTCATTGAGAGTTGCATTTGGAAGCTGGCAGAAGCTTCACATGAGCAAAATTCATGGCCTTCTAAGTTTTCTTAGGAGAAGGTTAGAAGAAGCCTTGCCACATGATGTGCTGACTGGAAGGTAAGTGTAGCAGAGTGAGTGGAATGTGGAATAATTTCTTTTGGTTTCAGTCACAGCCTACCATTAACACATCAGTTTATGTATTTTTTAAGAATGTAGCTGCCACCTCTCTCTCACCCACTCACCTTTCCATCATATTCCAGGGAGGCTGTTAAAATTCTGAAACAGTGACTACAGTTAAGTCATAGACTGGGGTAGGAGTTGACAGATTGAAACATAGACCACAAGCCTGTTGGATTCATATAGAGTAAACCAGTAATCATGCAAGTGGTATGAACATTTTTGCCATCAATCTATCACACACTTTGAGGAGCCCAGGTTACACAGCTGATCATTTGCCCAGGCCCATAGTTAGCAGCCAGTAAAACATGAAAACCACTGCAGCAACCGCCCTTGTGCACTTACAAAAGGATTTTGGCCTTCATCTCAACAAGACAGAGGTGTTCCTAGAAAGTTGTGAATATTATTCACCTTAAAATTAGAGGCTTGTAGTTTGGAAGTGATTTTGCTCCTAGTGTTGACTTTAAAAGCCCAGTTGCTAGTTGAAGTTTTGCCTAGCTTCAGTTGGTGTGAACTGAAATGGGATGGGTGATTGGTGTCCTCCAGGAAATTCACTGGCTACGACTGTGACTCTTCAGATATTTTTGGACTGCAGTTCTCATAATCATTCACTATTAACTATTTTGGCTCAGGCTGATGAAAACTGTAAGCCTAAAGAAACGGAAAAGGAGGGAAAGGAGTATGACAAGGCTGTATATTGTCTCCCTGCTTATTTAACTTATATGCAGAATACATCATGAGAAAGGCTGGACTGGAGGAATCCCAAACCGGAATTAAGATTGCTGGAAGAAATATCAACAACCTCCGATATGCAGATGATACCACTCTGATGGCAGAAAGTGAGGAGGAATTAAAGAACCTTTTAATGAGTGTGAAAGAGGAGAGTGCCAAAATGGTCTGAAGCTCAACATAAAAAAACTAAGATCATGGCCACTGGTCCCATCACCTCCTGGCAAATAGAAGGGGAAGATATGGAGGCAGTGACAGATTTTACTTTCCTGGGCTCCATGATCACTGCAGATGGTGACAGCAGCCACGAAATTAAAAGACACCTGCTTCTTGGGAGGAAAGCGATGACAAACCTAGACAGGATCTTAAAAAGCAGAGACATCACCTTGCTGACAAAGGTCCGCATAGTCAAAGCTACGGTTTTTCCAGTAGCGATGTATGGAAGTGAGAGCTGGACCATAAAGAAGGCTGACCGCCAAAGAATTGATGCTTTTGAATTGTGGTGCTGGAGGAGACTCTTGAGAGTCCCCTGGATGGCAAGGAGAACAAACCTACCCGTTCTGAAGGAAATCAACCCGGAGTGCTCACTGGAAGGACAGATCCTGAAGCTGAGGCTCCAGTACTTTGGCCATCTCATGAGCAGAGAAGACTCCCTGGAAAAGACCCTGATGTTGGGAAAGTGTGAAGGCAAGAGGAGAAGGGGACGACAGAGGACGAGATGGTTGGACAGTGTCATCGAAGCCACCAACATGAATTTGTCCAAACTTCGGGAGGCAGTGGAAGACAGGAGGGCCTGGTGTGCTCTGGTCCATGGGGTCACGAAGAGTTGGACACGACTTAACGAGTAAACAACAACAAAGTAACAGAAAAGCCACAGTTGCCAGTGAATGAGGCAAGGATGTGAATCTTGCAGTCTTTTGCTCTTGTTAAGAAAATGAAGTGGCAAAATCCCTTAATTCCTCACAGGGATTTTTTTTTCTGTGCAAGATTTATTTATTTGTTTGTTTTGAGAAATTATGCCAGATTTCTTGAATGTTTCATGGTCATTTTTTCCTTAGAAGAAACTCCTATCAATGTAGAATTTTAACAATTCCTGCACAAAACATCTTTCCTGATCAAGATTTCCTGGGAAGGACAATGAGTAGCACAGAACTGGGTAGTTTCTTGAAAAAATAAAAAGCTAAACATGGGGATCTGAGGGAGGAAGGGGAAAATGAGGCTGAGATCTCATTTTTGTGAGGAACCAAGAAAACTCTTTAATACAGGGGAAGGCCTTAGCATTAGGTATTGGCTGGTGAGTCCTGGAAAATCTCTGAGAATAAGTTTCTTCCAGTGTTCTTCCATCCCTAGCTTGAAGTGTGCTCATTCCTTGGTAAGACAGATCAGTGTGTGGCAATGTATACTTCTGAGTACTGGTCTTCTGAGTACTTCTGAGTTCAGTCCATATAAGGCTGTTTTTGAAGAGAGCTAGAAATGTCAACTTGTTCAGAACCTAACACCACCAGCACATGAAACAGAGAATTGGCTCCCAGCTTGCGTTCAATCACAAAGTGCTAGTGATAAGTTGTACATTTTAGGACCATGTTATTTGAAGGGCTGCCTTCTTTAGTGTGAGTCTTCTTGATTATTAAGACCACCAGTAGAGGCACTGTTGTATGTTCCAAGATCACAAAAGAATGGGATCAGAAAGAAGGCTTTTTCAAGGGCAACAGCTAGATTCCAGACTTTCCTGCCCAGTGAGATTTTATTCACATTTTCGCCAATGGATTTCCACTACAATGTAAAGACATTCCATTTCAGGAAGTCATTTGGGTGCTTGAAAAGTTACTTTAAAAATAATATTTTTCAGCTATAATTCCAGGGCTCCCCAAAGTAATTATAATAATTATCTGTTGTCAAGTTGATTGCAACTTAAAAACTGAAATCCTATTGCACTTAGTGTAGCATACAGTTACGCCTGCAGAAATTCACAGGGAGTTACACCCAGACAGTCTGTATGTCACATTGCACAATGAACTGCACAATTGACTGTGCACTGATTGCACAATGAACACGAAACTGACCACACAATTGACCACACAACAGCACCCATGAAATTCCTTCCTGAAAAAGACTTTCACCTCGCTGCAAATTTTGCAATGGCTTGTGCAAATTCAAGTTGTGCGGGTGTACCTACGCAACAGGATTTCAGTCATAGAGACCCTTGCCAGGGTTTCCTAGGTATCAAGTACTCAGAGGTGTCTTATCAATTCCTTTTTCTGTGTTCTAGGATTGTGCAGCTTGCTCAAAACTACACAGGGTGGCTCTTTTCCTGAGAGATAGGGTGAGAAATTAAACTTCTGACTCCTGGCTCCTTAGCCAGGTGCTCTAACTTACTGAGCTATCAAGCCTCTGCAAAGTAGTTCCTTTTATAATTTCATTTAAAAAAACAGCTTTGTAGTGCCACATTTCTCAAAAGTAACTATACTAGCTACTTTTCGTTAAATAAAAAGATCTGAATGCAGTACAATATGAGCTTGTGCTTGAAAAATGTGGTGTTCCTCCAAATCACTGAGTGAGCCCCATCAGGAATCTATAAAAATAACTTAAAAACTGCAATCACAGTGGAAAGGAGACTGATGTAGTACCTTCTTAAGTTGCCATGTTAGGGTTTCAGGGGAACAGGTAAAGTCTATAGGAATTGTGTGCTTCCCTAAATCACTAGACAGACAGACAAATCTCAGGCCTAGTGACATCCAAATAGAAGACAAACATATCTTTGTGTATGAGGTGGTTTAGATGCTTAGACATACATCTCCACCCATTCCTATGTGGTGCCAGAGATCATTCTCAGCATGAAGATGCTTTATGTGTGTTTTATCAGTGCTAAGCATAACAACAACCCTGAAGCAAAGCAAAGGGACTGAGTAAAGAGCTGGTAGGTGCAAGCGCTTCAGCCCATAATGCTATTTGGAGCACAACACGGAGAGGAGCACCAGCATCACAGCCCATAAGACT
Source organism: Intellagama lesueurii (assembly GCA_037013535.1). Lineage (NCBI taxonomy): Eukaryota > Metazoa > Chordata > Lepidosauria > Squamata > Agamidae > Intellagama > Intellagama lesueurii. Next base: position 19,063,038 of record JBAJHW010000004.1, read on the forward strand.
TCTAGTTGCAGAATCAGTGCAGAACAGCCTTTGGAAATACTCTCTGTGGACTGGAATTGGGGCTCCCACAAGCCCTGGGAGCAACACAAGGCCTGGAAAAACTCCCCTCATGCAGGTAAGGCTGTGTAGGATGTGAGCTGTAGTAGGTTCTGGAGCAACTACTAGACATGTTTTGCTGCTTGCCTGGTCACCACAAATGATTTCTCCCATCTGAGTTCTAGGTTTCTGTCTTACCTGGTGATCTGGGATCTATCAAGATTCTGGGTACATTGACATGGTTTCCTCCTATGAGATAGGTGCGCACCACTGGTTTGGCAGTTTGTGCCAGTTTGTTTATTGGCCAAACACATGTTTGGTGCTTCCCAGGCCCACCTCTTCCAACAGGCACCCACTCAGAGGCAGCACCCCAGCTACACTGTCCCACCTATTCCAGGTGTTGCCTCTGAGTGGGTGCCTGCCAGAGAAGGCAGGGCTGGGAAGTGCCGAATACCTGTTTGGCCGATAAAGAAACCAGCATGAACCACCAAACTGGAGGTTCATGTCCATCTCACCTGTCACAGGTCTGCTGTGCTCTTAATTCCTAACTGCAGTGCCCTGTGGCTTCACAAATTGAATCTGCTGATCTGGCAACGCTAGCTGTTACATAACTTAGCCAAATATTTGTTACTGGCAAAAGGAATTAAGTAACTCTTTATGTATTACACATTACTTTCCAATACTAGTTGTTGAAGATTGTAGTGAATTTTGGCTGGCAGATGATTACACCTGTTTCCGTTTTTTTTTTTTTTTTTTTTTTTTTTTTGGCCTTTCTGGGGTTTGCTGTTCTGTATTTTGTCTTGAGAAGCTGCATTTTAATGATCCCTTGTATCTTGATTGCATTTTATTGTTCATGTGTGAATTCTTTTCTTTTGTTCCATTTTCTTTTCTTTTGTACGTTTTGAAAAGGCAAGCTATAAGGGTTTAGAAATAAATAAATAAGTAAGTAAATGGGTTTTCATTTCATCATCCTTTAGTCGTTGGACAATGCCACCAGATTTATATTTTGTCATTTTTTCATGACCCTTGGAAGATTAAAATTAGACTCAAAATTCAATGTATTCTGGCTTTTCCATCATGCTCTGTAAAACTTTTGAGAATCTATTCTTGGAGTGTATTAATCATTGGGGTCACCCAGGTGAGTCTAAAAAAGCAGGGGAGGAACAGGAGTCCAATCCAGGGGGTCCCTGTTGGGATCTTACACCAAAAGCAGGTTTAAAATATTTCACACTTTGTAATAGTTCCTTTTCCTTATCTACTTCTTCCTGTTCAAACCACAGTGTGTTCTAATTCAAGGCATGCTACTGTGTGTGTGTATCATTTTGTCAAAGCTAGGTCAGGTGGCAGCCATGGTTGGCGAAGGAGGAAGGGTGCTTCTGAGACAGTGATAAAAGAAATGAAACCATTGGGGTTTCGCAATATTAAACCATAAGAGACAAAGAAAGCAGCTGTATTTAGAGGCTCCTTCTTAGACGCACACCTTAAAGTGGTGAAGGGGTTTGAGTGTGTCAGTGAAGCTGAGAGCAATGCCACCAGGAGGCCAGACTCCATTATGGTCCTGGATTCCTAGCAGTGTGGTCCAAGGTGGAATGGTCACAGCTGAGAGATCATACTAAAATGCACCCTTTCTTTTCAAAGCAGATACTGGACAGCAGGGGTAGCTGAAGGTGACACTGGCAGAAGCGACAAGAGTGGTGACACTCAAACTAACTTTTGTTAGTATTGAGCAGTAGGTGGCAATGGTAAACACCTGGTGAATCTTCCTTACCATGAAAACCCCATGATGAGACAGTCCAAAATGAAGCAAGAGATAGTGCAGGAAGATGAGACTCCCAAGTGGAAAGCACTCAATCAGCTATTGGGGAAGAGCAAAGGACAAGTATAAACAGCTCTGTCACTAATGATGCAACTAGATTAAAGCTAAAGGGACATCTAGTGGCTGATGTGCACAGAAGTGAAAGGAAAGTCTGATGCTGCTCAACACATACAATTGGCACATGGAAGATAAGTATTAATCAAGGTAAACTAGAAACCATAAAGGAAGAAAGGGAATGTATAAACATCGCAGGTCTTTGTATCAGTGAATTAAAGTGGACTGCAACTGATATTTTCAGTCAAACAATTACAAAATGTTCTTTTCTGGAAATAACAAACCCAGAAGAAATGGAGTGTCTCTAATACTGAGGCAAGGTGTAGCACAGACAGTTAGGGGCTATAATGAAAAGTCTGAACAAATAATAGATTATTAACATAATCATCATTCAAGTCTACACTTCAACTACGAGTTGATGCTGCAGAAGATGAAATTGAAATATTTTATTTAAGCATCCAGGATCACACAAAACAAGACACTTTTATAATTGTAGGTGACTGGAATGAAAATGTAGGAACAAAGAAGAACTCTGCCCAAGCAAGACTAGGAGGACATGGATGAACTGGATTCTCTCTGCCCAAACAAGACTAGAAGCAGATTGTTGTACTGGTCATAAACTGTCAATATCCATCATTACAATAAAGCTTAGAAAGTACACTAAAAGTATTGTAGCGCCAAAATATAATTTAAACAACATTCTTGATGAATTTAAAGTCCACATAAGGAACAGATTTGCATTACTAAACTCAGTTGACAAAGAACTGTGGATTGAAACCAGAGATTAGGGAAGAATGCAAAAAGATAATTCCTGTAGTAATAAGAAATGAAAAACCTAGATGGATGATGGAAGAAACACTTAAAATGTTTAAAGACAGGTGCAAAAGAAAAAGGTGACAGAAAAAGGTGACAGAGGATTAGCACCCTGAATGCAGTCTGTCACGTAGAGACAAAGAGAATCCCTATGAAAACTAGTGCAGAGAGAGAGAGAGAGAGAGAGAACAACAAAAAGGGGAAAACAAGATATCTCTTCCAGAAGATCCAAGAGATCAATTTAAGCTTAGATGAGGAATGCTGAATGACCAACAGGGAAGCACACTACCTGACCAGGAGAAAATAAAGAAAAGGTGGGGCAATATACTGAAGACCTATACAAAAGACTTACTTACTTACTTACTTACTTACTTACTTACTTACTTACTTACTTACTTACTTACTTACTTACCACGGTCAATTCAATATTGTGCTTCAGAATATCCCAATATGTTCTCATAGGCTTTAGGAGTATTGACTATGCATGGCAAATTTCAGAGAAACTTACAAGACCTCCCCCGTTCATGGGCAGCCTTTTTTATGTGACTGGAATCTGGCACACAAGTGTTCATCGCACTTCTTCATTTTGTCTTGTCATGCAAGAGTTGTGACTTGAAAGTTACTGATATTCCAGAGCCCTAACTGAAATGAATATCTTGCCATTGAGTGTTTGAGCATCTGCTGCTCTTTGGTGGAACCAAACCATAATGGGTAGTCCATTCAGTTACACATAGTTGTTGTTGTTTAGTCGTTTAGTCATGTCCGACTCTTCGTGACCCCATGGACCAGAGCACGCCAGGCCCTCCTGTCTTCCACTGCCTCCCAGAGTTGGGTCAAATTCATGTTGGTAGCTTCGATGACACTGTCCAACCATCTCGTCCTCTGTCGTCCCCTTCTCTTCTTGCCTTCACACTTTCCCAACATCAGGGTCTTTTCCAGGGAGTCTTCTCTTCTCATGAGATGGCCAAAGTATTGGAGCCTCAGCTTCAGGATTTGCCCTTCCAGTGAACACTCAGGGTTGATTTCCTTCAAAATGGATAGGTTTGTTCTCCTTGCAGTCCAGGGGACTCTCAAGAGTCTCCTCCAGCAACACAATTCAAAAGCATCAATTCTTCGGCGGTCAGCCTTCTTTATGGTCCAGCTCTTACTTCCATACATCGCTACTGGAAAAACCATCGCTTTGACTATGCGGACCTTTGTCGGCAAGGTGATGTCTCTGCTTTTTAAGATGCTGTCTAGGTTTGTCATGGCTTTCCTCCCAAGAAGCAGGCGTCTTTTAATTTCGTGGCTGCTGTCACCATCTGCAGTGATCGTGGAGCCCAGGAAGGTAAACTCTGTCACTGCCTCTATATCTTCCCCTTCTATTTGCCAGGAGGTGATGGGGCCCGTGGCCATGATCTTAGTTTTTTTGATGTTGAGCTTCAGACCATTTTTTGCGCTCTCCTCTTTCACTCTCATTAAGAGGTTCTTTAATTCCTCCTCACTTTCTGCCATCAGAGTGGTATCATCTGCATATCTGAGGTTGTTGATATTTCTTCCGGCAATCTTAATTCCGGCTTGGTATTCATGCAGTCCAGCCTTTCGCATGATGTATTCTGCATATAAGTTAAATAAGCAGGGGGACAATATACAGCCTTGTCGTACTCCTTTCCCAATTTTGAACCAATCAGTTGTTCCATATCCAGTTCTAACTGTTGCTTCCTGTCCCACATATAGATTTCTCAGGAGATGGATAAGGTGGTCAGGCACTCCCATTTCTTTAAGAACTTGCCATAGTTTGCTGTGGTCCACACAGTCAAAGGCTTTTGCATAGTCAATGAAGCAGAAGTAGATGTTTTTCTGGAACTCTCTGGCTTTCTCCATAATCCAGCACATGTTAGCAATTTGGTCTCTAGTTCCTCTGCCCCTTCGAAATCCAGCTTGTACTTCTGGGAGTTCTCGGTCCACATACTGCTGAAGCCTGCCTTGGAGGATTTTGAGCATAACCTTGCTAGCGTGTGAAATGAGTGCAATTGTACGGTAGTTGGAGCATTCTTTAGCACTTCCCTTCTTTGGGATTGGGATGTAGACTGATCTTTTCCAATCCTCTGGCCACTGCTGAGTTTTCCAAACTTGCTGGCATATTGAGTGTAGCACCTTAACAGCATCATCTTTTAAGATTTTAAATAGTTCAAGTGGAATGCCATCACCTCCACTGGCCTTGTTGTTAGCCATGCTTTCTAAGGCCCACTTGACTTCGCTCTCCAGGATGTCTGGCTCAAGGTCAGCAACCACACTATCTGGGTTGTCCGGGACATCCAGATCTTTCTGGTATAATTCCTCTGTGTATTCTTGCCACCTCTTCTTGATGTCTTCTGCTTCTGTAAGGTCCCTACCATTTTTGTCCTTTATCATGTCCATCTTTGCACAAAATATTCCTTTAATGGCTCCAATTTTCTTGAAGAGATCTCTGGTTTTTCCCTTTCTATTCTTTTCCTCTATATCTTTGCATTGTTCATTTAAGAAGGCCCTCTTGTCTCTCCTTGCTATTCTTTGGAAGTCCGCATTCAATTTTCTGTAACTTTCCCTATCTCCCTTGCATTTTGTTTCCCTTCTCTTCTCTGCTATTTGTAAGGCCTCGTTGGACAGCCACTTTGCTTTCTTGCATTTCCTTTTCTTTGGGATGGTTTTTGTTGCTGCCTCCTGTACAATGTTACGAGCCTCCATCCATAGTTCTTCAGGCACTCTGTCCACCAAATCTAGTTCCTTAAATCTGTTCTTCACTTCCACAGTGTACTCATAAGGGATTTGGTTTAGATTATACCTGGCTAGCCCAGTGGTTTTTCCTACTTTCTTCAGTTTAAGCTTGAATTTTGCTATAAGAAGCTGATGGTCAGAGCCACAATCAGCTCCAGGTCTTGTTTTTGCTGACTGTATAGAGCTTCTCCATCTTTGGCTGCAGAGAATATAATCAATCTGATTTCGGTATTGCCCATTTGGTGATGTCCATGTGTAGAGTCGCCTCTTGTGTTGTTGGAAAAGAGTGTTTGTGATGACCAGCTTGTTCTCTTGACAGAACTCTATTAGCCTTTGCCCTGCTTCGTTCTGAACTCCAAGGCCAAACTTACCTGTTGTTCCTTTTATCTCTCGACTCCCTACTTTAACATTCCAGTCCCCTATAATGAGAAGAACATCTTTCTTTGGTGTCAGTTCTAGAAGGTGTTGTAGGTCTTCATAGAATTGGTCAATTTCAGCCTCTTCAGCATCGGTGGTTGGTGCATAAACTTGGATTACTGTGATGTTGAGAGGTCTGCCTTGGATTCGTATTGAAATCATTCTATCATTTTTGAGATTGTATCCCAGTACAGCTTTTCCCACTCTTTTGTTGACTATGAGAGCTACTCCATTTCTTCTACGGAATTCTTGCCCACAATAGTAGATATGGTAATCATCTGAATTGAATTCGCCCATTCCCGTCCATTTTAGTTCACTGACGCCCAGGATGTCAATGTTTATTCTTGCCATCTCCTGTTTGACCACATCCAACTTACCAAGGTTCATAGATCTTACATTCCAGGTTCCTATGCAGTATTCTTCTTTGCAGCATCGGACTTTCCTTTCACTTCCAGGCGCGTCCACAGCTGAGCGTCCTTTCGGCTTTGGCCCAACCGCTTCATTAGCTCTGGAGCTACTTGTACTTGTCCTCCGCTCTTCCTCAGTAGCATGTTGGACGCCTTCCGACCTGAGGGGCTCATCTTCCAGCGTCATATCTTTTAGCCTTTTGTTTCTGTTCATGGGGTTTTCTTGGCAAAGATACTGGAGTGGCTTGCCAGTTCCTGCTCCAGGTGGATCGCGTTTAGTCAGAACTCTCCACTATGACCTGTCCGTCTTGGGTGTTCCTGCACGGCATAGTCCATAGCTTCTCTGAATTACTCAAGCCCCTTTGCCACGACAAGGCAGCAATCCGTGAAGGGGTTACACATAGTAGGGATACTGTAAATATGGCTTGGATTCATAATTGCTCTTCAGCATATGGGAGAACATCCATGCTTTATTATCAGACATTTTTATACTTCTTTCACTGCCCAGCTTCTAAGAAGGGGGCTCTGGAAACTATTATTCTCTGAAATGAAAAGGTAGTGTCAAAAAGAATCCAGATAAGAAAATAAATCACATTTAAAATGAAAAAGAAAAAGAAAGGGAGAAAGGAACGAAGTGGGCCTTGTACATAATCCAAACGCAAGAGCGGGTGATACCTTTATAAAACTTCTAAAAAATCACAAACATAAACAGTATTTTTAGTACTAGGCTAGGATTCAGAAAGAGATAGGGTCACTTGTAAGCAAATAGTTGCAGGGGGAAAGTAGACTCACCGGAGTATTGGATCTTACACACCTAATAGTGTTATCGCCTAGACTGGAATTTGAGTTATGTACAAAAATAACCCAAGCTATTCTTTGAGCTTTAAATAAAATAGCTATTTCCAAAGCAAGAAAATTTCTGTAGCATCCCTGGGATAGACTACACATATAGGAAATGCCTCTCCATGCCTCTTGGGATATACTTAGCTTTGTATAGCTTGCAGATAATTCACATATTAGCATCTGTCTTCATTTGACAATTAGCATCTGGAGCCTTGTCTGTCTTGTACTGAAGATTTGCCCAATGCTGAGATGCCATTTTGAAAATGAAACCCTTCACGTTTGAGGCTACTTGGAAACATTTTAACCAGGAAGATGAACACGCACCAGAAATTCTGTGCAAGTGCAGTGCTTGGATAAACAAAACGGGAAAATCTTCTTACAGCTGAAAATGATTTTGTGTTTTCATTGAACAGAGAGTGCATAGAAAAGAATGGGTAGGCCTAAATGCATTAAGCACATGGCATGTTTAGACAAGTAAGAACAATTTATTTGGTTTTTCAAGAGGTCTGCGAAAAGGGTGAAATTACGCAGCAAATAAACAAGCAGTCCCTATTTTGTTATCCTTGCAGATCTTAGCAAGGAAATTGTATACACAAGTTCTAGACACACATGCTCTTGAGAATCTTCAAAATGTCACACAGCTCTCACAGGATCAAAACATGATTCAGGTAAGATTGAAAGCTATACAGCACCTTCCTGCACTATCCACACAAGTTCCATTTAATTCAGCAGGGCTTATTTCCAGGTGGCTGGGTATAAGATCGTTAATGTGTTTAATCAGTAGAGAATCAACTAAATCTTCAACTGATTCATTAGTGGAAGTCTATTTTAATCTGAGAAGATGGGGTTTAATTGGTAAGGTTGTGAGGTGATGTTTGAGAGTTGGTTTTGGTGTGTTACTATAACAGGGGAAAGAAAAGAAAATATGGCTACTTGGTAGAAGATACTAATTGAATACTTGAGGATGTTTAGTTGATTGTTTGTTAGTGGGTTAGGAAATGGTATACTCATAGTTGGAAATCCCTCTTGAGGCTTCCAAAGAATAGACAGAAGAACATGGAGAACAAAGGAATCACTACCACAGGGTTTCAGGGAATAGAAGTCTCTCTCTCTCTCTCTCTCTCTCTCTCTCTGTGTGTGTGTCTGTCTGTGTGTGTGTAAAAGCAGTAATTGGGAAAGTTGAGGAAAAAAGAAAGGGAGAGACTAAGGGTGGATCAGTATTTTTATTTATAAAGGAATATATATGTTAGTTTGTAGACTGTTGAAAGAAAGCTAACAAAGAATACTGGGCCATTATAAAGACTAACAGATTTAATTTGGAATAAGCTTTCATGCATTCTAGTCCATTTCATCAGATGAATTAAGTCACTTTCCAATCTTTGTCAGTTTTACAGATCTTAAATTCGTAAGAACATTAGAATCACATTTTTGAACCTCCTTATTCCCAAAATAAGAACTTCATAGTCTGAAGTACACATGTATGTATGCTACTTATACATCACTTGGTACAATGGGATCTCCAAGCAGTTCAAAATGAACATGCATTTCGGTACATTTTCTATGTGCTAAAGAAGCGTCAGGAACTTACCAACTCACATTTCTATTTGGCATCAGGGAGCATAAAACAAAGGATCAGAGCCAAGTGTCCATGCCATCTCCAGTGGTTGTGCTGGACCATTTCACCAATCAGGAGCCAGGCTGGCTCAGCTGGGGAATGTCACTTGATGCAGAAGGAACTCTCAACTAGAAGTCCTGAAATGATGAAACTTGGAACAAATTCCATACACCGCCCTCCCCAAGTATTCTTCACCTCTGTGGTTGAGACATAGTTTTCACCACGGTCAACATATGCACTATTATGCTAAGCTTGCAAGGATAACAAAACTGAGATTGCTCAGTTGTTTGCTGCATAGCTTCACCCTTTCTACAGAACTTGTGAAACAAATAAATTGTTCATACTTGTCTAAACATGTCATTTGCTTAATGCATTTAAGCACATCCATTATTTTGTATTATTGAGGACATGTGGTCAGTATTGCTTTGCATAATGCATCAAAAGACCACAGGTGGCTGGATGGAATTGGTTGGAAAAAAAATGGAAAGCATTCTCCCACTTAAAAGTACTCACAATACACTCAAGAAGCCTGTAGACTGAAAAGACATTTTTCAGATTCATGTGAATTCATGTAACATTTGCATAATGAAAATTACAGTTTACTACCTAGGGCATCAAATTTCCACAAGACCATGGGTGTTGTTTGATCAGTTGTCTTATTTAGTTTAGTTGTTGTTGTTTTCCTAAGGAAGAATTCACTAACAAAGTGGAAGGTCATGCATCTGTTGAAATTCCACAAGAAGTTGAAAAAAAATCATGTCAGATCATCAGAATCAAAACGATTTTGCTTTGTGTCTCTCCACTGCTGTCTTGAGCTGGGGATTGGGACACCAAGGAATGAATTATATGGAGAGAAAATTCATGCCAAGTCTCAAAAGTGCTCAGTGTAAAACTTTGCACAGCTGGCAGAGAAAGATTTAACCAACTCTTCTGCTGACTGTGTCTGGCACTGACAGCTGCACGCAAGAGGCTGATGGAAGCTGGCAGCACAAAATGTTCAGAATGCCAATTTTTTTTTTTAAAAAAATACTTGACATGTTCCCTAAATTAAGAACTGAGATTTAAAGCCTTGCAAATTCTTTGCCTGCTACTGAATCCATGTGAAAAATCTATCAACCTGATAAACCTGATGATGTCACACGTGTCCTACTTTGTTTTTTGTAAAGAAAAGGAGACAAGGATCAGTATATGGTGGATATTCTAATGGGGTCATGGTTAGTAGATCCACTGGTTTGATTCAGAGGGTCTACTCTGGTTGACACTACCAACTGGGTTTCACTGTAATCAGTTAGGAAGTATGTTGCCTATATGTGTGCCCCACACATGTGCTCAGACAGCAACCTCTACAACCAACTATCACATATGTCCTTCCAACTGTTTCTTTCCAGGTACTCTCAATTATATGCAAAGAGAAAAAGTGCTTGCCTAACCCTTCACCTCCATCTCATGGGAAAACTTACATGCATTTTTTGTTGTTAGAACCTGGAGCTGTTATCACAAAAATACATTCTGTGTCCCTCTTGATGATGACATTTTTCTTGTAAAGAGAACTTGGAGACAAATGTACAGCAAATCCACACACATCTTAAATATGTCCCAAACAAGAGCTATAATGTTCATACCAGTGAAAGTTGAACCTTATTGTTCCTCTAGCCTAAATGCTAAATTCGACGTTTGGTTTCTAGATAATACTCATACCTTATAAAGGAAACCTCATCTGTTTTCTCATTTTTCTTTATACTCTCTTATCTTGCTTGCTTGATGTGTTCTTCTCTCTACCTTCTTCTATCTTCCTTCTTTCCTTACCTTACTTGCTGGTCATTCCCATCTCACCTTTTCTGTTCTCTCCTGTTTTCTCCTTTTTCCCTTCCATCACTACTAATTTGGTGTCAAATCTGACTTTGTAAATTGTGTCAACAGAGTGCCTGTAAAAGTTAGTTTTGGATAGGTAATATTACATAGGTAATATTAGAGCAGTTTTGATACAAGGGCTTTTATAAAGAGAGCCATTTTAAGTTTGGGATCCTTATATCAGTTTTAGTAGACACTCCATTCCTACTTGGTTATCATATACTCCAATGATCACAACATGCCTAGCCCTACTCCATCTGTCATTACTTTCTCCATGCCTTTATACCCATTCTGGAGAGGAGAGGGTTCTGCTTGCATGCAGGTTCTATGCAGAAGCAAGAACCCAGATTTCTGCTGTTCTTGCTCATATATATTGCCTATGGCTAAGTAGAAAATCTCTTTAAACTCAGCACTGAAAGGGTGAACAAGGTAACAATGAAGGGGATGTGGCTAAGCATTCTCCTTGAAGTATGTTCATAAAGCCAGAGCATATGATGCCTGAATAGGGCTACTGTACCCCTTGAATTCTGAATCCTCACTAATGAAGGTTTGGAAGGGTTTAGATTTGGCCCATTTTTAAGAAGTCCCAGTTTGATTAGGAATCTCCTGAATGTCTCCAAATCTACCTGATTTGGTTTGAGATTCAGTTGACCCAAAATACACCCTTGAGTCAATATTCTTTCTCAGATCTTCAGGCTGCTTGTGATCATCGTAGTATGAACAGTGTTGGAAATACCCATAACCCAACTGCAAGGAGAAGTGAGTCAGCTGTTGGAACACCCAAAACCCAGATTTAAGCAGAAACCAACCCCCTCGTAGTTTCTGGTTTTGTTAACTTGTTATTAATGTCATTTCACTTATCTTTCTTATCTCTTTGGGTTTTATATGCTTGTTGCTGCATTTTCCTCTTTGATTTAATTTCCCGACACTCTTTAATTAGGTTTTCACCAGACTTCCATGCTTGCAAATTTTTATATTTTTATTTTCTAAATTCTAGCAAACTAACTAGGCAGAATTTCCCCAAACCTCTTAGCTTTTGTTAAAACAGTCTTCCATCAACTTGTCTTTTTTTTTTTTTTGTTCAGGTTGAAGAGAGTGAAGCTGAAAACTGAAATATTTTATAAAGTGGCAAGCAAGCAAGGAAATTATCAATTCTCCATTTTGACATTGCTAGGTAATTACTAAAGAGGCTCTGCTAATGTTGCAATTGCACACATTTATTTAGAGATAGATTCCATTGATATCAATGGGATTTACCTCTTAGTAAATATATACCTTGCAGATAACTTAGTAGGTTGGGTCGCCTACTGAGTCAAGGGTCGGGAAAGGAGACAACTAAGATCATTTGGAGTATGTCTATGGCTGATGAGGCTATGAACCCTAATTGTAATCTTGGGTAAGCTGCAAAGTCCCAGAACATTACCAGAAGGGGAGAAGGAAAGACCGGTAAGCCAGTTCAAACATTGGGAGGGTCACCATGCATTAGCATTGACTTGATGACACATAATTAATTATAACTATGCATAGGTTTATTTTGTTAAGCGTGCACTTTTTCTCTCCCAACAGTTCAAACATTCTGATAGCTTTTTAAAATTCATCCAGGTAAAGCGTTTGCAGTTGTGAATTTGGGTTGTCTCCAATGTTAATGAATATTTTAACTGAATTAAAATCATGGGGCTGTGCTAATATAACTCCTATGAAATATTGGTTCAGTATAAAGGGGTGAAAGAGCAGGGCCATAACAGATTTGAATCACATCAGGCAAAATCCAAAGAAACAAAGCAAAACAAAACAAGACAAAAACATGTGACAACTTCAAGACTAACTATTATATTTTAATGTATGCTTTCATGGACAAGTCCACTTTGTCAGACATATGGGGGGGGGAAATTAAATACTAGATGAAATACCAATTTCACAATTAAAACATTCTAAATATTTCACTGGCTCTAAGAGTTTTGGATGTGTGGGTAAATCTAACATGCAGTAATTTGTGGCCTATGTTTGGTGTAAAGATCTACTATAAACATTCTTACAAGAGACAGAAAACAGATACCAGGCATGAGCAAAAAGGAGTGGGGAGAAGGAGTGGAGTGGGTGAAGACTGACAGGGATAAGAATTCCCTGAATAAGAATTCAGTTAAACTCAAGAAAGGAAGAAAAAAGTATATATAAAAGTAAAAGAAGATAGCAGAGGAACCACGCGTGTTAATGTAGGGAATACTGTCAATATTGTCAACACAAGCTGATTGTTCTGTTATGGATACTCAATCCAGTTGAGGAAGACATCTTGGATTTTTGTCTGAATTTGAAATTCCAAAGGAGACTTGAACTTTGCAATTATACAAGCAACTTCTGTATTGGTGCTGCTGCTGAGGCCTTGAGTGCACAAATTGTAACATTTGGTTGTTGTTATAATTGCTCATGTTGTCTGTTGTATAACTGTGAATAAGAAAGGACTTGTTTTGCAAAATCGTGTTTGAAAGCTTCGTCAGTAGGTATTTGAATAAGTAAGCAGCCCTATAGAACTTAAAGGTTTTGCAGTAACACACCTGAGGTGGGGAAAAATCTTGGTTTAAGTCTAGTATAATGGAAGAGATTAGCCCCAAATTTGGTGGGCTTCTACGTACATCAGTTCTGATATGGTTACAGGACAAGTGAAATAAGATACTACAGTTGGGTAGTAATACATACAAATCTGAATGGCTAACTAATATGTGTAATGTGCTAAGAAGACTTTATATTTAAGCTGAGAAAGACAGAATTGAAATTCTTAATATATTCCTTTACAACTGTTTCCCTTTGGAATTGATCTCTGAAATTCTTTTGTTCCAGGATGCCATCTTCAGGTCAGAGACAGAGTATCCAGGGCAGTGTTTTTCTAATTTCTGAGTGTTGCTTGTGTGTGATACTTGCCTACTTCTGTTACATAAAATGTTGTGTGGGACACTACTGGCAAAAGTATACGTCACATTGGAAGAGGAGTTGATATATGAACCTCTGATGCTGGGGATAATATTATTAAGTGCTTTAACTGCATGTTTTTTGTTTATATGGAGGCAAAGTTGGCACCTGGATGCACAGCATTGTGTGGTTCCTATGTCAGTCTCTCTGTTCTGAGATCTGCTGTTGCTGATGAGTATTTTGTGCTGGTGGGTCAGTTGTCCAACCTGAAAAGCCATAGCCCCTTAATTTTTTTTTTTTTAGATTGGGCAGCTTTTCTGGTTGGGCAGTTTTCTACTCTATAGACAGCTACCTATCCTAAAAAGAATTTGCATTGTCGTCAAAAGCCTGTTTTGTAGTCTTTTTTTTTTTTTTTTGCTAGTTTCTGTCTTATTGCTACTCCTTCTTATTTGTTTTCAAAGGTCACTCCTGAAAAAGAGTGTTGCTGGGCTACAACAGCTCAGCTCCACTAAGGAAACCTTCTTCTCTAATGGGTCCGCTGTTGGAGCTGGCCATCCATCTCACTCAATCCATGTTTTTCAGGGGAAGGTCTTCAAAGCAACAGAGAAATGCTTACTCCCAAATGTTGCTCCTGAAGAAAAGCCAATCAACCAAGGTTCATGGTTCATCAAACCAATTTTTGAAAAGTTCCCTGTGTTGGGTGGACTTTGGTTAGGAATGTGTTTTTAAGTGCTGGCTCTAGGAAAAGCTGGGTGAAGAGGCAAAACCTGAATCCATGTAGAAGACCTTTGGCTTGACTAGGTCACTTTTGTTTATAATTTTTCACCCCCTAACCTTTGATCTGTTGTACAAAGATTTTTTTTCAAAGATTGAGTAAGTCAGGCCATCTTTTTTGATTCAGAATCAAATCTGAGCAGGAGAAGATTTTATGGCCTTGTAATGCTTACAGCTACTGTGAGAAGACCACTACTTAGGGCCCAAAGCACAATTTTTGGACTCCAACTGGCTTGTCCCCAGGTTTGTTTGGTGTTTTTTTTTAAAACTTTGAAGCTAGTGGGAGAAAAAATGTTCTGTAAAATAAAGAAGAAGAAAGTGGTGCAGAGCATTCAGTACAATCAGTTAGGACTGTCTCTGAAGATGAAGATTGCAGAAAGCATTGGGGGAGGGGGGAGAGCATACACTAAGGTGCTTTTAAGGGAAAAAATGTAAAGAAATTTTAGTAGAGAATCAGCAAGTGTTTTCTTTCAAAGCCCAATGCTAGAAAATTACAGAGAAATGCAGCATCCTACCGTGATCAGAAGAATTGTATCAAGGACTCAGGGAAGAGAACATCAGCATGACAAGTATCATCTCCTCCATTTCATGTAATGACTTTTTTTTCTTTTCTTCCTCCCCCTCCCACCCGATGGTGAAAAATTCACTTATCCTTAAATGTATTTCAACAGTGATAACAGGACAAACTTTAATTTAGATCTCTCTGCAAAAGAACTTCTCCATGTGATAAAAAAAATGAACTTTGAACACAGATGAATAAATATACACAGATGCAGACTGTATATAGCACTGTCATCCATAACATCTGGTAAATAGCAACACAGAAAGCCCCAAAGTCATCCATATCACCAGCTCCTATTTGGTACCTTGCTGTGTCTGTACTTAGGAAGTTAACACTGGTTCTTCTGTGTAGACTGACCCCATGACGTTGTGTCTGTAAAGTAGGCTAACACTGGTTGTTCTTTGTGACTGGATAACCTTAAGAACTACTGTACTGTAATGTGTGTGGCTACATGATATGGCTATGTGTTATCAGTTCTTCAACTTATTCTGCAACTGGTTGTGCAACTATTGTCACAACCAGTTCTAGAACCACGTCTGCAACTGGTTACACATCAAAAATGATCCTGGATATCAACCTTCTGCTAACTGAAAATGAACAACCACTAGCCCAGAGATGGGCAATGGGATATCCCATTTTGAGCTCTGAAATCTTTGGGGGCAATGTGGACTACCACATTTGTAAAAAAAAAAAGAAGAAGAAGAAGAACATGAGCAAATTGAATTAGAAGTGACAAGAAATCCCATTCTAATACAGAAAAATGGTTATTGGGGGGAATTAAACAAAGCTAGGAAAACATATAACCTATTTAAAAGGTGAAACAGCATGTGGAGTCTTCCAGGAGCCCTAATTCACCCCTTATTTTGGGAAGCTGGAGAATACCATTGTTGATGCACGGAGGGGTGTCTGGAGCTAGAAGTCATAAAAACTGCCCTGACGGGGCTATACCACTGATCCACTAATGCAATAGGCCTGCACTAGCAGAATAGACCTGTACTAGCACAATGACATATCGAATACAGACTCAATATTCTAGGAGCAAATTCCTAATCTGATAAGAGATTTGTACAGTTTATACAAACAACGGGGTACCAAAACTGGAGATGTGGAGATTGCTGTATACCACTGGCTTTTGCATTAGTGTGGGCTTTGGTGTTAATGGTAAAGGGCCTCAGATATATTTTTGTACTTTTAAAGTCATGGGAAAATACAGATCACCATTGCTTCAGGATCCTTTTCTGGTTTCTCATATGCATTTTCCTTACCTCTGACTTTACCATTTCCACCAAGTGCTTAGTCCCCACCTCTATGGTTCATTTCTTGGGGCAGGATTGGAGTATAACACAGCCATCTGGAGTGCCATTTTGTAATTGTCTTGTTTTCCATAGAGGACAAAAGGGACTACTCAGTTCATTGGTATCATCATCATCACCATCATAATCGTAGAACTGCAAAGCTGGAAGGGACATCTTCCCTACTGAGCAAGAACTAAATAGAGAAAGAAGGTAGGTAAAGGTAGAGGTTCCCCTTGACATTTAGCCCAGTCGTGTCCGACTCTAGGGCGCGGTGCTCATCCCCGTTTCCAAGCCATAGAGCCAGTGTTTGTCCGAAGATAGTTTCCGTGGTCACGTGGCCAGCGTGACTAGACACGGAATGCCGTTACCTTCCCACCGAGGTGGTACCTATTTATCTACTCGCATTTTTACATGCTTTTGAACTGCTAGGTGGGCAGGAGCTGGGACATGCGACGGGAGCTCACTCCGTCGTGTGGATTCGATCTTACGACTGCTGGTCTTCTGACCTTGCAGCACAGAGGCTTCTGCGGTTTAACCCGCAGCGCCACCACGTCCCTTGAGAAAGAAGGTAGGAAGAAGCATATTTGATCAGACCAAAGGTCTGTCTAGGCCAGCATTATTTCACACAGTTCTAACCAGTTGCCAATGAGAATCCCATAAGCAGATTGTGAATATAGAACATCCTCCCACTTGTGGTACAAATAACCTCTATACAAATGCATACTGCCTCTGGTACTAGAGACAATACATAGGCATCATTGATAGCAGCTGTTGATAGCCTTATCCTCCAGATTTTGTCTAGCCTCCTTTTAGCAGTACAGGTTAGTGGTCATCATTATATTGTGGCAGTAAATTCCATAATTTAAATATATATGCGTGAGAAGTAGTTACTTCTGTCTTTCTTGGATTCAGCTTCAATGGATGTTCCAAGGTTTTCTGAGAGACATAGAGGCTTCTCCCTATCTAGTTTCTGCACATCATATATGAGCTATACGCCATGGCCAGAATCCTGTTTCCTATTTATGCTGGCATAACTCCTTTGGTCTAACTTTCAGGGGCAAATTGCCTCAGTTAAGAAGTCAGCATTGCTACTGCCAAGTGAATCATGTTATGACTGGTATGTGGTAGCAAAATGCTTACACCAACCTTGTAAGTTGCAGCAATTCACTGCTCGAAGTGAATTGATAGAGTTAAGCCAGTGGGCATAACTAACAGGATTCAGACCACTAACTCCTGCCATGTCTCCCTCTACTACTTTACTATCTTTCTTTATTCATCATTTTAGAGCACCAAACTTTAATCTTTCCTCTTGGCAGTTGTTCCATCTCCTTGAGCATTTTCATTATTCTTTTCTACACTTTGTCCAACTCTACAATACTGTTTTCACACTGAAAAGTCTAGAACAAGACAAAATGTTCTATATGTGGCTGCACCATGGATTTGTATGGGAGCAGAATGATACAGACAATTTAGTTTTCCAGTTGCAATCTGCACCCCTAGTTAACTCAGCCAATATGTCTAAATTCTTCATTCTTATGGAAATGCAAGTGTTCCAGCAACTCCCTCTGAGCCTCCCATCATTGGGACCTCCTCATAAGATCCTGTGTATTGTTTCTCCAGGTGTTGTGGGAGTGACAAAATGGATGCCAAGTAAATTTTATCTATTGAGCTGAAGCAAGCAAAATGGCCCAACTCAAGGACTGCTGGGTCCTTCCTGACTTCTGACTCTGTAGACTCTTCTTGTTTTTATTTCATCGCCGGAATTGTGAACATTCCAGAAATCTGAAGTAGTGGCTGAAATCCAGTGGTAAGTTGCAACTATAGTACGCCCACTGAATCAATGGAACTTATGGGGGAGTTGAGTTTCCAAATTCCTACTGATTCAATCCCCTACTCAAGTCAAGACTTGCTTCTGGATTTCAGCCAACGTATATGGAAGTGAGAGCTGGACCATAAAGAAGGCTGACCACCGAAGAACTGATGGTTTTGAATTGTGGTGCTGGAGGAGACTCTTGAGAGTCCCCTGGACTGCAAGGAGAACAAACCTATCCATTTTGAAGGAAATCAACCCTGAGTGCTCACTGGAAGGACAGATCCTGAAGCTGAGGCTCCAATACTTTGGCCATCTCATGAGAAGAGAAGACTCCCTGGAAAAGACCCTGATGTTGGGAAAGTGTGAAGGCAAGAGGAGAAGGGGATGACAGAGGACGAGATGGTTGGACAGTGTCATTGAAGCTACCAACATGAATTTGACCCAGCTCCGGGAGGCAGTGGAAGACAGGAGGGCCTGGCGTGCTCTGGTCCATGGGGTCACGAAGAGTCAGACACAACTTAATGACTAAACAACAACAACGCTATCAAGTAGCAACTTGTAATGTGTTTGTGATAACAAGGATATAATATCATTTTTGTGAAGCTACATAATAAGCAATAATCTTATTTTTAAAATAACATGTGACTAGCACTTATTGGTTACTTCTACAATACTGGGTTTGGGGAAGAGATTTGGTGGCATACAGAGCCATTATTATTTTTTATTTTAAAGCACATGTTTTATCTTTTAGAAAAACAATTCAAACCGAAAATAGTAAGGTATTACTAACATGTCATTCCTAAGGAATGATGTGTTACTTTGCTGTTGTTATTGATGATGTTGTTATTGTTTTAAAGAATGATACAGCTATTACTTTTTTAAAAAAGAAGAAATTCAAAGTTCTGAAACATTATTTGTCTTGCATGGGATGGCAATTCATTGGGGAAAAATTGGTGAATTTCTGCATTATTGTAACAAAACTCAATATGGTTTCCATATTAAGTGTACTGCAAAACAAAAAAGAGTGAACATAAATACTGGTTTCCCCTCCAAAATACAGGTAGAATCCATGGGATAGAATGTCAAAAATGCCAAATGAACATCAAAGGAAACAAACACTGGCAGGAGGTGTTTGTTGCAAAGACCATTAACCTCACTAGATGTACATAAAGCACTTACAGGTGGGAAGATGAAATGGTAAATTAAAAGCCAGCCACTGCAACAAGAGATACCCTGGAGAGAACAGAGATCTGAAGGGAGAAAGTTTCAGCAATTTTTCCTCTGCGGAAAAGTGGCTAAATCTGACAATGATAAGGAAGATAATGGAGCTAATTTAGATTAATGTACCCGATTGATAAAGGTGACTGATCTTTCTTATACTAACTGTGAAACAAGAACTATGAATTCTGAGAACCTTTTTAATGGTGTGAGCATACTATAATGCATTTTTTCTATTTGTCATGCAGCTGCTGAGAAAGCATAGCTGTTTTCTGATTAATTTCCAAGAGGGAAAAAAAAGAGAATATATATGTCAATATGGAACAGCTCTCATTTGTTCTAAATTTACAGCACAGCCATAGCAATAATTAGAGCGAAGTAAATTTGATTTACCAAAGTCATATTTTATTGCAAAACTTGTCAAGTGACAGATGTAACAAAAACTGCAGAGGTTGTAGGATATTTCAGTACAGCAGTGTTTGGGAAATTATCGGAGGGGGAAATGATTACACAGACCCTCGGGTAAATGGCTGCATTTGAAGACTGATTAGGTTGGCAGAAGTTTTTTTAAAGACTTTAAAATGTTTCTCTGAGTGGTGCAGTGAAGAGAACTGGGATCTTGGAAGTCTGCATTTAGCAACTTTGGTCACAACCCCATGTTTTTTTATTATTTTTTATTATTTTGTTTGGGCTACATGAAATTATGCAGAAAATCAGTTATGTCTTGTAGAAGCTATATGGGGTTTGTTTTGTTTTGTTTTTTACATAAAAACTTAAACTCTATGTTTAGTATTTCAAAAGGAACATGCTGACATCATAACCTGTTGCCAGGGCTATTACTGAAATTATAAATATATGAATAAAATAATAATAGTGTGCCATCATCAATTCTGACTTATGGTGTCCCTTTTCAGAGTTTTCTATGTATAGAGTACTCAGAAGTGGTTTACCCTTCCCTTCTTCTGGGGGTACCTTGGGACTGTATAGCTTGCCAAGGCCACATAGGCTCTCCGGAGGCACAGTAGGGAATAGACCTCCCAATCTTTGGCTGTGCAGTCAGATACCTAACTCACTGAGCTGTCCAGCTACCTATAAAGATATGAAGGAAATGTCGAACTTCAATTTGACAAGCAAAATAGGTAAGGCAGTAAAATGTCACCTACATTTTTGGACTACTTCAGACATTTAAATTAAAGTAGCAGCTTTATAACATCATGTCTGCAAAGATGTGGAGATCCATGGGCTGACAGCAAATCTCTCAGTAATTTTGCTAATTTTAGAGGAATGTTTTTAACTTCCCTTAACATTTGAATCAAGGTGTCCAGATTGAGGAGGCCAAATCAAACTGAAGTTGTACAGCAAGGACACATCATGATGACAAACTGACAAGTTTTGAGGACAGCAGATGCAAACCGGAATTAATGGTTGGACCGCATCCCTATAATAGGTCAGCTTCTACATGATCCTGAGTCACTTAAGAATCTTATCTAAATGGAAAGCTCCATGATAGCAGGCAAGCATAACTAAAAGACAGCTGTCCCACCATGAACTGTTTTCTTCTCTAACGGGTAAGCCTAGGGTAGATTAGTATTCTCATATTCAGTGGGACAGTGGAGAACCCCAACTATTCAGGCAGATGCTGCACATGACTTTGAATTTTAGGAAACCTGTTAGGGTCTTGTATAAAATGTAACTCTGTTTGGTGTTTGTAGAATAAGAATCAGAAATCTCTTTTAGCATGAAGGATGAATTGGAACTCAGGGAAGTTCTTGGCAGTTGCCTTGCAGGAGTAGGTGGGGACTTCTTTCAATTGTTAAAGGTCTTGTGGACAGTAACATAAGTCTTTAGACAGGCATCTCAACTTTTTTAGAATGAGGGAAACACTGTACAAAAGATGGAAATCTGCCAGACAATTATATCATGCAGAATGTGCCCTTGTCATTCAGGGAAATCTTAGAGGGGCAAATTAGGACACCAGAAGGGTGGGATTTGGTTGCAGGGCCTGAGGTTACCCACCTTGTTCTGTAGTGAAAAGGTTGGTGAGGAAACAGTTAATCAAGGGAACAAATTTTCAAACCAACTGTCCTACAGAATAAATGTTAGAATTCCAGTGGTTCGAAGTGTAAGAGACCCTAAGATATATTTTCCAGAGGTAAATTGCTGCTAGTTGTGTGACTGAGGATAATTCTTAGAGTGTGCAGGCAAGAATCCAGGCTCATGAGTTGCCTTTATGGAGAAACATAAGTTGTTCTTTTTTTAAGCTGTACAGGTGATGCTAATTCAGGTAACATCATTCCCCATAGATTCTGTAAATGATGTTATATGATGACATTGCATTCCCTAAAGGGCCATTTAACAAAACAGCATCTACCTAGAGAATGACAGCATAGCTATCATTTTGAAACACCCACTGCCAGCGAGCAAAATGAGTAAATGAATTTTATCTGCACCCTTTGCCACTCCACATACTTGCAAAATTAATCATTTTTTTTTTCAAATTTAATCTTACAGTCCAGCTGTATTATAAACCTACTCTCTCTTTTTGTTGCCACCAGTCACCTTATGATTGCAGAGCAGAAAATCTCCTAGACTTCACACAGTGGGGATTTTTAGAATCCTTGGTGTGTGTGGGTGCATGTGAAATATAACAAGCTAACCCCGAGGCCAACTTAAGAGACCATATGGAAGAGTCACGTTGGGTGTTAGTTGCATTGGCATTTTGTTCGTTTGGTGAATATACTCAGGATGGTGCTGAAAAAAATAATGTCAGCTCTCATAGGCAAGGAAGTGACATGCGATGAAATTATGGAGTGAGAAAACGCATGTGTTTGACCTTGTGGTTATGGGGGCAGACAAGAGTTAGGTGGCGCTTTCAACATTTATTGATGTTCTTTGCAGCTCACACTCCTAAGTATGAATTAACTTTGTCACCATAAGTACACTCTGTTACTGTACAAGTTTTATCAAGGTGCCTGGTTAACACTGCCACGGCTAATAATATTTGATTGAAAGGATTTGAAGGAGGGGCGGGGAGTGATATTCCATTTTTTTTCTTTTTTCAGAAAGACTGATGCATCACGCTTGCTCATCAAAAGACATACTGATTCTACTTTGCTAGACTCACAATCAATCCACCAGCAGCTACTGTTCACAAGGGATTGCATGTCATCAGAGGTAGCGGGGAGGTGGTCCTCATGATTCAAGGGGGAAGGGGAGTGGACCACTCTGCCTAAAGTGGTGGCCTCCTGCTTGGATCATTGATACCAACACAAAAGCATTATTGTCTAATACTATAGACAATAGTACCAGCCAAAGTTAGGATGACACCAAAGCTATGATATGTATCAGTGAAAAATTACTGGTTAACAACCGGTTGCCTAAACTCACATTTCTGCAACACAGTTTCTTTGAACAAACACTGACAGTTGGAATGAAGACAATTCCAAGGCGAACTCCATGGCACAGTGGTTAAACTGCAGTACTGCAATCAAAAACACTGCTTGAGACCCGAGTTTGATCCCCACGGATATTGGTAGTTGGCTCAAGGCATCCTTTCATGGTGTCGCTAGTTTTAGCTTTGAATACTGTCTGTTTTCATGATATGAGCTACCTTTTTTTGAAGAAAAGTGGAGTAAAAATATTTTAAATAAATAAATAAATAAATAAATAAATAAATAGCTCCTGGTTATTGGTGCTTACTAAAGCCAAAACTTTCACTTATTGACTACTGCCCTACATAAAAGTTCAATAACATTGACTAGCGTATAGCGTAGCACACAGATGAAACAGCTCTGGCTTGGCTTGCAAAAATGTGCACTCACTAAATAAATAACCACAATTGCTTATGAAATACAGCACAGTTAATGGCATTTGTTATAATTGCTTTGCTATAATTCTATTCAATTCACGCTTACTATATGGAAAGCTCGCAAATTTAAAGCTATTATCTAGGCCCCTGTGGGAGATATTGAACTTGATCCTTCACTATTTCAAAGCACTTTGGGGAATTTTAATGCCTACGCATTTATCTATCAAGAGGAATTTCCTAAAAAGAAATGACTTCAGGGTAGTTTGTGTTTGAAAGAAAAGCAAGGGAAGGTTAGATCTTTATTGGACCACCACAAAATTTGTAAAATAGCTAGCTCTTGACCTGTAGTATCCTTCATCAGACTGTACACAAATATCTTGTGGATTATAATAATAATCATGTGCTGTCAAACCAATTCTGACTTATGATGACCCTTTTAAGGTTTTCCAGCCAGAGAATACTCATAAGTGGCTTACAATTCCCTTCTTCTGGAGATGCCCTGGGACTGTGCAGCATACCCAAGGCCACACAGGCTGGCTCTTCTCCCTTGAAGCAGTCAGGAATCAAACTCCCAACTTCTGGGTCTGCATCCAGATACCTAAACCACTGATAGTGGAGAAAAAATCTATATGAAAATCCCAAAAGTTCCTCTTCGCGAGGTGCACAGCTGCCAGGGCAAAGCTCCTTTGCCCGCCTGGCCGGAAGAGGCAGACGCAGTAAAAGCTGTGTCATATCAGGCGAGGGGCTGGGTGAGAGAGGAACCTTGAAAAAGGCTACCCAGCCTTGCCTCGCCCTCCCTTACCTTTTCAACGGAGGAAGGAGAAGAGCTGTCGAGGAGGTCCCCGCGGTTTCGATTTTGCAGGGACCTTCGGCGCTGCGAAGTTTGGAAAGCAGGGCTGTGCATTGGCACAGCCCTTTGGTTTGGAGGGGTGGGGGAGGTTTTATTTGATAGAGAGCCTGTGCAGGCTCCAGCATTTGTTTGTTTGTTTTTTTTAAAAAAGAGCAAAACAGGAAAAGAGGCTTGGGCAACGGAGAAGTGGCTCATGTTATATATATAACACGATATATATGACAAGGAGGGCAGCTAGAGAAAGGGGGCTGGGGGCCCCTTTTTAGGGACCCCACCTGTAGTACAGTTGGGGATTTGTCACACACCCCACCTTGGTGTTTGTAAAAATAATAATAATACATGAAATAAATTGAATTAAATACACTAAAATAAAATAAGTCGGGGGTAATTGGCGACAGGTTAATGACAGGTTTAGGGTTATTGCATAGGTTTTATTACTGCATACTGGGTAGTTTGTTGCCTGTATTGGGGGTTGAAAAGCGGCTGCTAAGCAGTAGATTGGGGCTGTGATTAAAAAGAAAAAGAAAAAAAGAAAGAAAAAAGAAACAGAAAAATAAAATAAATTAATAAATAGATACATACATAAATAAAATAGATTAGAATAAATAAATAAATAAATAAGCAAGCAAGCAAGCATGGGGATGAAGGGGTGGACTACCAGCTTTACCAGGCTGCCAGGCC
Organism: Intellagama lesueurii; assembly: GCA_037013535.1. Taxonomy (NCBI): domain Eukaryota; kingdom Metazoa; phylum Chordata; class Lepidosauria; order Squamata; family Agamidae; genus Intellagama; species Intellagama lesueurii. Next base: position 19,087,531 of record JBAJHW010000004.1, read on the forward strand.
TACCAGTATGGCTTCTAGAAAAGGGCAAGGGGAGCAAAAGGGTAAACAGCCTGCTAAACGTAAGCCCCCCCCCCCGCGTTCCCCACCAGCACTTTCCTCGTCGGATGATGAGGACTGGCCAGATTATAGGTCTTTGTGGGAGAAGCTTAGTGCCCTTGAAAGGGAAAGGGCGCAAGCCAGGGGAGTTGATGGTTCGACTGCAGTGCGCAGGTCCAGTAGGGAATCTAAGAGTAAGAAGTTAGCCGAGCTTAAAAGGATAAGGGACATTATGTTGTCTTGGATTTCTATTTTAGAAGGAGAGCAGTCCAGACCTGCAAGACCGAGATGTGAAAGCCCAGCGGCAGTGCAACAGCGAAGGCACTGCGGATGACGTCAATCTGCACACAGACCCATGAGGATGAGAACATGGGAGGAAGTTGTGTCAGCCAACCAGTGATAAGGGAAGAAGGCCCTGCCAGAACATGTTTGGTGGCATCGGCAGGAACACAAGCAGGTGAGAGTATTGATGCACCGGGCATGACACAAACAGTGAGCGCTTGGCCATGGGGTACCGGGATCCAGATGGTGCCGGTCCTTTTGGCCTCACCTTCGCAAGCACCACTGTTGGGAATACAGGTAGTGACTGAGAGCAGTGAGAATGTTATAACTTGTACAAGTATAGCTATTCAAACTAGGGTGGTGGGAGCAGCTGGGCCTGTAGTTCAGGCAGCTGTTCCTGATAGAGGATACAACTCTGTGGCAAATCGCGTGTTGCCTGAAGGTGATCAATCTCTGCCACTTGGCAATCACCTTTTGTCGGCTACAGTGGAAAAAATTTGAAAAGGAAAATACGTAGATGTTTTCGAGCTTTTGAATAGAGAGATAGAGGATAAGAAAAAGGACAAAAAAGAAGAAGAGAGAAGGAAAAGCTGAAACGGCGTAAGCCAGACCGTTGTTGGGCAAACTGGTTGCCCGGCTTCTTCATTTATGCAGGAACAATAGTACGGGCCCAGCCGGAGAGGGCCTTGTCACTTATCCAGTACATGGACAGTATTTACAGGGCATACGTAGACTTCCTAGGGCATGCATGGTTGCTCTATAACGGGGGGTTCCGTGTGCATGCGGCGCTGCGCCCCAGCATGCGCTGGGACGTCCCCCATGACACATTATGGCTGCAGACCATGACACCCACACGCCCGATATTGGGGGACAGATTTGACAGTGGACATTTACTTCAACAGGCACAGACATATTCATCCCGCTCAATAGCAGGTCAGGTGGTTCAACCCCGTTTGGTTTGCTGGGATTACAACTCCTGGGGGTCCTGCAGCTGGAAACAGTGTAGATTTAAGCATTACTGTTCCAGTTATGGTGGATCCCACCCATCCGCAACCTGTTTTAGAGGGAAGCAAGGCGGAACGGGGTACAGGAACCCGGAAGCAGGTGCAAGCCTTCCCCCGGCCCTTTAAACACTCAAAAAGGGCCCCAGTCCAATTAAAATAGTGGTTTTGGACCAGTGGCTACAAGATTACCCTAATAGGACAGCAGCTAGATTTTTGAGTGAGAGATTTAGGAACGGTTTTCATATTCCAACCATGGGTGATCGGGTAGCCACATGGTCAAAAAATCTGAGGTCTGTTAGAGGCCAAGAGGACATAGTGAGGGCAAAAATTTCTAGGGAGGTTGCAGAGGGGCGAGTATTAGGTCCTTTCAAGTACCCACCAGTTGCGCACCTTTGGGTGTCCCCTCTAGGGGTTGTTCCCAAGAAGCAGCAATATCACCGGCTAATTTGGCCAAGTTGGGAAAGATTTGGGAATTAGTGTGCAGGGACCGATTTGAAGCTTGTCTTTTTAGAGCTGCAACACTTATAGCATTTTTTGGAGCACTGCAGATAAGCGAGCTTGTGGCTGCATCCAAAAATGACACGTCTCTATCCTCTTTGCAGAGGAAGGATGTGGTACTGTCAGAGCACCAAGTTGCTATACACTTGCGAAGATCAAAAACTGACCAATTGGGTAAAGGACTGGTGCTGCTTTTAGGGCAATGCGGATATGCCCCCTGACCTTATGGTGATACATTTGGGAGGCAACAACTTGGCCCAAAGGTCGGGCAAGTCGCTGGTCCTCCAGGTGATAGCGGACCTCAGAGCGTTTGTGTCACGCTGCCCCAAGACAAGAATAATATGGTCGGAGATTATTCCACATATGGTGTGGAGAGATGCACGTGATCCCAAGAGGATTGATCAGGCCCAAAAGGGCGTAAACAGAGAAGTGGGCAGAGCAGTACGGCGATGCCTGGGGTCGGTGGTTGCTCATCCTCTTATTCGAGTGTCTCGGCCCGAGTTATATAGGGAGGATGGAGTGCATCTGTCTGATGAAGGTCTGAACATATTTTTAAAGGATCTACAAGGGGGTCTTAGAGCTGAATTGTTTCAGCTTGGGGGGGGGCATGGGACATACTAAGTTGTCCCTATGCCATGGCGGGTAGTGCAGAAGGATAAGGGGTTAGTCAGTTCCTAAGAAAGTACATGGAGGGTGCTAAGCACTCCTCCTCTCAGAAGGACAGCAGCAGAGCTTTAGTTGAGAGGAGGGGAAGCTGGGACCCCAGGGGATGCGGAGCAGCGAGGTTTTGAGACCCGGATGGGGCAAACTTGGGGTACCACAGCTGGGATACACAGAAGCATGCTGTATGGTAAGACAGTGCACTTTCGTTATAGGAACTTGATGGGCGGCCTGGACTGGAAGGTCAAAGTTGACTCCAGTTATATCTTTTACACTATGGTAGACCCCCTTGTGGAAAGGGAAGGTTTGGGTTATAAATAAGTTAATAAAGTTGTGGCCCTAGTTATCCCATATACCTGTGTCTGTTTCGTTATTCCGGGCTGGGCGGGCAAGTCTTGGCAGATGTCTGTGCCAGATCTGTTTCCTAAAGGTGTTTTCAAAAATGCAGGCTGCAAATATCAGGAATATTGGTTTCAAACTCCACAAAATATTGGTGCACAATATTGGTGCACTGATAAAGACTAGCTTAGGTTGAAAACCAGCTTTTTTTTTAAAGTTTTATTGGTCCAATAAAATTATCATTTGCCACAGTTTATTGTGTAAGGACCACATGGCTTTGTATGTTTTCCCCCCTCAACTATATACCCTGGATAGCTGTGTACAGTACCATCTCAAAGACAACATGGACACTTAACAGCAGCCTAGCAGGACTGCAAACTGGAAAAAAAGAGCTGCCTCTAACCACTAAGTAATTTGGCTTCAATTGGCTTTACTTGGTGGGGAGACTAAATTTTGTGCAATGATGGGGGTTTGCCACAATTTTGTGTAGCCTTTCCCTCTAGCCAAATAGGAACTTTGAACTTCAAAAGAAGGCAACAGAGGAGGGAAATGCAGATTATTGGCCGCTCTTTGTTTGAGGAGTTAGGAAAGAAAATCCAACCAACTGCCTCCAGGAATAAGGTTTGAAACCTACACGCCTGACATGTGTTTGCAGCCTGCATTTTTGAATTCAACTTTAAGAAACAAACCTGGCACAAACATCTGCAAAGACCTTTAGGACTTTCTTTCTTTTTCTGCACTGTCTACAAAATATCGGTGCACAACCTGAGGAAGACTAGTTTAGGTCAAAATCTAGCTACTTCAAAAACTATTTAGTGGCCCAGTAAAGGGATCACTTGCACTGGCTTTTGCATTGTATAACAACCACACAGCTTTGTTTACTTGTTTGTAAACAGTGAACCAAGGATTTGGCCAGTGGATGCTCTTCGCCACATAGACAATTAATTTGTCTCACTTAGGACCTAGGAGACCTGATACTTTATATTAAATAGGGCTCCTTTTGCAAACAAGAGCATTCTGGTTAAACAAAAATACAAGGCATAAGAGATGTGAAACTGTTGGTTTTGAGGCAACTTATGGAACTCTAGAGACAGCATGGACACTGGTAGTAAGCATCTGGGGGTTATAATCCAAAAGGAACAAAGCTTTTCCCATCTCTGGGTGCTATCCCCAAAGTGATACGAATGTTCCAGACTTCCTCCACTTGATGGGCACAGTGCTGCTGACTCCAGATGTTCTCTGGCTTGGAGTAGGTTTTTCAGAATTACAGTATCATTTATGCTAAAGTGATCCTGAATTTAGAAATGTCCTTTTAGCCGCCTTGACAGGGATGGCACAGGAGAATGCTGGAAGTGTGGCACATTTTAAATAGGTCTATTCAGACCTAGTTGTTAGTCTTCTAAAGCCCATTGCTATGTTTTCAGTCATAGTGGTTAAGGAGTGGATTCCATCCTCCCTCGGTAGGATGGTGAAGGGTGAAGATGTGCCCATAGAACTAGGGACTCACATACAGCTCTGTACCACAAAAAAGAAGCCATCTTTCCTCTCCATACAAGTACGTTTACACATACTGTCAGAAAGCTCTGCCTCCAACGATAACCTCCTTGTAGAGGTGGCACCCAGCATGATGTAATGGATAGGCTATGACATACGGGACCTGGGTTCAAATCCTTATTTGACCATAGAAACTCATGGGAGGTGGCATGGTAAAACCAATCCTTAAATATATCATTTACCTCAAAAATTCAGTCATCATCATCATCATCTCAGAAATAACACAATCGGAGCTACAAAAACCGGAAATTTTAGGAACAGCATACATACTGCGTCGATATTTAACAGATGCTTAGGTTTTGGGTTAAAACTTGTATCTGTTATTTTATACCAGTCAATGTTATTTATAATTTTGATTGACTGTGCCTGGTGTGTAACAAAAACATCATTATCATCATCGTTATCATCATCGTCATCATCATCATCTTCAAACTGCAGAGCTGGAAGGGACCCTATGAATCATTGGGTCCAGCTCCCGTCAAGGAAGCACAGTGGGGAATTTGAACTCCCAACCTCTGGCTCAGCAGGCAGAGACCTAAACCACTGAGCTCTCCAGTAGTTGTAGCACCTAAGATAACAAAGAATCATGATAAGGCCTTTATAAAGCATTCATCCTGCTTCCCTTAGATTAGATTAGAAAGAGCATAATTCTAAAATGAAGTATAGAAACAGGGCATATCCTTATGAACAGAATATCATCTTCTAGGCCTTGTTCAGGACTTCAAGGAATGCCATGGAGCTGCATGACTTGTTCAGTCATTTATAATTTCCTCCAAATATATGCATTGAAGCATGTAAGAGAGTCTTTTTTCTGGACTTCATAGAGACAAACCTGGAGCTGGTAAAACCAATTGTTTGTAATGCCGTCATTGCTGATTACATATACTAGGTTCTGTGGAAAATGCTGATAATCCATTCATTTCTTTGAAGCTTGACCTAGAAATATAGTATGCCTGTCTTCCGATTTTAAGAGGGCTGCTTGCAGCTGCATCACAATTCCAAACCACCATCTTAGTCATTTCCCCAGAGGCACAAAAGTGGGAAAGACAGAATAGTATGAGAATTTATTAGTTTGTTGATACATGTATGTCCTTTAGCACAAAACTGCAGGTTGGAGGCCCTGAAATACATGTCACTTGAACCAGTTGATCACAGTTATTGTGATCGCCACACATCTCATCCAGGGCTGATGCATTTCCCTGTCTTCTTCATGGTATAATCTCAGCTAGTGAGGAATCCAATCGTGGATAATATTTGACTAAGTGTAGCTGTCAATGAGGACAGGGCCCATGCATTGGCCTCAGTGTGAAGGAAGGCGGAAAGAGGGAAATGTCAGTCTGTTACCAAGGCAACAAGGCCAGTGCTCCCCGTCTTCCTGCACTACATTGGTTTGCAATGAAAGACAGCACTGCAAAGGAAGACGGGGAATAACAGACTAGTTTTCTCAGCAACAGGCTGACCCATTCCCTCATCTCAAAAACATTCATTCCTTGGAACAGTAGGAAGAAGAGGTCTGGGAGTACTCTAAAATGTGTACTAGATTTTTTTCTTGTGGCAGCTAAGAAGTGATCTTTATTGTTAAGAACGATGCTGCGTGTAGGAGTATGCAATCAGTTGATATTTATAAATAGGATCTGAGAGGAGAGAGAGAGAGAAAATAAATCAGGCAGGAGTAAGAAATGTTAAAATATGAGCGGAGAATCAAATTTAAAGAGAGAGTTAGAGGTGGGAATTGTCAGCCACTGAACACATTAAATGGCAACTAAATGGGGAAACACAATCAATCTGATTTCTTTGAGAAGTGCATTTGAATAACACCAAAATTGCCATATGCATACTTCAGGGTGACTAAATAAATATGAATAAATGTGTCCCTATTCAGTCTTTGTCAAAGCATGGGGAGCCCACAAATATTTCTCCGCCAACATGTGAAAGAGGCAACCTAAAGTAGGAGAGGTTGCTGTATCTGGCATAAACCTCTGCATGTGAGCCAGAACCACTTTGTTTCTGAGGGGGAGGGAGAATTCAGGCTTATGTGGAGAGGAGACACAGAGCATCCTCCTCCTCTTCATACCGTCACTTCCATATGTTCAAAGTGATGATGGAGAAAGGCAGGTATGGACTCCACACAGAGATAAAATATGAATAGGGCTTACCTTTGAAGTGGGAGGAGGTAAATCCTGAAACAGCCCTGTGAATTGCATACCTTTTAGGAGTATTCTAATAGGAACACGTGTCCTGCTTCCACTGTACAGCAAAAAGCCAACGGTAGTCACCTAATTTACCAGGAATAAATGCATGCAGCCAAATATAGCATCTTACTATCATATCTTTATCCACACTTCACATCTTTTAGGTCTGAATGAGATACAGCTTCAGTGTGCATCTGGAAATAGACATGTAATGGGGGGAAAAAAGATCTAGAGTTCTCAGTAAACTCGCTCTTGGAAATAAAAGCTTGTTTTCATGACAGTTGGAAAATCCTCTATACACTGTTTTGCTGTCCTGAGACAGCTTGTCTTGACCATGAATGAGATCTTACCATGATCTCTTCACATCCCTGTACTGAGCATATAATGTAAGGAAGCTGGTCCCTCAGATAGGTGATCAATAATCAGGGATATTTTTCCCTTGCAAGAAATTGTTTCCAAAGCAAAGCAAAACAACACAGCACCCTAAAGGCATAATTGCAGACATATTATGAAAGAATGACATTCTTGTCTTTAATCGTTATGACTTCACCCCATAAAACTGCATGCATTAAAAGATCCCAGCATTGGGAGTATATCCAATAAAAACTTGACAATGTTATTGTATTTTGAGAAGTATCAAATTTCTGGGAGGTTCCTTGAGAAGTTGCCCCAGCTACTTCATAATTCAGAAGCATCAGAATACCACCCACTTACATTTAACCTTCTAATTTGTGTTTAATTAATCACCCATCTGCTAATGCAACCCTGGCCTCACGCCTGCAGGTGTTGTTTGTCTACAGCTTGGGTCTTAGAAAAACATTACTGCTTGTTAACCCTTGTAAGAGACCTATATCTGCAGAGCATCAGCTGGCTCCATGTCCTCTCATAATGAAGCAGTCCTCCAGAAGAATGGTGATGGTTTCTCTGGGACTTTCGATGACTTCGAAAAAGCACTTGACATCTTGAAATAGGGAAATTGCACACTCTGCCTCCCGGAATGTGGAAGAGCTCAGATGGTCGCTAAGGTTATCAGAGTCCTTTAAAGCACCTCTAAGAACTCAGCTTGCACTGAGGGATGCCAATCTGGATAATTCAATGTGACTAGTGGGGTGTCACAAAGAAATTTTCCATCCTAATTTCTCTTTGTCATTGTCATGTAGATGTAACTCAGGAAGGATCTTTAAATTCATTATTCAGTTCAAGCAGGTCCCTCGGGCATTGTAGCAAAGACTTAAACAAAAGAAGTTTGCTATTTCCACTGCCTTCCGAAAGGACACTTCTAACTTTGTGCAACCATTTTCAAATGCTTAATGGTAGTGCAGTCCAGAAAGCACATCAGCTGGCATCCTGATGGACAGACATTGTCATAAATGGCAATATAGGTACACCCTTTGAATGGCAAACTCTTTATGTTCTTTTGCCTTGGGTTGTTCCTGATAAATGGAATGCTGCTAAGCCGCTTTTGCTTATTTTTGCTTGAATGACTCAATTAGCCCTTCCCTGATCTTTCAGACTTCATTAACTGAGGGTGCGACTAGATGGTTAAATCATCTCAGCCTGCTTCAGACTAGATATGCTTTGAGGTGTATTGTGTAATTTGAGGTGATCTTTGCACCCACATACTAGGACTAATCATACTGCACCTCAATCGACCCTGTTTAGCATTATCTAGACCAATTTTCTTTCCCTTTAAAATCTTCCTCTTGTCTCCTTATCCATGCTTTGCTTAAGCCACCTAATGATCTTGAGAAATGGAAACGTTCCTTCCCGCTCTCCTGCAGAGAGAAAGAGAGTTAAAGCTTGCTGTTTCTTCTTGTTGATAACTGACACAGAGAATCAGTGATACATTGAAAGTGATGCATTTTAAAAAAAAGCTCTTTCAAGTATCATGGATGCATTAGCAACAATTCAAAAGGAATGGAAAAATTCATCTCCCTTCCTGTCCACAGGGGAGTAGGAAAGAAGCTTTCCACTCTTCAAGGCTGTTAAGTGGCTTAAGCTAAGGGGCAGTTTAAGCCATCTGCTTTGGTTTGAACCCAGCAGCCACACAAGCTGGAATGGAACCAAAATTGAGCATTCATATCTGCACTGAAAAAAACTACAGCCCCTGACATGTAAGTAAATGTCATGTAAGTTCTGTGGTCACCAGGAAAAGGAACGAACCAATCCATCCCCAATCCATACCTAACCACAGGACAAATGCCTGTTTAGTTGCACCCTAAATTAGTTGACATTCTGATTTTTTAAAATTCAAAATAGCTCAAGGTATCCATGAGTACAAGCATTTCTAGGTTAAACACTGGTTATACTTTGTTGTTGTCTTAGTTACAAGTGCTATGATTGTTGGGGACATTAAATGTGAAGTCAACATATCTTTGCTAAGGCAAGGTTTACAAAATGTGTATGAAATATACAGTGTAAATGTCTACACTAGCCTTGTTGTTCTGGAGATGAATGAATAGTTCCTGTTGTTTCAAGCAATTTGTCAAAGAAGATTGGACTGAAACAGATATATTTGTAGCCATTCAACATTGCTGGTTCGACTCTCAGAATAAATTACCATGTCTTGAGATAATATTAAGAGCTATATCAGCCAGGCACCTTCTTCAAAGATCTGTCAGGAATTTTTAGGGTATATTAAATAAAATCTATTTATCTATCCATCTATTGCATTTATTTGTCTTTATTCCATTACTTTATTCCATTACTTGCTCAAAATTAAAAACACAGTGCACTTTGTTTTGCCCAATCGATTTGTAACTAGAGATGGGGGTATTTGTATTTGTATACGAATACGAATATTCCCCGACAGCTGGAGATAACGAGGGTCTGGCCCCATGGGGCAGGACCCTCATTCATCCCAAATACAGTTCAATACAACTCTTCACATAGTTTGCTACTTACATCACAAAACTCATATATGGGAATTGAGAAGCAATGTAACAGTTCTTGCTTAACTTCTGTCTCTGACCTCTTTCCCCTACTGCTCAGGAGAGTAACACAGCTGAAATTCTAATAGCTCCAATTGGTAGGGTTTGTTCTAAGTACATGCCATCAAGTCAATTGCAATGCTTGGTGACCCTTTACAGCTCTAAAGTGATCTTAAAATGGTGGTAGTGATGGGGATAGGCAGTAAGGTAACTTAAATGGCCACTTCTTGTTTTAGACTCCTCCCCCATATTTCCCTCCAATGTGCATGCAAATTGGCATGTTGGGGCATGTTGGGGCTTCCTTCTTTCTCTTTGAAGGCAGTTTCTATTGTTACCCGGCCTCTCCTTTTATTATGGAGATGAAAGCAAACTTGATGACATGGAAGCCAGATTTGGGGGACTCCTCTCCTACATTCTCCAGAAATGAATTTCCCAAATTAATAAATAATAAATAATCCTTGTTTTAGAAGTGGCTGCTTGTCACCTTTATTCCTCCTCCGCTGCACTTCCAACAGTTTGTCACAAGCCATGATCCAATTTCTTTGGAAATTGTCACAGCCCATGACTTTCTGCTGTCTACTTGAAATATCTTCTGAGATTTTAGGGCCAAAACCTGAGGCCAGACCTATGATTAATCATCTCAATCTTCTTCCCTCACTCCTGGCACTTGCCCTGAGGTCTATCTCTCTACTGGGAGTCACAGGAAAACATAACAATTCCTTGAGCGTTCAGGTGGCACCTTGAGACTGGTAGTGCCACCTGGAAAAACTGTTTGTAGAATCTGGTGAGGAAAAAAAAGGGTGAAGTTTAAGTTGAAGTCAAAGCCATTCACTTTGAGGGAAAAATTGCTCAGATTCGCAGTGGGTTGGATTCCACCATTAGTGCAGAATCAGAGGATGTGTCCAGTGTGCCATGCTTAGGTCAAGTATTAATGGATGAGTTTCAATTGTTGAGACCTGAGGATGTGGACAGGGTACTTGGATATGTCTGTTCTAACACCACTCCACTCGACCCTTGCCCATCTTGGCTAATTGGAAGATCTGCCAGGGGAGTTCGCACCTGGGTCCAGGAGGCCATGAACTCCTCTTTGAGAGAGGGAGTGATCCCTACCACCTTGAAAGAGGCAGTAATTGGGCCACTCCTAAGAAAGCCTAACCTGGACCCAGGGCTGGTGATTAATTACCAACCAGTGGTGAACTTCCCTTATTTGGGCAAGGTGTTGGAGCAGGTTGTGGCCGGGCAACTCCAGGCGCTGCTGGATGAAACTGATTTTCTGGATCCATTTCAATCAGGTTTCAGGCCGGGCTTTGGTACGGAGACTGCCTTGGTCGCCCTGTATGATGACCTTTGCTGAGAGAGAGACAGGGGGAGTGTGACCCTGTTGATACTCAGCGGCTTTCGACACCATCGACCATGGTGTCCTTCTGGATAGGCTGGGAGTTGGGGGCACCGATTTATGGTAGTTCCGCTCCTTCCTGGCTGACCATGTCCAGAAGGTGGTGCTGGGGGACAGTTGCTCTGCCCCATAGCATTTATGTCATGGAGTTCCTCAGGGCTCAATACTGTCCCCCATGCTGTTTAACATCTACATGGAACCGCTGGGAGAGGTCATCAGGAGGTTTGGGCTGAGGAGTCAGCAATATGCTGACAACACTCAGCTCTACCTCTCGTTTTCCACCAATCCAGGTTTCTGTACTGAACTCGTGTCTGGACCTCATAATGGGCTGGATGAGGGTTAATAAATTGAAACTCAATCCAGACAAGATGGAAGTGCTGTTAGTGGGTGCATCGCCGGACAGGCTAGAGGGCCATTTCCCTGCCCTGAATGGGGTTGCACTCCCCCTAAGGGACAGGGTCCGCAGCTTGGGGGTGCTCCTGGACCCCGGTCTAAATCTGGAAGCCCAGGTGGACTCGGTGGCCAGGGGCGCCTTCCTTCAGCTGTGGAAATTATACCAGCTATGGCCCTACCTGGATGAGCAGAGTCTTATGACAGTTACGCATGCACTGGTAACATCCTGTGTAGATTACTGCAATGCGCTCTACGTGGGGCTGCCTTTGAAGACGGTCCGGCGACTGCAAATGGTTCAGAATCGAGCTGCGCAGATGGTGAGTGGTGGGACCGCTAGGGAACACATCAGGCCAATTCTGTTCAAATTACATTGGCTACCAGTTGCTGCCCGGGCCCAATTCAAAGTGCTTGTTTTGACATATAAAGCCCTAAACGGCTTGGGCCCTGGATACCTGAAGGACCGCCTCCTTCCATATGAACCTACCCGGCAGTTAAGATCTAGCCAGGGGGCCCTCCTGAAAGAGTCATCTCTCAAGGAGGTAAGAGGGATGGCTTGTAGACAAAGGGCCTTTTCGGCAGCTGCCCCAGACTATGGAATGCCATCCCGAGTGAGATTCGTCTGGTGCCAATGTTGATGATGTTTCGGTGCCAGGTCAAAACCTTCCTGTTCCAGAAGATTTTTAATTGAAATAATATCAACTGTGGGTCCTGATGGCAATTTTTAGAGTACTGTATTTTTAATTGTATTTTAATTGTTTTATCTTTTTATCTTTTTATTGTATTTAAATTGTTGTAAGCCGCCCAGAGACCTTTGGGTAGTGTGGGTGGCATATAAGTTAAATAAATAAATAAATAAATAAATTATAAGGAGAGGAGTAAAGTCACTTACTGTATTTGATTTTGGAAGAAAACCTCCCAGAAGGCATTCAAGAAGTCAGTATTCTTCTCTAAATAATCAAGTCCTACATAGTAATTAAGATACATTAAACACATTATGTGTAATCCTGTTGGATCTTTGAAATACAGGAACAGAACCCTCAGGAGCTGTTGTAGGATTATACCATGAAATAATTTGACCTGAGAAAATAGAAAGAGTTGTGAGGAGACCGAGGACAGCTGAAGATTCCAGAGAGACTGAGAGAGAAAGCATAAACAAACTATTCAGGGGAGCTCATGGATGAGGAGAAAGAAACATACAACTGCTTCATGCCCTCAAGCACTAAAATTTATCCAGGAGCAGGAGCAGCACTACAGAATATATGGCAGAACCTGAAGGCTAGACCTGAATGGGTAGGCTGAGGGACTCCAGATGTTCACCTTTGTTTAATTCCATTACTGGACTTTATCTATTCCTGCTTTGTTGCTTAGACATTTTCTCTGAATCATATAACCAAAGTCATCCCTCCCACCACATCATTTCCACTTCCTGTTAAAGATATCCTATGCCTAGGCCAGTTTGGGAGTTGGTTAAAGATTTCCTATACCTTGTTTTAAATGTTAACTAAAATGGGTACTGTAGCCAAGACTCAAAAAGTGATTGAGACTTGGAAGGACAAACATGAATAAACTAAAAATGAACCTTAGGTGTAGGGATATGTCTCTGGAGGCCAAAGTGAAGATAATTAAAATTACGGTGTTTCTGACTATTGTGTATGGATGTACAGAAGATGGAGAATGAAGAAACTGACAGAGAAAAAAACGATTCATTTGAAATGTGCTTTTGGAGAAGTCTTACAATCAACTGCCAAAAAGACAAATATATGGGTTCTAGATCATATCAAACCTGAACTCTCAGAAACTAAAATGACTAAATTAGTGTACCTAGGACATATGAGAAGACAAGACTCACTGGAAAAGATAATAATGCTAGGAAAATTTGAAGGTGGAAGGAGAAGACATGAGGTCTAGAGTAACAACCTGCATTAGATGTAGAAGGTGTTACAACTTTCTTTGTTTCACTTCTACATCGCCTTTCCCCAATTAACTGACTCCAGGCAAGTCAACTTATTAAAAAAACAACAAAGTCAGCTAAAAGCATAAGACTAAAATATGATCTAAAAACCAATTAAACATGTAACAATATTAAAACAATTAGATAATGTTGTTTAAACCACTTAAAACACATTAAAATGCACAGAAAATAATAATAGTGTCCAGCAAACCAGATTAAAAGCTGTCCAGTTAGATGTTAAAAGCCTGTCTAAAACAAGAGATAGTCTTCACATTTTTCTAGGAGGACAAGAGAGAGTGAGACAATCTAGCTTCCTGGGGGAAGGTATTCTACAACCTGGGAGCAGCCACAGAAAATGCCCTCTTTTGTGTCCCCGTCAAACAAACTTGTGGAAGCAAACAGACTGAGAGAAGAGCCTCCTCTGAAGATCTTAAGAGCCTCTAGATCTTAAGAATGATCTACATTCCCAAGTATTTAAAAGGCCTTGCAGAGCTATTGCCATTGTAGCAGAGTAGCAGTACAGGAATCAAGGAACCATAATTTGACTCATTATATGGAGCTATCCTATATTAATTTGTCTTAGGAATCCCTCATAAGGTCTGTTGACTTTCTTATTCAACTCAGCTCACTGATGCATCTACTGCTTCTGCCAGAACATGTATGCGAGCTCCCCACGTCTACCCTGATAGAGTGCCTCAGAAACATAAATAACTAATATTAAGAACTTCTTGATATTTTGAGCACCTTAATAAGCATGTTCATCCTAATTATTTGCCTTCTCTAAGTATAAGCAGGGATGTTCGATCTAAACATACTTGTGTCCTCCCTTTAAGATCCTTTGTTCCTTGGTTTATGTTTATCACAACTTTACCATAAGCTTAGAGAATGTGAAGCACTGAAGATTCTCTCCTAGTGTTAGTCAGTAATGAAGGCTGGCAAACCTTTATTTTATTACTGTGCTGATCTTGGTTCCTTCCTTTCTTAAATTGGCTACAGTGCCTAGCTTATAATGCACTCCTGGGTCCCATTCTTTCAGTTTGGAGGACATATCACAGACCTTTGAGGCACTTGGAAGCCTCAAAGTTCATTGCTTAATTCATTAACTCATTTTTATTTTGTTTCTTTTATTTGTAACCAGGGTTTGACTAGCATCTGCTATCTTGGTGTGTGTTCCTTTACAGTGCATCTGTTAGCTACAATTTAATGAGTTCCTTTCCTACTTCTCTAACGATAGAAAGGAACACAAATCCACAAAGGCATGAACCACACAGGGGAGGTAATGGTTTAGGGTTTAATTAATATCCTTTCACAGTGCCAAGTTCAGCAGGGAAGGAAGTGTTAAAGAATTTTAACCTTAAAGATGATATCCCACAATACTTGGACTGCTCCTGGTTTCTTTGCTTGTGTGACTTTTCATTTATTCAACCAAATGTAGGCTTTATTGTTCACATCCACTGTTGAAAAAATTGACATGCAACATGCCTACTTAGGTATCTAACTGAAAACACAAAACTTGAAAGTCATTACTCCAGGTAGTAACAATGGGATTGAATGACGAGAAACCTATTTTCTTCTTCATGTTATTTAGGCATTGTTTGAGAGTCCAAGTCACCTTGGTTTAACTAACCCAGGGAGTCTGAAAGACCTAAATCTAAACCAAGAGTAAAACACCTGACCTTAGATATTCCTCTTCAGAGTCTTCAACAACTCCGTATCAAATGTTCTGTTCTGTTCAGCAATTGGGCTCCCAGTGTTACCAGGCTCTGAATGCTAAGTGGCAGGAAAAAAAAAAAGAAATACATTGTTCTTGTTGGGTGAAATAACAGTACAACTTTATTGGCTACAGCTGAAGTATACTTGGCAGTGCATAGGATAAGGATCCAGAGCTTGCACACTTCCTAAGAAATCCTTGAAATCACCTGACCCATGACAGCACATGAGTGCACTGCCACTTCATGGCTTTCTGGGAGTGCAACTGGACTCACCCCTCTGAGTTGGCCAGAACTTTCATCCCCAGTCTGTTAAGAAGATTCCAATAAATCTGTTGGAGAGCATCACAGTATACATAGCCTGCCTACTCAACTGGATCTAGACCATTGTCCAAAACCAATCAATAAAGTTATGCAAAATAAAGGGGGGGGGGAACCCAGCACAGATAGATGCAACCTTAAGGAATAGTGAATGGAAAGATTGCCAAGAAATGCTGCCTGTCTTGGACTGGCATGGCCTTTTGTCTAAAGTTAATAGTCTCTGCCCATGGGCTGCCTAGCCAACCAGGTGCTATGGCTGGCCCGAAAACCATGTGAGAAGTCAATAAAACTGTCTCAGGAGAACCACAGGGATCCAAGAAAAGGAGGATGTCATGTTACAAAAGAAGATGCAAAACCACTGTTTCATTCTGCCCTTCATGTCTGAGCTCCAACAGAACACAACAGAGGTCTACAATAAGTCATTATTTTCCTGGCTTCATAGATTTGATCAGGTATTTTTGGAATCATATTTTTCACATCCATGAGAACTTGAAACTTGTTTTAAAAGCTGATCATCTTAGACAACACACTCAATGGTTTTCCTATACAATCTCTGTCCAGTTGCAAATATACATACATATCTAACTACACATCCATGTTATAGAATCAACAGTATTGCTAAGTATGGGTGTACTGTGAAAAAGAGAGAGAAGATAGTCTAAACATGAACAATGTAAGGTCTTTGTTCTTGAATGCTTAGCACTTTGTCCTAATATAATGCTCCAATCGTCCTTCAAAAAGGTACCTATGAAAATAAAAGGGTTGCACCAGGCTTTCTTCCTTCTCTTAACAGTAACCTATCATCAAGTGTCATTTTTTTCAATTTTCCATTGAAGTTTTTTTAATCTGCTCTTATTTGAAAAAGGCACAGTAAACTTAAATAAAATAACCCTCTAAATTGCATGTTCTTAGAAGTACAGAGACTGTGCTGATTGTAGAAACACTCTAGGACACTTAAATAATATCCTGAGTGTGTTTTCAGTAGCTTCATGCATATGTAATGAATCAGTGTCCAGAAGTTTTGGTTTAGCTTTGTATCAGCCTCATCACTGCTCATGAAGTGGGCACATATGTAAAAAATGGTTTCAAGAAGATGGAGGGCTCCGTAATAAACTGAAACATGTGGTGTGTCACCCAACAAGACTCCAATTTCAAGCAGAAAGCCTATTTACTCTTACCTGGAAGCAAGGCTCAATGGGAAACATATCTGAGTAGGTATGCATAGAATTGCTTTTTTAAAAGTCATTTTCACTTGAGTAGTGACTAGGACTATAATCCTATGGGCAGTTATTTGGGAGTAAATCCAATTGAAGTTATTGGGATTTCCAGGTTGTATTTTATAGGTTGTAAGAAAAACACCATTCAGCTGCCAAGATTGTTTATTATTTATTGTTTATGGTTGAAAGGAGGGAATAGGGTTCTTTCTCCTTGATTTCTCTTTGAGAATAAGAGGCTAATTGATTCACATCTCTACTAGAATAGATGTGCTGGAGAATATTGTAAAGTGAGGTTTTTGAAAATATCTCAAGTCCTGTTCCAGTTATTTTTTAATACCACAGTAGCTGAAAGACCTATTTTGTCATGTCTGATCTCTTCTGACAACACATAAAAACTTATTTATAAAAATGTATGTGTTCAGTAGATCTTTGGCCATAATATGCTATGCCCTTAATTTGTTTTTCCCTGCCAAGGCTTTTGGTTTCAATTTTATGATTGTAAGACTGGGTGTAGACAAGAAAAGGACTGCTAAAGTCATCAGATTGGTTGGCCAGTTCTGGCCTGGTTTTATAGTTAGGAAAACTAGAGACAGCATTTTGTAACAGGAACTACATAGTTGACTGATTGTTCTCAGTTGGTGACCTTCTGAATGACCAGCAAATATGTAGAAATGGGAAAACATTCACCCTTCCTGGCTAAGTAGCATTATAATTCCAGTAGTCTTCCCAAAAGGAAATGAAAAGGAAAGGAAAATAGTTGAAGACAGGCTGCAAATAGGGGTGGAACTTATTTTGAGGGGCTTTTGAAAAAAAAAATCGTGGCTGGCCTTTTCTGTAGAAATCTGAAATGACTGGCAAAGTAACTGGAAGGTTCGGACTGTGGTGTCATCAATATGCAAGGCACACATAACTCTCTTTTTTTCCCTCTGATCTCAGCAGTAAGCCTGAAACAGGCCTTTCAGTTCAGTTTTTGGATGGATGTAGGCAAACAAGCTGATGTTTCATCCAGATAAGATAGAAAAGGAATCTCAAGCAAGTATTTTGAAACTGTAGAAAAAACTAAAATGTCCTTAAATGTCTCTCTAACAACCAAACTATAGAACATATTTGTCGGAAGAAACCTTGAAAAGGTCAAAGTCCTTCTTACAGCAAACCTTGTAAAATATTTTAATTGTGAATTGACTGAATGAATTGAATGATAAAAATATTACTACGTTGATTCCTGTTTGAGGTCTGGGAGAAATTATATTTTATTCTGTTTTGTTATTTTTTTTGCTGGTGCCAACTGAATACAAAATAATAGACTTTGAAAAGCCATACAAGAGTACAAGCTGTTCGGTTACAAACATCTAAAAGACTCGCTTCAGTAAATAGAAATCTCTGCTGGAAACAGTTTAGACATGATATCATTGAGTGTTACCATGAAAATCATTGCAGTTTGGAACAGGATAAATATGGCTACATATTGCTGGACAAAAATGGCCTATAAATCAAATGTCTATGTTGTCATAGTGTAAAGAGCTGCCACGTAGGAGACGTTTGGATCTCTGTGTGGCTGCTCCATGTGGTAAGCCACTGAATTGAATGTTCTAACATCTGGTATAATGATGGATAAGAAGAATTTACCAGGATTGGCATGTTTCTTCGTATTGGGTGGCAAGAACTTGAGGTTGTTGTGTGTTTTTTTAAGTGACAGATCCAACCCTCCAGGCCCAGATATCTGAGTCCTTGCTTCAAATACTTTTGAATTCTATCCAGCTTGCCTCCCATCTCTGTCTTTCTGCCCTACATTACTATATGGTCTGGAATGTTCACATTGTCCCATATTTCTTGGTATCTGGATCTCAACTCACTTTGGACAGCTGCCCCTGGGGCAAACCTGACACGTTGCAATGTATATTTGCAAATGGAAAACGGTTGCTTATGTTTAGCAGCTTTGCTCACTGCACAACAGCTTTCTTTACTTATGAGCAGCAGGGCAGAGCAACTATGCATGTTAGACTGGATGAAGAGAATTATGTGACTGCTATTTGCTTCAGTTTGGATTGAAGGTTACTTGAACCCTAAGATAAGGTTCAGATGACATAACTTCCAATTGCCCAATATTTGATCCCAAATCTCCCCGCAAAGCTTCTTTAAACTGTGAGGATGTCCTCTCCTTCACACACATTCTAAGACAGAGACAGAGTTCTCATAACACTGCCTCAATCCTCATGTGGCCTTCCAAGTATAATGTACTATCTCTTACCAACCCTACCTCAGCCATTTTGACATGCTAGTAGCAATTCTTCTTGTTGGTGGTGGTGTTATGTGCCATCAAGTTTTCTCTGACTTATGGCGACCCTGAGTGATCTCCAAAGTGTCCCGTCCTCAGCAGCCCTGAACAAAAGCTTGTGGGTTCCTTGAGGGAGTCAATCCACATCCTGTTGGTCTTCCTCTTTTCTTGTCTTCAGCCTTTTCTAGCATAATTGTCATTTCCAGAAAATCCTGTCTTCTCATGCCCAAAATAGGACAGTTTCAGTTTCAATGTTTTTGCCTCCTGAGATAGTTGAGGCTTGATATGATCCAAAATCCACTTGTTTGTCTTTCTGACAGTAAAACTGTCCTCCAGCACCACATTTCAAACAGGTTTTTTTCTGTCAGCTTCCTTTACTGTCCAGCTTTCATACCCACACATGAAGATCGGAAATATAAGAATGTGGATGATCTTGGTCTCCAGTGATGCATTCTTATACTTGATAATCCTTTCTAGTTCCTTCATTGCTGCCCTTCTGAGTCTCAGTCTTCTTCTGATTTCTTGGCTGCACTCTCCATTTAGATTGATGATATGAATATATAGCTTGATAAACCAAGGTAAATATTCTTCATTACCAATGTTCAAGTTGTGCAGTTCTTCTGTGGTCATGATTTTTGTCTTCTTAATGTACAAGCGCTGGGCTATTTGGCGCCTTTCTTCTTTCATTTACACTAGATTCTAGACTCCAGATTCTGCATATTTCCCCTAATCCCCCAAAACTACCTGCCTACCAATTTACCATAAATTAAAACTATAATAACAAAGCACATATAAACATAAAGGCGTCCTTCTAAGAAATTGTGAGTTTTTGTTTCTTTCTTGTTGGGAATCCATGGATTTTTAACGGAGTGACAAGTGGGACATGAAGTCATTGTTTTTTGAGATGTGCCTATTGGCCCTGGAGGACATGCAGTCTTTCTGCCTAATAGCTTCTTTTCTACCTTCAAATGGTATACATCTTTCCTGCTTCCCATGATTCCCCTTCTCCTTTGTCTTCTCATTTATCATACAAGACATGTATAATTCTGGAACTGTGTGTTAATTAGAACTATTCACTTCCAAAGGCTAATAACTATCTCCTTAGCAACAGCCTCAGCCATTATCAAATTGTCAAGCCAAAATATAACCTGCAGTTGACCCAGATTGACTCTGCTATTTCTTTTTTCAGCAGCTTATATTTTGTTGTGATACACCATCCACTCCTTTTCTGAACTTTGATTCTGATTTGTCTTAAAAGCTTGCTTTTATATGTTATGCACCAGCCCTCTTTTGCTTCTTTTCAAAATTCTGCCATGCCGAAATCAGATGAAGTCATTTCTTATCCTTTTCTTCATCTAGAATGAAGGCCTCATCTTAAACTCATCATATCCTTACTCGGTCTTTTTGTCGTTATTCTTCCCACTAAATCTCCCCACCTTCAGCTATCTAAACACCCTCTAACAATTCTACACATTTTATTTTTAAGTAGTTTCGGTCTAATATTTCTGGGAGCCACAATAATTACTTGCTGTCAACCATAGGCTGACTAAAATAGCCAGGTGAGGCATTCATGAGCCATCTGCAGTACCCACTCTGTCTCACTCTCTTTGCTTTCTTCCATGCACTTTTTTCATTAAGCATTTTATTTAATCCTACAGTCTTCACTCCAACAGAATGAGATCACTCTCTGTCTAACGTATTTTCTTGCATTCTCCATTCTCAGCTAGGTATTCCATAAGGAGCTCTCTCCTTTTTTGAATACAATGAGTCGAGCTGAGATGTCCAGCGCTCCGTCTTGCCCAGTGATTCTTGATCTCTTTCAGCCTGTGATGCCAGATACTGTGGACAAAGTGCTTGATCGCTGTCGGGCCACCATTTCCTCCCTTGACCCTTGCCCGGCCTGGCTAATCAAAGCAGCCAGGCCGATCACAACAGAATGGGCCACTGCAATAATAAATGGGTCTTTCCTTGAGGGCAGGTTCCCACCTGCCCTCAAGGAGACACTCATTAGGCCCATAAGAAAGAAACCTAATATGGCGGCGGACGAAATTGGCAATTATAGGCCCGTCGCCAATGTTTCTTTCATTAGCAAAGTGGTCGAGAGGGTGGTGGCTGACCAGCTTCAGGCTCTTTTGGATGAAACAGATGCCCTGGATCCATTTCAGTCAGGCTTTAGGCCGCGCCATGGTACAGAGACGGCATTGGTCGCCCTGTATGATGACCTGTTGAGGGAGGCTGACAGGGGTAAAACATCTCTGTTGGTCCTCCTCGACATCTCGGCGGCCTTTGATACCGTCGACCACGGTATCCTCCTGGGGAGGCTCTCTGAGTTGGGAATTGGTGGCTTGGCATTTGCCTGGCTCCGTTCCTTCTTGGAGAACCGTCCCCAGAGAGTACAGCTTGGGGAGAGTGTCTCGGCCCCGTGGAGTCTCAATTGTGGGGTTCCACAGGGGTCGATTATCTCCCCAATGCTGTTTAATATCTATATGAGGCCGCTGGGTCGGGTCATCAGGGGGTGTGGAGCATCGTGTCATCAATATGCTGATGACACCCAGCTCTACATCTCCTTTTTACCAACTGCAGGTGATGCCGTCCTGTCCCTTCAGCGCTGCCTGGGGACTGTATTGCAATGGATGCAGGAAAATGGGCTGAGGCTGAACCTGGACAAGACGGAGGTTCTGAGGGTGGGTGCCCCTGTGGTTGGCGGCTTGGATGACTCTCTCTCGTTTGGGGGGGTGGCCTTGGCCGCTAAGAGTGGGGTTCGCAGCTTGGGGATCCATCTGGACCCGGCGCTCACCATGGAAACGCAGGTGGCGTCGGTAGTCCGCTCCGCCTTTTTCCATCTTTGGCGGATTGCCCGGCTGCGGCCCTACCTTGATATGGGGGCGCTCACTACCTTGGTGCATGCGCTCGTAATCTCAAGATTAGACCACTGTAACGCGCTCTACATGGGGCTGCCTTTGAGGTTGATGCGGAAACTTCAGGTGGTGCAGAATGCGGCAGCCAGACTCCTTAGTGGAGTGAGAAAATACCAGTATATCTCCCCTATTCTGGCCGCATTGCATTGGCTGCCCATTCGGTTCCACATTGACTTCAAAGTTTTAATGCTTACTTATAAGGCCCTAAACGGTTTAGGACCTCGATATTTGGCGGAATGCCTACTCCCACCAAGGTTTACCTGGATCACCCGTGCGAGTCAGGAGGTGAGGCTGAGGAGCTTGACGCCAAGGGAGGCCCGTAGGGAAAGAACAACAAATCGGGCCTTCTCGGCGGTGGCTCCTCGCCTCTGGAATAATCTTCCTCCGGAGATTCGTGCCGCCCCTACGCTGGGTATCTTTAAAAATCAATTAAAAACATGGATGTTTATACAGGCCTTCCCTCCAGTCAATACCTGATCTTTTTATCTTTTCTATTTATCTTTATTTTTTGTTTTATAATTGTTATGGAAATTGTTTTTGTAATAATTTTGTGATTTTATCTGTTGTTTTATGTTGTTTGGAAGCCGCCTAGAGTGGTCGCAAGACCAGATAGGCGGGGTATAAATGAAATAAATAATAATAATAATAATAATAACCTGCTGATAGTGTTATATTTCTGCAAATCCCACCTGCATTTTCTTCTTGTTCCTGTTTTCTGTCAGGTTGTGAGATTTTTCATTCAACTATGCCATTTGTATGTTTTTGTGCATTATTCTCAATGTGTACATTGACACACCCATTTTACCTGATTTGTGCATCCTCCTTGTTGACTTTTGTGCATTTTTACAGCACTCCTTTTGACTGTTTGCATTTTAAATGGTGCACTTTGTTTTGTGCACACTGTCTCTTCCAATGCCCCATAAACCTTGCAAATGCACAAATTCTAGAGGCAAGATGTTATTTGACTCACAAGTCTCAAGGAGGTGCAAACATGCTACTTTTGTTGACTTTTCAAATCTAGGGAAATTCTCCATTCCTATCCTTACTCCCCCCCACCCCCACCTCTTTGCTTCCATTTGTCTCCTCTGCTTTCAAAACCAAACCTGCATGGTTCTTAGGACAGCAGAACTGATTAGCTTGTGTTTCTTACTAAAGTGCAATGAACATTAGTAGGGCTCCAGGGAACCATAAGTAACAATAGTAGATTCCTATGTTGCCTTTAACCATCTGAAACAATCAAATATTTCAGGAAGACAGAGGCATGGCAATATAGGCAGAGCATACATGAGAGACAAAATGTTTGCGTAGCTGTGCTTTCCATTCAGAGCAGGTTGGAGAGACCCTGCTGTGATTCCAAATTGTAGAATTTCCACTTCACTTTGCAAATAAATCACATCAAATTAATGAATTTGTCTAATATACCTTGCCATGTTTCTCCAGTTATAGGCCTCATTTAACAGGGAGCATTTAGATAATTTGGTGGCAGTTTTATGCCATCTTTTTTTTGTCACCCCGTCTAATATATCTATATCACACAGAAAACGAGCTTTGCTTGAAGCACTACCACAAAGCTACTCCTGTCACAGAGTATGTGTAATTGGCATTGGAAACACAACCTCAGGGCAAGAGTGAAGAGCCCTGTGATAAAGGATACAGAAAAGACACTGTCGATTGATAGGTATCCTCTGGGAAGAATATGCCTTGGCTGAGATACGTATTGGCCAGGAAGGATTTTTTTTTCTCACTGGCTGACAATCCCACTCTCCCCCCCCCCCCTTAAATGGTTTCCCCCTTCCTTTAATTGTGATTATATTCATAGGTCTTCACTTCTTCCTTTCAGAAGCAAGGGAAGCTGGCTTGTACTGAGTTAGAGGATTCACCCACCTAGCTTGCTATTGTCAGCTCTGACTGGCAGTAGCTTTCCAAAGTTTCAGACAGGATCTCTTCCTAATCCTATCTGGAGATCCTGGGTATTCTCTGTGGTTGCCCATTCAACTACTAATCAAATCAAATCCTGCTTACTTTTAAAACTGCTGGATAGCTCAGTGGTTTAGGTATTTGGTTGGAAGTTCAATTCCTCACTGTGCCTCCTTGATAAGAGCTTGACTCAATGATCTATAGGGTCCCTTCCAGGTCCGCCATTCTAAGATGATGATGATAATGATGAAAATCATGTGAGATCAGATGAGTTCAGGTTAATAAGGTGGAACTTATCACAACCCTGCAGAGGGAGAAATTGGGGCATAGGACTGAATCCAGTGAAGAATAAGCAGAGGTTATGGTGAATCACTCTCATAAATGGAGTCACTACAGGGGACTTGGAGAGATGGAACTACTTTGGGGGGCTCATTGTTTGCCCTATATGCAGGTTGTTAGCAGTTTAAAATCACAGTAGAAGATTTTCTCCTTACAAAGGTTTGGACCAGAAGCTCCAGCGTAGTAAGGCACACAGGAAGACACCAGGAATAAGTGCAGAGAATATTTACTTGCTGTACATATTTACATAGTGCTCACAGGAACATAAACATAGGCATTCAGCAGTCAAACAGACAGAACGTAAGCATGACAGTCAAAATAGAACTGTGAAGGGCACACTAACCAGCCTCTTAATTTATACTACCTCCAACCAATCAAATTAGTGGTTCACCTCATGGTAGTTAATTCCACACAGCTGTGTCCTTCTTGTCACGTAGGCAGTGACTAAATAACTCCACCTGCACTAACCAATTGTTAATTACATTTCTTCTTCTTAAAGACCTAACACAGGTGAAGGGGGAAGAACTATTCTATTGGTGCACACCTCAGGATGTGTCATGCCCTCATCATTCCATTTGGTTTGTGTCAGCTGTCATGAGTAGAGATGGGAATGAATATAAAAACGGATTGCTTTTTCTGATGAATATAGCCGATTCATTAAATATTCGTTGATCCGTATTTGTGGGTTCCAGAGACCCCCACGAATACGAAGGGATGAATATTTACCCATTTTTATTCATCCTTCGTATTAAAAACAACAACAACACCATTCTGCCTACTGGCCGCCGATCAGCTGATCGGCGGCAGAAAGGCAGCCACCCCCCCCACAGCTACCCAATACCACAGCCTACGCCCACCCCCTTCCTTTCCCTACCTTAGGCCCCACGCCACCCCACTCCACCCCCACCGACACCCTCTTACCTTAATCACTGCCGCCGAGGTCTTCTGGCCTCGGAGCCATGCATGTAAAAATGGACACTGGCTGCCCTTTGCAAAGATGGCGGCTGCAGCTTCGTTTAGGGTAGGGAAGCTGCATCTGCCATCTTTGCAAATGGCAGCCTGGATTCCCTTAGCCTGCCTTAAGGGAATCCAGGCTGCCCTATGCAAAGATGGCAGCTGCAGCTTCCCTACCCTAAATGAAGCCACAGCCGCCATCTTTGCAAAGGGCAGCCAGTCTCCCTTTTTACACGCCGTGGCTGTGAAGGCCTGATGGAGGCCTCGGCAGCAGCTATTAAGGTAAGGGGGTGTCGGTGGGAGTGGGGTGGGGGCTAAGGTAGGGAAAGGAAGGGGGTGTGGGGGCAGGCTGTTGAGGTTGCTGGCTGTGTGTGTGTGTGTGGGGGGGGTGGCTGCCTATCGGCTTCTGATCAACTGATCGGCGACCGGTAGGCAGAATGGGCTTCCGTGCCGTGTGGTAAACTCTCCTGGGGGGACCCAATTTGTGGGTGAATAACTCGGACGTCTGATATCCAATCTTCACCAAAGTTGGCAGGCATGTTGGGGAAGACATAGGAAGCTTCGTTGTGATTCTGGAGTCTCTAAGTACCTGGGGGGAGCTTTCCTGGGGGAGTCCTCTTTGTGACTATATAACTCGGGCGTCCATTATCCAATGTTCACCAACCTTTCAGGAATTGTAGAAAAGCGTCTGAGGAAGCTTCCCAGCAACTTTGGTGTCTCTAGGTGCTTAGGGGCCAGCTTTATAGTGGTTTAAAGTGCATACAAATCGATGGGTCGATCCATCGATTCATTGAAGAATATTCGTATATTCATATTCGTTGATCCGTTAACCTTGACGAATAACGGATCAAAACGAATCGCCATTTTTTTTATTTGTCCCCATCTCTACTCATGAGCATGAGCATCACATTAAGAAGAAGACCTTATTAAATTCTGAAGTGGTTTGATCTTTCCCATTTGTAACCACATCCAGAGCTTGGAAAGCTTATCTTTTTGGATTACAAATCCCAAAATCCCCTGCCTATCCTTCAATGTCCAATAAAGGTATTATCCACCTTTGTTTGGCTTTTTTATTCTGCTTTGTCTATGGAAAATACCCTTAACAAGCACTCAAAGCAGGATCAACAACCAGAGCAAGAGGATGTGCCACCATTCAGTAATGACTCCTAGATAAGACTACAATTTCACTTCAATTAACTCTTTTTTTTTCCTTCTAGAGTGCTGTTAAATTTAATTTGCATCTCTTTTGACATGGCAGTTCCTATGTTTCTGGGTGCTTCTACTCCAAAGCAGAAAGCGATGGAGTGATGGCAATTCCTTCCTCTGTAGTACTGGGAAAAGATGATTGTCTCTCAATCCCCTGAAATGAAATCGGATACTACCAACACATCTGACACTGATCCTTTAAGTGTGTAGCTGTTGTTCAAGTAGGTGCAGCAGGGCTCTCTAGCAGAAAATGCTATGTCATCAAACTATGAACCTTGAATTCCAGAGGATGGAGCCATGGCAGTTAAAGTGGGAGCAAATTGCTATAACTCTTTCATGTAGACAGTAGAGCTGAACAGGCCTTTTTATCCCTCCTTTCTCAATTCCAGTTAATGCAAAATAAGAGTGCAGTATGTTATGGCTAGTCTGAGCTCACTTCTCAAATGTGTTCTTTCCCTCTCCCCCCTGATGTGTTACTGAATCTCTCTGTCCATGGAATCTGGAAAAGCCACAGTAGAGTTTAGTTTAAATTAGAATTCATGACGACCCCAAATGTTTGGCAAATGAACCTCTTCATAAAGGTTTTCAGAACGAGGACTTGTTGTTTCTTCCATGAATAACAAATGGATCTGATCTAATCCTGCTATCATGAACAGATACCACTTTGCTTTTAGTGCCTAGTGAGAAAATGAAATACTTGGCAAGATTGTTTACATTGATTGTCATACTTTTTTTCACACTTCGCATGAGCCCAAGAACTTTTATTTTAAAAAGATAGAGTGTCTAAAGGTGTCTCTTCAGGAGGGGGAGTTGATGGGATAAATTTGTTGTGTTCCAGTTATAATCCACTGCCTAACTTGTGACTGCTCCTAATTATTTAATTTGATGGTAAGAATGTGATTATTTAATTTGATTCTATGCACATTTACTTAAAATACGTTCTGCTGCACTTAGTGGTGAACTTAGCGATGTTTACTTCTGAGCACACATGTATTGATTCAAGCTGCAATGTGCTACATAATGAGCATTTTCTTTAGTCAGAGAGCTTTGAAAAATTGCCTTTTTGTTTTGGACTCCTGGAGACACTGAAAAAAGTGCCTAAGAATGGATCAGTCTGGCAATAAGTTACTTCAAGATCTCTTAACCAAAATACTGGGATAGGACAGTTCTGTCAAAAGCACTGATTGTGAATAGAAGCTATTGGTACCAATTACAAAATAATCTTAGAACTGCAGAACTGGAAGGGACACTATGGATCTTTGAGTCCAGCCCCTGTCAAGGAGGCACAGTGGGGAATCAAACTCCCAATCACTGAGCTATCCAGCAGTTCTCCTTGCCTTTTCCTGTGCTGCTGTTTTTCATTTGAGGGAAAAAAGAACCAAAAAAAGAACCCTCCAAATTGAAACTACATACAAATCTTCAGGAGTGTTCTGACTTGAATCCATCACACCTTTGGGGAGCACTGTTTTGATCTGGACAATCCTCATCTGATTGTTTGGTTCAGGAGCCAGGACTCATCTGAAACCAAAGGACAGTGTTAATTAAAATATTAGGACTGAACAGAATGCTAACTAATAATTTTGGTGTCTTGGACTTTGCTGCCTGGGTCATGTGAGATTGGTGTATGTGGGAAGAGGATGGAGAAATGAGGAGGAACACTTGAGTTTGAGAGTGAGATGACCATTGTGGAAAGTTTGCTGAGCCCATCTGCTGTGTGTTCTTTTGAAACTTGGTTCTGTAAACAGCAACATGATTAAGCAGCACACTTTAAAGGAAACAACAAAGAAACAACATGTGGGGGGTTCTGTATCTTTTCTCTCAAAGGTGAACAAGCAACCTGGGAAGGTAGAAGATTGTGCAACCTCCCTCTGCATGATCTTCCTGTACACAGCCTCCTAGTCTGCTTCGATACAAAACAAAATGTGGTGGTAACAGTCATGGAATCCCACAGTCTCTACAGTTTGAACTGCAGATTTCTTAGTTTCTTTATATATTTTTTTCTTTTGGATACTGACCAAACTGAAGTGACAGATCACAGTACCATGTGCTAATAAAATAAGTACCTACTATAAATAAAAAGCAAGAGTGAAACAACTGTCAGTTTGGTAAAGCTGAAACTAGTATTATCACTCGGCATGTAAGGTGACAGATAACCTACTAAGTTGAGAGGAAAATCTGCTTGTCACCCAAAAGCACAAACAATGCAGGGAAGGGAGGAGGGAAGCATGCCACACGCATTATTGTTGCTTTTGGCACTATCTTCAGAACAGGTCCAGAAACACTCACTCGCACTTGCACTCACTCTCTCTCTCTCTCTTTCACACACACACCTGAAAAATAATGCAGTGCAGTCACCACAGGACAAACATAGGGTAACACCCTGATCTCACATTTCACACAAATCCTTCTATCTGACACTATCTGACAACATTTGACTGTTGACACATCATCACACAAAGAGACTGGACAGGAGGTGCAGACACTGTAGTCTTCAAGGTTGAATAAAGTTGACTAAAATATTGCTTGCAAGGACCAGAAAAGGCAGTGTTACAGATCTTGGGAGCAGGAGAGGAAAACAGCTAATAAGAAATGTCTCATACAAATGAAACAATTGTTTTTAAATCCCTTGCTCTTTATTAATGCCATCCTCAAATGCTCTTCTCCGGCTAGCAGCAGTTCTCCAAGCAGTTTCCCCAGTTCCAGTTTATAGGATTCCTCATACCACCCTGAATGGAGAATCAAAGATAGAAGCTAATATAAAATCAGATCTTCTAAATTGCCGGTTACAATTAACTATAAGTAGATATTTTGGACTTAAGGGTAGAGTAACTGGTAGTTGCAAAATGGCATTCTAGGTATATTGAGTAACAAGTTATATTTAAAATTACTTCTAAAGGCTATTTTAAGATAATTTTAGAGCCTCATGCAATAGAAGTAAAGTAAAATAAATGTGGCTATCATGCTAATCCTTCTTTCTCTCTCTCTCTATATATGAGTACGTAATCCATAGGGCACCAGATTGATACATATATGGAAATGGATGAGCTTTTTTCCTGATAGGTAAGTATATCATTATTGGTCTCCCCCATAAGCTTTTTAAAAAATCAACTCCTACACCTCCCACATGTTACGTTGATGCCTCCAAACAAGAGTAGTAAAAAGCAAATAAAGTTTATGTTTCTCTCTGGCCCCTCGCTGCTTTATGGTTTTTATAGCTTTACTCATGCATAAAGATTTCTGTGAATGGTTCTAATTGGGTGAAGAGTAACCAGTGGGAAGCCCCCGCTGCCAAAGCATTCTTTCTCCGCATGCTAGTCAGTATTTAACAACAGGGAAAGATAGTGATGGTAATGACTGCACAGCCAAATGTCTCTTAATTTCACATTTGTTTAAGAGAAAACAAATATAAACAACAGTCTCCTCCTCTTTCCTAGAAGCACATTTTATATCTAAATTGACAATGTGCTGTATTTCTACAATTATTTCATTATATATAATTGTTTCTCAAGAGAAAACAAAAAAGGCACATGTGCCCATGCTTGTGTGCATATGCACGCATACACAAAGAGCAGTTTATTATCAATCAAGTTAAAGCTTGAGGGAAAACGTCATTTTGGAATGAAGAGTCCCCAAATACCCCAAGGATCCTGGCTACAATCATGCTGGATGAAGGATTCTGAGAGTTACAGTCCAAAAAAGGAACTTATCTTGGTCCTGCTTCAAATGAGGCTCATGGGGGAAGATATAGTCCCAAGTTATTTAGCACTTAAACCGTTAAAACAGGCATTTTGAATTGTGTCTGGAAACATGTCCGTAGGCAGTGTAGTTGTTGCAACAACCTATTCTCTTATCATAGGGAGAGCTATCCATACCCATAGGAAAATGTGTATACAATTTCAGCACAGTTTATATAATGTTCACAGGACTGTCCAAAGTCTGATTCAGGCAATCTAAGGGCCTGTCCACACTGTGAAATTTGGTGCAATCCAGTCGGTGCTTAAAAGGTCCTTATCTTCAGTGCAATCTATTTTAACTCAAGTATCCATCTGCTAAGGCAGAACAAAGAGCTATTTTGTATTTCAGTATTGAACCCTCCCAAAAAGACTGCATGCCCTGTACCAGAAAGATACAGGCCAGCTCTTAAAGGGGAAGGATGGATTGTTTTAACTAGAAATGCAAGCGGATGAAGTCTTTGTTTTCCATGCCAAACAGTGCTATCAGGGACTCATATGTCACAACTATATGCCAGTGTGGACAGACTCTAAGTGTAAACTCATACATTAAAGTGAGTTTAATGTGTGTGGAGTGCAATTTTCTAGAGGAGAGAATTTCCTCTCTTTGTGAAAGCTCTCAATGTGTTTTGGGACAAAGGGAAATCAGTCCTCAAAATCATATGGAGAGCTCTGTGGATACAAAAGGCTCTATTCTTCAGAATGGCACCCTCCATACATAGGCAAATATAGGGGCTAGGATGCCCCACCTCTTCATGTTTTTAATTAACTTGCTTTCAGAATGTTCAAATAATGGCTAAAATTTCAGGGTGTGGAGGATTCTAAAGGATTTGGCCAGGTATAAGATACAGTGATCCATCCAACCATGTGCAACCCACTAGAACTATTCAACTAGTGTCCTGGTTTGTTTTTGCAGTACTGGGCAATCCACAAAAGTGTGTGGCTTATTAACTCACTCTCTGTGAGTTAATAAGACCTGGCTCAAGACCTGGCTCTTTAGGCAGGCCTTCCCTCCTGTCAATATCTAATTTATTTGCTATTTTCAATTGTATTAATATTGTTGTTTTATTTTTTATTATTTTTGAGTGTTGTTAGCCCCCCACAAAGACCCCCCCACGTATGGTCTTTGCGTCAGCAACACATTCTTTAATACGAAGCCTCAACACAGAGTTTCCTGGAGACATCCAAGATCCAAGCATTGGCATCAGCTCGATTTGATCCTCACTAGACGTTCTAGCCTTCCTAGTATTACGGTCACACGCAGCTACCAGAGTGCTGATTGCGATACTGATCACTCCCTGGTGTGTAGTAGAGTAAAACTGCGAACAAAGAGATTATATCACACGAAAAAGGAAGGAAGACCACGTATTGACATCAGGAAGACTTGCGATCAAAGAAAAGTGGAGGAATTTGCCCAAGCGCTTGAGGAAACCCTTCCAGGCCCGGCTGATGCAAATGCACCTGAACGATGGGAACATTTTAAGAACGCTGTGTATAACACCGCCTTGTCCACATTTGGCAAGAAGACCAAAAAGACGGCCGACTGGTTTGAAGCCCATTCGGAGGAGTTGATGCCAGCCATCGAGGATAAGAGGAGAGCTCTAGCAGCATACAAAGCCTGTCCTAGCAAGTACAACTTGCAAGCTCTTCGAGCTGCTCGTAGCCAAGTCCAACAGGCTGCCAGGAGATGTTCCAACGATTATTGGCTTCAGCTCTGCTCTCAGATACAGATAGCAGCGGACACAGGTAACATCAAAGGAATGTATGACGGTATCAGGCAGGCTTTAGGTCCAATACAGAAGAAATCTGCTCCCTTGAAGTCTGCTACAGGCGTGATCATCCAGGACCGAGCACAGCAGATGGACCGCTGGGTGCAACACTACTCTGAGCTGTATTCCAGAGAGAATGTAGTAACCGAAGAAGCATTAAATAACATTGAGTGCCTGCCTGTCTTGGAAGAGTTGGACAGCGAACCAACCTTAGCAGAAATAAAAGCGGCCTTGGATTCCCTTGCCTCTGGCAAGGCACCTGGAAAGGATAACATCCCTGTTGCAGTGCTGAAGTGCTGTAAAGAGACCATCACTACCGAGCTGTATGAAATCTTTTGTCTTTGCTGGAGGGAAGGTGGAGTACCACAGGACATGAAGGATGCAAACATCGTCACATTGTACAAGAACAAAGGAGACAGGGGCGACTGCAATAACTACCGTGGCATCTCTCTTCTCAGCGTTGTAGGGAAGCTGCTTGCCCGTGTTGTGCTGAAGAGGCTCCAGGTGCTCGCAGACAGAGTCTATCCAGAATCACAGTGTGGATTTCGAGCTAATAGATCCACCACTGACATGGTATTCTCCCTCAGACAGCTGCAGGAGAAATGCAGGGAACAACAACAGCCACTCTTTGTCGCCTTCATAGATCTCACAAAGGCCTTTGATTTGGTTAGCAGGGATGGCCTTTTTAAAATCCTTCCCAAGATTGGATGTCCACCTCAACTCCTTAAAATCATCAGGTCCTTCCATGAGGGAATGAAAGGCACTGTAGTTTTTGATGGTTCAACATCAGATCCCTTTGACATCTGAAGCGGAGTGAAACAGGGCTGTGTCCTCGCACCAACCCTTTTTGGGATCTTTTTTGCTGTCATGCTGAAGCACGCCTTTGGAACTGCAACAGAAGGTGTCTATCTCCGGACTAGATCAGACGGAAAGCTCTTTAATCTCTCTAGATTGAGAGCGAAGACCAAAGTCCAGCTGAAATGCATGCGGGATTTCCTCTTCGCTGATGATGCAGCCATTGTTGCCCACTCTGCTCAAGACCTCCAACAACTCATGAATTGTTTTAGCAAGGCCTGCCAAGACTTTGGACTAACAATCAGCCTGAAGAAAACACAAGTCATGGGCCAGGGCGTGGACTCACCTCCCTCTATTACCATCTCCACACAAGAATTGGAGGTTGTTCATGACTTTGTGTACCTTGGCTCAACGATCTCTGACACTCTCTCTCTAGATGTCGAGCTGGATAAACGCATTGGCAAAGCAGCTACCATGTTCTCTAGACTCACGAAGAGAGTATGGCTCAATAAGAAGCTGACGACATATACCAAGATCCAGGTCTATAGAGCCTGCGTCCTGAGCACACTCCTGTACTGCAGTGAGTCCTGGACCCTTTGTGCACGGCAGGAGAGGAAGCTGAACACCTTCCATATGCGTTGCCTCCGACGCATTTTTGGTATCACCTGGCAGGACAAAGTTCCAAATAGAGTAGTCCTAGAACGAGCTGGAATCTTTAGCATGTATACATTACTGAAACAGCGACGTCTACGTTGGCTTGGGCATGTCGTGAGAATGGCTGATGGTCGGAT
Organism: Intellagama lesueurii; assembly: GCA_037013535.1. Lineage (NCBI taxonomy): Eukaryota > Metazoa > Chordata > Lepidosauria > Squamata > Agamidae > Intellagama > Intellagama lesueurii. Next base: position 19,120,708 of record JBAJHW010000004.1, read on the forward strand.
TCCAAAAGATCTCCTGTATGGAGAATTAGTGCAGGGAAATCGCCCCAGAGGGAGACCACAGCTGCGATACAAGGACATCTGCAAGTGGGATCTGAAGGCCTTAGGAATGGACCTCAACAGATGGGAAACCCTGACATCTGAGCGTTCAGCCTGGAGGCAGGCCTTGCATCATGGCCTCTCCCATTTTGAAGAGACCCTTGTCCAGCAGACCGAGGCAAAGAGGCAGTCACGGAAGCAGCAAAATCAGGGAGCTGGACAGGGGACAGATTGTATTTGTCTTCAGTGTGGAAGGGATTGTCACTCTCGAATTGGCCTTCTCAGCCACACTAGACGCTGTTCCAAGTCCTCCATACAGAGCACGTTACCATAGTCTTTCGAGACTGAAGGATGCCTAATACTAATACTAATATACTAGCCCCCCACAGTAGACTTCGGTCTAGATGGGCGGGATAATATATAAATAAATAAATAACAAGTTAAGCATGCCTGCCATAGATGGGAATATGAGCGTAAATATTGGTGTCTCATTCTATGCATGCAACTTTTCTATGGGTAAATCTACTCTGAAAGTCTATTTTCAGTGAATAAGATTGCATATCAAAATTGGTATGTATGAACAATTGAGATATATCATTTATACAAATGCCTCTATGGCAATAAGTCTGGGAGTGATCCCATGATGGAAAAATAATACCTGAATTACTCCAAAGCTGAAAATTATTCAAAGCTTCACTCTATCTAATTTTGAAAATATATGCGTTCAGAATATATTCACTCTTAGGCTTAGTTCCTACAAAATTCAGAGGAACTGAACATATTTAGGGGTTTTTACTGTGGTTTATGATTTAACTTTAAACTATTTTAAAATTGCTTTAAACTGTTCTTATTATTTTAACCCATCCTGAAATCTTTTAGATATAGATCAGACTAGAAATAGTGAAATAAATTAGTAAAATGGTTATATGATGGCTGAAATCCCATTTGTGCAACAATGCCTATGTAAGGCTGGTGACATCAGCAGCAGGAGTAACTTTGCACAAATTAAAGACTTTCTATTTCGGTCCCATGTATCCCACACCAACTTATGCAATCCTTTTCATTCTTTGGAAGCCATGAGAGCCTTGGGGCAGAAGGAGGAAGACTTTAATTACCAAAATCACCATTTCTGGTAATGTCCTCCTGGTGGTAGTGATTTTCAGTAATTAAAAACTTCCTCCTCCTGTCCTGTGGTGCCCACAGTTTCCAAATGCTGAAAAGTATTACACAGAAGTCATGAGAGGTTGGGGACAGAAACAGGAAGTGTTTAATTCTGAAAAATCACCTCTGCTGCTAATGTCATCAGTCTTATGTAGTTGCACGATGGGGATTTCAACTAGTGTGTCATAGTGAGCTACCTTATATCAAGTGAATTCCTCACAGTAACTCACTGTGAGGAATTTGCATAACAATTGCATGCAAAGTCACTTGGATCCACTCTGACTTGGATGCTTTAACTGACACAGGACCTATAGATGCAACGTGTGCCCCTGCTTGTCCTATTATAATGGATACGTTTCAGTTGGTGCAGCTTGATGCAGGTTTTTGGAGAGATGAATGCTACCACATGTGTGCTAGACCCTTGCACTTCCTGGCTTATAAAGCAGCTGGGGTGGGGAAAAGCCAAGTGGGTAAAGGGAGTGGTGAATGCCTCGTTGCGGCAGGGTAAGATCCCAGCATGTTTAAGTGAGGCAGTAATAAGATGATTATTGAAAAAGCCCTCCCTGGATCCCAGTTTACTGGACAAGTATCCGCCAGTCCCAAATATTCCATTTCTGGGCAAGGTGGTGGAACATATGGTGGCTTCTCAGCTCCAAGGATTCCTGGAGGAAGTAGGGTCTACTTTTATAGACCCATTTCAATCTGGTTTCAGGCCTGACAATGGGACAGAGACAGCTTTGGTCATCTTGGTGCAAGACCTATGCTGGGAACTGGACAGGGGGAGTGTGCCCCTGTTGGTTCTGCTGGGCCTCTCAGCAGCTTTCAGTACCATCAACCATGGTATCCTTCTGGCTTGTCTGTCCAGGACGGGACTTGAAGACACTGTTTTAAGCAGCTAAGCAGCACACTCCAGTCCTTTGGAAGGGAGAAATCAAGATGTCATGCTGTGGGGCTCCTGTTCAATGCCCTGGTCATTCGCCTATGGTGTCCTCCATGCTTTTTAACATCTACATGAAATGACTGGGGCAGGTTGTCCAGAGTGTTGGGGACCAATTTCACCAGTATATAGATGACACCCAACACTCTTTCCTTTCCATCCAATTCCAAGGAAGCTGTTTTGGTTCTAAATCAATGCCAGATATCAATAATGGGCTGGATGAGGGCAAACAAACTGAAACTTAATACAGACAAGACAGAGGAGTTCCTCGTCAACCAGAAGGCAGCTGAGGAAATAGAAATACAAGCTGTGCTGGATGGGGTTACACACACCCTGAAAACTCAGGTTCAAAGCTTGGATGTGCTCCTGTATTCATCCCTGAACCAAGATGTCCAGATTTTGACAGGGACCAGGAATCCTTTTTGGACAGCTAAAACTGGTGTGTTGCATCAGTTCCTTGAGATGTCTGATCTGGCTACAGTGACACATGCCTTAATTACATCCTGCTTAGATTACCGTAATTCACTCTATGTGGGGCTGCCTTTGAAGATGTTTCTGAAACTTCAGTAGGTCCTGTGGTGCCCAAGCCTCCCTAAGGAGCGCTTAGCACTCGGTCAGAGAGTTCGACAGGCCACTTACCTACCACCTTTGCGCTGAGGCAAGTCCCAAGACCTCAGCAGTGTGTAGCGTAAGCCCCTTGAACAAGTCTGACCTTAAAAGAACACTTTACTTTTACCCAGTACTTTGCAAGTACTGACACATGGGCTTTGTGATTCCTTAGAACTCACAACAGCTCAGTTAGGTAGGACTCTTAAAGATAGCTAGTTTGTGGCCCTCTCCACTCCCTGGATTTAGCCAGACCCTGCTGTTCAAGAGACCAGTCCTTTGTAAGAATTTTTATAATTATTTTTTATTAGAAAAATAGAGTTTCATAGAATCAGTTTATATTGCTCAAGCTTTAGCATAAAGAACATATTCAAAGATTATTACAGTTAAATAAAATAACTAATCCCCATTAAAATAAAAAAAACACTACTAAGGTGGGCTAGCCCCACCTCCTTCTTTCTCTTTACTTACATCTTCTCTCCTTCAAGCCACACACTCAAACCATCAAGTTCTTTCTCTCTCCCATCATCATGGAATCGAACTTCCCCCACATAACCCATCATCCATTTTCTACATTCTCTAACTCCTCCCTTCTTCTTGACACTTCATGGCTGTTAACCAATTAGCCTCAAGGGGCTGTAACACCTTCCTCCGCTCTCAATTCCCATGAAGATCCAGGTGTTTTATCTCTTCTCCAATTAGCTCGGAATGTTGAGTCTTTCATGGGCCTCTTTGTCCGACCTTCAGCTTTATCTCGAACCACGCTGTACCAGTCTTCAGAAAAACACTCTCATAGCACTTAGAAAAACACATTCCAATATCTCTCAAATCATCTCCACACAGAACCTGTCTGACTCCATCTTACATTTCTCTGACTACATATCCCACACTGCTTAAACTCCATCGCAGGTCATTCAGCAGCCATACTACTGACTCGGGCTAGTTATAGAGAGCATATAATTAATATTGTGAGCTGCCTTGAGTCCCCTAATTTGGAGAAAGGAAACCTATAAATGAGACAATAAAATAAAATAAATAAATACTATTTTTCTATTTTGCTTTGTCTTGACTAGTCTGACCAATGACAATTTTTCATAGTCTTCAGCAGGGGTCATTCCCATGCTTGTTAATTTGTTCTTTCAACTGGGGATGCTATGGATTAAACAGAGAATCTCCTATATGCAGAGCTTCTTCCACATCTCTGCATCTTGGTCTCTCCTGTATCCAGTGAGCATATCCAAGGAGTGATACATCCAACACAATCCAACATGAAGTCATGTGTGCCTAATCCTGCTGAAGTCAAGGGATGATTCCCTGAGTTCTTAATTATGTGTTGGGTCAGGCTTTTAAATCTATTTTTGAAGTCCATAAATGAAGAGCTGCATTTTCCAAAGTACAGGGGAACTCTGCTTCTCTGGTTGTTATCAAATGGAGATTTAGAGTACAAGGTATCAAGTGCCAAGGAATCAGACTGAAAGCAGCAGCTAACAGCAGCCTAAAGCTATGATTTTGTTCTTGGATGTGCTCCAAGATCTATGCTAGACAAGATGTCAGCAATGCTACATTCAACATGGTTAAGAACAGACTTTGCTTTCACACTATGGGGAAAAAGTTTTCACGCTGAGCTTCTTTGAAATGTACAGACTTCCACTCTTCACAAGTTTTAATAACACTCCCTTTCCCTTTGTAATCTATCATCTGTTCATTCACCCTCATGAGGCTTACATGGCCCTCCTCGTCGACCCCAAACTGTGGTCTTCATGTAGACAATTTAACAGTTCACTTAACTTCTTGAGCAGTATTGTCATATCAAAAGATTATAACTTCACTGAAAGGCAATGGTGCTATGAACAGGTAATAGAATTAGTAATATTAGACAATAATGGAGTTAATTAGGATAAGGCCAGGCTGGTGGACACACTGCTGGGGAACAAGAGGATTGTTTTGCTGACAATGTTGCTTGACCTGTGCAAGAAAAGTGCCCAAAGTCCACCCTGCAGAGAAGCTATAAATCGGTGTTTGAACTAATAAGTCACCAGAAGAGGAACTGATAAACAACAGAGTCAACAATAATTGGGAGAAAACAGCTATAGAAGATGTGACCTGGAGATGATGAGAAAGAAAGGTCAGGTGGAGGACTCCAAAAGTTACAAAAACCTACCAAAGGAGGAGGACTGCATCCCTTATTTGGAGAGACATCCACAGACACATAAAGGTGCACCATTCTCCCCCATGTCGCTTTCTTGGCCCAACTAGCCAGCAGGGGCTATAAGTATGGATGAATGGATTTAATTGTGTGTGTGCACATGCGTGCACAAAGGATTATTGATGTGATTTACTGGCTACCCAGAATTAATCTAGATAGCATTAGAAATCCAGCTGATCTCCAGGGCATTCTTTCTCTGAGGTATTACTCCAGAAGCAGCTGTACAGAACTTTAAGGAATTTATAACAATGGATGTTGCATAGCTTTTATTGGAGAAAGTTGGCTTTTATTCATCTGCAGTTGTCAACAGCTGTAGCAGTTATAATGCAGGAAGATCTATGGGTTACTGCTAAGGCACATACTTCATAGGGTGATGGTCCTGGTTCAATGAGTCATACAAAGATCCCTACCATTCAATGGAGAGCACCAACAGCGCCAAAAGGCATAAATTGTGGAAAAAATGCGGCACAGGCATATGAACAGCAGAAGAACACCTTAAGCAGGGTTTCCAAAATGGACGCTCTATAACTCACTGTTTTAAAAGACTTTTAAATGTTGGGAGGGATGGAGCCAGGCACAGAAAAATATAAAGGGTTAAAATTCACAGTTGGTAAAATTTTGATCAAGACAGGATGTCTTGATATAGCAAGACATGCTGTCAAATATGTGAGATTGAGATATGGGATGCATTATTTGGTTGTGTTTTCTACAATTTACACACAATGTCTTTGCACTAGCTTTTCCCCTTTTGTGTAGCTAAGCACAAGCACACATACACACACTCACACAGAGGAAACACAAAAGAGCAGGCTTGTTCAGTCCAACATGATACAAACAAGCAAGGCAAGAGCTATTAGATTTCATATTTGTACAGAAATGCACAAAAATCTGTCTCAAAGGTTTAGAATCTCTGAGATAGTCAAAATAAAATAAAACAAAATAAAATAAAGTAAAATAAAAATATCTTGCCACCTTGTGATGAGGAGAATAATTTGCATGTCATACAAATAAACAAGATTAGGATATAAAAGTGCTTTTAGACTTTTTCCATTTCAATGTGTCCATAGATTTTGGAGTTTCAAATTATCCACTCTTGTTTCTAAAGTGTATCCTCTGTTCTGGAATTTTAAAATTTTACTTCTGACTTTTGGGTATTGGTATTACTATTCAGTATATTTTATGTGTTTTGTTTTCTCTAGCTAAATATGGAACATATACACACTATTGTGATGAGATTACCTGAGTCATTGCATCAATATTACGATTGCACTGAGTTTGATGAATGTTTATGCCCTTGGAAAAATTACTTTTTTGGACCACAGTTCCCAGAATGTCCCAGTAAGTGGGGATCTCACTTTATGCATTGATAAAACATCACAAAAAGGAAAGTCAATGAGATTACACACACACACACACACACACACACACACACACACACACACACACACACACACACACACACACACACACACACACACACACACACACACACACACACGATATCTAGATTCTTTTCAATGCAATGCTTCATTTATTTATTTTATTTATTTAAAATACTTTTAACCCATCTTTCTTCTTAAAAAGAACCCAGTGTTTTACCAGTGTTCACTAAAACATGTTAAAAACTATGATGCAGTGATACATACCATCCTATTGAGAATGCTTTTGTGAAGCTAGGAAGGTGCTAGATGAATTTTTTCTTTGTTTATTTTGATCTATGGTATGACATGGAATCATGGACTATAACCAGATTATAAAAAGGAAGCATTTGAAACATGGATTGATCACAGGGTGCTAACAATTTCTTGGAATAAGAGGATGAGTAACAAGTACTAATGCAAACAAATAAGGGAAATCATGGAACTGATCAATACAAAAAGCTAGAATACATAGGCCATGTAATTCTCTTCTTTATTTGTAGTAGAGCATCGCAGAATTTAAAATTATGGATATATATGAAATATAAAGTACAAAAAATGTAAAATGTTATAATGATTAGACTGTTTTTGATGATAAGTGGTGTATTTCAATAGTGTTATCTCAGCCATTTAGTAGATCTTCTTTAGCACACATGTTATGTACCATCAAGTCACTTCAGACTTACCTTATGAATGAGCAATCTCCAAAATGTCCTGTCTTCAACAGCCCTGTTCATCTGTTGTAGACTCAAGCTGATGGCTATATAGTTGGGCATAAATTGCATGCAGAGAAATGCTGCATTGATTGAATTTCTCCACATTCAGAGAAAATTTGTCCTGTATCCAAGTGATCCTATTTTACTTGATTATTCTTTGATCTTCCTACTTTTTTCCAAAGTCTATTAAGTTACTTCTAAATGGTCCAGCCAGAATCTTGTCCAAGTGGGAGATACTATTCAGCATTCATTCACTCTGCAATGTGTGTTATTTTTGGTCTCCATAGATTTAGGTTAGATAATGAAAAACAAAAACAAAAAAACCCAGATTTTTACAGCTATAATTCAAGGTAAAAAAAAAAAGGGAAAGGAAATGCATGAAAGTGATTAATTTATTGGTTAAAGACTCTTGGAGACTGATTTACTTACAACAGAACTTCATTGTCCAGAGCTGTTGCCATGTCCCATGCTGCTAAGTTAAGATTCTCAGAAGCAGAAGGAGTAATTCTGGTCCATGTGGCCTAATTTGTGAATCAGAAAGCAATTAGCCTTTCAGTTTAGCTCTACTCTGAATTTTGCAATTATCTTGTCGACTGATTTCGATTCCCTTAGGATCATGGTAGTTGTAGATTATTGGAGAGAGAGAAAGTCTCTGAGACTCCTAAACCACTTGGGTATAACCAAAGTTTTGGAGAACAGTGAGTGGATGTTAATCTCCTACTGTAGCTTGTTTTATTTTACTTTTTTTAAAAAAAGGAAAGGAAGGGAAAGGAAAAATACGTTTCACAACCTAACATATTATCATTGCATTACAATCCTATTTATGTTTATTGAAAATTAAGGTCCCATTGAGTCCAATGAAGCTTACAACGTAATCTTCTCCATGTCTACCAAATTCATTGGGACTTAATCCCAGAAAAGTGGTAAAGGAAATGTGGTGTTGGGAAAACAAGAAGTATTTCCATAGGTCCCTCAAAAGGGTCAACATAATTAAATCTGGTGAATTTCTTGTGGATAGGATATTTCACAGTCACAGGGCCTTATACCAATGGTGTGTATTCTCACCACAGAGACCTCTGGTGACCACATATGGTAATCATTTTGAGTCCTGAAGTCACATGACAGCAAATATTGGATGGAACAGCCCCAACATGTCCTACTTCCAGACTGTATAGAAGTTGAAAGATTCTTTACACCTGAATGATTAAGATGAGAGATGGCTTATGTATATCACAGATAAAAGTAAATGAGAGAGAAAAATACCACAGGAGTATTATTTTTGCATGGTGCAGTGCTATTAGTACATCAACAGCTTAGATGACTAGCAGTACATCCAAGCTGTTGACTTTGTAATGGGGTTAAGCTAGACAAAAAACCCTCTTTTTGTTGTTTAGTCGTTAAGTCGTGTCTGACTCTTCGTGACCCCATGGACCAGAGCACGCCAGGCCCTCCTGTCTTCCACTGCCTCCCGGAGTTTGGTCAAATTCATGTTGGTAGCTTCGATGACACTGTCCAACCATCTTGTCCTCTGTCGTCCCCTTCTCCTCTTGCCTTCACACTTTCCCAACATCAGGGTCTTTTCCAGGGAAAAAAACTCTCTAAGGAAATGTTTAATTTCTTTCCTTTGTTACAGGGGCTGTCTGAATAAGAATCAAAATGGAATTCATCTCTCTCACTCTCTCTCTCTCTCTCCAAGCTTCAAAGCTTCTCTTAATGCCTTTTGGATTGGATCCCAGAATGGTTCTACCTTGCAGCACTTGGGGGGGGGGAATAGAACCCTGAAGACATTGTCTGTCAGCAAAATTTTTCTTATAAAGTACAATGTAGGTTAACGTCATCAGCCTTCCTGGGGAAAAAGTTGCCTTTGAGCTTGGTTTAATCTGCCAGTTCAAGTACAAGACTATATCCTCTTATATCACTTTGAACAAAAGCTTCATGGTATGTTTGCTTTTTTCTTATTTTGTGGGGGCAAAACAAATGTTTCCTCAAAGGCTCCAAATAATTCCTAAAGTAATTATTTATGTCCAGTGTTCATTTATTATGCCTATTGACATTGTTTCTCCAGTTTGCTCTTGCTTCAGTCCTATGACCCCATATTGTTGGAATAAATTGCCAATAGAGGTTCACCAGGCACCCTCCCTCCTGTTTTTTAAGAAGCTAATTAAAATTGAATTATCTAAAGCCACCTTTTATTACTATGTGACATTGGATGCCCAATGTGTTTTAAATTTATTTACTTATGTCAAATTTGGTGTGTTATGTGGCTTTATTTATTGCTTATTGTTTCTCAATATTTATAGGTGGTACAGTAGGACCCCCATATCTGCTGATTCAATTATCCACGGTCTGGAAATATTAATTTTTTTTTTTAAACTCCCAGAAATATATATTTCTAATGTTGAAGTTATCAGAATGGACCACTAAAGGGAGCCAGAGACCATGCTATATATTTTGTTGTTGTTTAGTTGTTAAGTCATGTCCGACTCTTCGTGACCCCATGGACCAGAGCACGCCAGGCCCTCCTGTCTTCCACTGCCTCCCAGATTTTGGTCAAATTCATGTTGGTAGCTTCGATGACACTGTCCAACTATCTCGTCCTCTGTCGTCCCCTTCTCCTCTTGCCTTCACATTTTCCCAACATCAGGGTCTTTTCCAGGGAGTCTTCTCTTCTCATGAGATGGCCAAAGTATTGGAGCATGCTATATATAGTGGTTGCTATTATAATAATGTTCACTATAATCCATGTTTTTCAGCATCTACAGGGGGTGGGGGCTTGGAACTGATCTCCTGTAGATACAGGGGTCCTACAGTATTGTATTATCTGTAGTTTACACATGTTAGTTGTTAACCACCCAGAGAATGTGTGTCACCTTGTTGGGCAGTATGTAAGTTAAGAAAGAAAGAAAGATTAACGGGGAAATTTTCTTCTTGGAATTAAACTTCATAGCTAATCAGAGGTAATATGTTGGGCAATGCTGACTCAGAAAGGTCTCCTTCATTCTTAATTGTCTTTGGGAACAATGGGTGGATGCATCCATCTCTTTTTAAGACACTCTTATACCCACAACCAGTGAAAAGGCATGGGGTCTGCCTGCCCCCAACTGTACAAACGTAGTCACTTTTGTCTCAGGTTTACACTGAAGATTCTCAAGGGCTTTACAGTTGTTTTCTTCCTATTCCTTTAAACAAACCAAGAGTCTCGGACCTGTCTGTAACACTGTAGTCATATTTCCTTGACAGTCAGAATTTTTTTCCTTCTTCACGCTTTCATAAAATTGCTTTCCCACCATGCATATGTGACAATGCTTTTGCAAAAAAATAAAAAATGTGTTGCTAATTTTGTCAGAGAAAAAGTAGGACAAAGGACATAAATGTTTTGAGCCACTGGACAAAATAATGTATGAGTCTTGTTATATTACTAGTGCACAAAAAATTTTTTGCTAGCTTTGTGGCTCTCCATAAGTACTTTCAAAACAACACATGGTTCTGGATGTCTTATAGTATATTGAAATAAAATCATTAAGCAGGCAGAGGTAATAATAACAGCAATGATCTCCTCTCTAAGGGTTGCAGTGCCTAAACTGATAGATGCTGTTTTAAAATTATCATAAGAAGATAAGAAGAGCCCTGTGGGATCAGGCCAAGGGCCCATCTAGTCCAGCTTCCTGTATCTCACAGTGGCCCCACCAGATGCCTCTGGGAGCACACAAGACAACTAGATACCTGTCTCCTGATACCACTCCCCTGCATCTGGCATTTGGAGGTACCTTCCTTTTAAGCCTGGAGATTATACATCCCCATCATGGCTTGTAACTTGCAATGGACTTTTCCTCCAGGAATCTGTCCAATCCCCTTTTGAAGGCATCTAGGCCAGATGCCATCACCACATCCTGTGGCAAGGAGTTCCACAGACTAACAACACACTGGGTAAAGAAATATATATTTTTTGGTCTGTTCTCACTCTCCCAACACTCAATTTGAGTGGATGTCCCCTGGTTCTGATATTGTGTGAGAGGGAAAAGAGCTTCCCTCTATCCACTTTATCCACCCCCTGCATAATTTTGGACGTCTCAATCATGTTCCCCCTCATGTGCCTTTTCTCTAGAGTAAAGAGCCCCAAATGCTGTAGCCTTTCCTCATAAGGGAGGTTCCCCAGCTCAGTCATCATTTTAGTCACTCTCTTTTTTATTCGCACCTTTTCCAGTTCCACTATGTCTTTTTTGAGGTGTGGCAACCAGATTTATATGCAACACTCCAGGTGCAGCCTTACCATCATTTTGTACAATGGCATTATAATATATTTATTGATTTCTTTTGTTCTAAAGTTTAAATAATCTTAGTGGGCTTTTTTTTTTTTGGTATGTTGTTCTGTATGTCACCAGTTTGTACTGTTGTTTTATTTGTGTTTGCAGTTTTTAATCCATTTTTGCATATATTTAAATACAGCACCAGTCCAGGAAAGATTTAACTAAATAAGAAATAATAATAATAACCATGTGCCATCAAGTCAATTCTGACTCATAGTGACTCTTTTCAGGATTTTCCATGTAGAGAATACTCAGAAGTCGTTTCCCATTCCCTTCTTCTGGGGGTGTCCTGGGACTGTGCAGCTTGCCCAAGGCCACACAGGCAGGCTCTACTCACAGGAGGCACAGTGGGAAATCAAACTCCCAACGTCTGGCTCCACAGCCAAATACCTAAACCACTGAAGAAATAATTAATACTTAAAAAAAACAACTGTAAAATGTAGGGGGTATTTGTGTGTTTCTATGAATATGTACATAGTCTCCTTCCTGCTGCTTCTGGACAAAAGCAAAGCATCAGCTACCACAGTGGATTATTCTGGGGTAGAGAGGGTCGGAATGAAAAAAGTGGGAAGTTACAATCAGAAAATAATACTATGAAAGTTTTAAAGTGATCATCCATTGCTAGAAGGAAATACCGTATTTAATAATTTTTATCCCTTGCTTTAGTAACACACTAGAATTAATAGTTTGCAAAATAACTGCAGAGTAATAATTTAATTCTCAACCCTATCAAATAAATTTTCTCTCTTCAATTAAACAGTCACAACTGACTGGAAGAGCAACCACATTAAGGGTGGAAGAGGAGTATCTGTGTTACCATTAAAAATACATACTATGCCCTGTTGGTCTAATGTGGACAGTAGCCAATGGCCAAGGCAGGAGGTACTGGAAGCCTTTTGCAAATTATTCCCTCCATGAATATGTCTGTTTGTTTGTTTCACTGCAATTAGCACCAGTGGGAGGAAGCTTTACATTATTGATTGACTGATGTAATTTGTGATAAATTCACACCCTTCCTCAGAAGAACCCAGGGTAACTAACAACTTACACAGAACATAATTAAAATGAAAACTCAAAAATCACAAATAAGTAAAAAAATGTAGTAAAACTAGTAGGATAATCAACAAAAGAACACAAAACTCCCTGGAAATGAATCCCATTTGAACTAGCTCCTATATGATAATGGTCAGAATATTATTCAATTTACATAGTGGAAGGTCAAAACTGAGTAACTGATGTGTGCAATCATTCTGGTTGGCTGTTGTACACTCAAACATACCTAGGTCATCCACTCAGTTGTATGTCCAGCTGTGTGGAAAGAAAATAGTGAAAACTGTCCAGTTTTCCTTCTGCACATAGCATTTTACAATAGAATTCTAACTAATATAGGTGACAGTTGAATCTCCACTATAAGTGAGTTAAGAGACTGGGGTGTTACCACCCTGAGAAATCACTATGTGAAACTCCCAAGCCTCTGTCAGCTGGATTGGCACCTTACACTGGTACATAGGGACTCCTTTCCTCATATCTGCCTTTGCAACCTCTCAAATAGACATCCAGTGTGCTCCTTCACACTGTTGTGTCTACACACTTGAGACACCTGGTGCCTTCTTCAACAACCACTTCATTCTGCTTAAGATTTTTAGTAGGGGTATACTTTCGGTTTGGAAATTATTTGGAATTCAAGGCAAAATGGGGATATTCATTAGAGATTTTTAGATTTTCTTGACTAGAGATGCAATTCAATTCTTCATTTAACCTCCAGTTTACGGATGTGGGATATTGTGCTTCTGTATCCATGGTTCAAAGTGCCACAAAATGGCTCAATATTGCTGGACAATATTGTGCCCATGTTGCCAGCAGGAAAAAGGATGCAAACTCTACATCACCGGTCCCCAACCGTTTTAGCCCCGCGGACCGGCTGGGGAAGGTGGGGCACCCCATGTGCTTGTGCGCATGTGGGAAGGAGCAGGCACACTCACGCTTGTGCGCATGTGCAAAGGAGCAGGGGCGCTCATGCATGCGTGCGCTCATACACATGCACAAAGGGCGGCGCAGCGCTCGGGCAGGCGGGTGCTCATGCGCATGTGCAAAGGGTGGCGCAGCACTCAGGGGGCACTCATTCACATGCGCGAAGGGGTGGGGGAGCACTCATGTGGACGCAGGCACAAATGGGCTGTGCGGGGGGGAGTGCATGTGGGGGGGAAGGTCTGTCTCCACGGCCCGGTCTGGCTCAGGCCACGGACCGGCACCAGGCTGCGGACCGGGGGTTGGGGACCTCTGCTCTACATAGCATAGGACAGTCTGAATGATGATGGCACCAATGTTACCAGTCTATATGATCTATTGGATACCTTCTTGTGCTCACTACCATTCACAAAGAGACACCAAGCAGGGGGAAATCCCAAAACTTGACCCCCTTTTTATTCAGCTAACCACTTCTCACCCAAACACAAAGATCCTATGATATAGTGTGGCTATGAATGAATGAATGAATGTGTGAGAGATCCACAGAACACAGTCCTCTAGGGTATCACAAACAGATCTTCTCCAGCCAAACTGCTTGGTATTGAGAAAAGTGGCTCCTCTAGTATTTAGGTCCTGGGATTTTTAGGGCTTTAAACACTAGTCCTGTGAATTGGGTCCAATAGCTCACTGACAGGTAGCACATAGAAATGTTGAAGAGCACTGGGTCCAGGACTGAGCCTTGCAGTATCCCACTAGGTAGGTATCTCATCCCAGCCATTGATAAGCACTCTCTTAATATAATTCTGTAGCCAATTGTGTATCCACACCTAGTTAGTTTGCTAACCAGAATAACATGGAACATTTTGTTAAAAGCTTTGCTGAAGTCAAGTTATATTATGTCTATAGCATTCCCCCTGTATCTGCCAGGGAGGTTACCCAATGAAAGATGAGTCTGGCAGGATTTGTTCTTGACAAATCCACATTGGCTATAAGTTATTACTCCACTGCTTTCAATGTGCTTGCAGAGTGACTGCTTCATAGCAGTCTCATGGTGCAGCGTTTAAACTGCTGTACTGCAACCAAAACTGTGTTCACAACCCAGGGTTCAATCCCAGGTAGCTAACTCAAGGTTGACTCAGCTTTCTATCCTTCCGAGGTTGGTAAAATGAGTACCCAGCTCGCTGGGGGGAGGGGCAATGTGTAGCCTGCATAATTAATTTGTAATCAGCCTAGAAAGTGCTTTAAGTGAAATAGGGCAGTATATAAGCAGCATGCTTTTTTTTTGCTTTTATAATCTGCTCCAGAATTTTCCCTGGGATTGATGTCAGGCTGACTGGTCTGTTCCAAGGTTCTTATTTTTTGGCCTTTTTGAAGATAGGGACAACATTAACATTCCTCAATTCATCTGACACTTCACCCATCCTCCATGATTTCAAGAAAAGTGGTTCTGAGTCTTCTTTAGCTAGTTCCTTCAATACGCTTGGATGCAGTTCATCCTGCACTGGGGATTTGAATGCATTCAAAATAGTGAGGTATCCCTTGACTATTTTATCTGGAAGTTGAATCATGGCAACTGGATTGAGTCCAGTTGCCATGACTCAACTTCCAGATAACCTCACCTGGATGACTGAGAATCTTCACAGACTCTTAACTATTTGTTTATCAGTCTCAAGCTGCAATTCTATCCCTTCCCTTTGTACTTCACATTTGCCTGAAGGGTCATAGACTGTCTATTGGGGAAAAACAGAGTTAGAGAATCTATCAGTTCTGCCTTTTCCTTGTTATTAGTTATTTTTCCACTCAAAAATTGTTCCAGTGGCACTACTCCAGGTAGTGCTAGTGAAAGGATTCTGGCCAAGAAGTAAATGAATCAAATAATAAATTTATAAATAAAAATGGGGCCGCTATATCTGCACTTGAAGAGTTTCTGTGATGTTTTGGTGACTTGGCAGGGTGGTCTTCTAGGGTTACAAGTTCCAGCCCACTGAAGGCCAGCTGCAATCGTGATCATATTTATTAAGGAGTAGGTCTCATTGAATTTAGAGGGGAACCCCCCCCCCCCCAGTAAACATGGGAATATGTTTTCTCAGGGGGAAAAACATTTGTTCTGTAATCTACTATTTAAAGCAATTAGCATGTATTGCCACAATTATGGTGGGGAAAAGCCTGCAATTAAAAAAAAATCTTTTTTAAATAGACAATTAAGCATTAACAAGTAAACAGTAGATTTAGTAGTGTGCTGAATTTTGGATGTAATCAGCTCTGCTGATTGTTGGCAATAGATTGGACTGCTAAATTTTGTCAGCAATTTTTTAAAAAGAAAAGAACTGGGGTCACTGGGAGAAAGAAAAATGGGTGGTAGTGTATGTCATGATGATGGGATATGTAGTCAGAGAAATTTAAGATGGAGTCAGACAGGTTCTGTGTGAAGATGATTTGAGAGACATTGGAATGTGTTTTTCTAAATGCCATGAGAGTGTTTTCCTGAAGACCGTTACAGCCTGGTTCGAGATAGCATGAAGGCCGAATTGAGAGGCCTGTGGAAGACTCAACATTCCAAGCTAATTGGAGAAGAGATAAACAACACCTGGACTCTCATGGGAATAAAAGAAGGAGGAAGGTGGTACAGCCTCTTGAGGCTAATTGGTTAACAGCCAGAATTGTCAAGAAGAGGGGAGGAGTTAGAGAAGGTAGAAAATGGACGATGGGTTATGTGAAACTGAATTCTGATGGTTTGAGTGTTGTTTTTATCTGGATTCGATTCCATGAAGGAGAGAGGATGTAAGTAAGGAGAAAGAAGGAGGTGGGGCTAGCCCACAATAGCCCACCTTAGCCAGCTTAGTAGTTTTATTATTTTAAATGGGAAATAGTTATTTTATTTAACTGCAATGATCTTTGAATATGTTCTTGATGCTAATGCTTGTGCAATATAAACTGATTCTAATGAAACTCTATTTTTCTAATAAAAATTAATTATAAAAATTCTACAAAAGGACTGGTCTCTTGAATAGCAGGGTCTGGCTAAATCCAGAAGGTGGAGAGGGCCACAAACTAGCTATCTTTTAAGAGTCCTACCTAACTGAGCTGTTGTGAGTTCTAAGGAATCACAAAGCCCATGTGCCTGTACTTGCAAAGTACTGAGTAAGAGTAAAGTGTTCTTTTAAGGTCAGACTTGTTCAAAGTAGAGTAGACCTTTGGTCTAGATGGGCGGGGTAGAAATCCAATAAAATAAATAAATAAAAATAAAAGGGCTTACGCTACACACTGCTGAGGTCCTGGGACTTGCCCCAGCGCAAAGGTGGTAGGTAAGTGGCCTGTCGGACTCTCTGACCGAGTGCAACTTGCCCCTTAGGGGGATCTAGTGCACCACAGTGTATATAGCCTGTGGACTGCACTTTGGCTACAGTCTCCTTTCAAGATTTTATGTGAAGTATATTGGACAATTTTATATTATTGTTATACTGTTTATTGAGCATTATTATGGTGTAGGAGACAGAGTGTCAGACTAGAATTTCAAAGATCTTGCTTCACTTCCCTGTTCAGCCATGGAAATAACAAGTCACCATCACATTAGGTACATGTAGGTCCTCTGGCAGCAACAATGAAATTGTTAGTATTGGTTGATAAAGTTCTTTCTCAAAAACTTCTCATGTAAGTGTTTTTTGTTCATTTCTGCTGTTTTTTGAAGGCAAGTTATTGCCAAACAGGAATAGATTTCTCTGGTGCTTGGATAGGCCATGAACAATTGGATACAGATCACTGGGAAGTGAAAAAGAGGAGTTTTATTTTTAAGTGTGCATGGTTGTTCTCTTCTGTCATACTTTTTATTACTTTGTGTCAGGGTTTAACTTGCTGACATTAAAGAAAGAAAAAGGCTCCTGAAGTTGAGCTTATGACTACTACTAAAGAACATTTATTGCAGGAAGTTTTTTTTTTAAATGGAAGATGGGCATAAACTGGTTCGTCCCAGTTTATTAGAGATGGGCATAAACTGGTTCGTCCCAGTTTGTCCCAGTTCCTCCTGGTGGCAGCACAGGTGCTGCTGCTCACCTCCTCAGCTGATTCAGCCACTCACCAGGCCCAGCTTGCTTGCTTTTTCCACCTCCTCAGCTAATCTCCCAGTAACAAGCAAGAGTAACAACATTACCTCTCTGCTCCACCCTTTTGTGTGAGTGGGAGGATCAGGCCAGAGGGTGGGGCGGAGAAATCTGTGCTCTTGCTTAGGGCTGGGAGATTAGCTGAAAAGGTGGAGAAAGCAAGCAAGCTGGGCCTGGTGAGTGGCTGATTGAGCCATAGTTGGTGAGAGAGGGGAACAGCAACACCTTTTCTGCTGCCTTTATGAACTGGGATGAACTGGGACAAACTGGTTCATGCCCATCTCTAGTTATTATCAACATTCTCTGCAATATGTAACTTAATCTTTAGTTATGTGTATTTATTATAACTGCTTTCTTGTTGATAAGGATTCCCTTTAGGCTTTGGGGATGAGGAAAAGCCCTCTTTAGGCTTTATTTTAGCTGGCATTCTGCCACGATTAGAGAAAAGTGCTTAGTTCTGCTCCCTCCAGTTTTGCTTTGTTCATGGTTTGAGTGCTAATTCTATTTTTTTTTTCTTTCATGCATTTTCTGTCGAATCACTTGGGAAAATTTACAGGCAGTAATTTTCTGAGGTCTGTTGTCAGCAGCCAATCAAAATGACCAGAAGTGGGGTGTGGGTTCTTGAAGTGAGGAATGAGAACTGGGCCAGTAGGTGGCCAGAGCATTATGTGCTATATTCAGATCAGCTGACTGGGGAAGGGGGGAAAACCCTCTTTGGGTCTATTTTCCAATTAGATTTATGCAAAATATGGCTGATTAGTGCAATGTGCCTGTGCACTATTACCCAGGCACAATGGGAAAATGGAATTAGCCTACATCTAGATAAATTAGATTCAGCCCAGGTGACAGCAGCAAAGGGAAAGAGTCAAAGAGCCAGAGAAGGAGGGGTCTGGAAGCAAGAAAGGGGGAGAGGGAGTCAGGAGGGGAAAGGGAAGATGAACAGAAGGAAAAGAGGACACACCCAAAAATGGGGCTGGGAGGCATATATTCCAGTGGGCTTTGCAACCATGGGACTATCTCTCAATCCCACACCCTGCAGAGGGACAGAACAGGTATTAAACAGAAGTAGTGGTGGGAAGTTGCCAAGAAAGTTGCCTTTAGGAGGAGCCCAACTTGGTTGCAGCCCCAATCTTCAAAGCCTCCTCCTCTTCCTCCAGCCATCTAGCAAGCCTTGGCAATCTCCAGAGGAAGCTGCCATATTGTTGTGCTCTCTTCTGTAACTCACTGTTTTGTAAGGCCATGAAGAAGCTACTCTGCTCTTTTAATTGTGATCTCCTCCACTTCCTCATTCACTGCTGAGAAGCTTTGGCTGGTAAAGAGGAAAAGAAGCTGCCAAAGTGTAGCATCTAGTTTCGAGTCTTGGAGGAAGTTATTATAAAACAGAGTCTATATGCTACAGTTGCAGGGGAATACTCCATCTTTTGCTCCTTCTTTTTCCTGTTCTGCTGCTTTCACATGCATGAGGGGGTGCTAGACCTGGAGAGGAGAGCTCTCTATGTGAGTTAGTACACCAATTTTATGGGTCTAAATAGAGATGGGCATGAACTGCCAGTTTGGATGATAGCCTAACAGGTTTTCTATGGTTTGGTGCCCGACCCCCTCTGGTGGGCACCCACTCAGAGGCAGTGCTCAGTAGAAGTGGGGTAGGGAAGCCGTGGCACTGCCTCTGAGTGGGTGCCCGCTGGAGGGGGTTGGGCACCGAACCACAGAACATCTGTTGGACCATTTTCTGAACCAGTGGTTCATGCCCATCTCTAGGTCCTCCTGTTAAGATTTGCTGCTCTCCATGCATATTAGACAGATGAAACCAGAATCAGAAGGGTGTGTCTGGAGTGCTGTCCTCTTGTTGTTGTTGTTGTTTAGTCGTTAAGTCGTGTCCGACTCTTCATGACCCCATGGACCAGAGCACGCCAGGCCCTACTGTCTTCCACTGCCACCCGGAGTTGGGTCAAATTCATGTTGGTAGCTTCAGTGACACTGTCCAACCATCTCGTCCTCTGTCGTCCCCTTCTCCTCTTGCCTTCACTCTTTCCCAACATCAGGGTCTTTTCCAGGGAGTCTTCTCTTCTCATGAGATGGCCAAAGTATTGGAGCCTCAGCTTCAGGATCTGTCCTTCCAGTGAGCTGTCCTCTACCTGTGGTTAATATAGTTTTTTTAAATTAATTAATTTATTTAAAATATTTTTACACCACCTTTCTCCTCGAAAGAACCCAAGGCAGCTCATATCATTAAAATGACAATATACAAAAGCTCAAATCAGTAAGTGTACAAATATTTAAAAAGAATTTTAAAAGTATGATATTAAAAATGGTAAATAGACTCAATGCTAAAAGTACATTGAGAGGCAATAGAGCACAAAACCCCTCTCAGACTGCCAGTTACTAAGGAAAAGCCTGTTGGAACAAAAAGGTCTTTGCCTGCTTGCAGAAGAACACCAAAGATAGAGCCAGCCTGACTTCCTGTGGGAGGGAGTTCCAGAGTCTGGGCAGCGACAGATAAAGCCCTCTCCCGTGTCCCCACCAAGCGCGCCTGTGAGGGTGTTGGGAGTGAGAGAAAGGCCTCCCCTGATGATCTTAATGCCCAGGCAGGCTCATAGAAGGAGATCCGGGCTTTTAGATAGCTGGGATCCAAGCCATTTAGAGTTTTATAGGTTGAAACAAACATTTTGAATTGTGCCCCGAAATAGATTGGCAGCCCATGGAGCTGTTGTAACAAGGGAGTTATATGTTCCCTGTAACCAGCCCCAGTTAACAATCTGGCTGCAGCATTTTGGATCCTCTGACGTTTCTGAACACTTTCCAGAGGCAGCCCCATGTAGAGCACGTTACAGTGATCCAGCTGAGATGTAACTGGGGCATGTGTCACGATGGCCAAATCAGAGTGCTCAAGAAACAGGCACAACTGGGGCATTAGTTTTAACTGTGCAAAGGCGCTCCTGGCCACCTCTGAAACCTGGGCATCCAACCTTAGAGACGAATCCAGGAGCACCCCCAAGCTGTGCACCTGTGTTTTCAGAGGGAGTGTAACCCCATCCAGCACAAGCTGAATCCCTATTCCTATTACTAGTTTATTTAGTAACAACTAAATCAGGAGGGTTATAGTACATGCCATAATAAAAGCTACAAACCCAAATACTTATCATCGGGTAAGATAAACTGAACTCAGTAAAACTCAGTTCTGAGTAAATATTCTTGAGGCTCTGCTATAACACATGCTGTATTAAAAAAAACCTCAAGCATCTGCAACCTGAGAATTAATGTTAGTTATCCTTATCACCCCCATTGTTTTTCAAAGGTGTGTTGAAGTTTCTGTTAAATAATTTAGATGAATCATCTTACTGAGGCAATTAAGTTCACTTGGGGGAGGGGGAAAGACTGAGAGGAGCAGAAATGAACACTGTAGAACTGTAGGCCGTTGTAATAATACTGTAACAAATGACTTGCAATAATAATGTTATAGATTTAGATTTAACCCAGATGATTTTATTAATTGAATCTAGCTCTCATTGAACCCACAGGAACAAATTAGTTGTGACTTTTCATTAATTTCAGGGTGATCTAGGTTCAGATAAGAGGATCCAGGATTAACCCACTATAATCAGTGGGACCTTAGACATGACTAATTGCAGTCCCATTGATTTCATAAAATCGTAGAATAGTGAAGTTGGAAGGGGTCTATGAGGCCATCAAGTCCAACCCCCTGCTCAATGCAGGAATACAATCAAAGCATATCTGCCAGGTGGTTATCTAAGATTTTCTTGAATGCCTCCAGTGTTGGAGCACTCACCAACTCCTGAGGTAATTGGCTCCACTGTCTAACTGCTCTAACAGTTAGGCAGTTTTTCCTGATATTCAGTTGGAATCTGGCTTTCTGTAATTTGAGCCGATTGTTGCATGTCCTGTGTGTTCTGGGATGATTGAGAACAGATCCTGCCCCCCTCCATATGACAGCCTTTCGAGTAAGTGTTATCATATCACCCCTCAGTCTTCTTTCTCAAGACTAAACATGCCCAATTCTTTCAGCCTTTCCTCATAGGGCTTGGTTTCCAGCCCCCTGATCATCCTTGTTTCCCTCCCCTGAACTTGTTCCAATTTGTCAGCATCCTTCTTGAAGTATGGTGTCCAGAACTGGACACAATACTCAAGGTGAGGCCTAACCAGTGCTGAATAGAGGGGAACTAGCACCTCGCGGGATTTGGAAACTATACTTCTGTTAATGCAGCCTAAATTAGCATTTGCCTTTTTTGTAGCCACATCACACTGTTGCCTCATATTCAGCTTGTGATCTACAACAATTCCAAGATCCTTCTCGCTCGTAGTTTTGCCGAGCCAGGTATCCCCCAACTTGTAACTGTGCAATTGGTTTCTTTTTCCAAGGTGCAGTACTTTGTACTTATTCCTGTTGAATTTCATTCTGTTGCTTTCGGCCCAGTGCTCCTTCCTATCAAGGTCATTTTGAATTTTGTTTCTGTCTTCTAGGGTATTAGCTATTCCGCCCAGTTTTGGTATCATCTGCAAATTTGACAAGCATTCCCTGCACTTCCTCATCCAAGTCATTAATAAAAATATTGAAGAGCACCAGGCCCAGGACTGAGCCTTGGGGTACCCCACTTGTTACTTCCTCCCAGTTGGAGAAGGAACCATTAATCAATCAATTTAATTTCAGAGGGTCTATTCTAAGTACAACTGACTCTGGATCCAACCCTAAACTCCTAAATTTTCATTGTATTTGAGAAATCTCACATGAAATAATAATGATAAGAACAACAACAACAACAACACCATCAGATCTACAAAAAACGACAATATTAGGAACAGCATACATACTGCACCAATATTTAACAGATACTTAGGTCTTTGGTTAAAACTTGTATCTGTTATATAATACCAGTCAGTGTTTTTATAATTTTGACTGTGCCTGATGTTTTTGAACAACAACAATAATTATAATTATAAAAGACACGATAGAGTGGCAAAGTTAGTGCACTGGTCATTATGCAAAAAATATAACTTGCCAGCCTCCAAAAACCCATTGGAACATCAGGTAGAAAGATTTTAGATAGATTAGTCATCCTTCAGTCTTGAGAGACTATGGTAACATGCTCTGAATAGAGGACTTGGAACAGCGTCTAGTGTGGCTGAGAAGGCCAATTCGAGAGTGACAATCCCTTCCACACTGAAGAGAAATACAATCTGTCCCCTGTCCAGCTCCCTGATTTTGCTGGTTTTGGACTGCCTCTTTGCCTCGTGCTGCTGGACAAGTGTCTCTTCAAAATGGGAGAGGCCATGATGCACCGCCTGCCTCCAGGCTGAACACTTAGATGTCAAAGTTTCCATCTGTTGAGGTCCATTCCTAAGGCCTTCAGATCCCGCTTGCAGATATCCTTGTATCGCAGCTGTGGTCTCCCTCTGGGGCGATTTCCCTGCACTAATTCTCCACACAGGAGATCTTTTGGAATCCGACCAGGTAGAAAAGGTGTCAGAAAATGAGGAATGGATTTCTGGATCCAAACGGATAGACACCTTGAACATAACACACGAGACATAGTAGTAATAGAATGAAGAAATGTCCGGATCATTGACATTGCAATTCCAGGGGATGCCAGAGTTGAAAATAAAGAATTGGAAAAACTAACAAAGTACAGAGACCTGGCAATCGAAACATCTCACGTCTGGAAGAAACACACTTCAGTGGTCCCCGTAATCATTGGGGATTTGGGAACAATATCAAGAAATTTCACAATGTACTATAAGCAGTTGCAGATATCAGAAATCACACCATCAGAGCTACAAAAACGGCAATATTAGGAACAGCATACATCCTGTGCCAATATTTAACAGATACTTAGGTTTTTGGTTAAAACTTGTATCTGTTATATATAATGCCAGTCAATGTTTTTATAATTTTGATTGACTTTGCCTGGTGTTTTTGAATAATAATAATAAACTGCAAAGCTGGAAAGGACCTTGTTGTTGTTTAGTTGTTAAGTCGTGTCCGACTCTTCGTGACCCCATGGACCAGAGCACGCCAGGCCCTACTGTCTTCCACTGCCACCCAGAGTTTGGTCAAATTCATGTTGGTATCTTCGATGACACTGTCCAGCCATCTCGTCCTCTGTCGTCCCCTTCTCCTCTTGCCTTCACACTTTCCCAACATCAGGGTCTTTTCCAGGGAGTCTTCTCATGAGATGGCCAAAGTATTGGAGCCTCAGCTTCAGGATCTGTCCTTCCAAGTGAGCATCAGGGTTGATTTCCTTTAGAATGGATAGGTTTGTTCTCCTTGCAGTCCAGAGGACTCTCAAGAGTCTCCTCCAGCACCACAATTCAAAAGTATCAATTCTTCGGCGGTCAGCCTTCTTTATGGTCCAGCTCTCACTTCCATACATCGCTACTGGAAAAACCATAGCTTTGACTATGGGGACCTTTGGCAGCAAGGTGATGTCTCTGCTTTTTAAGATGCTGTCTAGGTTTGTCATTGCTTTCCTCCCAAGAAGCGGGCGTCTTTTAATTTTGTGGCTGCTGTCACCAACTGCAGTGATCATGGAGCCCAAGAAAGTAAAATCTGTCACTGCCTCCATATCTTCCCCTTCTATTTGCCAGGATGTGATGCAGCCAGTGGCCATGATCTTAGTTTTTTTGATGTTGAGCTTCAGACCATTTTTTGCGCTCTCCTCTTTCACCCCTCATTAAGAGGTTCTTTAATTCCTCCTCACTTTCTGCCATCAGAGTGGTATCATCTGCATATCTGAGGTTGTTGATATTTCTTCTGGCAATCTTAATTACGTCTTAGGATTCCTCCAGTCCAGCTATTCGCATGATGTATTCTTCATAGAAGTAAATAAGCAGGGAGACAATATACAGCCTTGTCGTACTCCTTTCCCAATTTTGAACCAATCAGTTGCCATAGTTTGCTGTGGTCCACACAGTCAAAGGTTTTTGCGTAGTCAATGAAGCAGAAGTAGATGTTTTTCTGGAACTCTCTGGCTTTCTCCATAATCCAGCGCATGTTAGCAATTTGGTCTCTAGTTCCTCTGCCTCTTCCAAATCCAGCTTGTACTTCTGGGAGTTCTCGGTCCACATACTGCTGAAGCCTATCTTGTAGGATTTTGAGCATAACCTTGCTAGCGTGTGAAATGAGTGCAATTGTACGGTAGTTGGAGCATTCTTTGGCACTGCCCTTCTTTGGGATTGGGATGTAGACTGATCTTTTCCAATCCTCTGGCCACTGCTGAGTTTTCCAAACTTGCTGGCATATTGAGTGTAGCACCTTAACAGCATCATCTTTTAAGATTTTAAATAGTTCAACTGGAATGCCATCACTTCCACTGGCCTTGTTGTTAGCCATGCTTTCTAAGGCCCACTTGACTTCACTATCCAGGATGTCTGACTCCAGGTCACCAACCACACTATCTGAGTTATCCGGGACATCCAGATCTTTCTGGTATAATTCCTCTGTGTATTCTTGCCACCTCTTCTTGATGTCTTCTGCTTCTGTAAGGTCCCTACCATTTTTGTCCTTTATCATGTCCATCTTTGCACGAAATTTTCCTTTAATATCTCCAATTTTCTTGAACAGATCTTTGGATTTTCCCTTTCTATTATTTTCCTCTATATCTTTGCACTGTTCATTTGAGAAAGCCCTCTTGTCTGTCCTTGCTATTCTTTGGAAGTCAGAATTCAATTTTCTGTAACTTTCCCTATCTCCCTTGCATTTCGTTTCCCTTCTCTTCTCTGCTATTTGTAAGGCCTCGTTGGACAGCCACTTTGCTTTCTTGCATTTCCTTTTCTTTGGGATGGTTTTTGTTGCTGCCTCCTGTACAATGTTACGAGCCTCCATCCATAGTTCTTCAGGCACTCTGTCCACCAAATCTAGTTCCTTAAATCTGTTCTTCACTTCCACTGTGTATTCATAAGGGATTTGGTTTAGATTATACCTGACTAGCCCAGTGGTTTTTCCTACTTTCTTCAGTTGAAGCTTGAATTTTGCTATAAGAAGCTGATGATCTGAGCCACAATCAGCTCCAGGTCTTGTTTTTGCTGACTGTATAGAGCTTCTCCATCGTTGGCTGCACAGAACATAATCCATCTGATTTCGGTATTGCCCATCTGGTGATGTCCATGTGTAGAGTCGCCTCTTGTGTTGTTGGAAAAGAGTGTTTGTGATGACCAGCCTGTTCTCTTGACAAAACTCTATTAGCCTTTGCACTGCTTCTTTTTGACCTCCAAGTCCAAACTTACCTGTTGTTCCTTTTATCTCTTGACTACCTACTTTAGCATTCCAATCCCCTATAATGAGAAGAACATCTTTCTTTGGTGTCAGTTCTAGAATTGTATCCCAGTACAGCTTTTCCCACTATTTTGTTGACTATGAGGGCTACTCCATTCCTTCTACGGGCTTCTTGCCCACAATAGTAGATATGATAATCGTTTGAATTGAATTCGCCCATTCCCTTCAATTTTAGTTCACTGACACCCAGGATGTCAATGTTTATTCTTGCCATCTCCTGTTTGACCACATCCAGCTTACCAAGGTTCATAGATCTTACATTCCAGGTTCCTATGCAGTATTTTTCTTTGCAGCATCAGACTTTCCTTTCACTTCCACGCACGTCCGCAGCTGAGCATCCTTTCGGCTTTGGCCCAACCACTTCATTAGCTCTGGAGCTACTTGTACTTGTCCTCCGCTCTTCCTCAGTAGCATGTTGGACGCCTTCCGACCTGAGGGGCTCATCTTCCAGCGTCATATCTTTTAGCCTTTTGTTTCTGTCCATGGAGTTTTCTTGGCAAAGATACTGGAGTGGCTTGCCAGTTCCTGCTCCAGGTGGATCGCGTTTAGTCAGAACTCTCCACTATGACTCCATCTTGTGTGTCCCTGCACGGCATAGCCCATAGTTTCTCTGAATTACTCAAGCCCCTTCGCCACGACAAGGCAGCAATCCATGAAGGGGGAAAGGACCTATGTATCATCAAATCGAGCCCCTGTCAAGGAGGCACAGTGGGAAGCTGAACTCCAACCTCTGGCTCCACTGCCCTGGAGAAGAAACTTAAGTATAAATTTCAGATGTAGAAATACATATGGAATTGTGAAACAAGCACCAGAGTAAAGGTAGATCATGTAAGTACTAAAAGCAAGAATTTAAACTTTCTTTTGGTTTGCACCTCCCCCCTCAGTCATGGTTTGAAAAGCAAGAATGTCATTAACTACTTATTGAATATCAATCAGAAGTTCATGAACTCTAGCAAAGTGACATGCTTGCCAAATACAATTCAGCAATAAGTTTTTGCAATGGGGACACTTTATGTAATTTTCTTGACTGTTTGCTTACAATAAAGTGAATTCAGAAGGAGGCGATTTCACAGGGAAAGTAGAAACAGGAAGGGGAAAGGTTTTTTAAAAAATTATTATTATTATTTAAAAAGACACACATGCACACACATCTCATATGGTTATTCTCATTTGACAAGCAAAAATACCTGAGTCTGATACTTCATAAAAATGAACTGAAGTAGGTTTTTAATGATATTCATTGGTGAAATCCAGTAGGAAGTCACAACTAGAGTAGGCACATTGCATCAGTGGAGGTTTGGTGAGCCAACACCTCTGTAAGTTCCATTTATTCAATGGGCCTACTCTACTAGATTTCTATGAGATATTGTCACTTGCAGCAAAATGCAGGTCATTTGGTATTTATTTCCATTCTGGATGGACTTGGAAGGAAAAAAGAGGGAATTTACCTTGAAGCATGCTCAATCAGAAAGGGAGATGCAATCTCAAGTACTTGAAAAACAGCCCCTGTGTTTTGCCCAACTTGTTCCATGACCTTCTTCAGGAGCTATTTGGAATAAAAAAGTGGCCATCTCTGGTAATATACTTTGGAAACACATATTTCTGGGTGTTTTAATTTAATATTTTCAGGCAGCAGATAACTGAAATTGCAGGTACTGATTCCACAAATACAGTAGTCCTACTATACAGTAGCTACAATGATGACATATTGGTAGGAGAGCAAACTAAAAACAAATAAAACACATGCACAGTTATAATTGTCTTGTACATACTATTAATTTAACAATGTGTATGGAGATCCCCTGTAATTTGCTTATCAGACTTCATTAATAGCCCATGAAGAATAAAATAAATGGTCTGTTTCCCTCTTTCCCATACATCTTCAGAAATCTTTTCTTTTCTTGTGATTGGTTTCTCTCTGATTTTTCCAGCTCCATGTGTGCTAAAGAATAAGAATAATAATAAAAAAAATCTGTTGTGTTATCAATTAGAGATCATTTTATCAGACCAAGAGACACAGACGGAAGGACTTCACAGAGCTGGTAGGGTCTTCATGTTTCCAGAAATGCCCCTAGCTATTGCCACTACACAACTGCAGTTGAAGAAGCCTGCCATGGCCTGTGACAAGAGGAGGACATCTGTCTAAAGACCAGGGCCACTGTTAATATGGAGATGGTCTTGAACCAGTCCACAACCTGATGTTCTTGGAATTAATACTATAATCTTTCTTGATTAATTTATCCTCTTCTTCAAAGAGGCAGATATACAGTCCCATAGAAAGCTTCAGCTTTGAAAGAACTATAGGAGCCAATGGTGCTGGCAATAGGAAACAAAGATGTTGTGTTTGATTGCATTCAGTTTTGCAAATTTGTAGTGTAAACAATATATATTCCAAATATTACAGGGAACACACACATGCACATATACTCCATGGCTGACTGGTGTTATTTCCAAATTGCTATTCTTCAGCAAAATATGATTGTTTGGCTTTGCCTTGTTACCTTTCATTTCCTTAACCTTTAGCTGTTTGTTCTCAAACTGCTCAAGTCTGCAAGCATGACTAGTATATAAGCCTCTGATATATAAAAGACCTAAAAAGGAAAAGTTATATTTTTGGGCAACACCTTCCAAAACACTGCAGCCATTAGGACCCATTGGGCATGGGGGTGATATTGTTGTTGTTTAGTCGTTAAGTCGTGTCTGACTCTTCGTGACCCCATGGACCAGAGCACGCCAGGCCCTCCTGTCTTCCACTGCCTCCCGGAGTTTGGTCAAAGGGGTGATATAGTCCCCTGCAAAAAATACAAAAAAAAAAAAAACAAAAAACAAAAAAAAAAAACACCAAACCCATCTCCGAACAAAGAGAAACCAACCCTATGAGGAAAGACTGAATGAACTGGGCATATTTAGCCTTGAGAAAAGAAGAGATACGGGGAGATACGATAGCATCTTTTCACTTGAAAGGTAGTCTTACAGAGCCAGGCAGGATCTGTTCCCAATCATCCCAGAGTGCAGGACACATAATAACGTGCTCAAACTACATGAAAACAGATTGAGGCTGAATATCAGGAAAAAATTCATAATGTTTAGAACAGTATGTCAATGGGACCAATTACCTTGGGAGGTGGTGAGCACTCCAACATTGGAGGTATTCAAGAATCCTAGAATCATAGAGTTGGAAGGGGCCTAAAAAGCCATCGAGTCCAACCCTCTGCTGTATTCAGGAATCCAAGTCAAAGCAGATCTGACAGACGGTTGTCCAATTTTCTCTTGAGTTAACCCGGATGTTTAGACATTTCAAGGTAACCCAAATTTAGCGTGAAGGAACAGAAGCTCAAGGGGGTGAAAGAAAACATTTATTGCAACCTCATTACTCCAGCAGAGGATACAAGCCGTGCAGAATCTATTTTAAATCACTAATCCCCTAGTGCATTGTACGCATTTCATGTGGCAGACAAGCTATGTCACAGTGACAAAGCATGGTGTCAGACTGACCTTGCTGCATGACACAAACTATCAGCTAGAACTACAAGCAGACAGCCTTGGATATGGCTTGGAAATTCTTTCCGTGAATTACTTTTGAACCATTAAACAGCTACAGTGAATGTGTCTTCATGCAATAATACGAATATTTCTAGTTAGTGTCTATCACATAGCATCTCTTTGAGTTTGCATTTCTGTAAAATGCTTCATTTTTTCTTGAGGATGGCTGTGACACTGTTTAGGGCATATTGTATTGGCAGCTTACCTCTTTGCAGTATCTTGAGCTCAACAGGAAGGAAAAATTAACATTTACAGCATGGGTATGAATTGTGGCCACTTGGGAAATGTTGTTGTTGTTTATTTTATTTATAGCTATTGTATCCTCATCCTCCTCAGTTAAAATGAATCTTGGAGCAGCATACACACAATCAAAGCAAGGTCAGTCTCTGCAGTCACACTTACAGTCTAAAAGAAATAACACAATGAAAAATACAATACCCTGTTTCCCCCAAAATAAGACCTATCCTGAAAATAAGCCCTAGTATGATTTTTCAGGATGGTTGTAATATAAGCCCTACCCCAAAAGTAAGCCCCAGTTAAGTGAAACCCCGCCCTCCACCTTTGTGCAGCATTGTGCAGCAACCAGAAGATGACATGATTGTAAAATAAAACATCCCCTGAAAATAAGCCCTAGTGCATTTTTTGGAGCAAAAATTAATATAAGACCGTCTTATTTTCGGGTAAACATAGTATTAAAAAAAAGAAAGAGGAAGAAATAGGAAGGAAAGAAAAACAATCACCCTTGATAAGAGTAGTAAAATGGTAAGACCAGTGTCTTGTACATGTGTGTGTGCGTGCACGCACACATGTGTGTGCACGTGTGGGTCAATTCTGACTTATGGTGACCCTTGTCAGGGCTTCCTAGGTGGAGAATACTCAGAAGTGGTTTACCGTTCCCTTCCTCTAGGGGGCATCCTGGGACTGTGCAGATTGCCCAAGGCCACACAGGCTGGCTTCGCTGGGATGCACAGTGGGGAACTGAATTCTCAGTTACTGGCTCTGCAGCCAAATTCCTAACTCACTGAGCTTTCCAGCCAACTACAGATGTGGAAATCTCTCCATCTTGGTGTTGCTACATTTCTTCAAATCCTGGTTATATTTTCTTCCTGCCATTCTTTTGAATGAGTTTGTGAGGTTTTTCTTCCCAAATTGAAAGTCATATACATTTTTACGTGTGTCCCTTACTGTGCAAAGTTATTTATATTTTTCCTTAAAATATGCATTAATTCATGCAGTTTTCCTAATTTACACACCCTTGAGTAAAGCTATTTTTGGAGCAATTCATTTCACTGGAAGGGAATTAAGCAAATATTGTTTGATCAACCTATTGAAATTGATGAAGTGTCAAAGTGCTCCATTGAGGATGGATTATGCCTTTTTTATCTTCATGTCACCTTAAGAGCCACTATGGTTTAGAAGTCTATGGAGCAGGAAATCTTCCATTTAACAGAGGAAGGTGAGAGCTCTGTTTTGGCTTTGTGAAAATAATTGTTCAAC
Source organism: Intellagama lesueurii (assembly GCA_037013535.1). Classification (NCBI taxonomy): domain Eukaryota; kingdom Metazoa; phylum Chordata; class Lepidosauria; order Squamata; family Agamidae; genus Intellagama; species Intellagama lesueurii. The sequence goes on from JBAJHW010000004.1 coordinate 19,151,487, forward strand.
TACTTTCAGGGATGTGTGGTCTCACCTTTACTTATTTTGATGAATAAAGGTGACTGTACAGCATGTATTTTGGAGCAGAAAACCCTTCACTTTTAGCTGTACGTGTGTCTCATGAATAATAGAGAATAATGAAGAATCATAATAGAAAATAATAGGTAAGCTCCTATTCATAAGAAGTACAGAAGATTTATGGACAGCTCTGTTATAAACTATACAGGTCAGCTCTACACCCTATGAATTTTTAAATTTATGTTTTGCAAAAATCTAATAAATACAGATGCATTGATTTTATAGGGCTCCTAGAAGGCTGTAGAAGTGAATTAGCCTTGCTTCCTAGTGCGCTGAATTCTTTTGACTCAATTTGTTCACTTTGTTTATATAGCTGTGTTCAAATAAATAGACACATAACTAGAGAACTAATCAAAGCTGAGGCAGAAAGAACAAATGGCCTGAACATATTTATAAAAGCTATTTCAAAAGCAAATTCCTGAGAGAGGAACAGTCACGATAGAGAATCACAAGCTGAGTTTGCATGACTTGGTGTTGTCACATTTTGTGTTTATAACATTTCGCAATATCACCCTTGCCAGGACCAGAACTTAGACATTGCTAAAAATCAGGGATGGGGACTCAAGTCAGGAGAATTGTTGGCAATTTGAACCTAAGTCACATCGGTGACTTGACTCAGGCTCAATTTGGTTTTTTTCTTTCTTCAGTTTTTTCAATTTGGGTTTATTCAGAACTGACAGGTGACTCAGAACCCACCCTCCTTTTTTTTCTGGGGAAAAGAGCTTGTTTTCAAAAGGGACTCTGACTTGGGTCTTGGGAGCTGCTACCAAAGACTCAGATTCAGACCTGGGACTTGGACTGAAATACTTGCCAATATCTCTGCTAAAAATTAAGGTCGTGCATATGTCCCCTAATCCACTTTGGAGGCCAGTTTGGGACTTTGCAGTCTATCCTGATTTGTTCTGGAGTGCTTTGCGTTTCATTTGACTCAACATGTGCCCCATATCTGAGTCAACTTTTAAGCCTCCCATTGACTTGTGCTGGAAAACCAAAATGGCTGTAATTTGTTTTTGCATTTTAGTTAGTTATGTGCTGTCAAGTTGGAACCAACTTATAGCAACCCAAATAAGGCTTTCAAGGTAAGTGAGAAATGTGAAAAGTGGTTTTACCAGTTCCACTCCCCCAGTGAGTTTCCATGGCTGAGCAGGGATTCAAACATTAGTTTCCAGAGCCCTAATATGTAATTCTATCCACTACACCACACTGGGTCCCTGCTTATGCACTTAGGTACAATAAATTTGGAGATTTGATGGAACCCAAAAAGTGGAGGAAATCTGCTGCATTTCAGACAGCTAGATCCACAAGTTTGAAAACTAGATACATTTAAATTTTGCTTTAAAATAAAGGCCAGTGTGATTTGTGGCTGTTTGATTTGATTTGTGCAGAGGATAGAAATGGATCTGTAAATTCATTTTGTTTCGTCCCAGAAGTAAATATGGCTATTGCACTTGAACTGAAACCTCATACCAATCAATCAGAATCAGGCCAATTTTATTTGTAATTTGAGATTACAAGTCCGGTGTAGAGCCCTACTAAAAATAGAAACTCATTGTGTTGCTCATAGCCTGTTAAATGAGCAGTACATTATTCATTCTTGTTGTCCATGTCACGTGTGCAATGAATCATGTAATGCAAGAATAACACACTTTGGGACTGTTATTTCCTCTTGTTTCCTTTATCAATGCGACCTAAAAAAAAGTCTTTCTCCTTCATTGTCAAATGGAACACAGCTAGGCATATGTAGCTTCTGTGCAACGCCAAGAATGTTCTAGTAATCCTGCTGGATAGCTCAGTGGTTTAGGTATCTGGCTGCAGAACCAGAGATTGGGAGTTTGATTCCGCACTGTGCCTCCTTGACAAGGGCTGGACTCGATCATCCCTAGGGGCCCTTCCAACTCCGTAGTTGACTCAGATGATGATAGTGATCCTGCTGGAATTGCTTGTACTTTTGTAAACAAAACACATGGATTATCTGTGTGCATTGCTTTCAGTGGAATTTCTGGAAACAGCCATATCTGGCCACCATTACTAATTCATGGATTTCCATGTATGTCACCTAAAAAGATCTGCAGCTGCTTCCCAAAGCATCGGAGCAGTCAACAGCAACATTACACTAATATCTTGTGCCTTGATTGCATGCAATATATGTATTATTGGGAACATAATGGCTGCCAAGGAACTGTTACAATGTCATCGCAATTAACACAACATTGTGCTGGATAAATGTTCTCATCATAAAATATTCTTGTTGAGCAAGGTTTTGTCTAGGAAGAAATAAGTCTGGCATCTTTCAATACAAACAGGGGCAGAGAGTTGAAGCATAAACATTGGTTTGGGAATCCTTTGTAGGAAGGGGGGGGGAAATATTATTTTAAAATTTGGTCACATAGTCATTCAACTGGCACAGGGCCATATCATACTCAGAAGGCTTAATTTGGCTCCAATATGTAAATGAGCATTTTATATTTGTTTACACACATGTAGTTGTTTATTCATTCAGGTTTTCAGATTGCTCTTCCCAAAGGGTTAGTGAAGGAGATAATGCTGAGCATAAACCAAAATTAACACTGAATGCAATTGTTGGCAAAACTTAAAAGAATGTTAACTAGACAGGATTGTTTGAGTTCTTGACAGTGAAAAATAGCAATTCGAGAGGTTGCATTCATTCTGTTCAATTCCTTCATCATTTATCTAGAGCAGCTATTCTCAACTGTGGCCGTATGGTCCCCTGGGGGCCCCTGGCACATTTCAAGGGGGCCACAGACGGGAAACTATTCTTCACACACCACATAATAAGGTTCATTATGTGACTTATACAATCCTGATCCAGCCTATATTTCTTTCCTATTGCGTTTATGGCTGTGGAAAAAAAAATTAAGAATGGCTGATCTAGAGGGTCACAACCTACCAAATAATCCCATTTTCATTCACTGCCTTCAATAGTTAAAAGGATTTCCAGCATGGAGAAGACCAAGTTGCATATGCTTTCAAGTAGAGATTGGCATGGACTGCTGATTCATCAGTTTGCACTGGTTTGTCCTTTGAATGAACAGTTCCCAACTCCACCTCCTTGCTGGGCACCCACTCAGAGGCCGTGCCCAGAGGAGGTGGGGCAGGGAAACTGCTACCTTTAAGTGGGTGCCCAATAGAGGAGGCAGAGCTGGGAACTGCTGAACACCTGTTCGCCCATAGATGAACTAGCACAAACAGTTGGTGGTTCATGCCCATCTCTACTTTCAAGTAATTCTTCAAATAGAAGATTGTTTTAGAAAAGAAACAGCTGGGGACCCTAATGCAGCACTGATTGAATACACAGGGCTTCAAGAAAGACTTAGAAGAGTCAAACATTCAAAGCACTGTGATGAATCTGCTTTTTTCTATTTCTTTTACATTCATTTTTAAAAAATATATATAAATTCTAATTATTTCTATTCCAGTTATGAGGCTCTTTACGCATTTTACAAAATGCACCTTTCGCCCTCAAACCCAGTTTGTACCCAGTGTGTTTTCTAGATTCGTTGGCATCTAACTGACAGACTTTGGAACTCCCTGCTTAGAAAGGTGTGGTTGGCTACTTCCCCGATGTCCTTCCACGGGCACATTAAAACATCTGTGTTTAAGTAGGCCATCAGCAACTGTTAAGGGCAGACTCTTAAAGATGTGCTGCACTCATTCTATTGCTAATTTTAATTCTATTTTTAACTGACAGCTTTTTTTTAAAAAATAAAGCATTCTATTTTAATATAATCATTGATTTAATCATGTGAATATGATGAATACTTTATTGCTTCATAGCCAATCAGGCTGTGCACATGAGTAAAGATTAAATTATGTTTGAATTCATGATATACTTTAATTTTTTTTAAGTATTATTATACTGTAAGATACCTTGAATCTCAGTTTCTGGAAGAAAAGCGGGATCTCAGTCAAATCAAATGAAACCAAATTGATAATAAGGGCATGATGCCCTGAGAATCACAGTCCAGCCACTAGCATTGTGTCTCTGTGTGCGTAGGCTTTTCACTACCCCTTTTAGTCATGCTTTCCGGCAGGCCAAGGCAAAGAGGCAGCCCTGAAACCAGCCAAATCAGGGAGCTGGACAGGGGACAGATTGTATTTGTCTTCAGTGTGGAAGGGATTGTCACTCTCGTATTGGCCTTCTCAGCCACACTAGATGCTGTTCTAAGACCTCTATTCAGAGCACGTTACCATAGTCTCTCGAGACTGAAGGATGCCTACGTGCTTTCCTATAGTTCCTGAGACCCTGGAAGTAATTAACTGGGGGAAAAAAGTGAGAATGAAAAGGGCAGAAAGGAAGAGTAATGGTGGGATAGGAGAAATGTCACTGGATACTTAATCACACTTTTTAATCTCATTACTTACAAATGATGAAGTACTTGTAATTAATTCATATCCCTATTAACTACCCTGTAACTACATTAAGTTACAATTTAAAGCACCTGAAACTATTTGTATATAGTCGACCTGTTGGAAAACTTCATTAGACATGATTGGTAAGGTATCTGTAAACACATCTAAAAAGCATTACGAAAGCTACGGTATGTTGAAAAACAAACACACACATATAATTTCACTTTCATTCACAGAGGGACTAGAAATATACATTTTTAAAGCAGCTCATACAGAAAAGGGAGAAGAGTTCATAGCGGAAACTGGATGTCTTCATCAATTTTCATGTGTCACAACAACAGTGTGATTTATCTGAATATTACTGGACCCATCACTGATTCAAGAGGACAACATCTTTATTAATTATCTGGATCTACAAAATTAATCTTTTTTAATGCAGAGTAGGGATAGACAAAATAATGACCCTTCATCCTTTTCCTATATTCTACATTCTTGGAAAACTGGATTGAGTCAAGATGGAAACATAGATGCATTTATTTGGAAAACAAAATAACACCTGACAAACAATTTATTTATTTTATTTATTTATTAAATTTATACCCCGCCCATCTAGACCGACGTCTGCTCTGGGCGGCTACAATTCACCACTTTCCCCCCTTAATTCTGTCATACATCTTGGCTTCCTTGATTTTCATCATTTTAAAGATCTGGGGCTGGAATGGCTATGAGAAGGAAGAAAGAAAGGTAGAGAAAGTAAACTTCAGCTTGGACAAGAAGACACGTAATCTTTTGTATTGCAAGTTCCTCTTTGATATTTGTCAAAAATCCTCATAGAAAATCAAGGGGACCTGAGCAAATTTTCCCCAGCTATGTAGCAGCATCCACCGAAACGTGGCACCCACAGGCAGAATCTTCAAGGTTTTTCTTTCCTTTTGAGCCATGTCATCACAACTAGAACTTAAGGTTAAGCATGCAAACCTCATATCTTCTTGCTATTTCCTTTTTCCTCAAAGGAAGATTTCTCTGGGAAACACTCCCCCTCTCAAAAATTCTGCATGATTTCTTGGATGTTTTGTATTCATATTTTTTACCCCAGAAGAAACCTCTATCTGCATAGAATTCTTACAATTTATGTGCAAAACGCCATCTTTCCTGTACAAGACTAGCTAGAAATGCCATTGAGCTGCACAGAACTTGGCAATTTCTTGTACCTCCTCCCTATAAAAGGTGGGAAACAAAACAAAGCAAATAAATGGGAGAAAGAAACTCAGGGTTTCCATAGTCTCAGGAAGCTAAGAAATCTTGTGTGTGCAGGGCAAAGGCTCAGTGAGGAGTTCTTGCCTAGCACAATTTGGAAAATGACTGAAAATGAGAATTTTTAAAAAATATTCTTCATGTATCTGCCTAACCTAACTCACAGGGCCTGGGCTTTTTGGAGCAAGATGGTTCCTCATTAACTGGGATTCATCCTAACTCCTTGTATTTGGAAAGCATATGGTTTCTGCTGTTCTCCTTTGCTGGGTTCAGATAATATTTTAGGCAAACTTTAGTTGTGTGTTTATGTTTCCTCTTCATCAACATCTGTAAAGGTTTCCTGGTGTTCTCATGTCCTTCCCCTGAATTCCTTTTGTTGCCTCATATTTCTTCATAGTTAATATGGGGAAAGTATAACTCACAGGGCATGGGGGGTACCACTGATACCTCCAAATACCCAGGTACATGATGGCTCATGCAATTTCCTTTACATGCACGACATTTCACAACAGGCCTCTGGCCAGTGCAATTAGAACCAAGATCTTCTCTGTCGAAACAGGTAATTTTCCTTTGGAAATTAGATCTGAGATTTAAATTTGATAGTCATAGAGTGTCAAATATTTTATGGGGGACGAATATGAAAGATTCTTGATGTTCTTGAGATTTTTCTTCAGCCTAGCTACGTATTTCAATATGATTTGATGAAACTGCACTGCAAGCCCTTGAAAGATCTCAGCTCCACTGAGAGACTGAGACATCAAAGGTATTTTCCCCCATTGTATTCTTCATAAATGGGGGTGAGGGGGTCCATTTGCATGAAACTCATCATTGCTGGGAGTCAGAATAGGCTCCTTTTTATATAAATTAAGGTTGGGATTTTTGCAGTGAGGGAAAAAAGACTTTTTCTCATGAAGCAATGAGATGGCAAATCTAATGATCAGAATTTCTATCCTTATATTGGAGTTGGTGAACTCATTCATTGCTACTTTCCTGCCAATGTTTCCTCTCTTTCCAAGGTAGTGTTACACAAGAATGTGAAGAAATCATGTTAACATTTCATTTATGTTTATGATCTGGCCAGACCCCCTGTCAAAATTTCTCCATTTGCCACAAAAGTTCTTGGCTCCAGCGTAAGAATGAAACATCAAGAACTTTTTTGTTGGTGATAGTGGTTTGTGCAATTTCTGTGATATATCTCTAGTATCTTTTTCCTTTCTGAAGCTTAACACACAAACCAAAACCCTAGTATGCTGTTACACAAGAGGCTATATATATATTTTAAAAAGCAAATTGCCATAACTTGACAACTTTCTCCAGACATTATGTGTTGCACAACCTAACAGACCCTGTATATTCCTCTCCACCTGACTGAGCATCCATTTCATATCCAGGTATGGCAGTCAATGGGAACCATCAATCACCTCTGATATTTTGGTTTTCCATGACTTTTCAAAGGTGATTGATGTTTCCCCTTTGACTGCCTTGCCACCCTGATTTTATGTTTCTTTAGATTTAGATTTCTTTAGATTTAAAAGTTTAGAATGAGAAAAAAACCCCTATATCTTCAATACTATTTGAATGTCCCCAAAGCAGAGGTATTGTTTTCACCTCCCTCTTGGAAAGAGACAAGTGCTTCCTTAGTCTTAGCAGAGACACACACTTCACTTCTCTAACAGTAAATACATGTTGTGTCTGGTTTGTTGATCTAGACCAGACTAGAGAGAATCATGTTGAAGGAGAAGGTATTAACAGCATGTTTCTTGCTTTGGATGCCAGAGACCTGGATTCAGTTCAGAGCTTGGAAGTAACTAATTAAAGGTAACACAAGTACCAGTATATTATTATGCTTGGGGGGAAAAAAGAATTTGCAGCTATGAAATTGCACTCACTTGCAATGAGTAACACTTACTTGCTTTCAAATGTTACTTTAAAAAGTACTTTTGAAAAGTCATTTTGGGGCAATTTTATAAGCAATTTTACAGGATTTTCCAGGTTTTATGCCACTCTCTTATCCATCCTAAGGGGCAAGGCATCCTTCGTTTTCATTTTAATTTATATTTTCAAGGTGAAATATCAGAATTAGCCACTAGAGGGTACCAAAGATTATCTCCCAGGTTTTTCCTGGGCTACAATGCATTTGTAGCATACAGGGCAAGAAACTACTTATTAGAGATGGGGGTATTCGTATACGAATATCCCCGCACAGGTGGAAATAACTAGGGTTTTTGCCGCTGCCCTATCGCACCATTGTCTGCAATGGAGCAATGATAGTGGTGGTGACAGTCCATCTGCTGAGAAGTAATAACACAACAAATTGCTTTTCAAATGTAACATTGTTAGTACTGGTTCGATTTTACAACAAGCATGTGTCCCAGGAAATAGAAAAGACTACCATTTAAGATTTTCCTAGGAAGAATGGCCACTGTAAAGTGGTAGAGTATATGTTTGTTTATGTAAAGTCCAAGATTCAATCCCTGGCATATAGGCAAGGCTAAGAAAAATCCCTGTCTGGTCAGCCATTGCCAATTATTGTAGACTGTAGGGACTTAGCCCAATGGTGTGACTCAACAGAAGGCAGCTTCCTATATTGCCGAGTGTTGTACAGATCATTGGAAATATTCCCAATGAATGTAGTGGTTGCTCTCTTGTCTTTAGCATTGGCATTTTCCATTTGCAAATCATAAAAACGATCAGATTTGGCAAGCACACAGTCTTGGAACCATCAGTGTTAATGACTACTGCTGAAGCTCTCAAATATATGCTGCTCTTCCATGTATATTTCATTTTTCTTATGAAAAAATAGTACACACTTCTTGTAGCTCTTCAGTTTCCATTAAATATAGAAGGAGATCCAGTAAAGCTTTTCTTTCTCTTAACTGAAGAGAATTAGAAACTTTACCCCCAAATTATTCCATTTTTTCCCTACTCACAGGAGTGAATATGCAATAGTTACATTTTAATGAGAATCAAATAAAATGTGAAGACTCAAACTGATGAGATGGAGGTGCAAGCAATGGCATTACATCATAATTTATTATAATATTGATATTTGAAAAGTATAAAAATAGCTGAATCAAAAAGAAAACAGTCAAACTTTAAAACATTGTTCCCATGATGCCATTTCAATAATTCCTCATATTTAATCAGGTCAGTATTGAATTCAAAATTGCGATGCATTAATTAGCCTACTTTTGGTAAGTTTCATTTCCATACCCATTTCCACATCATTTCCAAGCTCCATGTTGGAGTGATACTTTTATTAGGCCAACCAAAAAGGTGCCCCTAAATTATGTAAACCTTTGACATTGTAGAAGTATTTTTGGGTATGATTTAAGTAGGGGAGAAGGAGGGGGGAATCTTGATTTTGAGTCCTTATCATCTCCATGGTGTCTCGATGTAACGAAGAAAGGCTATGTAAACAATCAAACAGGGCTTATTGGATGATAAAATGGTGTTAGGCTTTACCTGGGATAGTCCATAGACTTTCTAAGAGCTGGAAAGTTAGACATACTCGGTCCTGCTGTTTATACTCTTCCTGAGCTCACTGGCTCCTTAGTTGGTGACAAAGTGCAAACAATTTCATAGTCCCAACAGCGGAAATGCTTTTAGATTGTGGCTTGGGTAAAGAAAGTCTTTAGTAGCCAAAATGGGCACATTTACCAATAAAGTCTCAGTTTCTGGTGTGTGTTCCTCTTTCTCCAGTGAAAGTTCCTACTGCTGCGTGGAAAATTCAGTATCCTCAACATCACAAGAAAAAGTGGGACACAAAACAAATCCCAACATTCACAATGGGAGGATGTCTTCATTAGGCATACAAATGTGCAAGTCTTTGAGATCACAGATGTCTTCATCAGGCAAGTTGTTGTTCATCTATAAATTTGCTCTCTCGTTTTTCTAACTATAAAATAAATCCATGGAAATGTCAATTTAGGGGGTCATCAGATGGACATATGGTGTGGTTTAGTTTGCCCTATTTTATGGTGACCACATGTATTTTAAGTGAGCTGTTCTGCTTCTTTCTGGCACAACACTAGGGCTTTAGTTTATTTGGTAGGATTGGGAGTGCTCCTGATTATCCCATTCTGCAGTCTGTGTGGTTACTAAATTTGCTCCCAAGTAAAGCTGTGGGCAGCATTTTCTTTGGTGACAACTCAGTGACATATGAAGTACATTGCTACAGTATGGTGGAGAAACCCTCTCATCTATTTTCTTCTTCTCATATATTTTTCTAATATTCTCTCAAGTGACACAATAGTGTTTCAAATACAAAACAGTAGAAATGGGCAAGACCTGCCACTTCATTTATCAGCTGAACAGGTGTTCAGTGCTTCAAAGCCATGCCTCCTCCAGTGGGCACCCACTCAGAGGCAGTGCTCAGAGGAGGTGGGGTAGGGAAGCCAGGCTGATGCCTTCAAGTGGGTGCCTGCTGGAGGAGGTGGGGTTTGAAAAGCCAAACACCTGTTTGGCAATAAACAAACTGGCATGAACCACTGAACCAGCAGTTTGTGCCCATCTCTACAAGGGACTATGCATACTAGGTTGATGTATTGCTGTAGTGCTATGTCACTTACTAAATAATAATTAAAAAAGGGAAGCCACCATGGCCTGCAGAATGACTGCCACGACAAAAGGCAGGGAAAGGGACAGAAGCAGGGACATCATTTATTGAAAGCAGGAGAAACCAGAGTGATCTGAAGTGCTGTCTGGATCCTTCTCATGGAAGAAAAAATGTCTCTCATGTAAATGGAAGGATCATTCAAGTGCAAGATCAAATAGATTACACAAAAGGTGTGAGCCTTTTAGACATGACCTGGATTACTCCAAATTCTGCCATCTAGTCATGGCTTTAAATAGACATTGTAATAGACATTTAAAATCCTGTGACCTTAGGGTTTTTGGCAAGCCGGTTGTGGTCTCATACAACAGATTTTACCTCAGTCTCTTTATCACCATAATCTCATTGTGGCAGTTACCTCTCTAAATTTGGAATTTGTTAGAAAAAGGAAGGTCCTCACTTCTAGCAGAGAGACTCTGAGCAAGGCTTGGGAAACCTCCTCTGGTCCACAGCACAAGAGTTTAGTTTGTATCCATGTTTATACATTGTAGGGGCATTTTCATGATTCCAGAACAACTAAGGGTGGAACAATGACCTTGGGCAGAGCAGCACTACAAGGGATCCTTCATATCTTGTTCATTTGTAGGATTAAAAAGATGGCTGGTGATTTGAATTAAGAAAAGAGGAAATCAAAACTAATGAAGCAGATTGAGATGTTGGTGCCAAAAAAGAAGGTGTGGGTGTGATCATACAAAGGCACGTATATGATCAGACTGGAAAGGCTCACTTTAAGCCCTTCTATCTGTTGGGGACTTGCTCTAGCTCAGTCCCCTACATGGATTGGAGTTAGACTGGAGCACATTTTTCCATGTGTCATCCAATCACCAGAAAATAGATCACACTGGACTGCTTCACAAGAGGTCCAGATTGCATTCTATTTCCCAATGGGATCACACCCTGAGTCTCAGCTGAAATTCAGACTGAGGTCAATGCATGGTGTATGTAACCCCTTGCAGCTGATCCAGTAGCCATTTTGTGAAGCTATAGGGAGCTATAAGGTGAAGACGAAGACTTGTGGCACTGCTTTAGATAATCTATTCATATTCTGGAATAGTCCTCTTTTTCTGTGAGCACTAATTCCATAGTGAAATATTATGCTCTCTTAGCATAGTGTGTGTGTGTGTGCGCGCGCACATGTGTGTGTGATTGTGGAAGGATTATTATCTTTACCCTGTAGTTCTTTTCACATGTTTCCTTCATGAATATAAGGAGGTGACTAAATGTTATGTATGGTGGTGCTGCCCATTCTCCATTAGGAGAAAGATGACAAGGGAACATTGGCTACCCTCTAGATCACTTCATTCAGTTCAGAAAAGACTTTGGAAATATGCCTTTTTTAGTTTGGACTATTCCTCTCAGAATCCACAGCAAGGGTGGGGGTTTGGGAAATTGAGGCCCTGACAACTAATTTCCCTCCAACTGTGTTTCAAGATTGCACCTATTAGTCTGAAGCAATCAAATTTGCCTTGGTACAACATGCCTGGTCTTGATGATTTATGCACATCTTTTCCAGTAAAATCCCTGTCAATTGCACAACAATTGAAAATGAAAAATGCCCCGTGGTTCTTGATTATGCTATAGAAAACTGGAACCGAGCACATGATTTTGGCTCAGTTCTAGAAATCATATATGGGTGGGTGTTGAGGAGGGGGAAGAAGGATAATGACTTGAATGAATTTGTTTCATAATTGGCTACTAGTTGCACACACCACTGATCACTGGCCCAGAGTGTCTTTCTGAGCTGAGCTTCTTTTGAGAAGCTTTTGCATGAATACAATTTAAAAAAAATATCTGAAGATGAATAGAAAAAACATAAAAATAATTTTCCCATTGCTGACGGCTCCTATAATTTTTCAACTATGGCTGGTTTGGGATGAATAATTAATATGAGATAAAAGGAACACTTAAGCGTTTGAAAATGAGTCAGATGGACTAAGTCAAAAGGTCTCATAAATTCTGAACTTTTTACTATATATCTCTGTCAGTAAATGTCACTTTACAACTCACTTGTCCCCCATTTTTCAGGGAGCAACATAGCCACATCTTAGGAAAATGTGTTCTTCGGCATGATGTCTTAAAAAAAAAAAAAGGACATTTCTCTTTTGACTCATTTTAACTTAAAATTTCGTTGTTCATGTTCCATATTTTTTTTCTTGATGAAAAACGTTGGTTTTGCAAATGAGACTGTGTGAATGTATTACTCATAAGCTTAGAAGAGGGAAGAAGGTTAAACACACATATTGAGAAAGGCTTAGGGGAAAAATAACTGGGGGGATAAAAGAAAATCAGCCCATTTATTAAGAAAAATATATCAGTTGCTTTATGGCCTTATAACATGAACCTGCATGAATTTTATGAGAAAAATAATGAATAAATGTTTACAATGAAGGCCTTTTCTGTGGCAAAGTGTAGAAACTGTGTGGTAACCAGGGCAACAGCAACGATGTCTTCAGTTTAGTAAATACTAATAAAGTAACACCACAAAAACACAGTGCAATACACAGAGCTAAGAATTTGTTTGTTTAATGTGGTGTGTGTGTTTTCTCTACTCACATTTGGAAACTCAAGTGGTGACGACATAGGAAAATAGTACATGATTTGCTGAAGAAGTAAAGTGGATGCAGTCAAAAATATTTAAACTTATCACACAATATAAAGGCCAATGAGAATCAGTGTGGCTCTTTTTCTTCCTGAAGTGGAGCTTTCCCCCCTCTAGTGCCTGGGGGCTTCTACTTTTTTCAAGCTAGAGTGATTTGAATGGTGTTTTCCTCATGTGGTTTGCCCTCCAAAAGACTGGACGGGAATAACTGGATGGTATTCTGGTGATGTACTAAGTTGGGTGTGATGTTTTGGACAGTTGAAACGCCCATGCTTGTTATCATTTCCCCTAGTTGTTCTGAAGTATTTTTAATTTTTTAAAAAAACAAACTACCAAGCTTAGCACTAGATCATCTTATCACTGCATTGCTAGATCTCATTTGAACTGACAAAAAAAGAAGATAAAAATTGATATGTAATAGAACAACTCCAAAGAACTACAGCATGGTAGCCATGTTTCCATGGTATGTGTATGTGTGTTTATACACTGTGGAGAACTTTGGAAAACTTCCTCTTCCCTAATGATGGGCAACACTTTAAACAACCCACCAGCTTTACAATGAACCATAAAAGGAGAGGCAGAGATTGGCAAAGGATGGAATCAAAGGAAGAGGGGCTGTGGGCTGTGATGTGGATAAAAATGTGTTGGATTGAGGGGCCAGTGTGGACGCTGGCACTGCAACAATCCATAATATCACCTAATCTGAACAGAAGCATACAATGCAAATTGCCAGTGTAGTCACAGCATCACTGGTAAGCAACAATAGTAGAGTTTTGTGAATGCCTTGGAAACCCTGTTAGGGTCACCATAATTCATATGCAACTTGATGGCACATAACATGTACTTCTCCCCCCTTTCTCTTTCTCACTGTTATAAAGTATTTTAGTCTCTCCAGAGCCACCTTTGGTAGTACACTCCACACAAACTACCTACAGTTTAGGCATTCAGGTATTCTGTTTAGAGATGGGCATGAAGTACTTCATGTCCCTTTGTCGTAAGTCGTCTGTGCAGCAGCACAGCTGCCACATGTCCCCCCCCCGCCAAGTCACCCACTGAAATGTTCCATGTAGAAGTTTGCTATAACCAGGCTGAGGGTTATAGCGAACTTCTACGTGGAACATGGCCACTCCATTTGTCTGTTCATAGAAATCATTATCCCACTGAAAGTAGTTGGTCATTAGGCAGTGTTGGACAAGGGCCTTGATGTCTTCTGGAAAGATCTGCTGGATGAGTGTCAGAGTGTCCTTTATCGGTACCTTGGTGAATAGGGATACTACGTCAAAGCTGATCAGTCTGTCCCCGGGGTTGGGTTTTAGGGTGCTGATCTTGCTTCTGAAATGTCCTGAGTCTTTGATGTAGGATGACATTTGTCCAATGTGGGTCTGTAGGAGGTTGGCTAGATATTATTAGCAAGACCCACATTATCCTACTTTCAGTGGGATAATGATTTCTATGAACAGACAGATGGAGTGGCATGGGGAGCCCCCTCAGCCTGGTTATAGCGAACTTCTACATGGAACATTTCAAAAAACAGGCCCTGGCTTCGGCACCCTTTGCACCCACAGTCTGGTTCCGATACGTGGATGACACATTCGCAATTTGGAGCCACGGTGAAGAAAAACTGGAAGAATTTCTAAACCATCTCAATAGCATCCACCCAAATATATAATTCACCATGGAAAAAGAAATAGCAGGCCAACTCCTTTTCTTAGATGTCATGGTCATACGCAAACCTGACCTCCTATTGGGACACAACATCTACAGGAAACCCATCCACACAGACCGGTACCTACACAAAAACTCCAACCACCACCCACGACAAAAAAGAGGCATAATCAAAACACTGGTAGACCGTGCGAATTGGAACTGTGAAGCTCAATTTCTCAGCACCAAACTCAACCATCTGAATTGGGCCCTACAGGCAAATGGCTATTCCAAGAATGAAATCACAAGAGCCATCAAACCAAGAAAACAACACCAAACTGAAGAAGAAAAACAGCCACCCACAAATAAAGCATTTCTGCCATACATCAAAGGGGTCATGGATGGCATGGGGAAACTTTTGAAAAAACACAACCTACAAACAGTATTCAGACCCACCACAAAAATACAACAAATGTTACGGTCAGCAAAGGACAAAAGGGACACCCTCACCACTGCAGGAGTATACCAGATACCTTGCAGTTGTGTCCAGGAATATACTGGGACCACAAAACGCAGCATCCAGACCAGAATCAAAGAACATAAGAGACACTGCAGACTAAAACAACTGGAAAAATCGGCAGTAGCTGAACATGCCCTAAAACAAGCTGGACATGAAATCCTATTCAAAACACAGACGTCCTGGACAACACCAGCAATCATTATGTTAGACTACACAGGGAAGCCACTGAAATCCACAAACACCAGCAGAGCTTCAACCAAAGAGAAGAAACTCTAAAACTCAACAAAGCCTGGCTCCCAGCACTGAAAAATACAGCCTGCAAAAGGTCAATGAACTCTACCCAGCCACAAGGACCAGTGAGCACCGCACACAAAAGACTAGCTAACGACACCCATCAATCACAGTGACAGATCATCTCCCCCCTTATCACAACAATACACCCACAACAAAAAACACCCTGATCACCATAATCACCCAATCTCCTGAAAAGTACAAAAAGTTGATCCCACAGCTACAAATACTCAACTATCCCACACACTACACCAGTACACAGACAGTGTTCTAACTTCTGTCCTCTGAAGATGCCAGCCACAGAGACTGGTGAAACGTTAGGAAGAAAAACCTCCAGAACACGGCCAAACAGCCCAAAAAACCTCCAACAACCATTGGATCCCGGCCGTGAAAGCCTTAGAGAATATATTTCAGTTTGTATTGTGCATAAAAAAAAGTCTAGTGTGTTATAAAGAATTTTAGGAGTGAATAAAACTCCATGAAGAAAATTGGCTTTAATTAATTCACAATTACAGTGGTGCTTTGCAAGACGATGTTAATCCGTTCCAGACAAATCGCTGTCATGCGAAAATTCGTCTTGCGAAACCAAATTTCCCATAGGAATGCATTGGAATTTAATTAATGCGTTCCAATGGGAAAGAAAAGCACAGAAACTTAAAAAAAATTAAAAGAAAGTCACTTACCAGGTACTGTAGACTGAGCCCGGCTTCTCATAGTGCCTGGTAGCAGCGGAACATCTGGAAAAGAGCACCAAACAGCTAAAAGCCGGCAGGCAGCAGGCAGCCGGCAGCCATTTTGTGCTCTTCTCCGCTCCTTCCCCCTCCCCTCTCCCGACCAACAGCTGATAGGAGCAGGGTTTCTGAGGCTTCTCTGGGCTTTCCCAGCAGGGAAACAGGCAGTGGAAAAGCACCCCAGAGGCTTCTGAAAGCGGCGCTTTGCCAAGGGGTGAGTGGGTGGGTGGGTGGGTGGCAGGGGCAGGCCCGCCACCCCCCACGCCACCCCCCACTGCAAAGCGCTGCTTTCAGAGGCTTGCCCGGTGCATTTCCACTGCATGTTTACCTGCTGAAGAAGCCCCGGCAGCCATTTTGTCCTCTTCTCCGCTCCTTCCCCCTCCCCTCTCCCGACGAACAGCTGATGGGCGGGCTAAAAAGAGGCTTTCTCTGCCCTGAAAATTCAGGGGGAAAAGCTGGAAATAAAAAAATTCCGCTTTTCCCCCTGCGCCCCGGGAGGCTTCTGAAAGGGGTGGGGTGGTCACGGGAGAGGCCCCCAAACATCGTCCAGCGAAAAGCGCCCATAGGCATCATCGTTTTGCGAAGCGCAACAGCGATCGCAAAACCTCATCGTCTAGCGGATTCGTCGTTTAACGAGGCAATCGTCTAGCGAGGTACCACTGTACTGTTCTTTTCGTCTTAGAATAATAAAATAATGAAGTTGGGAGGACCTATAAGGCATCAAGTCCACCCCCTTGCTCAATGTAGGAATCCAAATCAAAGTATATGTGGTAGATGGTTATCTAATTTTCTCTTGAATGCCTCCAGCGTTAGAGCATTTACCTCCTCCCGAGGTCCCATTGCTCTAACAGCTAAAACATTTCTCCTGATACACAACCAAAATCTGGCTTCCTGTAACTTGATCCTATTATTATGCATCTTGCACTCTGGAAGGACTGAGAACAGATCCTGCCCCACTTCTGTACGACAACCTTCATGTATTTGAAAAGTGCTATTGTATCTCTTCTCAGTTGCCTTTTGTCAAGCCAAAATTGTTGGCAAGGGTCCAACTCCAAAGGCGGATGTGGCGTTTGCCTCTCCAGAAGCTTGGAGTCAGATTTGGATAATGAAACTTCCAAGAGCACTCTGTTAGGGAAAACAAACCTTGGAGCCCAAGATAACAAGTTACACAGAGTCTCTTATCTTGTAGCTTCAAATCCTCCCCTTTATAAGCAGAGCAAAGATGCGGACATATAAGGAAAAACACGGAGAGAGTTCTGATAAGACTTATAGCATAATATATTAGACTTCATATATTAGCATTGGTCAGACATATATACATGGCATTATATACATAGGCTTGTGCATAGATCTCTCAGAGCAACATAACATTCACAGAAGTAATGACCACCAGACTCACAACTGAGTGGCAAAGTGCAGTTCTCACTCTCTTGCTTAAATAGTGAGAGCAGCCTATCACTGCAGACATAGCAGCTGAACGTGGTTAACAAGCACCACCTAAGCTTGTTCCAGCTGCATGCCATCAGTAATCCATTGACTTGATGTTTACAGACATGACTTTGCATTCTCACTACAATATTAAATTTAACCCCTTGTTCAATTAAAGGAACAAATCTTGACAAAAATATGCCCAGTTCTTCCAATATTTCCTCATAGGGCTTCATTTCCAATCCCCTGATCATCCTTTTTGCCCTCCTGTGAACTTGTTCCAGTTTGCAGGGTGATGGATTTATTTTTTGCCCAACTGCACATTCTAAAAGGGAAATGCCCTACAATGCTTAGTTGTAAATAAAGCAGTAATAGAGATGTGTGATTTTTTTCCTGTGAATTATCTCACATTTTATTTTGAAAGGATCATGATTTGTTTAGATTATAATGCTCAAGTGAGCAACATGTCTGTTTTTGTCCTCAAAGTGTCATCGAATCTATTCTTATAAATGTTATTTTGCTACAGTCTCACCAAAGGTGGAATTATAGAAACAGCTTATTAGGTTTGTGTGATCTTTAAATGCTGCCAATCAACTCAAGTGGGACTAATCTGCATGCTAGACTTGAGGGACAAGTCAGTAGGCTCCATAACAATTCACATTAGGTCCAGTGAGTTGACTAGATGCCAGTAGTGTGTTCAGCAGTCACCATTTCTGTTGTATTCCTTATTAAGATCATTCCTACTGTTGCTCGGGCAGTATCCCTGCAACAGAGTAAACTGTGGGCTTGTAGTCACTCTTTCAGTCAATCTCTGTGGAGCACTGGTTATATAGAATTCCACCAGTACTCCACATTCAGAATCAAGTAATCTACAGTTTTCCCAGCAGTTTTTTTTTCTCTTGCTGTCTGTTAGACCAAGGTCACTGCAGGGCCAGAGGGGATGTTTGGCTGTTCCTTCTTCTCTCTTCCTCCAGATATCTCAATGAAAAACATGCTCGTTCTTAATTGAAGCGCATTGGGAGCATGCAGATTTAAGATCTGTCCCTTTTGTCTCTCTAGAACAGGAGACTTTGCCAGCTACATAAAGCTATTGTGACGAGCTGCAACAAAGTTGGGGAGAGAAAGGCAGAAAAAGTTCATGCCAGTATGTAAGCAATGCTGTAAGTACTTTACAAATAGGGAAGATTTTACAGTAATGTTTGCTTGGTTGTTGTGTACAAGTATTTGTATGTAGCGAATAGATCATGCATGTAAAACAAAGGCTGCAGTTTCATTACCCTCTACCTGAGTGTAAGTTTGGATAGTTTAATGAGTTAGGTACTTGGCTCTGAAGCCAGAGGTTGAGAATTCGATTCCTCACTGTGCCTCCAGGAAGTAGAATCAGCCTTTACTTAGAAAACCCTGAAAAGTGTCACTATAAGTCAGAATTGACTTGACATCATCACCATCACCATCATCATCATTTTCTTCTTCTTCTTCTTCTTAAATTCAAAACACAGCCTTTTATATTACAGATTATATAACAGATACAAGTTTTAATCAAAAAACTAAGTATCAGTTAAATATTGGTGTAATATGTATTAGATTTAGATTACATTAGGCATCCTTCAGTCTCGAGAGACTATGGTAACGTGCTCTGAATAGAGGACTTGGAACAGCGTCTAGCGTGGCTGAGAAGGCCAATTCGAGAGTGACAATCCCTTCCACACTGAAGACAAATACAACCTGTCCCCTGTCCAGCTACCTGATTTTGCTCGTTTCGGAACTGCCTCTTTGCCTCGGTCAGCTGAACAAGTGTCTCTTCAAATTGGGAAAGGCTATGCTGCACCGCCTGCCTCCAGGCTGAACGCTCAGATGTCAAAGTTTCCCATCTGTTGAGGTCCATTCCTAAGGCCTTCAGATCCCGCTTGCAGATATCCTTGTATCACAGCTGTAGTCTCCCTCTGGGGTGCTTTCCCTGCACTAATTCTCCATACAGGAGATCTTTTGGAATCCGACCATCAGCCATTCTCACGACATGCCCGAGCCAGCTCATTCTAGGACTACTCTATTTGGAACTTTGTCCTGCCAGGTGATACCCCTGTGTATAAGATGCGTCGGACACAACACATATGGAACGTGTTCAGCTTCCTCTGCTGCCGTGCACAAAGGGTCCAGGACTCACTGCAGTACAGGAGTGTACTCAGGACACAGGCTCTATAGATCTGGATCTTGGTATATGCCGTCAGCTTCTTATTAAGCCATACTCTCTTTGTGAGTCTAGAGAACATGGTAGCTGCTTTCTCAATGCGTTTATCCAGCTCGACATCTAGGGAGAGAGTGTCAGAGATCGTTGAGCCAAGGTACACAAAGTGTAATATGTATGCTGCTCCCAATATTGCCTTTTCCCCCCAGCTCTGATGGTATTATTTCAGAGAACTGTGGCTGATTACAATATTTTATAAAATTCATTGTTTCCAATGCCCCAATGACTATGGGGACCAATGAAATATGCAATGTCAATTATCCAGACGTTTCTTCATTCTATTACTGCTGTGTCTACTGTGTTATACTCAAGGTGTCTGCCTCTTTGAATCCATGAGTCCCACAAAATCGACCTGATGTTCCCACAGATATTTGGATACTAGCAGATTATATCTTTTACATAGCGACCAATTTATTAATTTTGCAACTCTATCATATCTAGCTTTATAGTCGGTCTCTGAAATCTTTGAACATTGACAGATGAGATATGACATATCTTCTTCTTGGCAGAGTTGACATATGCTGTTTACATGAATTCCTTGCATTTTTTACTTTCATGACATTAGTTGGAGCATTTGTTCTTGTGCCACAAAGATCAAGCCTTCAGTTTCTTTCTTGATGGTTCCCAGCTTTAGCCCTGGCAAAGTAAGTTATTATCCTGTTTTCCATCAATATTACAATATATTGCCCATGCAGTGGTTTATTTTTCCAGCTATTTAATTTATCTTCAGATTGTTGTTTCTTATATTCAACCTTCCTTTCTATTGTTTTCAATATGTTTTCCATTTTTCACTGTTTTGAGTAATTTTTCTCTACTTCTATTAATAAAATAATTTAGGCTTCTTTTTTCTACCTTATTACCTGTTGTATTTATAGTAATCCACAACCTCCGATTTTCTGCATTAAATATAATCTGTCCACATCACTTTATGGATGTAGTGCATGTTGTGTGTTCATTAATACTTTTTGATGCAATTTTTCTAATTCACTCTGGGTCCCATTTATTATTCAACCTGGATATCTAATTACTGGAGCTGCCCATGTATTTATGGCTTTGATTGTATTTCCATTTAATTTTGTTTTTAATTTTTTCTGCAGTCTTTGTGTTAGGTCTTGAACTTTTGTATGGAGGAGATTATAGCTTCTGGTATTCTGAATGGTTTATAATTGTCATCAATTTATATGGATTTCATAAGATCACCATTTTTTAGCTCAATTCCATCAGATTTTTGGATCTTGTGATGTTGTCTAGGGGGAACTGCACATTTTTCAAATTCAAAGCTCCTCTGAATATTTTTGCTAAATAATCATACTGTATTTAGGAGTGATGCTATCTTGGTAGGACTTAGTGGAATGACATACTGTATTTTTCTATCTATAAGACACCCCTGTGTATAAGATCCCCCCCCCCCACTTTTCTAACCCAAAATTAAGAAAACGTAGCCTTGGGTATTCAGCCTCTGGGCTCAAAATGCTTGACATTACGAGTCCCTGTTGAATCTGAGCACTGCCTACAGGCTCCACCTCCAATGAGGTGTGTTCCAATTGGTTTCTACAGCATCAGCTGACATCAATTACATAAGGCTCATGATTGGAAGCAGCTGTGTCTCCTGACTGTAGGAAGCTAAGCCTCATGATTGGAGGCAGCCTGTTTGCAAAGGCAAAGTATGTGCCATTTTATTTGCTCCTCGGCTTACTTCCGTGTATAAGACGCCCCTCAATTTTTAGTGTAATGATTTTCGGAAAAAGTAGCATCTTATACATGGAAAAATACGATATTCAACTAAGAATGAGAAAGAAATTGATTTTTTTAAAAGCAGTCCTTTAAATGAGAACAACCCACATCATGATTTCTGGAAGGGTTGAAATTTTACATGTTTCGTTGTACAGTTTTACCCCCTACTTCCTTTCTCCTCTATGTACTGCAAGTATATGGTAACAATTAATCAATATCTTACAGTGCCTTTTATTCATTGTTGTAAGCTGCTTGGTTAGCTGCAATAGCACTGACATAATTTGATCCTTTAGCTTGTTTTTAAGTTTTGTTTTGTATTTGCTTTATTGCATGCTTACACAAACACTAATATGATTCAAACTCTTGCACATGTGAAATAGAAGTGTTTTCAGATTTCAACATCATTGTTGTCCTATCAAGTCACAAATATCTACCTGATCAAGTAGTTTAATTTTGAAGAAAGTTATAGGTGACTAGTTCCAACAGTTCACTGGAAAAAGGTGTCTTCATAGGCTTGAAGTAGTGATGTTCAGATTCCTCTTAGAGAAGTCTTGCTAATCATATAGAAATACTTTTTGCATTTCAGCTCGCACTTCTCATGCATAAATGAGACTATATCATACAAAGGAGGGGTAAAAGCATGAAATAATTCAATTCTTGTTGGTTGTTGTAGGTTTTACGGGCTGTTTGGCCGTGTTCTGGAGGTTTTTCTTCCTAATGTTTTGCCAGTCTCTGTGGCCGGCGTCTTCAGAGGACAGGAGTTAGAACTCTGTCTGTGAACCAATTAGTTTGTTATAGCCTAAAAGCATGAACATTGGAAGAGCAGATCAGAAACATAGGCACACTAAGAATGTTGGCATTCATAGTTTGGTAACAACACAGACCTTTCCTGCCACAGTTCAATACACCATGCAAGGTACTGAAATTCATCAAATCAGACCTAGACGAGGACATGCAGATCTTACACCTATTGGGTTAATGTTACTGCCATTGTTTATGGTCAAACACCTCAGTGCAAACTAGGAATGCACATATGTGCAATTCTCAGAAGTAATGTGCACATTTGTGGAGCCCACATCTGTTGACTTCCCTCTTTTCCTCCTTCCACATCTGTTCTGCACCCTGTTCCACAATATTCTTTTTTATAAATACATTGGGATACACAGCCTTTTCTTGTACATCTTTTGTAGCTCTGTGCAGATCTATGCAAGTTTTGAAACTGTAGTCTTTGCTTGATTGCATTACTTCACTGAAGAAAGCAAGTCCAAGCAGTACTTTGGGTGCATTTGAAAGGTATACCTTTTTAATGCACACTTTCCAAATCTGCATCTTATTTAAAGAAACATTTGCAGCCATCCATCAAATAGAATATTTCAGAGTGCAAATGGATAGTTGTGCCTCATTCAGATCCACCCACCCACTGGGACCCTGGATTGAAATCCGATTTATTCTCTAGTTCTACTGCTATGTTCCAGTACTTTAAAGCACTTTCATTCAGTATATACATACTGCTTTTAGGCAGGAATTAGTTGCTTGCCACTAACCATCATTTTTCTGCAACGGGAAGCCTGGTTACATTGATGATATAGCTCAACATATGTTGTGGTGTTAACAAAAACAATTTACAGTCATGTGCAACGTTCCCTCTAAGCTGCATGTGCAGAGCTCCATCTGGGCTGCATACCAGCAGCCAGTGTTCCTGCTTGGTTACTTCTGGTTTCAGCTGGAACTCCACCCCAGCCTGCGTGCATGGGGTGAGGCTCCCGTGGAGTGTGGCCAAACATTTGAGGGAACGTTGGTGTGACGTACACCCTGTGTCCTTTGTTTAATTTCCCTTAAACACAAGTCCACCCTCTGGATGCTTGTCCTCACTTCACGCTGCCACCAGGTATTTTTTCCTTTAATACCAAATAGATCATAGACACGTGCTGCCAAAACAACAGATTTATTGATAATATAGATGTTGTCATAATCACAGGAGAAATCACAGATGTTTAGAATTTTTCGTTAAAGCACAATTACTGAAATATCATATTTTAAGTTCCACATTAGATCACTTCTTGTTTACTTATTTTCCATTCAATCAGTGTATATTTCTTTGTAATAATTCTCTCTCTATCTCTGACTATCTATCTATTTCTCTCCGCAACCTCACTCCTTCTTCTCTCTAACTCTCTCACTTCAATTCCCTATCTCCACAACCACTTTTCTCCAACTCTCTTCCCTAACTGCCTAAACTGTCATTAACTGTCTTTTAGTCTCCTCTTATTCTCTAGGTTCCGCCCCTCCTGTCATGTCATTGGCTACCCCATCAGAGCTCTGACCTGACTGACAGGAGTGTTCTGAGAGCTTTCCATTACAGTTGGTCATATGGTACTCATGTGGTCTTAGAATCACTGTGCATGTCTCCTGGAGCAACTGCTCATGACCCCCTCCTTTTTAAATGAACAGGCATTTTAATGCTTTTCTGGAAGCAGCATCTTTCCCAGCAGTTCCAATGGGAAGAGTCAGTGCAGCTGGTGTTCCACTATGGGAACCAGCTGCTGGCAGCAGCACTTTTTCCAGAGGCTCCACTTGTGGTGGGAGAAATAATTTCCTCCTCCTTCTCCTGCTTCACAAGCCTAGAGGCTCCCAATACTGGTTTCACCTTGTGAAGGTGGGAACGATTTTCCCCACCAAATCTTTCTCTTTCTGCTGGCCCACACATTTTCACTCACTTCCCCTCTTGCCAGCCTAGCAGTTTCTCCACTCCCCTACAACAGGAGTGGCTGTGGGAGGCATCCATCGCAAGGCAGCTTACACCCTCAGAGGTATTCACAATGCCAAAATGCTTACAAATAAATCAATTTTATATCCATGCTATAATAACAACACTCTGCCAGCATAGCAAAGTACCACACTTCTGATCCAAAAAACATGAATTCTGAGCAAACAAATCTGTGCTTCCCTCTACATCTTATTTTAAATTGTTTTTAAGTATGGTAAACCCAAATCAATAGTGGTTCTTATTGTCAGTCTAACTGCATTCTCAATGGCTGAAATCCTGTCCAGTAAGACCACACATATAAAGGCTGACGGGGGCATTGGATATTAATTTTTATTTAATTTTTCCTATCCCCTATTCAGGTTTCAAGGCTACCTAGGATCCTTATGACCAGGGGAAGCTTTTGGGAGCCTCAGGGCAGGGGGAACACTTTGAAGTCTCAAAATCACCACCAGCAGTCCTAAACCCAGCAATCGGTGGCAGTGGCAATTTTGGGACATTCATGTCCTCTCCCCAATCCTAAGGTTCCTAAAGGCTTACCCAGGTCAAAGGGCCCATAGGGAACCTCAGAACCTGAGGTGGGGATAGGAAACTTTAAAATAACTTTAAAAATAAAGTTATTTTAAAATAAAAAAATTAATTTTATTTTATTTAAAAAATAAAAATAAAGTTTTAAAATAACTTTAAAACTTTAAAAATAACATCTGCATGTCAAAGTCCAAGATATCATAGGCAGCCTCTCACCGTGGATAAAGGCACCAGGACCCAGTCTGCCATGCAGGGTATCAAGTCCAAAGACACTCACTGTGCAGCTAGCCATAACCAAGCAGAGGCGGGAGCACCGGGCTGGGAGCACAGAGCCAGAACAAGGCACTGAGATGCTGGAGACTAGCAGAAACAAGCAGGGACCAAGGCAGGAACAGGAACACTGGAGTCCAGACACAGAGATGATGCAGGAAAGAAAAGGCAAGAGTAGGGGCCAAGGCAGGAATAGGATCTGGAATGCAGGGATTCAGTTGCTCAGAACATCAAGGCACAGCCAAAGACTTTGGTTGCTGAGGCAAGTTCTGGGAGGGAGAACCACTCCTTAAATAGGCCTTCTCTCCAGGTTTCCAGGTGAGCCTCATGAGTGGCCCTACAGCTGCTACACAGGTCAGGGCCTGAGCCTGAAAACACCAGGCTATTCCTGGGTCAGGGTGGCCCTGATCCTGCAGCTGCCAGGGCAGTGCGGTCCAGATCCTGACACTGTGGCTTATGACATCATCAGCCTTTATATGCGTGGAGTTACTCTACAGGAATTTGGCCAATAATTTATATAAAGAAATGCTTAAGGATGTCATCTACTCTATGCTTCCGAGAAAACAAACCAGATCCATAGCTCTAAGTAGTAATATGCAGACAGGAATCCAAAATCTTTCCAAATTCACATTTCTCTGAATTTTGTAATGCTTTTCTTGGTTCGAAAGCTAAACCAACATGCTAGTTATATGAAGAATTTGTCAACCTTGTTGATTTTGCCTACCTTGATACCATTAGACAACCTGGAAAGAGATTTGGTAGCCTTGCAAGATTCCTCAATTCCTACTAAGAGCAAGACGAAGGCTTTTCTTATAATGGGATCCAGGTTGCATAGAAGGACTGATTGAGTGTTAAGAGAGATACAAACAAACCATCCAAGGCTTAAAATGGATGAATATTGAAGAAACAAAGTAGCACTTATCCTTCTTTGCTTGGCTTTGTAGCTTTATTGCACTTTTTTTTCATTGCCTTATTTTGTGCAAAAAAGTAATCTTAATACATGGGGGAATGACTTGAGAGGGCAATAAAATCTCCAGCAGTCTTTGCAGACATGGAGAAGAATGACTTCATTCCCTGGCAGAACAAGACAAGTGACAATTTGCAGTCCTCCCTCGTGCATTTACAATGCATATTTTAGGATAAAATAAGTTTAGAAATGCATGCATTAAAGATAATGCAGTTAGAAACATATGTTTTGTGACAAAGACATTGAAAAGTACATACTGAACTATGAATTTTCATGTGTGTTCTTTTTTCAATTTACAAGTTAAGTTGGAAACGTGATGGAACTGATTTGTAAATAAGCATACGCAAATCAGAGATGGAGTGGAAATATGCTAAGCCATTCCTCTCTATGTTATGTGAAAGCCATTGTCCATCAATGCAGTGGCTTCTTGCCTGAGCTTTCTTGACTCTTGGCTGAGCATCAAATGAATTTTGGAATATGAGGCAGAAAGTGTAAATTATCTATAATAACTAGTGATGAGAATTTTGCATGGTGTATTTTTTATATTTATTATTATTTTTTAAATTCACCAGTTGCTTTATAAATCCAGAAGAAAATACTTGTGATCTTCTTTTTACATGGAAATGGAAAAACATGAAATTTTAAGAGTCTGTCTGTGAATCAATCATGTATGTAGTGTTGATGTTGACTATGTTGAATTGTTTGCTTGTTCCCCCCCTCCCTGATGGAACCCTCACTTGTTGGTCTTGGAATATCTATTCAGTTAGCCATCAGTGTGGGTAATTAATAATTTTCTTCAGTTCATTTTTGATTAGAATTCCATTTTTTAAAAGATTCTTTTAGGGCAGTGGTTTACAACCTTGGGTAACTCAGATTTTGTCAGACTGGAACTCCCAGAAACCCTGGCCAGCATACGTGGTGATGAACTCTTCTGGGAATTGCAGTCTAAGAACACCTGGGTTATCCAAGGTTGGGAACTACTGATTTTAGGGCCTCCTTTTGGGTCAAAAGCTTGTATGTTTGTGCATGATTTTTTGGGTTTTTGTTGTTCGTCAAGTTTTTTTATTTAAGAAATCTTAAAGAAGCTTTTATCCTTCTCTAATAATAGCCTTTCTTTTGATTTCAGTTCTTGCTTCTTTGTAGACTATTTCTACCAAGTGCTTTATATCTACTGTTTCTTTATCTTGTATACCTAGCCACTGAAGTACTCTAGAGTTTTTAAGGTCTGCTTCTATTTGAATTTCAGAGTGCATTCCATGGCTCTTTGAACTCCCACTGAACTCAATACCCATAATCACATAGATCCTGATGACAGGTGACTAATAGCTTCAAATTGTGAGATTTTTCAATAGCACAAATCCACCTGAAGTGGTTTCATAACTCATATTCTTCTTTAGGTACTTTCAACCATAATAACAGATTAGGTATAACAATGGAATCTATGATTTTCTTATAGTTTGAATTCATAAACAGTTTTGGACATGCTTTGCTTTATGATGAGGTGGCTTTTCAGACTGCTAAGTTGTTTTTTTTTAATTACTCTAAAGAAAAGGAATCATTATGATTTTTAGCTGTAGACATGTAAGGCAAAAGTACTCAAGTACTGAACTAGTTACTATGGGAAAACAGTTTGTGGAATATGCATTCTCATAAACATGATCAGCCAGGGCTATAAATGTAGGTATGTCAACGGATGAGTCACCATCAACTGGAATTGCTCAGTTACATGGACTCTTCTTTCATGATAGTCAGATTCCTTTGTTGACATCACCTGTAATGTTTCTGTTCCTTGGTTTGATAATACTGTCACTATTTCTGAGTTTGTCAGATACAGTAAGCCACCAGCACTAGGATTTTTAATAATAATAATAATAATAATGCACCATCAAATCAGTTCTGACTTTTGACAATACTTTCCTGGGCTTTCTAGGTATAAGGTATTCAGAAGTAGTTTATAACCCTCTTCTTCTGGGATTGCCCTGGAACTGTGCAGTTTGCCCAAGGCTACACAGGCTGGTCCTCATGAGAGGCACAATAGGAAACTGAACTCCTGACCTTTGGCTCCACACCAGATAGATAGATAGATAGATAGATAGATAGATAGATAGATAGATAGATAGATAGATAGATAGATAGATAGATAGATAGATAGATAGATAGATAGATAGATAGATAGATAGATAGATAGATAGATATTCATGTGATTTTGTACTCTATCTGATTCAGTCTGTGTTCTAGGCACTAACCTTTATTATACTAAACATGTAAGAAAGGATAAAAACCACCTGAAAAGGAGACACAATAGAAGTTGATGTCCAATTATTCATAATGATGTGCTGTCACGTCAATTCCAATGTATGATGACTCTTTCCAGGGTTTTCTAGGTATTGCTTGGTATAGTAAGTTGCAGTAGAGTTGCATTGAATCAGTGGGGATTTGGTGAGTCAACTCCTCCATGGGTTCCTTTGGTTCAAATGAGCCTACTCTAGTTGCAATTTACTTTTGTTGTTTAGTCGTTAAGTCGTGTCCGACTCTTCGTGACCCCATGGACCAGAGCACGCCAGGCCCTCCTGTCTTCCACTGTCTCCCTGAGTTGGGTCAAATTCATGTTGGTAGATTCGATGAGACTGTCCAACCATCTCATCTTCTGTCATCCCCTTCTCCTCTTTCCCTCACACTTTCCCATCATCAGGGGCTTTTCCAGGGAGTCTTCTCTTCTCATGAGATGGCCAAAGTATTGGAGTCTCAGCTTCAGGATCTGTCCTTCCAGTGAGCACTCAGGGTTGATTTCCTTCAAAATGGATAGGTTTGTTCTCTTTGCAGTCCAGGGGACTCTCAAGAGTCTCCTCCAGCACCACACTAAAGTAAATTGCAAATAGAATATGTCTATTTGCATCAAATGAATTTATAAATAAATTGACTCACCAAGTCCCCACTGATTCAGTAGGCCTATTCTTCTGTGACTTACTACACCAGGCAACAGGATTTTAGCCAACTTATAGCTGCTGTTATTCCTAAACACTGATAGGTTTATGCTTGATTAATTTGCCCAGATATTTTTTCCTAATCCATCCAGATTGATGGCTGTTACTAATTTGCTAAATCCCATGATGGCCTGAACCTCTCTTCACAATAAGCTTGTGAAATTAAATAAGGACTTGATCAACTCATCCAGGGAGGTCCATAAATTAACAATATTGGCACCCAATTTACCTTCCACATTTAAATCTATCTGCATACTTTGAAATATTTCCTTTCATACAATAAAATTTGGTTGAACGCATACTTCCCACCCTGAATGAAAGAAATATACCATCAAGCAACCAGTGCTAGAAATGTTGGTTAGGATATTTAAGAGGCATTCAAGAGAAAATTGGACAACCATCTGTCAGATCTGCTTTGATTTGGATTCTTGCATTGAGCAGGAGGTTGGAATCGATGGCCTTATAGGCCCCTTCCAACTCAATTATTCTGTGATTCTATGATTAAGTAACTTCTGTTGATTTTGATTTCAATCTTATATTTGAGCAAATGCCAGAAACAGTCAGAGTATGTTCGTTATGTTGTTATCTGTAAAGTTGCCCACTAGAATGTTTCTATAGAAACAATGTATACCAAAAACTAGACTTGCTTGTATTTGAACTGACACAGTGAGGTTGGTGGGGTTTTTTTTTGGAGGGGGGGTTGGTATAAAAAAGAAATGCATACTACATGTATCAGCAAATGAAAATGAAATTATTTTATATCTTGGGGAAGTGAACAAAGAACATCTTTTGTTTTCTAAGGTGATTGGATCTATATAGGTGTCTTTCCCAGGGCTATTTAACTTGCAAACCAACTTAGTCATTTATACAAGTAGCTTTGATATACATCTCAGGAACAGTATGATCTTATCCCAGATCAAAAGCACTGCATGGAAAAGCAGTTAATGCTATAGTGCCTTTTAACTCTAAGTGCTTTTCAGCAGATAAGATAACAAGTACATTTATGGTCTGTAAAATTCATATTTTATTAGTTTGCTTGTTCAAGTGTCAGAAGAGTTTGGATATTTTCCATTTGCTTGTCCTTCTGTATAACTTAAATCCAACTGATCTTTTAACCAAGAGTAAAGTTTGGGGGCTTGATTTTCATGGATGTGTATGTGTCGAGGTGAAGCAAAACTGTAGTGAATTGTAGTTTTGGCCTGCAAGGACTTTTTTAAAAAAGAGATAGAGAATGCAGAAATCTTATGGAATTCTATTACAAGGCTATCAAATTTAATCAACCAGTTGATTTTGAGCCAAAAGGACCTGCACTCCCTACATCTCAAAGCTGTCATAGTAATAAGAAACAGGCTGTGCCTGTTTGAATTCTAGAAATCTTATTTTGATCACATAAATAAGTAAAGCTAGAGAGCCAGTTTGAGACAGTCCTTCACCTCTTTGTCTTAACATTCATTCACAATCCTTTCCTTCTCCCAACAGGCAAGCTGGCATTCCCCCTTCTTTCTCTTTTTAAACATCTTTGTGTCATCATGGCTACTCGAAATGTCTACATTAAGAAGCATGCCATGCTTATTATTTTGGTTATGCTTTCTGCAAAGTCTGTGTAAGACTGTTGGAGGGGAAATACTTCAGAGAATCATTAAGGAAGAAGAACAGAAAGAACATTTATTTCCTCCTGTCTTGCAATTCTTGGCAGTTGGGCTATCATTAACTATATTACATTTTGCTTTGTCTTTTTTAAAAAAAGGCATTAATGACTCCAGAAAGATTTCAGTTAGAATAATTCCAAAAAACCCCCATAAAAACACCATCTGCATGCATATCTATCTATTTAATAAGCTAGAAAAAAAAATAAATGCAAACACTCAGAGCTTGGTAAGGTTGTTTTTTTCGACCATCACTCTGAGGGATGGTTTGAAAAATGTAAGATTCCCAAGTTCTGCAAACAGTCCTTCCTCTGCCAAATTATCTGCATTGTTTCTACAGTTTTCAAACTTTGTTGGGACTTGGGGCCATTAAAGAGCAGTCATCCTGATGTTTGAGCAGGGCTGAGAGAGAGAGAGAGAGAGAGAGAGAGAGAGAGAGAGAGAGAGAACAATTCTCTTTTCACTATTCACAAAGGAAGATAATAATGTTCATGTACTATCCCCACTCTTGGTCTCTCCTTGGTTTCACCCATTCAGCATAATTTCTGCTTGGAAATACCAGTTGCCTTTGCATACTAGTTTCTGGGGAACTGAAATGGAAGGATTCTTCTCATTGTCCTCTCTGGTTAGCCATTGTGGGGTGTGGCAACCAACAGCTGAACTTTGCCAAGATTTGAAAGTTTAAATGTATAGAGTACTAAAATAATTAAGAGGAGTGTAGAAAAAGAAGTCCTGAAAATATACACTGTATTTTAAAATGAGGTTTGAATAGTAATTTACTAAAAATCACTGCAAAGCAATTAGCTAGTTCCAGCCAAGAAAGATCACTGTACTTTAACATTACCATGACTGACAGTTCAGCGTGGAAGGAAACAGAATTGAAAGTGTATTGTAATAATTGTTTTGCAAGATGTAAAATGTTAACATGGCAGGCCCAAGGTGATTCAGTTCCTGTGATTTGGTCTGCTTTTTTCCACTGCATAGGTATCCTTCAGTCTTGAGAGACTATGGTAACGTGCTCTGATTAGAGGTCTTGGAACAGCATCTAGTGTGGCTGAGAAGGCCAATTTGAGAGTGACAATCCCTTCCACACTGAAGACAAATACAATCTATCCCCTGTCCAGCTCCCTGATTTTGCTGGTTTCGGGACTGCCTCTTTGCCTCAGCCTGCTGAACAAGTGTCTCTTCAAAATGGGAGAGGCCATGATGCACCGCCTGCCTCCAGGCTGAACGCTTAGATGTCAAAGTTTCCCATCTGTTAAGGTCCATTCCTAAGGCCTTCAGATTCCGCTTGCAGATATCATTGTATCGCAGCTGTGGTCTCCCTCTGGGGCGATTTCCCTGCACTAATTCTCCATACAGGAAATCTTTTGGAATCCGATCGTCAGCCATTCTCACGACATGCCCAAGCCAACGTAGATGTCGCTGTTTCAGTAAAGTATACATGCTAAAAATTCCAGCTCGTTCTAGGACTACTCTATTTGGAACTTTGTCCTGCCAAGTGATACAAAAAATGCGTTGGACACAACACATATGGAACGTGTTCAACCTCTCTCCTGCCATGCACAAAGGGTCCAGGACTCACTGCAGTACAGGAGTGTACTCAGGACACAGGCTCTATAGACCTGGATCTTGGTATATGCCGTAAGCTTCTTATTGAGCCATACTCTCTTTGTGAGTCTAGAGAACATGGTAGCTGCTTTGCCAATGCGTTTATCCAGCTCGACATCTAGAGAGAGGGTGTCAGAGATCGTTGAGCCAAGGTACATGAAATCATGAACAACCTCCAATTCTTGTGTAGAGATGGTAATAGAGGCAGGTGAGTCCACGCCCTGGTCCATGACTTGTGTTTTCTTCAGGCTGATTGTTAATCCAAAATCTTGGCAGGCCTTACTAAAATGATTCATAAGTTGTTGGAGCTCTTCAGCAGAATGGGCAACAACATCTGCATCATCGACGAAGAGGACGTCCCACATGCATTTCAGATGGACTTTGGTCTTCGCTCTCAATCTAGAGAGATTAAAGAGCTTTCCATCTGATCTAGTCTGGAGATAGACACCTTCTGTTGCAGTTCCAAAAGCGTGCTTCAGCAATCCCAAACAGAGTCGGCATGAGGACACAGCCCTGTTTCATTCTACTTCGGTAGTCAAAGGGATCTGATGTTGAACCATCAAAAACTACAGTGCCTTTCATTCCCTCATGGAAGGACCTGATGATGTTAAGGAGTCGAGGTGGACATCCAATCTTGGGAAGTATTTTAAAAAGGCCATCCCTGCTAACCAAATCAAAGGCCTTTGTAAGATCTATGAAGGCCACTAAGCGTGGCTGTCGTTGTTCCCTACATTTCTCCTGCAACTGTCTGAGGGAAAATACCATGTCAGTTGTGGATCTATTAGCTCGAAATCCACACTGTGATTCTGGATAGACTCTGTCTGCAGGCACCTGGAGCCTCTTCAGCACAACACAGGCAAGCAGCTTCCCTACAACACTGAGAAGAGAGATGCCACGGTAGTTATTGCAGTCGCCTCTGTCGCCTTTGTTCTTGTACAATGTGACGATGTTTGCATCCTTCATGTCCTGTGGTACTCCACCTTCCCTCCAGCAAAGACAAAAGATTTCATACAGCTCAGTGGTGATGGTCTCTTTACAGCACTTCAGCACTTCAACAAGGATGTTATCCTTCCCAGGTGCCTTGCCGGAGGCAAGAGAATCCAAGGCCACTTTTATTTCTGCTAAAGTTGGTTCGCTGTCCAACTCTTCCAAGACAGGCAGACACTCGATGTTATTTAATGCCTCTTCGGTTACTACATTCTCTTTAGAATATAGCTCAGAGTAGTGTTGCATGCAGCGTTCCATCTGCTGTGCTCGGTCCTGGATGATCGCGCCTGTAGCAGCCTTTAAAGGAGCAGATTTCTTCTGTATTGGACCTAAATCCCGCTTGATACCATCATACATTCCCTTCATGTTACCTGTGTCCGCTGCTATCTGTATCTTAGAGCAGAGCTGAAGCCAATAATCATTAGAACATCTCCTGGCAGTCTGTTGGACTTTGCTATTAGCAACTCAAAGAGCCTGCACATTGTACTCACTAGAACAGGCTTTATATGCTGCTAGAGCTCTCCTTTTTTCCCTCTATGGCTGGCATCATCTCCTCCGAATGGACTTCAAACCAGTCTGCCGTCTTTTTGGTCTTCTTGCCAAATGTGGACAAGGTGGTGTTATAAACAGCATTCTTGAAATGTTCCCATTGTTCAGGTGCATCTGCAACAGCTGGGCCTGGAAGAGTTTCCTCATGGGCTTGGGCAAATTCCTCCACTTTTCTCTGATCACGACTCTTGCTGATGTCAATATGTGGTCTTCCTTCCTTTTTTGTGTGATACAATCTCTTTATTCGCAGTTTGACTCTGCTACACACCAGGGAGTGATCAGTATCGCAATCAACACCATGATAACTGTGTGTGATCGTAATACTAGGAAGGCTAGAGCGTCTAGTGAGGATCAAATCGAGCTGATGCCAATGCTTCGATCTTGGATGTTTCCAAGAGACTCTGTGTCGAAGCTTCGTATTAAAGAATGTGTTACTGACAGAAAGACCATAACAACAGCAAAACTCCAGCAAGCGTTGGCCATTTTCGTTCATCTTCCCAATGCCAAAACAGCCTAGATAAGTGGGCCCAGAATTGTGATCAGCACCAACTCTAGGATTAAAGTCTCCGAGAATGAACAGTGGCCCTCTCTCCGGGATTTTTTTGATAGTAGCTGCCAGATCATCATAGAAGAGTATTTCTAACCGTAAAGCCAACACCATATTCCCTGGTCTCATTTAATGGTTTTCCCTGTCAGAAGAATGAGAAATGTTTTTCTTTGACAGAGCCTAAGTCTGGCAATCTCATATCTTGCAGGGCAACAATGTCCATCAGCAGTCTACTCAGTTCCATGTCAATGACAGCTGTCTTTCACACGTCGCCTATTTCCTGCAGGTCGTCAGAAAAGCCAGGGGTCATTGTCCGAACATTCCAGGTGCCCAACTTTAGGGCAGAGGTTTTCTTATGATTATTGCATGGTGTACAGTTATCAATCTGCTTGTCAGCTTTCACCCTAAACCCCACGCACCCCGTG